>JAYDYQ010001087.1:45647500-46847500 GCA_034814905.1 Penstemon davidsonii | reverse complement strand
TATTTTAGGTATGACTCTAACTTTTTCCTAAATTCAAGGCTAATTATTAACTTCCTTAATACCCGTGCAAATCTCTAAAGCGACAATTATTTTGAAATTGAGGGAGTAATAAGGAACAAGAAAAAATTAGTTCGTTAAAAGAATGATAAATTATTCTACATATCCTTATCATCATGTGATTCTTTTGTGGCAAACGGCATATTTGCGTAGGACGTCGGTTAAAAGTTGAGATTAGTGTTGATCAATAAAAATCTAATTTTGGTCGGTTGTCTAGAAAAGATATCTTACTTTTAATCTTAAATATTATAAAATTGTTAATTTTTCATAAAATTAAATCAGTAATATTCCTTACCTATTATGGAGGCTATAGAAGCATGAGAAAATATTATGATGATGATGAGTCGATTACATGTGGAAGAATTTATCTTTTGGCCTCAAAATAAAGCTAGTGGAGAATTTAATGGTGGATAAGTAGCGATAATCTCGATTAAATTATTATATAAAGGTGAATTAATTTCCATTATGTAAGGAGAAGGATTAAAGACACAAATTTTGAAATGACCCAATATTGTGTTCATGTGCTTTCTTAAAGTGTTGACGTGTCTGTTGACTTTTCTTCATGACCTTTAGTATTACATCGACTATTGAAGTTAGCCCATAGTTTAATTAATTCTAGGGTATACATAAAAAATTATGAAGGCTAGATTAGGGGAAAAAATGTGGTTAATTTGAACCACAAGGACCTGATCATTATGTTTTTAGAGAATACTTTTACAAATTTTGAAATATTGTCGTTTTTCTTGTATTGGAAAATATTGCTTGTTTGAATTCTTAAAGATGAAAATGAATAATAAGTTTATTTCTTATAAAGTCGTAGATTTTTTTAGAAATTATGAAAATAAAAGTATTTAAGAGGTATAAATAGAGTTTGTTTAATTTTTTTTTAAAGATGAGATGTTCTTTAAAATTGAGAGATGAACTTATAAATAAAGTTTTTTTTTTTCCCTTAGAAGAAAAAACTTGTTTATTTGACTTTTCGGAGAACATGGAATTGCTCTCTGATAAACAAAACAAATGGACCCTAAAGCTCCGAGTGATGATTTCCTTAATTACTCCTCAAAGAACATGCACATAAAATTCCATTAATTTGTATAATTCTTTATTGAAATCTAAAACAAAACTTCCATGGAGAGTTTTTTTCTTTCAAAACAATCACTTTCACATAAAAAGATCATAGAACATAAAAAATTCTCAATCACTCTCATAATTAGAATGTAGACTACCTAAAAAATCTCTCTTTTTAAACATTAATTGTACACTACGATGCTCAACCCGAACTAAGGTTAAAAAAACTAGTGTTAATGGGTCAAGCTTCGGGTGCCAACCCGAATCTAACCTAAACTTTATTTTCATCAGTTTAGTTTGGCTCTTACTATAAACACTACTTAGTGTTTTTATGCACCCGATCTTCCCCGACCCGAGCATGCAATTTGTCACCGTTAATCTTGATCTGCACACAAAATTTTGTCTAGCCCTAAAAATATGGGACGTATGGAGTATGAAGAAGACGAAATAATTAGACCCCTAAGGCCTCTATGGATTCGATATTGACGCAATTTCATTTGGTCTTGATTTTAAAATTTTGATTTGGAAATTTTGATTTGGATGGTTTAATTCAACGAACCTCTATTTGAATTACATTTAGATCGGGTTTGGCCTTATATCTTGTAGGTTTGGTGTAGACTCTAGGGGTTTTAGGATTTAAGAAGATGGACCAAGTCTATGCGTACGTGGGCTGCTTTTTATGGTTGTGTCGATTTTGGCCTGGTCTCGATGAGGCAAGATTCGGGCTAAAACCAATCCAATGGTCCCTTGGAAAAATGCACGATACTCTATATCATTAGAAATCTGCACATAACTCACATATGAAATTTTATTGCGCCAAATCCCTTATGCAGGTTTTCCACAATACAGGGGAGTATTGTACATTTTCCCGAGGGCCCTCAGTGGTTAAAATTTCACATTGATCTCAAGCCATATCGAATCTTTAGAGTATGCCTCATATTCTTTTCCTAGGGAAAGATTACATAAGAGCATATCATAATGGATCAAGATTGTGTAATTTTCATAGGAAAAAAAGGTATATGTTAGTAACTTAGTATCATCACTTTTTGATTACTTTCAGATAACCGGCTCAAGGAAAAATGAAGGGCCGCTTGAATTGTGCAGTCATTTGAAATGATTCTCTCGCTGCTACATTCGTAACACAAGGATGCCTATAATTTTCCTTTTTTTCTAAAAAAAATTATTCTTTGAATGATTAAAGATCTAATTTTCATTAGTTGGAAAAATTATTGAAGATTTTAAACAACCCCAACAATTCCTGGAAGGAGCTCAAGGGTTTTTGACAAATTAACTCCCTGTAATATAGTTAATGGGCAGTTTACCTTCCTGTGATATGAAAATATGCATATTCTCTCCCTGTGATATAAAGTAATGAGCGTTTTACATTGATAAAATATAACGGACAATTTACTACCTTGTAATATTGCATAATTGGCGCTTTACCTCCCTTAGATAATTAATGTCTAATGAACATTTTACCTCCCTGTGATATTGCCTCTTAGACACTTAACTTTAGTGAAAATACAAAAACTAAGGAGTCAGTGTGCTTCTTTTACAAAACCACAGGGAAGGGTTTTGCCCTTATATTCATCACACAGAGTTAAACTGTCTTTTAACGATAACACAGTGAGGTAATTTGCTCTTCACTCGAGCCCAAAATTGGCATTTTGATTTTCAGCAAATAAGATTTTGTTAGTTTTTATGGGTATTAAACCAATTGGATTGAGCCCAATTGGAGTTAAGCCCATAAAATAGAAATGAATGAAAGTTGGAGAAAAAAATGCCTTCATCCCACATGGAGCAAATTGGAAGAGTTTTTGTCATTTATAATGCAAAAATTTGGATAAGGGTTGGGCCCCTTGGGGGTACCAAGTTTTGTGAGGGGAGAAGACGTGCATGACCATGGTTTCAGCACGCGCCGTCGCCGTTCGACCGGCTCGGCACGGTCCGGTCCGGTCCGGTCTCGGGTTTGGATTGAGCTTCAACAAAATATTATCTTTTTGGACAAAATTTAATTAATGTTTTGGCCCAAAACTTAAAAGCCCAAAAATTAATTCATACCTTTGGCCCGATTAAACCCGCGACTGACCCATTTTTTCTTAGATCCGCGCGCCTATTTTCAAATGAATAAGTGTGTCAGTTCGGTTCAAACCGAACCGATTGCACCTGTTCGGACCAAATGTTGTTTTTGGTTTAAATTCGAACAAACATGTCTCTCCAGAACACCATTTCTGCTGCTATAAATAGAGGGAGAATCTGACCAATTCTCTCATCCCCTTTTCTAGCAATCAAAAAGTAGAATCCTATTCTCTCTCTCTCTATTCTTCTCTTAAAAAACGTTTTAATATTCCTGTTTGTTAAAGTTCGCTGTGGACTTGTTTTTTGTGCAAAGAAACAATTATCCGACTGTTGTATCTTGGGAGACTACTGGGACGAACTGTTGCACTTTTGACAGCCCAGAAATATTGTCTTAAGGACATTGCATTAGCAAGCCTCAGTCAATTTATTTCCGGTTCAGAATTAATTCAGTAAGTAACTAAATTCTGATTAAAATAGTATTTTAATATTGCTTTTGTTTGTTCTGCGAGAATAAACTATACTAAGATTTATAATTAGAGTTAATTATAAATAATTATTCTGTGAGGATAATTGACTATAGCTTTTAATTATAGTACTTAGACATATAAAGTATCTTATAATATTTTATATACACAGATTGTTTTAAACATTTTTTCTAACAGATTTATTTCCGCATCTTTCAAAGCTGAAGTAGATTAGGTGTGTACATTAACTAAGTAAGATTAAAAATGCAAAAACACCCCTTATGTTATTCTTAATTGACAGAAAACCCAATGTGTTATCCCTTATGAGTATTCATTTCATATCAATATATGCTTGAATTCTAAACACGATATGATGTCAGAATATATAAAAAGAAAAAACAGTATATATGAATCTAGATAAGGGCCAATAGATTGACACAAAGCGTGGCACAGAAAGATGATATATAATGGTGAAGATTAATTAGCATCTGCCTATGTCATATTATATGTTATAGTTGGACATGAATATTAGTCGACAAGTGTATATATTCGAACTTCACACACTTACTTTATCATAACAAGGAATATTCTCTTTCAATTGTTGATGATCATCCAATCAAAAAGGAGAATTTTAAATGAAAATGATAAATTCAGCTTCATATTTTGATACACATATTCAAGAACATTAACTGGAAAGGCTTATTTTCTGACAGTAACATAAATTGAGTTAAAAGAACTCTGTCTGATATTTTGCAAGTAATAATTTTAGTTCAGCTTCATTAAAACTACTGATGTGTTATTGTTCTTGTTGATCTATTTTGCAAGAATTTTACACAATTATGTATTTTTCAGGAGTGAGATTCTAAAGTGGGAATTAAATGTATTGGATAAGTTCTTATCTTTATAAGTTTTTTTACACATCAGCCAAAGGATTCCACTACAAAAACAACTATTTATCATGAAATGGTCTAATCTAATCAATTTAAGTTCAAGAATTCAACTTTTTTTTTTTGTTTCCCAGGGGGTTAATCCCTTTCGAGGCGCGTCGGACACATAAAGTGGGAACCTCTTCCAACAGGAATTCGAACCTGAGTCTGCTACTTTGTGGTGACTAGTCCCTTCCACTAGACCAATCACTTATTGGTTCGGGAATTCAACTTCAATATATCTAAAATTGTTTAGAAATTTCCAGGGCCATTACATTTATAGTGTACTCGAGTCGATAGAAAAGATTAATTAGTTCCATTCAACATTGAGAATATAATAATTTACAAAATTATCTAAAACACATACCAAAATATGCTAATTCTTTGACATTTTACAGATTTAGCATCCCATTTATAGGAATATCATGCCTGCATAAAAGTCCATTTGCATAAAATTATTAATTTTTTTTCTCCGAAAGTTATTATTGGGAATACAGAATCTATCCCAAATTAACTCGTTGCCCTTTGAGCACTGCAAATGTTATTTCTATGAAAACTGTTAAGAATGTACGGAAATTAAGTTTAGTTCCTCAAATATGCCTCAACTTGTTTAAGAGCATAAAAGGGTCATTTTCAAACATGTCATTAAAGGCCAATTTCTTATCCAAAATCAAATCTTTAAACCCAACTTTATGGTTCCCATTTTTCAGTTAAAGTTAATCCACAAGACCAAAACTGTCAACTCCCCTCTATAAATAAGCCCGAACGATGAAAAACAGAGACAAGCCTCAAAAAACACATAGACAAACTTATATATCTCTCATTTTTTTGATCTTTTCTTTGAATTAATGGACATGATAAGGGATTTGGCATCGAAGAAAGCTGCAGTGATATTCACGAAAAGCTCGTGTTGCATGTGTCATAGCATAAAGGCTTTGTTCTATGAATTAGGAGCTAGCCCTTCTGTGATTGAACTCGATCAATTGGATTCAAAGGGGAAGGAAATGGAGAGGGCGTTAAGAGCGTTAGGCTGCAGCCCAACTGTCCCGGCAGTGTTTATAGGCGGAGAATATGTCGGCTCCGCAAAAGATGTGATCTCTCTTCATGTTGATGGATCTTTGAAGCAAAAGCTACTTAATGCTAAGGCTATTTGGTTTTAGAAACTTTTTTGAAGTACTTTTTAGTGTAATAGTACACAAGTGAAGCTTGTAAATTGAAGGTTAAATTGTTGTAACCTTTAATTGGTTTAAGTCTTGTTTTGGTGACTTATGCCATAATGAAAAGTTCTGGCTTCAATTAACATGATACATATATAAGAATGTTTATTCTTGAAAGTACAAATTAAAATTGTCTAGGATTATAAGTAATTTCTTTGAGCTCTACTTTTATGTGGACAACACTAGGTTTAGGCCTAAATGATGGGGAAAATGCATATTACTACCCTGTGATATCGAAAACCTGCAAAAAACTACCCTGTGAAATTTTTTTTGCACCAGACTTCCTTGTGTTTTCAAAAACCCTGCAAATTACACCCATTCCGTCTCCCTCCGTCAATTTTTTGACGCGCGTGTATTCTACGCGCCAAAAATGCGATTTTTTTTGTTTCTGACGTAATTTTTCATTCAAAATGACAAGAATACCCTTGTAACTTTGAATCTTTGCAGAAAACTTCCTTGTGTTTTTTAAAGTTTGCATAAAACCTCCTTGTGTTTTTTAAAGTTTGCAGAAAACTTCCTTGTGTTTTTTAAAGTTTGCGTAAAAGTTCCTTGTGTTTTCCACCGTTTGCAAAAAACTTCCTTGTACTTTTGGAAGTTTGCGTCAAACTTCCTTATGCTTTGAAATGTTTGCAAAAAACTTCTATGTTTTTCTTAATGTTTGTAGAAAAGTAACTCATATTTTTTAATGTTTGCGCAAAAAATTCTTGTACTTTTAAACGATTGTTCAAACTCCCTTATACTTTTATACTATACCCATAATTTTGTATCTTTTAAACTTCGCACATAATATCTCTTATTTTTCTTTGTTTGTTCCATATGAGAAGCGAGAGAGAAAAATTAGTGAGAGTTTTTGTAATTGTAAAAATATAATTTTTTATTAATATATAAGGGGTAATTTAGGCAATTCAATTAAAAATTAACAGTGTCAATGATTAACGGAGAATGGGTGTAATTTGTAGGATTTTAGAAAACACAAAGAAGTCTGGTGCAAAAAAATTTCACAGGGTAGTTTTTTGCAGGTTTTCGATATCACAGGGTAGTAATATGCATTTTTTCCGTTTATAAAAATATAATTTTTTTATTAATATATAAGGGGTAATTTAGGCAATTCAATTAAAAATTAACGGTGTCAATGATTAACGGAGAATGGGTGTAATTTGCAGGGTTTTTGAAAACACAAGGAAGTCTGGTGCAAAAAAAATTTCATAGGGTAGTTTTTTGCAGGTTTTCGATATCACAGGGTAGTAATATGCAGTATCCCCCCTAAATGATCAATCCTCGAACATGAAAGACTTTAAAAAGGTCATTAGTTTTTCTGGGCAAGGTAAAATTTACTGTATTTTTAAAAACTCAGCACGAAATTCCAAAATTGTAAAATATAGCTCGTTTTTTATCGACATATTTAAATAAACTGTTTTTTAAATACTTCATGTTGGTCCCTATAACTTCATGTAAAATATTTTAAAATTAGTTTCTTGAAATAAGTCGATCTGAAATGACCTTTTTTGTACATGTAAGGGGTTTTGTGCTGAGTTTGTAAAATACAAGGGGTTGTTTGTGATAAAAAAAAAAAGAATATAGGATAGTTTGGTGCATATTTTGCATAACATGACACAGGAAAGTATCTTGCATTTACCCCAAATTGCGGGACAAAGTTTGAACTTCTCCTTATGGCAAAACATAACTAAACTCAAACTTGAACATGAACAGGTGAGAGTTCTTGAGTCGAATATAATTTTCACGGGAAAAATTGTTTTTTTTGGTACCATAGGATACACCTACTTGTAATTTTGGTACCATTTGATACAAATATGCAAATTTGGTACCATATGATAGGTTTTCATTGCAACTTTGATACCAAACCCAATTTCCCCCCAAAGTTAATGATAAATTAACCTCTATGAAATGAATAATGTTCAATTTACCCCCTCGTGGTTTAAAAAAGAGCATTTTAACCCCTAAAATTTTGTAAAAGTTTCACAGCGCCTCCCTGATATTTTTATAGACGGCACTTTATCCACTTTTATTATGATAATGTGGTATTTTACCCCCTGTGTTATGATAAATGTGGCAAATTATCCCCCTATGTTATAAAATAGTTTGCATGCCTACTCTCAATTTCGGCAAGTGAGTTACACTCTCCGGCTGAAGAGGGTAAATTGCTTCATTAAAATTTTTTACAGCGGGTAAATTGATTTTTTTCAAATTATAGAGGGGTAAATTGAACATTATGCATTTCATAGGGGATAAATTGCCATTAACTTTGTAGAAAAATTGGGTTTGGTACCAAAATTACAATGAAAACCTATCCTATGGTACCAAATTTGCATTTCCATATCCAATGGTACCAAAAATGCAAGTTAGTCTATCCTATGATACCAAAAAAGCAATTTTTCCGATTTTAACGCCATGGATCTTCTGTCCTAAAGTGAGTGTCTCACTTGGTATCATATTAATATAACATTGACACTTGTCATTTTTACCTAAGTATGAGTTAGAGTTGATTTAATCAAGTTTAACCCTAGTTAAGAACATAAAAGAAAACTTCCCAGTTTTTCTAGTTCCACGTCTTGTTCTTCGTCTTCTTTGATTTACAATAGCCGTTCAAATTCTACAAAGTTTCTCTGATAATTTCTCTCAAGGTTTATTATATATTTTTAAATATAGGCTACATACACAAATTTTTATCCTTATTCTCAATTTGTTTTCTTATTTTCAATTCTTTAGGATCATAATTATGGATCGATTTTTTGTGGATTTGTCAATTGTTAAATTTTTCTTGAAGGCTAGCGATATTGCCAGAGCATATATTGTTGCTGCCAGATTAACTTTTTTTAATATCCTATTCTGCCCTTTCAAGTCAATGGTCATTAAATTCATATTTCTCAATTCCCAAAATATTCATTTAATTTGTAACTCAATATTCTCTCTCTTATTAATAGTAATATATTTTAACAAGAAAATAAAAAATTTATTTTAACTATTTTTTAGATAAATCACATTAATACTATTAAACACTAATTTTACTTGTTCTTCAACATATAATAAATTGCATTTGAAAGAAGCCTTCATCATCATTCTTAAAGGTAATTCTTTTTACTTCATTTGTAATATTAATTTTGTCATAATATTATAAACTGCACATAATCATCGTCCGTAAAGGTAATTTTTTTTAACTTCATTTGTAATATTAATATTGCCGTAACATTAATTTGGCCCAGCGATGTATCTTTCCCTTCCCAATTCCATGTATATTTTTTATTAGAATGACACTTATATATGATGTTGTGATAATTTATTTGGATTGTACAAATTATTTTTGTGCATTACAGATTAATTAATATTTTTAATTTTGAAAATATTTTTAATAATTTGGATTCGAACGAGTTTTAATCGAATCGAACATGTATTAACCTCGTTTAACTTCACATTTACATATATTTTTTTTATTTTTGACTTACCGAATCGAGTTCGTGACGAGTTTGAAAGTTAAATATTTGACTATATTATTCATGCTAGATATGATAAGAATAATAAATTTGGATTCGAACGAGTTTTAATCGAATCGAACATGTATTAAACTCGTTTAGCTTCACATTTACATATTATTTTTTTTATTTTTGACTTACTGAATAGAGATTGTGACAAGTTTGAAAGTTATCTGATTATATTATTCATCCACGTTTCATTTCTTATTGTATGAAGTCGACTACCTTCATTTTTAAATTGCCTAATTTTGCTTTAAGTCACAAACATTTGATAATAAGAAGATAAAAAAAAAATGTTCAATTAACAAAAGAAAAAGTGAAATTATGCAATAGTTCATTTCATCGTAAAGTAATTTCACAATATATTGTTGTGAATTACATATTATACTTTTATATATATAATTATTTTTATGATTGACTTATAATAGGAAAAAAAAAGAAGTTAAATTATAAAAGAAAAAAGAAAAAAAATAATGATATATTAATAAGAGAGAGAAAATTAGGTATTAATATGAGAGAGAAAATTGGATTGTCATTAAAATAATAAGGTGTGTCATGGGGATTGAGAATTCCACGTTTTATAACTTTGACTAGAAGGGGTAAATTAGGAAATTAAAAAAAATTATTCTAGCAACAACAATATGTGTTCTGGCAATTAAAGGAATTTACCTAATGAATATTGGAATTGAATTGGGCTGATTGTTTCTATAATTTGCAGATTTTTTTTTATTGAAAGTAATTTGCAGAAATAAATTTGTTCAGGGTTTCTTCAATGTCTTTACAATGTGTAAATTCTTTTTGTGAAAGTAATTTGTGGAATTAAATTTGTACAAGGTTTCTTCACCATCTCTACAATTTGCAGATTTCTTTTTCTGAAAGTAATTTGCAGAATCAAATTTGCTCATGGTTTCTTCTTTGAAGAAGTTGAATATGGTATAACTTTACATAAGTGAGAACATGGGAAATTGGGAGGTTTTTTTTTATTATTCTTAATTGGGGTTAAACATATGAAATAAACACTAACACAAACTTAGTTAAAAATGACAGGTGTCAATGTTATATTAATGTAACACCAAATGGGACATCCACTTGGGACAGGAGATCCACAACGTAATTATCATCATTCGCACACACTCAGAAGAATTATTTTATGTGATTAATGCATGAATAACATTATGCAACGTAACAATGAGATTAAACTATCCCCTAAGTTTTAAGAATGGGTAATACTCCAAGATCCCACCTCCATTGTTATCATTGTCTGAAAATTGATTTTGTTGCACTAATTTGTATATAGTAATTTTACTGATTTACTAATTTATCTACACACCCAAAAGAGAATAAAAGGAATAAATTAATGAAAATTTACTTGGTCCAATGTTCATACAATGAAGGTATGTTATAGTTTCAATATATTTTAAGATGTGAGGTTAAATTCTTGAAAACAATCATATCCTACTTGTCACAATATAGACTATCATTTGGGCCTCCATTTTTAGAAAGGATACAATTGGGAGAAACCAATTTCATTGGTTCTTGAAACATTTTGACAGAAAATAATTCTTTCGTCTCAAAATTTCAACTGAGACTCTAGCTTATGGTCCAATGAGCCCAGACCAATATTCTTGTAATTGTAGGTTCGTAATGGACTATTTCTTATCATTCAAATATATATATAACTCAAAAGCAAGACATCACATTCCCTGTTAGTTAAAAAGTGGACCCTTCGGCCCAAGAGGTCTTAAAGGCCCATTTATATATGGTGTCACTCCAATTGCAAAAGTTTTTCTTTTTTTTCCATCCTCGTCCTATTTATTTTACTCTCAGACCAATCAATTTAACTAAATTTATAAAATTATAATAAATAATTTTATTAATATATTTTATTAATAAGTTGATAATATCATAAGACATCATATATATTAATATTTAGGGAAATTTATATAGACATCCCCTGATTATAAGCCTAATTACAAGAAATTACCCTCCTGTTTGAAATATTACAAAAACACCCCCTTACTTACCGGTTGTAGTCAACTTTAACGGAACATGTAAAATGTCCAAAATGCCCTTAGTTGTTTTTAATATTTACAAAAAAAAAAAAAACTCCATGGCCGCCGCTATTGTTAGGGTTCTTCTCGAATTTGAATTTTACTTCGAATTAGTTGTAATTCTGTTCGTATTTCACCTCCTTGAGCTCCGTTTTGGCCAGTCCTAGCTTCAATTTCACGTTTCTGTGCTCAATTGAGGTCAATTGCAGAATTGGGGGAAATTGGTTTCGCGATCCCCTTTCGGATTTTTTGATTTGTGCTTGTTTTCTGTTCGATTTTGAGCTGTTTGTAGTCGTGGTTAGCTTAATTTCAGTTTTCTGTTTCCAATTTTGTGATTCGGTGATTCGGGCCTCCAAGATCAGGTTCGGGCCTGCATGATTTCGCCAATTTGGTGTGTTGTTTTGTTGATTTTTTGCTTGTTTGCGGTTCCTTGGTGTTAGTTGTTGATTTAATTCGGTAGTTTTTGTTGTGGGGAAGGTGATTGTTTGTTTGGTGATGAGGTTTAACCATTTCAGCCTGCTGTACGTAATGGTGAAGTGAAGAAGATGAGTAATCTGCAAAATCAGTCCAATATTTCGGCCCCTGGTCAAATTCACCCCGTAATAGTTTATCCCGTCACTCTATTTTCAGATCTACGAATTTTACTTTTTTTTCGATTTTACGCCACCGTCGGCGGTGGAGATTGACCCACCGCCCCCCCTCTCAGCCGTAGACTCCCCTCGGTGTGGCGGTCATTTTGGTACCAACCTTGTCCAATTGTGTTATTGTAAATAAATTATTAAATTTTAAAATGGTTTTTTTTTTGTAAGAAAATATATGTTATTAAATAATTGTGTTATTGTGAATAAATTTAATAGATTTTAATTTGGTTTGTTTGATTTTTGAATGAAAATAAACGTTATTAAAACTTTATTTAGCAGATTGAGTTATTGTAAATAAATTTATTAAATTTTAAATTGGTTTATTTTATTTTTTAAGGAAATATATGTTATTGAAATTTTATTTATCGAATAGTGCTATTGTAAAGTTATTAAAGCTTTATTTATCGAATTGTGTTATTGTAAATAAATTTATTAAATTTTAAATTGGTTTGTTATAATTTTAAAGTTTAATAAATTTATTTATAATATTTATTATACGGTTACAAAGACACCCCCTGTAACACAAAATATATTACAAATACACCCTATGGGGGCAAAATTGGAAAAACATTAAATATTTCTGGTGACATCATCATCTACCGTCAAAAATTGACGCCGTAAGGGGTCTTCTTGTAATATTGTTTTGGTCGAGGGGGTGTCTTTGTAATATTTCAAACAGGAGGGTAATTTCTTGTAATTAGGCTTATAGTCAGGGGGTGTCTATGTAAATTTCCCTAATATTTAAAAAATTTAATACACAAAAATGTGAATAATTTAACATGATAAATCACTTAAAATATTGACAAGTTTGACCGAATACTATAGGCAAAAGAGCAAAATAAATAGGGCGGAGGGAGTATTATTTTTCAGTGTCATCAATGTTCACGAGACAAATAAGTTTTTTTTCTTTTTGGAAAGAAATTCCTGTAAATTTATCTATTAGATTAATAAAGTATCATCTTAAAAAAGTTATCTTATTCTAAAAAAGCATAAATTACTTATATTCTGATTTGACGCAAGAAAACTCAATCTTTTATTTTATTTATTTCACATAACAAATTTGATTTTTCTTCTTTTCATAGTCTCTAAAGAAAATCCATAACTTTCTAGAAGATAATTCTACTTTTCATTTCATTTCTAAAAATCAAAACAAATATTTTTTTTTCTAAATACTTGAAAATCAAGAATATTTAAGTAATATCAGCCCACAAACCAATGGGACCGCTTGGTTAAGGAGATTGGGGGTGTTTGCACTTTGCACCCCCGAAATAAGAAAAATGGTTTTTGCACCCTCGAAACTCAAAAATAGCACTTAATACCCTTGAATTAAGAATAACCCAACAAGGATGAATAGGTTGTTAAAAAAAATTAAGAGAAATTTCAAAAATAGCACATAATACCCTTGAATTAAGAATAACCTAGCAAGGCACCATCTAATTTTTTTTTGAACAACCTATTCAACAAAGTTTGGGGATAAATTAGGTGATTCTTTTTCGAAATCAATAGAATAATGGGGAAATGTATACATGTAACTACGGCAATTGAATGATGGAGTTGCTCTACAATTTGTAATTGTAATTGTTGAAGTGTACTTATTTGAGCAACATTCAATCATAGTTAAGTACGAAAAATTGAACATGTTTTATCTCAATATACTTTACTAGAGCAATTATATAATTTAACATTTTCCCCCTTTTTTCTTTTAGCTAGACCCAATTTTACCCTCAAATATAATTGTTTTGGGAGGAAATAATTATTCCATCATTTTCGGAAAATAATTATCTAATTCGCATCTGATTTTGTTGACTAGGTTGGTCAATTAGGTTGAAACAAAATGAGAGGGTGCAACTTGCTGTGTTACTTTTAATTCAAGAGTGCTAAGTGCTATTTTTTTAGTTTTGAGGATGCAAAGTGCCCATTTTCCTTATTTCGAGGATGACAAGTGCAAAAATCCTTTATAGGGCCTTGAGTGAAATCTTGCACAAATAATCTAAGACCGGTAGAATCTGTGCATTTATTCTCGTGTCTTCTCTTACAACTTTTGTACCCCCACTCGAACATGATGCCATATTTATTGCTTTATCGCCGAGGACTTTTAAATTAAGTGTAATTAGTGCCATCCATTTCTCTCCCCAAAAAAAAAAAATAGAAAAAAAAAATCTAACATTTGAACAATGAACTTTTAAAATGTGAAGCAAAGTGCTAAAGATGAAATCATGTTGCACACAAAATAAGGCTCAACAAGGCCTAATTATCCACCAGCAACCAAACACATTACTGTAAGAAAATATCACATTATGGAATATATATTACTTTATTAAAATTAAAGAACGAATTAAATTATTCAATTCAAATATCGTATCTTTTTTTTTTTTATTAAATTAAAATTCTACTTTAATTTAGTGCTTGATACATTATAGTTTTGTTATTCACATGCTTAAATAAGGAACTCAAATGTGCTTTTGCAGCTTCATTCTATGAGTATATAATATGTGAATGACATCTTTTACTTGATAAATATATAATGTTTCCAGAGATATTAAACATCAAAGTAGTTGGATGTGTGGTTGTAACGTCATAATTATAACCACAAGATTGTGAGTTCAAACTTATTCCCAGCACAAAAAAAAAAAAAAAAAAAAGATTGTGAGTTCAAATTTCAAACTCCAACCATTACATTTATTGTTATTTTTATATTTTCTTAAAAATATATTTATTTGAAACAAAAAAGGTTGAACTGTGGATCGGTTGGTTTAACCGGTCCGCTAATCCACCGATTAAACCAGGCATGGGTTAATACTTAATTGTAATCATCTTTTCATTTGTGTGTATTTAGTATTAGAATTTTTATTATCAAAATTTTCTATGATATTTTCTATTTGTTAGTCTCAAATTTATGCTTTCACTGTGTTATGAATTAAGCATAAATAATGTTATAAATAAATTTTAATTTCAACTATTTTTAAACATATTATTACATTATCTTTTACATAATACTCCCTCCATCTCAATTTTTTTGCTTTTATTTTCTTTTTGGGATGTCCCAAAAACAATACTCCCTTTCTTAAAATGGAATTTCTTTTCTCAAAAAATATCTTATTTCATAATGTAATGACTTGAAACCACTAATTATCAGCCACTACTTTTAGGAATAAATAATAGTAAAGATGCCCAAAAGTTCCACTTTTTCAACTCTCACCTAATACTCCGTGCAAAATAAAAAAAGAACAAAATATTTGGGACGAAGGGAGTATATATTTTAATATGATTATGACGTCTCATCGGTTGAACCAGTAATTGAATTGATCGAACCAATAAAATGAATAACCATTAAGATGAGTGATTTCTTGTCCTGTCCGATCTTAAAAACATTGAAGAAAATATACCTATATATTCCATCAAATGAAATGACCCTAGTCCCTATATATTGAGTAAGCTATGATCAAACACTTGTGTCGCCATTTACCACTGCAAAGTAAGGTAAAATTCGCCTTCTTCCACGTTAAATTCAAATATGTTCTCTCTTTAGGCATCAAAATTATACATGATATTCGTGCATATCATGTTTATTAACCTTTTAGGCTGTACCACTTTTAATTTGTTGTCATCTCATTTCAATCAATTAAGAAGCAAAATGGCAACTTGTGAAGATGTAATGAATCCTCTTCATACTTATCTATGGCAAATTCAACAAGAGTAGTTATCTCTCGGACATTTATTTTGGACTTTTTCACTTTTTGTCTATTGTCTTCAAATAAAGGTAAAAAGCCCGTCGAATATATCGACATTGGCTGTAGTTTTATTTTTTTAATTTTTGTGTTTTCAAAAATCCTGCAAAAAATATTCAATTTGTAAAATATAAATCGTTTTGGATCGACATATATCAAGATACTATTTTTAAAATACTTCAAATTGGTCCCTATAACTTCACGTTATATATTTTTAAAATTATTTTTTGAAATATGTCGATCTAAAACGACCTATTTTTTACAAATTGGGTGTTTTTTGCAGGATTTTTGAAAGCACAAGGAAGTTTTTCGCAATAAAAATTTCACAGTGTAATTTCTTACAGGTTTAGCATAACACAAAAGAGTATCTTACATTTTCCCAATTTTGATATACCAATAAAAATAAAAGTTGAAAGTTAAATTGAGTCAAATTTAAATCAACCCCGAAACTATCCATCCATACTGCCCATTGTATTGTGACAGCACCTATAAAATTAGTCTTCAATAAGAATATTAAAGCCACATGCACTCACACTCACAGAGATATTGCTTTCCAATACACATCCAAAAATTCAGGAAATAATTGTAAAATTATTGAATCTCATACATAAGAAACTCTTCGAATCGGAATATCATAACTTCAAAGAGAAAAAAATACAATCCCATCACAATTACTTGAATACATGTATAATTAATAAAATGATTAATCATGTATAATTACATAATTTCACTGCAATAAAATTGTGTTTAATTTACATCCAAACAAGTAATCATGTATTTTTATTATATATGTACGAATGAATTAATGTACGGTCATGTATATATTCAAAGAGATTCAAATACTGCACAAGTGGGTGGTCGCAACTCAAAGATTCACCACCGAAAGCCTTCGGTTATTCGTGATCTTTCTTCCATAAAAAAAAGAGAATATATATATATTAAATCACAAAAATGATTTGAAGAATCTTGCAGAAAACAAAATTGACCACCCTTTCTAAATTCTAACCAATTTGTTGCTAGCTTTTGTTGCAACATTTGATATTTTCTTTGTTTTAGTTTTCTTAGCAATTTATTCTCCCCGAATATAGGTAATGATCAATTTACCTGTCTATCAAAAAAGAATATGCAGATTACTCTATCGTGAAATAAAAAAAGGGGCGATGCACCTCCTTAGACTGCACAGTGTTATTCACGGCTAGGGCTGAGCATTCGGTCCGAATCGGACCGAACCGAATCGAAGTTCAGTTCTAGGTCGGTTCCGTCCTGAAAAATCGAGGACCGTTTACCGGACCGAAGTATTCGGGTCCGGTTCGGTACAAAAACCGATCGGTCCGGTTCGGTCCAAAATTTACCGAATGTTATGCTAAACCGGTTTTTCACCTAGCAATCTTGATGATTCGGTTCGGTTCGATCCAGATCGGTCCAGTTCGGTCCGATTCGGTCCGGTTCGATCCAATTTTTTTAAATCTATATTTTAACATCAAAGTCGCAAACGATTTGGATTTTGGGTTGTATATGAATCTATAGATAAGTTCAATATTTAAAAAAAAAATTTAAATCGGTACAACCGGTTCGGTTCGGGAAACCAACCGGTTTTACTGAAAACCGACCCCAGGGGTCGGTTCTGAGGCGAGAACCGATAACCGAACCGAAAATCTGGTTCGGTAATCGGTTCGGACCGAATTGTTCAGTCCGGTTCGGTCGGTTTACCGAACCGTGCTCAGCCCTATTCACGGCGCATAAAGATGTATCTAGCATTCTCAAACTCTTTTTTTGTGTTGAAAAGACAATTTATCATCCTTTAATATTATTTTAGGTGGAGAAAAATTGTTTATTTCCAATGGACTTAATGATAATTTACCCTCCTATGATTTGCATAATGTTCAATTTATTTCCCTGTGATTTGAAAAAAACACTTTACCCTTTTATAATCTTATAAAAGTTTCACACCATTTTTTAAACTTAAAAAAATACAAATTGACAAAATTATCCCTCTTATATGTGGCACTTTCTCACCCTGTTACAATAAATGTGGCACTTTATCCAATGTGTTATGATGAATATGGTAATTTACCCCCTGTGATTTGATAAATATTGCACTTTTCCCCCCTATGTTTCAAAAATGTCACTCTCAGTTTTGCAGAGTGAATTACACTCTCTAGCTGAAGGAGGTAAATTGCTCCTTTAAAATTTTCACAAGGGGGTAAATTAACATTAGCTCATATCCAATGTCACATAAATGTAAATTGTTATTCTTCCAACACCGAAGGGATGGTCAGTAGGCAAGAAACGTGTTTCAAAAACTACCATTCTCAAATTTCTTAGCATAAAGTTTCTTCCAATTAAGAATATTATTTAGCATAAAGTTTCTTCCAATCAAGAATATTAGACATCTGCAGTTCTTCATATCAGACAATCGGTCAAAATTGTTCAATCTAGAAAGATTTTATTCAGCTTGTTGTGTATGAAACAGAAATATATTATACTTCTACTATATATCTTATTTCAAAAAAGCGCCTTTTTATCATGCTGTAGCATCCAAGTAGTGCATGTATGTAAAGACCACCTCCTTTTCAATGTTCTTTGTTTTTAATCTTTTAATAAATTAAATTAAATTAAATTAAAGCAGTTCACTTTTGTGCCGTTCTTTTCTCTTTATAAATAGAGCTTCAACAATCTCAGTCCAACCAAGCTTAATTAACTAGCTTCACATTTCCCCTGCTTTTAGCCCTTTTCCATCTTTTCCGGGATAAATTTTATTTGATCACATTCTTGATCAAATCCCTAATCAAAAAAAAAAAAAAAAATTAAAATGGAAAAGGTGGTAAAACTTGCATCAGAAAAAGGAATATTGATATTTAGCAAGAGTACTTGTTGTTTGTGCTATGCAGTGCAGATTCTGTTCCAGGATCTTGGGGCACACCCCTGTATTTATGAAATAGATCAAGATCCCGAAGGAAAGGAAATCGAAAAGGCATTGATGAGGATGGGGTGCAATGGACCAGTTCCCGCGGTGTTCGTTGGCGGGAAACTCATCGGTTCGACTAATGAAGTTATGTCTCTTCACTTGAGTGGCTCACTCATTCCTCTGCTCAAGCCATATCAGGCTAATTTGTGTTAATTAGAAATTAATTAATAAGGTTCAAGTACATGAGGTTAATGTAATGTTTTTAGTAGATGAAGAATAAGGTTTGCTCAATTATAGTGAGCTTTAAGTATGATTAGTAGTGTGTGTGAATTAATCAATGTAGTTTTATTTCTGTAATTTTATAGGTTATTATTATTAGCAAGAGGATGTAGCTTTTTTAGCTATTTCTGTTAAGAAGTACTATTGGTTTAGTTAAAGAATGTGTTCTCATGTTTTTCCTTGTTAAATGAAGTTAGTTTTTATCAATTACTTTTTTTCCTAGTTAATTAATTGAAAGAACTTGTGTTAATTATTATGGGGAAAAATGCAAGATACTCCCCTGTGTTATTCTAAACCTGCAAGAAACTACCTTGTGAAATTTTTACTGCGTCAAACTTCCTTGTGTTTTCAAAAACCCTGCAAAAAATACCCAATTTATAAAAAATGGGGCGTTTTGGATCGAAATATTTCAATAAACCATTTTTAAAATATATCACGTGAAGTTTTAGGGACCAACTTGAAGTATTTTAAAAATAATTTCTTGAAACTCGATAAAAAATGACCTACTTTTTACAAATTGGGTGTTTTTTGCAGGGTTTTTGAAACACACAAGGAAATTTGGCGCAATAAATTTTGTATATGATAGTTTCTTGCAGGTTTATCATAACACAGGGGAGTATTTTGCATTTACCCCAATTATTATGTTAATTTATTTTTTCATCACTTGTATTTTGAACATGTTGCTTCCGGTGCAAACAAAATTGCGTTCGAGGATGCAATACAGGTGGTGCATGGATGTCGTAGCTCGTGCCTTAAGGTGTTTGGTTAAGTCCCGCAATAAGCGCAAGTTTCATGTTTAGTTGTCATGTTGAATCTTGTGTGTGAATATTAGATTAATTTTTAACTTTTTTTTTTTTTTTAGAATGATTAATTTTTGCTTGTAGAGTACATTTTTTAGCCTTTTTTTTATTTTTTTATTTCTTCTAATGAGTTATAGTTCTATAAATTTTAAAGGTTAATCAATTGTAAGGGAAATTCTTATATAATCTTATTATAGATGCTATTATCAATACAAATATTCTCTGTCTTATTAGGCCATCTCCTATGAGGCAAGGGGAAGGGTTGAAAGATTTAGGGGGTGAAAAAGTTGAAATAAAATGAAGAAATCACCCCAACCCACCGCTTAAGCTGTGATGCCTTGCCTCACATATCGAGCGCTGCCATTCGCTGGGCAGGCGAGTGCAACATGGTCAACACTTGTCAGCCACCTGTTGTTCCCTTTTCTTTTTCTTTTTTAATTTTTGTTTTTTTTATTTTTTATTTAATAAAAACCCTTTTATTTTTTAAAAAAATTCCTTTAAAATACCTTATTAAATGAAATGTAACTTTTATTTAATCTTAGTTTTAGTTAATTTGTGTATTATTTTTAAAAAGTTAACTTTAGTTTAAAAATGTAACTCTTATTTTATTGAATTTAAATTTAGTTAATCAAGTATTTAATTGTTGTATTATTGTGTAACAATTTTAAAACCCTTTTTTTTTAAAAAAAAAATCTTTATTAAAATATAACTCTTATTTAATTTTGGTTTTAGTTAATTTGTTTATTATTTTTTAAAAAGTTAATTATTAGAAACTCAAATTTAATTTAACTAATAAAAATGAAACTTTAAAAGAACTTAATGAAGCTTACATATGATTCATTAAATTAAAAACGATATAACCCTAACAATTATATAGTGAAACACTTGGGTGAATAGTTAGACATCTAAAATAAATACGATTACATATGATCACCATTTGAACCGTGTATTGTGTACCAATTTTATTATTCTCAAATCGGTTTGCGTATTATTATCCATTATTAATATTGTTATTTATTATTTATTTATTTATTTATTATTGTTTAATTTTTATTATTATTGCTATTATTATTATTATTATTATTATTATTAAGTGAGAGTGGGGAAAATGAGAATTTAAATTAAATGGAATTGATAGATTGAGTCATTTGAGATGACTTATAAAAAGGAAAGGGGAAGCTGGACTTAGGCTGAGGAGTCACTGGAGATGGCCTTAAATAAGTCAGAATCATAACAAGTATGTGTAAATTTATTATGAACTCGCGCGATCGACTGATTACAAAGACTAGTCTTTAATTTATCAATAATATCTTTTTGATAGCATTGATAAATAGAGCAGATCGATCCATAAATAATTGATATAAGTACTCCTTAAAAAAAAATCTAAAAATCTAATTTTAATTAATCTATAATAATACAATTTCTATAGTCCAACAAATTTGGGTAGTACTTTTCTTACTAATTTATCATTAGTCTATGCATTAGACTTTGCTAGCCCATATATTTTTATTTCCTAAACCCAAAAATATTACGAAATCTTACTGAGAGTCTATAATTAGTACCACAAATAAAGAATGATATTTCAAATATCTTTACATATATATATATATTCCGCTTCTTCGTAAAAATGATTAATTTTATCACACTTGTTAAGGGCCTGTTTGTTTGGCGTTTCCCAGATTTTTTTCGTGTTTGGGAAATGCCAAACAAACATGTTTTCTATTTTCCAAAATAATTTTTTCATCCATTAATTTTCTCAAACTACTCTCTCAAAAGCCAAACAAACAACAATTTTCTTATCTTTAAACAAAACCTATACAAACTCTACTTTGATTTGACATAAAGTAACATAACTCTTACACAATTTATCTCACATAACAAACATGATTTGACATAAAGTCTTACACATCTTACACCTACAACCCAACTCTTCCAAAAAACCCTACACCTACTTTATTTCTCAAACCACTCTCTCAAAACCCAAACAAAGAACATTACGCAAATCGAGATTATTTCACAAACCTCCACTACTCTCCCAAACTACTTTCCCAAACGCCAAACAAATAGGCCCTAAGTGTTACATTGTGCAATAAGAAAATATTCCAAGAACAAGGGTATTTTTTTTGCCAGGAAAGGAAGGGGCACAAACCAGTGATTGTTACAGCTTTATAAAATTCCTGCACCATTACTCAATTTGCATAAAGTTGAAAC
The DNA here is from genome assembly GCA_034814905.1 of Penstemon davidsonii. NCBI lineage: Eukaryota > Viridiplantae > Streptophyta > Magnoliopsida > Lamiales > Plantaginaceae > Penstemon > Penstemon davidsonii. The sequence goes on along the minus strand of JAYDYQ010001087.1, from coordinate 46,825,583 downwards.
ATAAAAATGCTCCACTTGTATAGCATGAGAAGCCATGGGGATTCAATGTCTTTATCTTAGATAAGGAAAGGCATAAAATTCCCACAAACTTTTTTACATTTATTTAATTAATTTTAAGAATCTTGACTTATTATTTTATATATCAAATTCTTAAACCAAGTTGCACACATTACTCATGTATATAATTAATAGGACCAATTAAAAATGATATTCCTAACTTGGGTTATTTTTTGTCGTTGAATTATAGGCCTCATACAGGAGGAAACATTAAGTGTATCTACGTACTTTATAGAACGTAAACTGTTGTATATTTAGAAGTATTTTTCTCCAGAGTGAAATGCAAAAGCACCCCTTGTGTTATTTTTAATTGACATAAACCCTCTATCATGTTGTTTCTATCAGCAGAGAATCTATTTGTTAACATTTTATTAGGGGAAAAAAATCAATGTTTCATTTTATTAGCTCACTACACCAATATGAAAATTAAGAGTTGACCACAGTAGGTTTATTGCTAATATTTTAAAGGAACAAGGACGTTATTGCTAATTTTTTAAGTATAAGGGGGGTTATTGCTAAATTTTAAAAGTGAACAATGATGATTTCGCATTCACCTTGACGTGGTGGAAATCATCAGTTCGAGCATGATTATCCGTAAATTCGTTGTGAGTTTTTCTATTTGGATTTCGTTCCCTCGCCGTGATTCAACGAAAATGGATAAGAGGCTCGTGGGATTGACGTGAGGGGGGCAGGGATGACTATATTTCTGAGAGCGAACTCCAGACGAATATGAATTGCATGGATACAAATTATGCCTTGGAAGAAAAAATATTAATATATTGCGACCATAGAGGGGATAAATGTCTTTGACTTGTTAACACATAAGGGTTTTTGCTAATAAAATATAGGAGATTTTCTGTTAATTAGGAATAATACTTGGAGTGTTATTGCATTTCACTCTCCATAATTAATTAAAGAGAGAATTTTACTTTTGGTACAACAAATAACCCTACTTTAAGGTTACGGTACCATATAACTTTAAAAACATACACATTTGGTACCATATGTTAACTGTCCTCGACACATTTGGTACTTCCGTCAATTTTTTGACGGAAAATTCAATTTCGGACAGAAAGTTGATGGAGATTTGCATAATTAGTCCTATAGTTATAGATTGCCGCCAAAGTTTGTCCCACATATTTTCTGGCCGATAAATTTACCCCAAAGTTCACAAATTTTATAAATTTTATATATTATTATTATTAAATTTCTTAATATATAATATATATAAACTAAATAATATTTATATCAAATCGAATAAAATATAAATTAAATTTTTTAGAATTCTTTAATTTGAAAAATAATATTTCAAACTAATCAGATTTTATATAAAGTAAATACTATTTAACATAAAATCTGAAAAATAAACATACTTATTAAATTTTTTAAAATTTAAAATCTTTAAACTAATTCTTTTTAGGGTTTTATTTTAATTTTTTTAATTATAATAAATTTAATAATTAGAATTATTATTATTTATATAATTTTAAAAAGATTTTTTTCAGGTTTTATAATAAATATTATTTAAGTATATATTATTATCTAATTAGTTTAAAAGATTTTTTTTTTCAATTTAATTGATATTTATTTTTCAAATTTTATTTTATATAAAATTTTATTCAATATATGTGTGTAATATGTAAAATCTAATTAGTTTAATTTTTTTTAAATTTAAAAATCCATTAAATTTAATTGATATTTTTTTTTTGGATTTTATATAAAATATTATTTCGTTTATATATATTATAAATAAAATCTAATTAGTGTAAGAGATTTAATAATTATAATATATAAAATTTATAAATAGGTTTTATAATTAATTATATTTGCAATTGGGACTGAAATGCTTCGAACTTGTGAATTGTGGAGTAAATTTGTCGGCCATAAAATATATGGGGCAAAGTTTGGCAATAATCTATGACTATAGGACCAATTCTGTAAAATTTTCATCAATTTTACGTACAAAAATTGACGTAAGTACCAAATGTGTCGAGGGCAATTAACATGTAGTACCAAATGTAGAACAACAAAATTGAAAAAAAAAATACTACTACTAAAAACTATAGAGCAAAAGACAAAAACATCCCCTATGCTTTGTCTAACTCCCAACAACCCACTGTATTATTTTAACTCCCAAAAAGTCCCCTGTGATCTCAAATAAGTGCCAAATACACCCCCAAAAGAGAGAGTGTGTTTCAAACGCCAAAATTGCAAGCATTTGTTCATATTTTGCTTTTGATATGATAATTTTATCCCTAACATCGAAAGACAAAAACACCCCCTATGCTTTGTCTAACTCCCAAAAAACTCCCCATGTGACATTTAAAATCCCCCAAAACCCCCTGTGTTTAATTTTAAATACCACACTCGACCCAAGTAATATATACTTAATTTTTCAAAAAGAATAAATAAATAAAGAAAAACAAATACATAGGGGTAATCTTGTCATTCCACCAAAAGTCAAAAATAAAATTATAAGTATATACTACTTGGGTCGAGTGTGGTGTTTAAAACCAAACACAGAGGGGTTTTTAAGAGTTAGACAAAGCATAGGGGATTTTTTTTGTCTTTTTCTCAAAAACTATATGAAGATAAGATACACAATAGCTTATTCACCACTTATTGCTCGAAGAAAATTTGTACTTTTACTAAAGTTGTACACAACAATGTAAAACTAAAGAAACATAACACTAAACAAATTATTATTATTGGAGTAATTAACACTTTGTATCTTGAAATTAAAATCATGGTATTTTGCATTTTAGAATTGCATATTCTTTGGCAAAAGGCGCCCTACCACTGCATGTGGTATAAAATGTCCATTATATTGATAAATAATTGCAATTCGAGGATACAAAATGCCAAGATTCAATTTTATACTGCTATGTATCAAAACAATATATTATTGGAATGCAAAACGCCAAACACTCTAATTAATTTGGTGAAATTATATAATTTTAAAATTTATTAACCGATAAGAGGAGGATGAACCACAACACCACGACGGTTGACCCAAACCCAGACACGATCACACCTGATGTCTTCAGTCACCGGAGTTCCATCCCTGACAACAGTGGCATTCACATTTGGATTCTGCATCTCTATCACCGTTGCCGCTGCGTCCCCGTTTGCTCCGACCAACTCCGACCACACATCCTTGCCTGCAGGGCAATTTGCCATTTAATTACTAATTAATTATATTCTGTACGTAATCAATACAATGATTAATTAAGTTGATGTACGTTATAATGATAGTTTGTGAAGAGAGTTAGGGATAGCTGCCTTATAAATAGAAGAAATTAAAGTACTACTATCATCGTATGAAGTAGCCGGAGCCGATTTTCTTGATTGTTGTCTTTTTTTACTGGTTAGTTAGTATTGAATGACCAACTCATCTAAAAGCTTAAACTTTTAGAGAGAGAAATCATTTAATATATATCACTTAACAGTTAGCGGGTTTTCTTTGACATTTTTGCTATATCCTATTTCTTTAAAAGATGGTCCAAAAGAGTCTGAAATATTATATGGTACAATCTCAAAGATCGAGAATAAATTGGTCACATTATACTCACATGCCTAATAGGACCAATTAAATTTAATGTAGTCAAAGCATATTCGAGTAAATCGAAAACAAGTTTATTTAACATACTTTATAGGATAAATTAGCCACCAACACGTAATTTAGGGATAAAATGTATATTAGACATAATCACATGAAACTTACCAAAACCCCTTTTTTCTCATTTGTGTATATGGAGTATATATATTCATGATATGCTAATGAAGGGGCCGGGTCAGATATAAAAGTTGATGATTTCATTTGAAAATAGTCAAGGAAAATAAAATATTCATACAAAAAAAAATCTAGCTTTTGCAAAGTTAGACTCAAGTTTAATATCGACGTTCATTCGCAAATTCTTCTCTCTTTTTTTTTTTTTTTTTTTTTTGAAGTCCAATTCTTCTCTTTTCACAAGACCGAGTATACACTGCATTAGACAAAATTAGACAAACTTAGAAGTACTTTTTATTTTTTGATAATTAACTTAGAAGTTGATGTCCTTAATTTCAACTTAGAAGTACTTTTCATGCATACAAACGTGGACTTTGGTTTAAATCCAACGAACTTAATTACTTTTGTGTCTAATCTATTTTGGTTAGACACAAAGATGCATCCTTTTAAGGATGTATATGTGGGTTGGTTTTGACTTGATTTCAATTAATTTTAGTTTCACAATATTGTCTTGACCAGATTGTTTTGGCAAAAAAAAAATAAATATGATTTGAATTGGGATTAAATATTGGGTATCGAAACTTGGGATCGATGTTAATTGGATTGGGCTAGTTTGGATGTTAAAGTTTGGGAAAAACCAGTTGGTAGATGTCAAATCAATGACTTTTATAGAGTTTGAGATGAAAAAAAGTAGGAGATAAATATCATATTACTTTTATAGAGTTTATAATTTAAGATAATAAAAAATAGGTGGTATAACCGTATAATAGATTTCATATGTATTGAGTTGGTTTAACTTAAGTCTCGTCCAAACACGAGCTAAATTGTTTTTTATCTAATTTTACGATTTGACGGAACCATGTTAAAACTCAATCATAAGGAGCGTAAAAAGCTCTCTTTTGACGGATATAAAGCTCATTGATAAGGCCGGGGCTTCAGTACTAAGAGGTCATGAGTTCAATTTCTACTAATGTGAGTTTTTCTCTAGTTTAATACTAGTATAGGTAATTGAATCCTTGTAATTTAATTGTAATTTAATAGATTTTTTGATTTAGTGATATTGAGTGTGATATTAAATATTTGATGTAATGATCGTTTCTATAAAAAAAAAAAAAGAGGTTTATGGTACAACGGATCTAATATTAAAAAGATAATTATGGACCTAAGTTAGAGTTAATAACAGGTGCATCCCATGCATTATAGTCTAAAAATTATCAATTTTTATATTTATTTTTTTATTTTAAACTTCACCTTAGTATACCAAATTGTGTTATTCTCTTTAAAAGTAATGTTGAATATCATCATAAAATATATGTTTACTTGTTTTCTTCCAATTTGATCTGATTTCTTCGTACATAGTTTGTCATTATTGAATATTTAAATCATTTATTAGATAAAATTACATGCAAAAATTCAAATGATGTGGATAATACCGGTGACAACTTCTACTTGCCAAAAAGCCTGCATTTGACCATACAAATGCAATAAAAACAAATCATGACGAATGCTATATGTAAATCTTTTCACATACCACGTTTTCTTCTCTCGATCATATATCTTGTCATTAAAAGAACAACAAAACTAGATAAATACTACTTTTAATATATATGAAGATAAGATACACAATAGCTTGTTCACCATTTATTGCTCGAAGACAACTTGTATTTTTATTACACTTGTACACAACAATATAAAATTAAAGGAACATAACACTAAACACCTTATTTTATTCATATTATTAATGGTGAACACATAATTTTTCAAACTTATTATTAACCGATTGGGGGGGGGGGGGGGTGGGGGGGGGGGGGGGTGGGGGGGGGGGGGGGTGGGGGGGGGGGGGGGTGGGGGGGGGGGGGGGTGGGGGGGGGGGGGGGTGGGGGGGGGGGGGGGTGGGGGGGGGGGGGGGTGGGGGGGGGGGGGGGTGGGGGGGGGGGGGGGTGGGGGGGGGGGGGGGTGGGGGGGGGGGGGGGTGGGGGGGGGGGGGGGTGGGGGGGGGGGGGGGTGGGGGGGGGGGGGGGTGGGGGGGGGGGGGGGTGGGGGGGGGGGGGGGTGGGGGGGGGGGGGGGTGGGGGGGGGGGGGGGTGGGGGGGGGGGGGGGTGGGGGGGGGGGGGGGTGGAGGTGGGCGGGGGTGGGCGGGGGGGGGTGAGAGGGGGTGGGTGAGTGGGGGGGGGGGGAGGGGGGGGGGGGGGGGGGAGGGGGGGGGGGGGGGGGGGGGGGGGGGGGGGGGGGGGGGGGGGGGGGGGGGGGGGGGGGGGGGGGGGGGGGGGGGGGTGGGGCTTTCCTGCTCACGTCATATGTTTGAATACCAGCTGACCACAACATCTTCAACTCATCGATAAGTGGCCGCAAAAAGACATCTATATTTTTTCCAGGGCTTTTGGGACCGGGTATAACCATACTCAAAAACATATAAGATTTATTCATGCACATCCACGGCGGCAGATTGTAAACCGTTATGATCACAGGCCAACACGAATAAGGTTTACCGAAATTGTTAAATGGTGAGAATCCATCTGTACACAATCCAATTCGAACATTACGTGGTTCTGAAGCAAATGATTCATGGGTGCGGTCAAAATGCTTCCAGGCCTCTCCATGAGCTGGATGTGCCATAGTTCCATCTTCACAAGGTTTGGTGTGCCAAGTCATGTGCTCTGCACTGTGGCTCGACATATACAGTCTCTGAAGCCTGGTTGTAAGGGGCAAGTAGTGTAGCACTTTATAAGGAATCTTTTTCTGACTTCCTGGTTTATCTGGCTTGTATCTAGCATGATGACATACGCTGCACTCTTGTATCTCTTTGGTCTCTTTGTAGTACAACATGCAGTTGTTTGGGCATGAATCAATTTTCTCATACTCAAGACCAAGGTTAGTCAATTCTCTCTTGGTTTGGTACAAGTTTTGAGGCAACCGATCACTTTCTGGTAGCATCTCCTTCACCATAGCCACCATACGATCATAACATGATTCTGACATGTTAAATTCTGATTTTAAATTAAACATTTGGGACATAGCTGAAAGTTTTGTATGTGTCTTGCAGCCCTCATATAATGGCTCGTCTGCAGCATTTAGTAAATCGTAAAATTTTTGGGCTTCTCGATTAGGTTGTTGTTCTTCAGATTGTGCACTCAAATTAAATTCAGGACCAGCAGCGTCCATGACCATTGTTTCCATTCTCGATCTTTTCTCGCCCACGGTTCCTAAGGATTCATTACCCAATGTATCGTCAACCAATGGCTCTCCATGCATTACCCACCTATCATAAGTCCGCATGAAACCAAACTTATAGAGGTGATATTGTACATCATCTCGAGACATATGAGACCTATTTTTACATTCTTTACAAGGACATCTTATTTTGTTATCTTGCACACACTCTTCATGAGAAAAGGCAAAATTCAGGAATCCAATAACCCCCTCAGTATAATTAGCTCCGGCACTCCCCCTTTCCTTATGCCGCCACATCCAACTACGATCCGAAGACATAACTTGTATTCCACTAGAAAATCCGATACAACTTTAATGTGAGGGCCATAGAAGCTATTCGGTATAAATTAATTGACAAGATAAAGAATGAAAGCCGTGAAGAAATCGAGGAAAGCAAAGCTTTCTGTCAGGTAAGACTATTGTGGTAAATATTTTGTCTGTTTTTCCTCCATGAGAATGCTGAGGTGCATTAATCTTATCAGTCAACATCAAATATATATATAAGTAACATCATGTATATTAAATTTTGAGTTGGCAAATATTACACACACACTGCCAAACTCAAATTCACTTTTGAAGGGTTCAGTTTCAATTTGGATTTCATCAAGACATATAGGATTTCATTAGATCATCAACATAAAAATTAACTCATCTCCTTCATTTAAAAGGGAACCACCAATTTGAAGAATGAATGAGAAATAAGAACAACCATCACCAGCCGATGCATCAAATCTTGAACTGGTTTATAAACAATTATATTGTCCAAATCATATATAATTTGTACACAATTATATTCCGCAAATTTCTAAGGGATATCAACCAAATTGATAATAATGGAATCACAGAGGAATAGCCATATTGGATTGTGTTCTAATATAATCTGAAGAATGAGAATATTTACCTGAGTTCGAAATTCTCCGTCAAGAATTCTGGAAACTGATTTGCAATTAAAACCTTGCTCACGATTCTCGTCAAATTAGAAATCTGGGCAGAACTCCGGCTCTCTGTCAATTCAATCAACCCAATTGATGCAAGTTTACCCGGCAGTTCGATTAACCCAATTTGTGCAAGTTTTCATATCAATAATTCAATTAACCCAATTGAAAGTTTTCCCTTCAATTCGATTAACTCAATTTGTGCTTTCGATTTGATTGGCGATACTTTATTAGAGAAATCTGGAGTTGGGGTTTCAGTTGTTTTTCATTAGCGGTACTACGAGAGAAAATTGAAGTTGAGTAGTTGAGTAATTTGGTGTTTGTAATTAGCGCACTTTTCTTTAGATTTATCATTTTTACTTATCAACTTTAATTGGGTTAAATTATTTGTCAACTAATTATTAAGGGTGATTTACACTCAGATCCCCTCAGGTTTGGGCATATTACAAGAAATCATCTGCTGTTTAAAAAATTACAGGGACACCCTTCAGGTTTGGACATATTACAAGAAACCCCTTACGGCATTAAAAACAGACGGAATTTGATGATGTCATCAAAAATTTTGTTTGATTTTCCAAATTTACCCCTGGCTAAATATATACCCACAGGGGGTGTATATGTAATAATATTATACCACAGGGGGTGTCTATGTAATAATAGTATACAACATGGTGTGTATTTGAAAGATTATAATAACTTCAGGGAGTTACTTATAGCCAACGGTCATATTTTAAAAAATGACTCGTGGATGTTAATGTTGGCCATATGTTTTGACTATAAATTTCATGGGGTTATTTATAGCCAATGGCCATATATTTTGGCTATAAATCAAAATGTTCACGTATAGTTGGCTACAAGTAACTCCCTGAAGTTATTGTAATATTTCAAATACACCCCCTTGTGATATAATATCATTACATAGACACCCCCTGTAGTATAATATTATTACATAGACACTCCCTGTTGGTATATTTAGCCAGGGGTAAATTTGGAAAATCAAACATTTTTTACATCAACTCACTCTTTATTGGGTTTAATGACGGGAGTATAACTATTTCTATACCACAAAGGGTTATTTGCTTCTTTAGTATATCTTGGGGGTTCTTTTGCTATTTTCTCAAAAGTTTTATCAATTATTGTGTAAAGTTTAAAAAAGAAAATTTATATTAACCAACTTTGTGCAAGTTTTCTCTTCAATTCGATGTTATTGGCCCAAATTTAGAGAAAATTGGAGTTGGAGTTTATTTGTGGTTGTAACATTGGGGGTAAATTGACATATTTATCATAACATAAAAGGTAAATTATCATATGTATCGTAACATATAGGGATAAATTGTCATATTATCATAACATAGGGATGTAAAGTGATATATATAAAATTTCAACTTGGCGGTGTGAAACTTTTATAAGACGAATTTCAAAAGTTGTATCAAATGAGAAATAAATGTATAACAAGAAAATAATAATTCCAAATGATATAATGATTTCAAATTCAGAATAATGAAAAATGAAATTCAGAATCTTGACCGAGTCTTCCTATACTAAAAGTAAGTTTAAATTGCAAGCAAATACAATAATCATATATTAAAAAACTTAGCACCAGCTAAAACATCTCCTTGATTAACCAAATCTTGATCCAACAATTCATATTCGTCAGTGTCATCTAAATCCAAGTACTCAGAATCTTCAAATGACAATACATTCATACCATCATCGTTATCAACTGAATCAGGAGGTTGAGTCATGTCATCATCATATGTATTCAACTCTGGTGCATCGACCAGAGAATTAAATTCTGACCAATTGGACTCTCCGAAATCAGTACTAAAATCTGCCAACCATTCGTTTCCAATATCAAATATGTCTAAGGCAATTGGATCATATGTATTTGGAGTAGCTTGGCGTGTTAGAAATCGTTGACGTAGAAGTTGGTTGTATTGTACAAACTCAAGATCATTCAATCTTCTTTTCTCAAATCTGTTCGTTAAACCAGACTGAATCTGCAAAATATTATACTTTGCAAAAAAATAAGTAAATCATATGAAAAAAACTTGATGGATGTAATGAGCTAAATAAACTATGCATGTGAAAAAATGCAACTAAAAAATAACAATTACCTTTGCTGTAATTCCTAATTGTCTCTCATAAATATATGATGAGCAATTAAGTCCAAGAATACGTATTGCAATGTTTTTCAGATTCGGAGTCTCACTGCCAAATGTATCCCACCATTGATCTGTTGAGATAATTACTATTCAATTAAGAAAAAATATTATAAACCAACAAGAAATTTTAAATATATTATATTAAGAATATAACTCACGTGGTAACTTCTTTGATCTCAATCTTACTGCTGAATCTTTTCCAAAAAGGCCCCTTGAATTTTTGTAAGCTTCAACTTCAGAATATATGTTATCTTGAATTGACGTATCAGTGACCATCTTTTCAAGACAAGTACCGAATCCAACTTCAAATTTATCAACTGCATTAGCAGATTTTTCTTTCTCAGTATAGTACAAACGTGGATTGAGAAAGAATGCAGCTAGATGCAAGGGCTGATCAAGTTGAACCACCAATTTCGTTTCCACGGCTTCTAAAACTTCTTTATATTCACAAAACTCATGTTTAAATCCTTGGATTCTATCCTTGGCATGTGCCATGACATCATAAATAAATCCTATAGGAGGTTTCTCATCAGTAATGACCAATCTTAGAAGATCAATTATAGGTTGTATGACATTTAAACAATCGCTAACCTTTACCCATTGATAATCTGCAGAAACTCTTTCAACTATCATATTCGCAGATGAACTCCTAGACAATTTCATTCTATTCCACTCATCTGACGTAAATATTTCTTTCAAAAAATTTCTGCTATGATAGAGACTTTCCAGATTCAAAAAATGTGTAACAGGTTGAGAAATACCGAACCTAACCAGCTCCGTGCCACCCATCTTCTTCCTCATTGTGCTAAGAATATATTTATGCCGATACACGAAAGATGTTATACACTTAAATCCAGAAATAACATCCTTAACAATTGTTTCATTAAAAATATCTTCTAACATCATATTAGTGTGAAATGCGGCACATGGACTCAAAAAAAAATTTGCAGAATCACCCATCAATCTTGTGGCACAATCCAAATAACTCGAATTAGCCATAACAACTTGAACCACATCGTTTTCCCCTAATTCTTTGATTACCTTTTCAAGTTTCTGACATATCATTATGGAGTTGCACACCTTTTCGGATATTCTTACGGATTTTATGAAAAACGTACCTTCAGGATAGTTGACATAATAATGAACCGAACTTTTTTGCTTACAATCATCCACCATAACCGTACATCCATATTTCTTCCTAGACGCTTTATAAATATCAAGAATCACCTTTGTCTTCTCGGTTTCTATTTTCAAAAGAGGTCCTCTCACTTCATAGAAAGTTGGAGGTTTTAAACCTTGACCGAACTTTCCTATAGCATCTAATGCATCAGCAAAACTTTTCAGTTTAATTGATTCAAACGAAATTCCTGCTTGGTACATCCAACTCGCAATTTTGTGTATAACATCCTTCCTTTTTCCATCTCTCAAACTTGAATTAAAGTCTTCATCCAAGTTTTGTAATTCAAACACACACTCTTTGTTAAGGAATTTTTTCACCCCCTGATTTTTTCTGACCAATGATTTCATCATTATTTACTGGATTAGTTCTTTTACGGGATTCCATGTAATTTGAAATTTCACGCTGAATATCGTCTGTTACCTTTTCACATTTTTTTACTGAGCTATTACTGCCAAGAAGGTGATGTTTCATTCGGTATATTCCACCATTGTATTTATTATTACATAAATCACACTGCACACAATTTTTATCGCTCACACTTGGCCAAAAAGCATACTTCCAAGTAGGATCATTCGATTTGGCTCGACATTTATCCGCATCATTCATATCGGAAGACATTTTATAATGGACTCTAACAAAAAAAAAATATCAAACACAATACATATTCTCAAAAGTAGCAACTTTATATGTACGCAAATTTTCTAAGGATAGCACCAAGGAGTAGTCATATTGTGATATGTTCTAACATAATCTAAAGAATGGAAATATTTACCTGGACTCCAAAATTCTCCCACTGCAATTCCCCAAACTGAAATTGCAATTAAAACACTGCTCACGACTCTCGTCGACTTAGAAAATCTGGGCAGAACTAAACTTCAAAGTTTTTCGCTGGAGTAGAGGCTATGTCACCTTGAATTCAACTAACCCAATTGATGCAAGATTTCTCTTCAATTCGAACATTTATTGATTTCGGACATTTTTAATCGAGTGGAATATAAATCGATTTGGAGTAACTTGCAATATTACAAAGGGTAATTTGCTTCTTTATTATATTTTAGGGGTTATTTTGCTATTCTCTCAAAAGTTTTATCAATCAGTTTGATTTTGATCCTAGTTGCAAATTCATGCACATATTCTATATAGAAGGTGTTGACGTAAGGAAAGAAAGGCTTAATTTATAAAAACAATCAATCCTTGAAAATAGCAAAAAGATCATTAATACATTGTCCATTTATAACTTGCATATCCTGTATGAAAAATGTAAGGAAAACAATTATATACAAATCAAATTTACCTTCAGTTAAGCCAACTCCCAAAATTAAGAAAATTTTACTTAAAAAAAGATACGATTTTTCTCTTAGAAAAACCTAGAACAAATTTGTAATTCTTTTATAATTCCTAATATTAGCTCCATAATCGCCTTTAGCATGTGTCCAAATTCATAGCAGTTCTAATTTATGTGATTCTTTCTTATCATCTTCAATTTGTTGCAAAGGTATGGCCACTTATTTTTTTTAAACTTATTTTTTTTATAAATTGAATCCATGTATATTACCTGTTTATGCATGTTATGATTGAGATCAATTTCTTTCGGACTTTTGAATTATGTACATGAGTTCTATTTGTAAATTTTGAATTGTTTAATGCAAGTATAAATAGCTTTACATGCTTAAATCTGACATGGCTTCACTAGAGGCTTGTTGCTCTTGGAATGCAAACTGTTTTTTTTCTTTTTCCAGACTAATGAAATTAAAACTCAGGGTTATAACAAAACTTGAAACCATTTTTTTTTTTGATAAATAAGAATACTAGAGTCTGCTCTAGCTCGGGGCAATAGAAATTCATTTGAGATTGATTATATATGTACTTTAATTATGTTTGAATTAAATTAAAATTGTACTACACATCTGATAAATATAAAACTAAACGATAAAAGATTAAATGTTGGAAAGGAAAATTAATCAACTATTTCTTACTAATCAACTCATTTTAACAAATCCATCCACTTTGTGACGTGAGTTTGACTATCTTTTGATATTACTTTCTTATTTTAATTGAGACGGGCGTGTGTTCTTCTTTTAAATGATGCCTCATTTTTATTGTGTATGGGCATAGATGATTAATTCTTAATTTTTTAATATAGAGCTCCCACTTTTGCATTGTACGTATGTGATAACATACTTCTCAACCACTCCTTAACAAAAACCTTATACCATATGGTACTGAATTGTAGAAGAGTATATTTTGTGTTATATTTTGCCTTCTAATATTATTTTCTTGAACAACATTTATAAGATGGCTAAGAAAACTAGGAAGAACCATAGAAAAAGATTTCAATCCCTTGAAGACGACGATGAGATAGAGCCCCAAGAGGTCACAAATTTAGGGGGAAATACTCCAATACAGGAAAATGACACACCTAATGACTCGTCACAGTCTCAAGCAAGAGATGGTGAACGAACAGTTGACACACAAGTCAACATGAATGATTCGGAGAACAGAGTACCTCGGGGACCCAACCATGGGGTGGATGCGCCTTACAACCAAGATGATCGTCTTTCGATTTTTGCCATCAACAATTGGTATAAAATTTGACTCTTGTTTGAATTTAATTTTTATTTCTCTATTTAATGATTTTGTTCTCTTTGAATCATTGAACAGCTTCCCAGAGACTAAAGTAACGTCAGACATTACTACAACATTGAAGGGCCATTTTAATGGGGTGTGGCCTACGTGGCGCATAGTCCCAAAACATATGAAGGAACTATTGTGGGATTTATTTACCGTATGTAATCGATTTCTCTCTCAAATTCCAAAATATAAAATAAATTATTTGATTTTGGTACATAATTTCTTTTTTTAATGTATGTTGGTTTGTTATTTTGTAGAAAAAATGGAAGTGGGATCCTTCTGATACACATCTTATACGGAGAGTATGGAACAAAACTTGCGGGAGTCGATTTAGGGACATGATGTGTGATGCGCGTAAAAAAGCTGCAGAGAAGTCCAAATCGGAAAATCCTATTGACTGGATGACTGAAAATCCCGGCTGGATACGTAAAACGTATTGGAAGCATTTAATTGATCGATACTGGAGTAAAGAAGATTGGCTGAAAAAATCGGAGTTAGGAAAAAAAAACCGGATGACACCAAAATATGGTGCTATATCAACACATACCGGTGGATCTATCCCATATGAAGCTCATAGGTTGAAGATGGTAAGTTAATTATTTTTATTACATAGTCGTATATACATTATATGAAAACTTTATCTAAATTGACAAATTTATTTCAGACTAAAGAACTTAAACGTTTGCCGACAAACACAGAGCTTTACGAACGTACTCATAGAAAAGATAAAGGAAAAGGTGACTATGTCTGTAACAAAGCCAAAAGAGTGAAGGCAAGTTATTTAATGTTATTTTAGTTATTCAAAGTTATTTATATTTCAAATATGTGCATAAGCTATGAATTTGTTTATTTTGTAGGAGAGTTATGATGCAAGTATTGAGCAAACTTACCCCGACCCGAATACACGTCCAGAATTTGATCCGATCATATGGAGCGAGATATCTGGTGGATCGCAAACAGGAATATTATATGGATTCGGGGCGAATCAGCATGGAGCTAACTCAAGAGGACCAGTGTATGATGCATTTTCAGAGTTTAGCCAACAAATATATGGAGGAAAATTCGAGGAGCTCGAGAAGAAATTGGAAGAGCAGACAAAGAAAACTGACACAATGTTTGAGCAAATGAAGGAATTGCCTGATATGATGCGATCCATGTTGCAAAATTTGGGTTTCACAAACCATTTGTATGCTGGTGGGTCGGGTCGTAACAGACAAAACCATCTAAATGACACATATTCAAGTGATGAGGACAGTTTTGATGAACTTATGGAAGGCGGCGGATATAGGCCGAATGACAAAGGCAATAGTAGTCGTTTTAATGGCAAGAATAGTCGTGGAGGTGGCAAAAATAATTAATGATTTTTGTCTTTTATTTCGTTTTTTTTATTTTTTAAACATTGATTAATTTTTAGTATTTATAGACCCATTTTGAATTCTCTATTTGAATTAATTATTAATTAGTTGAATATTTTATTTTTGAAATACGATGTGGCATGCATATTGATTAGTTGAATTTTTTAATTTATAGCTAAATGGAATTATTTATTAATTAGTTATTTTCTTGCGATTTTACTATTTATTTAAAGCTAATTATAAAAAAATATTCACATAAAACCTCGTATGCCTAGGCGTGACTCAAGCGCCTAGTCGAAACTCGAACGCCCAGGCAAAGCCTGATCGCCTGACCGCCCAGTCTAAGTCGGACGCCCAGACACAGCCCAGTCGCCCAGTCGAAGCCGAACCGCCTAGGCGAGGACCAACAGACGAGGCGCCTAGTCTAATACCTATTACCCAGGCGAAGCCCGACCTGTTAGGCGCCTAGGCATAGACCGATCGCCCGACTGCCCAGTCCAAGCCCGACCGCTTGGCCAGTCAGACAAAGCCCCATCGCCCGGGCGCCCAGGCAAAGCCCAACTCCCGGGCGCTTAGGCTAAGCATGATTGCCTGGGCGCCTAGGCGAAGCCTGACAGCCCAAACGACTAGTCGAGGACCAACTGCCCGGCGAAGCCCGACCGCCTGGTCGCCTAGGCGAAGCCCGATTGCACAGGCTAAGTGAGCACAACGAAAAATATTTTGATTCTACATTCGTCGGTATTTTTCCAACCGATCAGTGACAAAATACCAACAAATCTAAGCCGACAGAATAATTCTGATGCTAAGTCTGTCGGAATGCTTCCAACAAAATTAGCGACATAATACCAACATATTTCAAGCAACAGAATAATTTGGATGCTAGATCCGTTGATATGTTTCCAACCGATTAGTAACAAATCACTAACTGAATTAGGCCGACGGAAATCTGTTAGTAATATTCTAACAAAATTACCTACAGTTTTTTCTTTTGCAAAGCTATTTGAAGCGGAGTACTTTTCAACGGTATTACCAACAAAAAAATTGTTGTCGCTATATTTAACGATGGAAATGATTTCGTCACTCCATTTACCTATGGGGCCTTCACACACAGAATATCCAACGGAAAAAATTCGTCGCTACGCTTGAATACCAATGAAAATCGAGGCTTCACCAACAAAAAATTATGTTACAGAAGACCCATTTTCTTGTAGTGTTAGTTCACACTTCACACACAAAACAAAATAACATAAATAATTTAGGAAGATGGAACGTTTCACCAATATTTTTCTCTATTAAGTTTTCACTGCCCACAAGTAAAAATATCAAATTGTAATTTTAAAACTTCGAAAGAATGTTGTAATAATCTTGAAAATGCTTTTAAATATGTTTAAATATCAGACGTAGATGGTTCCGATTTATATTATAAACTAAAAGTGCTATCAAAAGTTATTCCTACCCATATAGACAAGCCAAATGACATATTTAATCATATAAATTTGATTAGTTCTTATCCAAATTCGTATATTTGTTACAGAATTATATTCACTATACCTGTAACAGTTGCTTAGCTGAAATAAGTTTTTTTCAAATAAAAATTAATAAAAACATGTTTACATTCGACAATAACACTAGAAAGATTAAGTGACTTGACTATTTTGTCCATAGAAGAATTAGAATATGAAGAATAAACACTTTTGCGTTTAAAAGAGCATGAAAAATAAATTTTACGTAAAAAAAAAATTACACAAGGGCCCCGATATTTTATTTCGCCTAGGGCCTCCAAAACCCTTGGGCCGGCCCTGGAACCACACACATGTTTTAGTCATTTGGTCCTATCAGTGATGACATCAAACGTATGACGACTAACAACCTAGAGACTTTTGAACCTTCCCATGTGTTTAAAGAAAGTAATTTGGTTGTTCGCTCCTGCAGCACACGAGCAACTCTCAGTATTCTCCACCTATACTTTATAGGTGATTTTGTACTCTTTTTTTTTTTTTTTTTTTTTTGAGGAGACAAGAAAGAGATAACATTTACGAAAGATCAGAGATTACAATATTATGAATAACAGACGGCAGATCAAAAGAAAAAGAAAAGCCCGAGACAGCTAGTTTGGCAAGATGATGAGCTGCCATGTTGCATTCGCACACTTCGTGTAAAGCTCGAAAAGATTCCAATTGAGAAGCCAAGTTATGGCCAAGAACACCATTCGAAGCAAATGGGTTCGAGATTCCCTTCATGACCGTAAGACAATCTCCTTCAAGAATCAAGTGACTCCAACCCGGGGCAAGACCAAATTCAATCGCACGAAGAGCAGCTATAGCTTCGGCAGCTTCGGGGCTAAGAGGAAGATTAAATGTCAAAGTATTCCAGCCAATACACACTCCTTCCCCATTTTTTGCGATCATACCAAACCCAACCAGCTCACCATCCCCTGAGAAGGCCGCATCCAAATTGATTTTGACAAAAGGACAGGGAGGCGGCTGGCATTTTGCTGAAGTACGGTTCGCTGGAGGGATCCGGGTATGAACAGAGGCGGTTAGAAATATGTTAAAGAATTCCCGAGCGAGAATTATCAAGCCGAGCAGTTGGAGGTCTTCATTTTCCCACAACAATTTATTTCTTCCAAACCAAATCCACCACATTAGTATTGCTGCCCAACCAAAATCCTTAGCATCAGTTCTTGATTTAATTTGTAGCAGCCAACTCTCCACCTCATTACCATCATACCAGTAGCTAACGTAGGGTAGATTCGAAAGGGCCCAAACCTGTCTTGCAAAGGTGCAATATAAAAGACAATGTAAGATAGATTCTGAATGAAGTTTACAGCGTGGACAGAGGTTCTCTACTGGAATTTTTCTTTGTTTTAGCCTTTCGCGTACCGGAATAGCACCCGAACAGCAGCTCCAAACGAAAAGACGAACCTTTGGAGGTGCTGCCAGACTCCATACCCAGCCTTGATCTTGAGAATTACTCGAACTTGTACCCCCGAGTAAAGATTCAGCATCAATACATTTCAAGTCACGAATCAATCTATAAGCTGATTTAACTGAAAATAAGCCCGATCTTTCGAAGTGCCAAATAAGATGATCATCTCCGGTTTGATTCCCAAGTGGAATGGATAAAATTATTCTCGCTTCTTCCTCGGAAAAGATTATATTGGTCAATTTTTGTAATACTTGTGTAAAAAAATGGTCAATTTTATTATATTGGTCAAACTTTTCATTTAAATAATATATATGTGTGTGTGTAATAAAATGTAAATTTTTTGTAAAGCTTGTGTACAAAAAATGGTCAATTTTATTTTTATGAATGCCTTATATATTATTATTATTATTCTTTTATTATTGTTGTTGTTATTGTTATTGTTATTGTTATTATTAAGTGATAGTATGGAAAGTATTGAAATTAAATTAAGTGTATTGAATTGTTGATTCGATTGGAGATGACAAACTAGGCAAAATAGACAGACAAGAGGAGGAGTCGTTTGTTCCGACTAGAGATGCCCTAACTTCCAGGTCTCAAGCCATTGCCAAGAAGTCTGAGTTTGACCATAAACATGGATTAATGCACGTGCAATGACGACTACACATCATCATGACGAATATAAATCTTTGCACATACCAAGTTTTTTTCAACTTGTCATTATAGAACAACAAAATTTGAAAAAAAAAAAATACTACTACTAAAAATATATATGAAGATAAGATACACAATAGCTTATTCACCACTTATTGCTAGAAGAAAATTTGTACTTTTACTAAACTTGTTCACAACAATATAAAGCTAAAGAAACATAACGCTAAACAAATTATTATTATTATTGGAGTAATTAACACTTTGTATCTTGAAATTAAAATTTTGCACTTTAGAATTGCATATTCTTTGGCAAAAGACACCCTACCACTGCATGTGGTGTAAAATGCCCATTATATTGCTAAAGAATTGCAATTCGAGGATACAAAATTCCAAGATTTCAATTTTATAGTGCTAAGTGTCAAAACAATATATTATTAAAATGCAAAACGCCAAACACTCTAAGTCATTTGGTGAACTTATATAATTTTTAAATTTATTAACCGATACGAGGAGGACGAACCACAACACCACGACGGTTGACCCAAACCCAGACACGATCACACCTGATGTCTTCAGTCACCGAGGTTCCATCCCTGACAACAATGGCATTCACATTCGGATTCTGCCTCTCTATCACCGTTGCCGCTGCGTCTCCGTTTGCTCCGACCAACTCCGGCCACACATCCTTGCCTGCAGGGCAATTTGCCATTTAATTACTAATTAATTATATTATGTACGTAATCAATACAATGGTGAATTAAGTTGATAATGATAACTTGTGAAGAGAGTTAGGAACAGCTGCCTTATAAATAGAAGAAACTAAAGTACTACCATCATCGTATGAAGTAGCCGGAGCCGATTTTCTTGATTGTTGTCTTTTTTTTACTAGTTAGTTAGCGGGTTTTCTTTGACATTTTTGCTATATCCTATTTCTTTAAAAGATGGTCCAAAAGAGTCTGAAATATTATATGGTACAATCACAAAGATCGAGAATATATTGGCCACATTATATTCACATGCCTAATAGGACCAATTAAATTTAATGTAGTCAAAGCATATTCGAGTAAATCGAAAACAAGTTCATTTAACATACTTTATAGGATAAATTAGCCACCAACACGTATATATGTTTTTAAGTCAATGTAAGTTTTGCAAAAGAAGTAAATTGTCTTTTTTTTTTGTTTTTATATTTTTACATGGGTTAAAATGTCATTAGGGATTAGGCATTATTATATGGGATAAAGTGCCGTTTGAGCAATATCACAGAGACATAAAATGTCGAATTACGCATATCACAAGTAATAAAGTGAATGAAATATATTGTCAATGCAAGATTATATTGGTCATTTTTTCACATTAAAATGAAGTTCAAAACACATGATAGAGGGTGTGTGCAACACTTCCACGAGAAAAGAAGTAAAACGCTCGTTATTATATATCATACAGGGATAATTAAAAAAAAAAAATTTGAGAAGGCATAGAGATAATTACCTATTTTGGTATTATAGGGGTAAAATCTCTATTAGACATAATTAAATGTAACTTACCAAAACCCCTTTTTTCTCATTTGTGGTATATGGAGTATTTTTTTTTTTTTTTTTTTTTGAGAAATGGTATATGGAGTATATATATTCATAATATGCTAATGAAGGGACCGGATCAGATATAAAAGTTGATGATTTCATTTGAAAATAGTCAAGGAAAATAAAATATTCATACATAAAAAAAAAATCTAACTTTTGCAAAGTTAAGACTCAAGATTAATGTCGACGTTAATTTAAATTCAAATAGATGCACGGCGCTCATTCGCACAGCCAATTCTTCTCTTTCTATTTTTTTTTTTTTTTTTTTTTTTCTTGAAGTCCAATTCTTCTCTTTTCACAAGACCGAGTATACACAGCATTAGACAAAATTAGACAAACTTAGAAGTACTTTTATTTTTTTGATAATTAACTTAGAAGTTGATGTCCCCTTTCAACTTAGAAGTACTTTTCATGCATTCAAACGTGGACTTTGGTTTTAATCCAACGATCTTAATTACTTTTGTCTAATCTATTTTGGTTAGACACAAAGATATATACATCCTTTAAGGATGTACGTGGGTCGATTTTGACTTAATTTCAATGAATTTTGGTTTCACAATATTGGCTTGACCAGGTTGTTTTGGCAACTAAATTAAACGCAATTTGAATTGGGATTAAATATTAGGTATCGAAACTTAGGATCGATATTAATTGGATTGGGCTAATTTGGATGTTAAAGTTAGGAAAAAAAACATTTGGTAGATATCAAATCAATGACTTTTATATAGTTTGAGATGAGAAAAAGTAGGTGATAAATATCACATTACTTTTATAGAGTTTTTAATTTAAGATAAGAAAACAAAAAAAAATGTGGTATAATAGCTTTCATGGATATTGAGTTGCTTTAACTTAAGTCTCGTCCAAACACACGTTGAATTGATTTTGATCTAATTTTACAACTTGACGGAACCATGTTAAAACTGATTCATAAGGAGCGTAAGCTCCCTTAAGCTATCTTTTGACGGATATAAAGCTCATTGGTAAGGTCGAGGCCTCAGTACTAAGAGGTCATGAGTTCAACTCCCACTAATGTGAGTTTTTCTCTAGTTTAATACTAATATTGGTAATTGATATCTTTGTAATTTAATTATAATTCAATAGATTTTCTGATTTAGCGATTTTGATGTGTGATATTGAATATTTTATGTAATGATCGTTTTTCTGTGGTACAACGGATCTATTTTTAAAAAGATAATTACATACCTAAGTTAGATTTAATTAATAACAGGTGCATCCCATGCATTATAGTTTAAAAATTATCAATTTTTTTTTTAAGCTTCACCTTAATATTCCAAATTTTGTTAGTCTCTTTAAAAGTAAAGGTGAGTATATATCATCATAAAATATATGTTTATTTGTTTTCTTCCGATTTGATATGATTTTTTCGTACATAGTTTGTCACTATTGAATATTTAAATCAATTCTTGGATAAAATTACATGCAAATTAAAATTCAAATGATGTGGATAATACCGGTGACAACTTCTACTTGCCAAAAAGCCTGAATTTGACCATACAAATGCAATAACAACAAATCATGACGAATGCTATATGTAAATCTTTTCACATACCACGTTTTCTTCTCTCGATCATATATCGTGTCATTAAAAGAACAACAAATCTAGATAAATACTACTATTAATAAATATATGAAGATAAGATACACAATAGCTTGTTCACCATTTATTGCTCGAAGACAACTTGTATTTTTATTACACTTGTACACAACAATATAAAATTAAAGGAACATAACACTAAACACATTATTTTATTTATATTATTAATGGTGAACACATAATTTTTCAAACTTATTATTAACCGATACGAGGAACACGAATGACCATACCACGATCGTTGACCCAAACCCAAACACGATCACACCTGAAGTCTGGGGTCACAATAGTACCATCCCTGACAACAATGGCATTCACATTCGGATTCTCCCTCTCTATCACCCTTTCCGCCGCTTCTCCGAGTGCTCCGACCAACTCCGGCCACGCATCCTTGCCTGGGCAATCTGCCATTTAATAATTTTATATATGTATCTAAATTAATACAAATATTTAAGAAGATAATGTGATAGTTTGTGAAGAGATCAGTTGAGAATAGCTACCTATAAATAGAAGAAACTAAACTACTAGCCCGAGCCGATGTTCTTGAATTTTCTTTAATTATTATTAAGGCACGCAAGCTCATGTTTTTCAATAGTTATCTTAATTTGACTATTGACATTTTTACTATCTCATGATCTTTCTTGAGCTAAATGCAAAAACACCCCTTGTACTTTATCTATCTAACAAATTAAAATCCCATTGTGTTATTTTAACTAAAAAAACCCTTGTGTTCTTTTTTCTTTAGCAACAAAACCCATTTAAATTTCCTTCATAAATCATAGGGAAATTTTTGTTACAAGTTAATAGGGGGTTATTGATATTTATTTAGGTTAAGAGGGATGCTTTTGTATCCCTTGATGGGGGTGTAATTATCATTTCGGCTTGGAGAGGATTTTTTTGCTAATAAAAAAATAACACAACGGAGTTTTTATTAGTTAAAATATCATAAGGATTTTTTTGTTAGTTAAACAAAGTACAAGGGGTGTTTTTGCATTTCACTTCATCTTTCTTTAAGAAATAGTCCAAAAGAAAGACATTTTACGTACGCTAGATATATACCAACGTTACCATAACAAAGATCGAGAATTAGTCCAACACATTTTAAATTGATGAATGTTTGAATATCAAATATTTGAAAGATCTTCTTGGTTTTGATTTTTTTACTTATATAGATTGGATCATTCAAACTCTGGATCAACCGCAACAACCCGAGACCGATGAGGCTATGGCAGCCGCAAGAGCACTTGAGGTTAGTATAACAAAAGGATGGAGGGAGATTATTCTTGAAGGAGACTGCAAGACGGTTATGGACGGCATCTCGGAACCACACACATGTTTTAGTCATTTGGTCCTATAATTGATGACATCAAACATATGACTAATAACCTAGAGACTTTTGAACCTTCCCACGTGTTTAAAGAAAGTAATTTGGTAGTTCACATGCCCGAACAAGAGTATATCTTAGTATTTCTCTACCTATACTTTATAGGTGATTTTGTACTAGATAATATTGATTGTAACGAAATTTACCCTTGTGAGTTTTCCTAAAAAGAAAAATCAAGGAAGCAACTGGCAAGCTTGAGTCGATGTTTTTGGTTAGTAAAATAATTATATTATTACTAAGTTGAGATCAAAGATTCCCTATCATTCTATTTTAGTATACTAAATTGTGAATCATAGTCCGAACTGGAGTGTGGGGTACGTGGCTTCCCTAATGTGGTGACTCTAACAGGATTCGCTTCTGGGAGTCGCAAGTCATTACCACTTAACCAACCACAATGGATAAAAGATCCCTCGTTATTAACAGTAATATTACTTTTTTCGTGATTGTAATATACAAATATAATTTCATTAAGTCACATATTCTTATACAATAGCTATTGATACAACTATTGCACATTTTTATAAATCTATTTACGTTATTTTTATATCAATGTATCTATTTATGAATAATTGTGGGACTATAATTCATCGAAATAATAAGTCATTTTTGACACATCTGAAATAATCAAATGTACGAGAGTTCCTCTATTCAATTAATACTTGTCATTCTTCTTCTTGTTGGATATCTTGTTTGTACATATTTCTCAATGTTTCTCAAACCTCAATCTCCCCAACATTTTGGAATTTAATTGAAAATTGTATGTATACTCTATTTTTGTATTGAGTTTTATTGATTGGACATTTTTGAAGCCCAATACAAATTTTAATAATACGATTAATATGTTAAGTAATAGTATGAAACGATTGTTTGGTCTTTCAATTATGTGTCTTATTGTGACTTGCTTCTTATTATTTAGTAAATTTTCTTTTAAATGTAAACTGTGAATTGCGTTTTTCTTGTTGTCTCTTTACTGGGTATTAGTAATACCTCTTATTAAATTGTATGTATGTATGTTAACAAAATAATTATATATATTTATTGTTGTCTAATAAATTATTAGGATTTTCTTTTTTTAATTCAATGTAAGAATATATCATGTTACGTTAATTTATTTTGCTAAATTTATTCCTCCAAATGATCTCTCAAAGTATTGTAGTATTATTATTTTTTATTTAAATACGAAGTGAAACAATATTATTTGTTATGTATATATGTTATGATAGAACAAACAAATGTAATATATACCACAGTAATGCTATGATATTTTGTTTTGTTAATTTTGTTCATTTAAACACTGATGTTTGTGAGGATAGGGATAAATAATTGTATTGATAATATATAAGTTTTAAATTCAATATAATATAATATAATATTTGTTATGAGCTATACAAATAAAATAAATTTGCTATCACTGTTCATTATTCTTATAAATTATAATAATTCGGTCCTCGACTTTAGATTCTTAGATGTGTTCCTGTGCATATAGAAGTTATATAAATTAATTATCATGGTTCTATGAAAAGAATCTGATAATATAAGTAATATATTATGTTTAGAAATTTCTTGTAATTCTTAATTTTTAAATATTATATCTATATATTTTTTAATCGATGCTCACGTCAAACAAAGAAATTTGGTTGAATTTATCCTTTTTCTTTCCTTTTTCTTTCCTCTTTCCTTTTTCCAGAAAAGAAAGTAGAGAAAAAGACTGATAAGCTAACAAAAGCAAGCAAACCGTCGAACAGCATCTCTATCCTCAATTCAAATCCTCTCTCTCTCTCTCTCTCTCTCTAAAAAATCTGTACTCCTAATCTCGGCGATAACACCGTTACCTTCTATTCGGCGGTGTCGTACTTTCAATCGCACTCGGCCACTCGCGATCCTTCATCTAATGGCGTCTTGATCAGGTTAATCTTCACTATTTTGAAGTTCTTATCAATTTTTTTACTGTTTCTTAATTGGTGTATTCAATTTCTTCAAGAATTATTATTAATATTATAGAAAATGTGAAGCACTAGAGTTTTATCTGTATTGTTAAGCGTATTTTTACGAAAAAAATAGAATTCTGAGATCTAATTTGATTGAGTTGCGGATTTTATGTATTTTATTATTTTTGAGAATGTTGTTTAGTTTGGACCGTAGATTTTAAGGAGTAAATAGCGGGGAAAACCTTTTAATTGCATGGTGTTGAATGAAATTTAAAGGAATTGCTAGTTCAATCGCAATCAAGGGAAAGGTTCTTTGTAATACTAGTATAAGTTTTTTTTTTTTTTAATCAACTGGAAAGAATGGTGATTGGGATTTGTGATACAGGGATTAAGGTTTTCTGCGATAAGAGAAGTTGTTGGATCTTATGAAGTGGTTACTCAGTTCACTTGTTGGTGATTCAAATGTACAGTTGCAGTTGCGTTTTATTGAAGTTTTTTGTGGATTAACAGAGGTTTGTGAAATTTGGATATGTATTTGATCTTCAAGATGGATGGTCATTTGCTGCCATTATATGTTAGAATTTCTTGGTAATTAATGTTTAGAAAACCGAATGAATAATATCACCATTCTTATTGTGCAGGTGAATTTTGGTAATTGTAGTTCTTTCACTCATAAACTTGTTGTGTTGCATTGGAAATCTGCAAATATAGTAGAGGAGAGCTATTATGGCTGAAGGAGACGAGCGCCTTGAACTTAAGTTCAGAATTTATGATGGGACAGATATAGGTCATGGAACCTACTCTTCATCCGTTACTGTTGCTTCTATTAAGCAAAGGCTTCTTTCTGAATGGCCACAAGGTTGTGATTCTGCCTATTTGTGTGTATATGTGAACTACAATCTTTGTCGTAATAGCTCTAGTGAATGTTTTTTCTGGTAGTTATATCGAGTTAGTATCTTTTGACTGATGAATGTAATTAAGTTATCAACTAATCTTCATCGAGCTGTGATCATGTGGCTTAAATTGCTCTTTCCATTTGAAAAACATGTATGATGTTGCAACTCTTTTGTCTTTGCAGCGCTAATTGCTCTCAATTATCAGGTTGCTTTTCTGGCTTGTGACGTGCACAAGTAAATTGTGCATAGCTCAAGAATTCTACGAACAACTTACTGTCCGCAGTTGGATATAATAATATAGTTGAAAACCTTAATTTGTATATTCCATCAATGAGAAAATTTGTTGGAGAGTTAGAAAGACAGTATGACTTGCTTAAGGAAGTTTCTTTGAAATGAGCAAAATTCTGTAGAATAACTCTATTTCAGTACCATTTTCCCTTCTACCCCCTTCCTCTCTCTCCTCCCAATTAAGCTTCCAGCTGACTGTATCACTGTACCTTTTTTTTTTATATAGTTATGTAGTTGAATTGTTTTGTCAACATCCATTAAGGTCTTCGCTTAGACTCTTGCCAATTGGATATATAGGTAAATCATTTATGCCGAAGTCTGTGAATGATATGAAATTAATACATGCTGGAAAATTCTTGGAGAATGGAAAGACACTTGCCGAGTGTCGAGTACATGTTGATGACCTTCCTGGTGGAGTTATTACCATGCATGTGGTGGTACAGCCTTCTGTTGCTAAGCAGAAGACAGGTATTGTTTTCTGTACTTTTGTTATTACATAGTATAACTCTGTGGTAATGTATTTTAGAAAGACGTATAAGAAACCAAACTGTATTATGATTGTTGGTCGTCAGCGAGTCTAAATTTGAGCCACCATCTTTTGATTTCAATGTTTGGGTGATAATGCAGATAAGAATCAGGCGAAGAAACAAAAACAGAGCTCATGTTCATGCACCATCCTTTAGAGCCTCGAGCAATATTCGTCGTTCATCTTGCTCTGAGAAGGCCAACTTATTCTGCTTTTTACTTGTCCTTTTAAAATTAGGGCACTGTTTTGGGTAGCATAGTTGAAGAAGCTTGCTTTATACTAGATGGATTGACTTTCAAGAATTTGGAAGATTGTCGGCATACTTGTAATCTATTTTGTTCATGTTGTCTTTTGGTTTTATACTTTGTTTGGATTTTCTAAGAGTGTATGCAGAGATTTTAAGATTTTTTTGAGATGTCATCAGAAAATCAGAAATGTTGTTGTTTGTTTGAGTTTTTAGGTAATGTTTTGGAACGCAACAGGGCCTAGATACTTCAATTATGTTGGTTGGGTCTCTGTGAATATTGGGCCTTTTGAATATGTGTTTGTTATTAATGTCCATGAATAATTTATTTTATTTAAATATATAAATTTTTAATCAATTATGGATTAAAGAAAAGAAATTCCAAATATTTGTGAAATAGTAGATCCCATATTTCCAATCAATATTTGATGATTATTAATGTGAATAAAATGTGCTCAGGACATTGTGTGGTCTCTAATACAAATTCAATTTGTGGTTCCGTATCAGATTTTCATTGTAGATAAAATCATTTCTACACGCGAAGTACATTGCCTCTTTTGGTAAGGCTTGTGTATAAAGAAATATAAAAAATGCTACATGCCAATTTAAGAAAGACATGACTTTTGGTTCAAAACTATAATTAAAATAATGACAAAATAGTAATAATTTAAATAATTGATTACTGTAATTACTTGATCATAATTCAATAAATTGTAATTAAAATTTAAAACAATAAATTGTCAGACTGGTATTATTAACTAATAAAATAAAGAAAGATATCATGTTTAAGAAATCTCCACCTGTTTCGTAAAGAAAGAGTATATTATATTTATATTTTAATAACTCGTGAAATCGCTTAAAATTCCTATGTAAAGTCAATCTACATGAACCGATAATTTCATAATTGTTTAGAGAAACAATTGAGGCAGCGGTGGCGAAACCCTTTTAGAGGCTTTTAATGGAGGTAAACGATTCTCAGAAACCACAAAATAGTGGTGATGTTGCTGTTTCGAGAAAAGACTTCGGAAAATTGCTCTATGGGTTTGCTTCCTCTTTCAATTTTTTTCCTAATTTTATAATGCTGTTATTATTCATTTTTAGTTTTTCTTTTGCTTGCTGAGTTTATTGGAATGAGATTTTTAATTTTTCTCATTCTGATGTATTATTAGGTGCGAACATTATAGGAGAAGATGTAAACTAAGAGCCCCTTGTTGTAATCAGATTTTCACTTGCCGTCATTGTCACAACGAAGCCACTGTTAGTTTTCGTTTTTTGTGTATTCATCATCCTTAAGTTAAATTTTATGAGTGTTGTTGGGTTCTTAAATTTTTGAATTTCATTCAGAATAGTTTGAGCGATCCAAAACAGAGACACGAACTTGTTCGCCAGGATGTTAAGCAAGTACTATTCACCTCTCTCTTTTCTTCTAATTGGTGCTTGTTTTTATATTTATGGTTGATCTTCATTGGATTTTTGTTTACTTTTAGGTTGTATGTGCAGTATGCAATGCAGAACAACAGGTCTATTCTATCATCTAATTGTCTAAGTTTTGTGTTTTTTGGTTGTTTTTCTAAACATATGCAATATTTTTGGTTTTTTTGCTACAACCAGGTCTCAAGTACTTGTTCGAATTGTGGCATCAAATTTGGCGAATACTTCTGCGATATTTGCAAGTTCTATGATGATGATGTAATGTATTTTCTTTGTTAAATTTGTTAAGATGAAATAATGGCTTGTTATATAAGTGATGCATATACTTTTAGATTTGAATGTAGGGGCTGCGTCTTTTCTTGTTTTTGTGTTAGTAGCTTAAGGACATTGAATACTTGTTTATGTTACAGGTTAGTAAAGATCAGTTTCATTGTAATGACTGCGGCATTTGTAGGTATAAGAGCTATTTAATCTTTTTTTTTAGATTTATGTTTTGTAGATACCATTTTACTAGTTCTGATACATCACCCAATCATGATTCACAGAGTTGGCGGTCGCGAGAACTTCTTTCACTGCCAAAAATGTGGTAAGTAGGTTATTTATTGCCTTTGTTTTCTTTTTAATATGTAGTCTTTTATACAATATACTTACATTCAGTTTTTAACTTAATACCATTGACTGCAATTGTGTGGTTTCTCTATTAAATCCTCAAATGAGATTTTTATTCAATTAACCTGGAAACATTTTGAGTAACACATGCATTTTGCTCCTTATTTATCACGTTCTCAATATGTATGTTTGGTGTGTTTCTCTACGAAAGCTGAAGTCTTAACTATTTTGAGGTAAACATTGCACTATGGTATAGAGTTGGCTCTGTTTTTGAAGTATTATATGATCAATGAGACATGCAAACATAGTTTGTGGATGGTGCACGTGCATGTGTGCATGGCTTATCTGTATTCATTTGTGGACCATGGAAGAGCAAGCAAAGAGTGACCCCTTTTTTGTGTGTTGAGAGTTAACCAAACTACTGATTCTAAATATTTAGCTGACGTTTGAAGTCAATGTTTGTCTCGATATACCTACCAGGGAAAAAGACAAAGACAGATAATACACTCCCCCCCCCCCCCACCTCCCCCCTCCCCCCCGGAAAAATTAAACAGAGGTCTGATTCTGAGACGTACTTATTGTTTTTATTTCCATGTCTTCAATGTCAGTTTGTTTTTGTGCTCTAAGATCCTTAATTCCAATGTGTATCCATTCAATGTTAACGTTTTCTTTGAGATGCAGGATCATGCTATCATACAGGTCTACGCGATAATCACTTGTGTGTGGAGGACTCAATGAAAAGCCATTGTCCCATTTGTTATGAGGTTTTATACTTAACTCTAAAAATCTGATAGATGCATTGTTTTATTTCATTTCATAGGATTGTTTGGGCCTTTTATGAGCTCTGTGCCTCTGCCTGATCTTTTACTAGGTCTTGACTTGAACTGAATTTTTCTTGGGCCTTTGTGCAATTTTTATATATGTTAATCACAACTCAAAACATAAAAAATGGTTAACCTTAATAAATTGTTTGTTATCGTGAAAAGTCTGAAAGTAATTTATTGGCTAAAAATCTTCCCCTTGATGATGACAAATAATTAATGCTCATAAGGATGATCACAATTTCAGATATAAAGCATTATTAAATAGTATCTTATCTACGATCATCTGGGAGTTCACACACTTCAAATCTTGCATATATAAATAGGGAAACTTCGGTAAGATGGCTGGTGATGTATTTTTTGTTTTATACGGGAGATTGTTAGCCGAATGGTTACTTTTGACTTTTGATGACCACAAATAATTTATTTGGGCCAACCATGTTTTGAGTATTTAGCCTTTGATTGATAAAAGTTGTAATAGGGCCAAAACAATTCAAATCAAGTAAAGATGAGTCAGAACCTATGAGAGCCTAAACAAACGTAGAAAAGGCTCAATTTTTTGAAGGAACTTTAACCCTCTTGAATTAAAAGGAGAGCCAATCCATTTTTTTTCATTAAAATCGCCTCTTGAGAACCCACATTTTACGTGTCTGTCCGGAACTTAACGCTTTCTTGAAGTTCCAAACAGAACGCTGTACTGTTTCTCAAAAATTTGATCATCTCCTTAATTCGGCTGAAACAGATTTTCAAACTGTCAATTTTTTTGGATGGGATTTTATCGTAATATACTTCGATTGTTTCTTGTTTCTCCATTTAAAAAAGGTCATATCAGATGCACGAAAGATTATTGTTTTCATGCATTGCAAAAAGCTGCTCTTCTTCTTATGGAAGGAGCCGATTGACCTGTTTAAAAAATCAGAAATCTCTGTTTTTATCTTGTTTTAAAAGTAATATCAACACAAGTCATATACTTCCATTTTTAGGAAATGGTTCTTGTTCCAAGTTTCTTAAAAGGGTTGCCCCTTCTTGAGGAAAGAGCTGTTTGACCTATCTCAGGAATCAACTCCTTAGCCGATTTTAAGAGCAACACACAAGATACACCAAGCTTAAATTTGAAATATTCTATCATCTCTTTGAAAAAATAACCTATCTTCATTTCGCATAAATCCTAACCAGCATTTTTTGAAGTCTTCTATAGATTATGTCTCTTCCTTGCACTTGAACTTGAACATTCTTTCTTAGAGAGTGTTTAGGTAGCGGTGAAAATATGTCAAGAATGTTGTGTGTGGAATGCGAGTTCTCTTGTAAGCCCATTTTTTGTTAATGCGAAGCACGTTCTTTGTTGTGAGAGAAGAGGAGTTCTCGTGTAAGCATTGTGTTTGTTGGTGAGGAAGTGTGAGATTCCTTGTAAGCATCACTTGCTGCGGAAGTTTGAGATATTTTGTAAGCGCAGCTCTTAAGGTAGTGAAAAGTCTAATGATTGCTTAGGAAATTGATGTAGGCTTGACAAATCACTATAAAATCCGATCTTCTTCATTTGCCCTTAACTTTTCGCATTTTTTATTATTGTGTCATTATTCTCAAAAAGGTGAAAATGTATTTTTCTCTGTATGGACTCCCTCTCGTATTAAACTTCTTTAACCTTTCTAACAAAGGAGAGTAATTACACTTTTAGAAAACAGAAAACCTGCATACTTAACAACTATTAAATCATTTTATCAAAAATAAAGTTTTAAAAAGTCTAATTCACCTCCCTATTGGGCAATGCTCACATTACAATGATCTTCTGTTCTATGTGCAGTTTCTTTTCGATTCAACCAAACAAGCGAGAATTTTGAACTGTGGGCATACAATGCATGTAGAGTGCTTTAACGAGATGTTTGGACAAAAACAGTAAGTTTGGCTTTTTTATTGGTTGATGCTTTACCCATCATGCCTGATAAGTCTGCCTCTCTCTCTAATTCTCTGCAATGGCATCTGTATATTGAAATTACTTTACAGGTATCGCTGCCCGATCTGCTCCAAATCAGTGTTTAATATGTCTGGAACTTGGGAAAGATTAGATCAAGAGGTATTCTTTCATTTCATTTTTCCTTCTCACTTGCTTGATATAGGTTTGATTGCTTTACTAGATTTTTGCAATTTACATTTTGTAATTGTTATGAACTCATTGAATTTAGTTAGGGCTGAAAATCAAACTAAACTATTTGATACTTGACTCGAGTTCGTTCGATAAGAGTTCGTTTGACCTCGGTTCGTCACACAATTCAAACAAGCTTGAACATCATTTTTCGTTTGATAACTTTTGATGCTTGACTCGATAAGCTTAAAATGAACAAAAAAACATGTAAAAATATCAAACTACTCAATACTCGGCTCAAGCTCGTTCGATAAAAGCTCGTTTGAGCTCTGTTCTTTAAACAATCAAACCAAGCTCAAACACAAAATTTGAAGCTCGATAAAATTCAATCAAGCTTGAACAATGTACCGTTCGATACTGTTCGACTCGTTTACACCCCTAAATTTAGTAGATAATTTGTGACTTATTTTAAAGATAAATTCAACATGATTTATCTTCAATGACAGAGTTCTAATTATTTAAGCATGTTTGTCATTTTTGTGGTCCTATTTGGGTGATTTTATGTCCCAATCCCCTTATTTACAAATTACAATCTTTATGCTTCCATTCTGGTCGAACATATCTGATTTGAGTCTATCATCTCTAAAAAAAAAGTCTGCGTAGTTATTCTTTTGTTGAATCATAGAATAACATCTGATTGAGATGAGATTCTGTCCAACTATTCTCATTTATCATTTTGAAAGATGCTTATACTCAGATATCTGAGGTTGAAACCTTTTTTCCTTTCATTGTGAATATGTGCATAAATTGACTTTAATATTACACTTTGCTCTATGATAGATTGAAGCTACTGCAATGCCTGAGGAATATCGCTATGAAGTAAGTCCAATATCCGTATTATTTTGTACATGCATCTCTCTCGCATTATATTTTATGTCCCATATTCTAAAATTTATTTATCTCGACAGGTCTCAATATTATGCAACGATTGCAACAATTCTAGCAAGGCATCGTTTCACATATTTGGCCACAAGTGCAAGCATTGTAATTCATACAACACCCGCATCATAAAAACTAGTGGCAGTGGCAGTGGCGGTGGCGCGGAGAATCAACAAACATAGCCCTACACAATTAATTCTTTAGCAAACTCTTTCTGCAAATTTTTTTGTTTTGCAATATTTCATAAGTACAGATTCATGCATACAAATAATTCATGGTACCAAGTGTAATATGCTTCACTGGTGATTGGTTTATTTTTTTAGGAGAGTGAGAAATTATAAAGCATGTCCAAATTAAATGTATTGATTTCAGATTTGGTGTATGTTGTCAAGTTTGCGTAAATGATTTTGCTTAGGCTTTTTAGTAGGGAAATCACTATCAATAATATTTAATTATTACTTGGAAAATGATTTATTTGGTTGAGTAGATAGAAAAAAAGATAATCAAGTGTTTCACGTTCTTATGGATTAGAAGGGGGAAATTTATTTATTTATTTATTTTTTATTTTTTTGGATTTGATAGTCTGTAAACATTCTGTACAATCATTTTATTTTTTGAAAGAAGTAAATTCGTTTATTTATTTAATTTAATAATTGTCCAATTTCCGTACACATGCATATGACACGT
Source organism: Penstemon davidsonii (assembly GCA_034814905.1). NCBI lineage: Eukaryota > Viridiplantae > Streptophyta > Magnoliopsida > Lamiales > Plantaginaceae > Penstemon > Penstemon davidsonii. The sequence goes on along the minus strand of JAYDYQ010001087.1, from coordinate 46,791,712 downwards.
ATAAGATGAGAACGAATGCTCATCCAATTTGTAATAGTGACTTAGCAATTGATATTTTGTATCGTTTCTTGATGTTTGGCGTCTTCATGTGTCAGTCAATTTTATGAGGTTCATGGTTTGACCAAACGAAGTGGCTTGAATTTATTGTTTTATTGTTTAGTCACACAATTCTTGCCTTAAATAATATATTAATTGAACTGCCTATCGTGTCTTAATAACTTGTGATTATCAATTACTCCTTTCATTTCAAAATAATTGTAGCTTTAGAGATTTGCACAAGTATTAAGGAAACTAACAATTACCTTTGAATTTAGGAAAAAATTAGTGACATACCTAAAATATCCCTATTTATTTAGAAAATTATTATATGACAGCCCAAACTTTACAGCCTTTTGTACAACCCATATTTTAGGCTTTAATAATTAATTGTATTACCTACTACTTGTTTAATAGGTTTAGGGTTTAGAATTTCAAGGTTAGGGTTTAATATTTACAAATAGAGTTTATATTTTCTTGATAATTATTTATATATCATATAATTAATTTTTTTCTTATACATTAAATATATAAATGACAAGAAAAAAAAATAAAAAAAATAAAAAAAGCCACAACCGGCTGTAAAGTAGAAAAGAGAGAGAAAAAAACAAGGAGTAAATAAAGATAAAATTGAAAGATATCTAAAATGACAATTAATTTGAAACAAGAAAAAATCTTTAAACGATAATTATTTTAAAATGGAGGGAGTAGTACTAATTGGCATCGTCGAGCAAGTTCTAGTGTTGTTTTCAATTGAGATGGTCCTCGAAACACTATTGTTGTCTGTCTTTAAAATTGGTGATAAATCTAGTTGATAGATATTTAACTATAAATAAATAATATTTAACATTTAAAACTTGATGAACAAGAAAGAAAAGTAATGTCGACAATACGATTTAATTATCATGTTTTGTTTTCTGGTGGTTGGGTGGAAAGAAAAGGATAGCTCTTTCACTTTAGCACACCTAATCACTTACGTAATTTGACTAATTTCCCAAAGGAAAAAGACAAAAAATCTTTGAAAAGTTGGTTCAAGCGATGTAATAGCGACGTGCAATAAATTCTCGGTAATTTACACTCAGATCCCCTAAACTTTAATCATATTATAAAAAATCTCCTAATGTTTCAAAATTTACAAAGATACTCCACGTAGTTCAATAAATCTTACAAGGAAATCCCCTGCAACTTGTAAAAATATTTACAAAAAATACCCTATAAGAGGTATCCTTGTAATTTTTAAAACTACAGGAGTTTTTTATAATATAACTAAATCTTAAGGGATTTGAGTGTAAATCACCCACACTCCATTGTGTATGAAAAGAATCTTATGCTAGAGTTGTCAACGAGGCAGATCTTAATCTTTTGATTTAATATGATTAGTAATTCAAAATACTTAAAACAATTATAAATTTAAGTGAATTTAATCAGTTAAAATTTTGATAATAAAATTCTTATCAAGACATGAATTCGTGTTTTATTCGTTACCTCATTTTTTCATGTATGTTTTCATGTAATAATGTGAATAAATTCAGATACATAAATATTAATTTAATTATTATTTTACCTGATATACTAAAGCATTTGGATTAATCAGTTAAATGTGTCGAGAGTTACTCTTTTATATTTATGTAGAAAGCTTTTCTTAAAAATGGAAAACAAGTTGAATGAAAATATAGTGTTAACACATTTGTTGTGCTAAAAAAGGATTACTTGTAAACATTAATTTAAATTTTAAAGATTGAAACTTTATTGGACCCCAAATAATACAAATTGAATAGTCCGATACATTTATAATCGAATTAAAGATATAAATGTGATTTTGATTTTGATTTTGATTTTGATATAGGTATAATAATAAAAAATAAAAATAAAAGATACCTATTCATTTCTTTCCGCCTATTGTAAAGTGTCAACACACGTGAAAAGCGATAAGGTTTCTTCAACACACCAAGAAAAATGGATTCCCACCGGCAAATAATAAACTAAACTAAAACCCTATTTCAAAATCTCAATCCAAATTCCATTCCCTAAATCCAACACCATGAGCTTAGATAATGATTCTTGCGATTTCTGCAACGAATCGAAAGCAATTCTCTACTGCCGCGCAGATTCAGCAAAACTCTGCTTCAACTGCGATCGTGAAGTGCATTCCACAAACCAACTCTTCAAAAAACACACCCGTTGCATTCTCTGCAATTCGTGCAATTCTTCCCCTGCTTCAATTTTCTGCTGCACTGAATCTGCCGTACTTTGTCAGAATTGCGATTGGGAAACCCACAAAAACATTAGTTCTGTTCACGATAGGAGACCTGTAGAAGGGTTTAATGGGTGCCCTTCTGTGAGTGAGTTATTGAATTTTCTAGGGTTTGAGGAATTGGGGAAAAAAAGTTTGGTTCTTGACGGAAGGACTGATGATGAAATTATGGATATGTTGGTTTGGGATACGCCTTCTGTTGTTAGTCTTGATGATTTGATTGTTCCTAATGAGTGTTATTCTGAGCATGCTTTTCAAGCTATGGGTGTCCCTCCTTTACCCAAGGTTTGTTTCATTTAATAAAATTTGTTACTTTTCTAATTTGTAGTGTAATTTTTTTTTCTTTGTATTGCTCCATTTCAAAAGGGTTTCAGTTTATATTTGAATTGAGGATGAGTTTACTGAGGTTTTATGTGATTATGATTAGTTATTCATCTAGGTGCTTGGGCTATTTTGAGTTGCACTTATTTGCTTAATATGTTGTAATTATATAACTAGTATATGTCAATGAAGAATTGGTGTTAATTTTGTTGTTGGTATCAGAACCGAAATGCTGTGTGTGGCAAACACAAAGAAGAAATACTTAGCCAGCTTCGCGAGATGGCAAAAGCAGAACCGAACTTCAATGGTTCACTCGAAGATCTCAAGCCCCAAGTTGGATTTGAATCACAAGTACATGGAGAGGGTCGGTTGAGGGAGAGCAGTCCAGGCTTTGAAAATAATGCATCAGTTCCATCATATGAGGTATTATGCCTCTCTTATTTTCAATTTATGAGTGTAGTAATGGAAGTGAAAAAAAAGAAGTGATCTTATTCTATTTTTGCAGACAAGTGAATTTAAGTGGTGTGATTATACTGATGGGGTTCAAGATCAAGGCTTTTCTAACACCTTCTTAAACAGTTTAATTGACATGAACCACTTAGTACCGGATAAGGATTCTTCAGATGTGGGAGACAGTTCAGTTATCGCTGATGGTCTCCAGGAAGTTCAATCGTTTAATAATGTCGATATGAAGAGTTTTCAAGTGCATCCTAAAGTTGCACCACGTGAATTGAATAGCCAGGAAAGAGACTCTGCACTCTCACGGTACAAAGAAAAAAAGAAAACTAGAAGGTAAAAATGATCCACTGACTTGAGTTTATTAGTTACACATTTGTTTGTGGATTGGAGTAATGTGTATTGATTTCCTTTTAATCTAAATGATAGGTATGATAGGCATATCAGATACGAATCACGGAAAGTACGGGCTGAAAGTAGGGTAAGAATAAAGGGTCGTTTTGCAAAGAAGGATTGCTAGGATCTGCATAACTTTTGGTACTTAAGATGCGGGTGGAAGTAGGTGAAATTGCAAATAAGACCTTGGGGTTCTTGCATGATTTTACAACTTTATGTGGCGTCTCACTTCTGAAAAATGAAATGTTTATTGTATCAATTAGCGGGTATGTGCTAACAATTTGTGTATAGCAAATGTTAGCTTAGATTTCCTGGTCCTAATGTGAAATTTTTGTGTAGGTATTGTTTTTCCCCTGCATTCATTTTTCAGAAGTATATATGGATAAGATAATTGTTGTATGTAGATGCAAATGTAAAATTTAATACTCCAGAGCTATCTCGTGATTTATTTGTATGTCATATGCAAATGTCAAGTACTGCATCATATGAGGGCATCTCCAAAGTCTCAAGGGGAAGGGGAAGGTTTTGGGAGGTGGTGGGAGGGTGAAAAAAAATGTTAAGTGGGGGAGTGGAGTGAGGGGTTGCTGAGCGGTGGAGTGGAGTGGAGTGGAGTGGGGTTGAAAAAAAATGTAATTTTATTATTATTATTATTAAGTGAGAGTAGGGAAGTAGAGAAGAAACTATGTTAAGGGGAAGGGAAGGTGAATGGGTGGAAAAGGGGAAGTGAAAGGGGAGGGGAAGGAATATACGTTGGAGATGGCCTTAACAAACAAATTTTGAGGATCTTGTACGGTCAAAACATGGTGCTTGGACTGTTGCAGAAGCTAGATTTGAGTTCGATCCTACAATTTGTACTGGCACTATCACAATTACAACATTTAGCACAATAGCACAAGATCGATCCTACTATTGGTATTGGAGTCGAAGGTCATGGGTTCGACTCTCCATTGGGTTGTTTGCTTTGGTATGGTAACAATTGCCCTCATGGGAGTCTCAAAGTGTGCGTCTTCCAATCGGAGCATGGTTTTTTGGTTGCAGTTAGAATTTAGATATATGAGTTGTAGTTTTTTATATGAGTGAATGACACTAGTTGTCCTTCAAGTTAAAAACGTCTCAGTTAGCAACTTTTCGGGGAACTTTGACACGTTTTAAGGATACATCCTCCAATTCATCTTCAATTGCAGATTCCAATGGTAGTTATAGCAGATAAATTGGCAGATTTACCCTTAATACATGTCATGATTCCTTGGAAGTGATGGTAGGCGAACAAATAATTCACAGAAAGAATCAAACTGAGACATTTTTGAACTTGAAGGACCTAACTGTTACACTTGAAAGACGACTAGTGCCATTAACTATTCCAAAATCCTATCCGTCCTACAACTGATTTTCTGATCCAGAATACATGAGATATGAAGCCACAGGTAACTATCAAATCCAAACCCAAAAACTTTTGCAATCTGCTGTAGGTTTCCATTGTTGATATGGAGATGTGCTTAATTTATTACTTTCTTGAATGTGGAAAGAATCAATAAATAGTCATTATGTCATTCATCATTTCCTCTTGATTATAAAACAGCTCGAGGTCTAAAGACAGTCCAAATCCAATTCAAATATGGCAAAAGCCACACTCAACTTTGTTGCTAACTTATTACTACTACACAGTGTTCTTGTAAATTGCAATGGCCTGACAATGCAAATCACTAAATCACCCAGAATTGATATATTCATGTTTGAATCCAACATGTCATCATCTTTACATGTGCAGCCACGGATTGAAACGCAAGTAACTTGGTACATTCAAATCCAAACCACCCTACAAAGAGTACTATCTAGACATGGACACAGGCAGTAGCCTCGTATGGCTTCAATGCAAAGGTTGCTCAAGATGCTTTAAGCAAACAAGAAAGCCATTCCCCAAGGACAATTCCTCGTCTTACCACCCCACCGGACCTTACCGTGTAGCGTATGTAGACGGATCAAATTCCACTGGCATTCTTGCCAAGGAAACTTTCTATATCAAATCCACCACTGGAGGCATGACCAAAATCGAAAACTTTGACTTTGGATGTGGTATGGAGAATAACGTGGATTATGGGAGTTATAAAAATAACAAAGTTTCAGGAGTTATGGGCCTCGGATGGGGGAACCGCTCGTTCTTGAATCAAATCAACCTGCTGAGCAATGGGAAATTTTCATATTGTCTCCCACTTGCTTCAGTGAAGAACCCTCCTCCTTCATATTTGAGATTCGGGAACGATATAGATCATGTAGTGCAGCCCAAGAACTCAAAAATTACCACATTGTTAAGGGTAAATAACACTGACCCTTATTTTGTAGAAATGCAAGGAATTAGCCTTAATGGAGTAAGACTTAATATAAGCACCACAGTGTTTGAACTGAAGCATGATGGCCGATATGGTGGCTGTGTTATCGACTCTTGCACATCTTACTCAATAATCATAACACCGGCATTTCTAGTATTGAAACTAGAGGTAGAAAAGTACTTTCGCAAGTTTAAAAACTTGAGGAAAATCAATGGGGTGGGATTCGAAGTGTGCTATGAGAGGTCAAAGCCAGAAGGATTCAAGAATTTGCCATATCTTACTTTTCATTTCAGGGGATTGAATGCAGATTTTGTCATGAAACCTGAGGCTGTGTTTGAGTTTTTTGATGGATTTCGTTTTCCTCGATATCGAGAACAGTTTTGTCTGTCGATGGTTCGGAGTAATCTTAGAACTATCATTGGTGCGCATCAGCAGATAAACCAGAGGATTATATTTGACACAAAGGAGAAACAACTTCTTTTTCATTCTGAGGATTGTCATAAAAATCCATAAGACTTGTGACAACTGTTGTCACATAGACACATCAATTCATTGATAAAATTGTGTAGAATAATCATAGTGCTATATAGACACTTATAATGTACAAGAAAATACTGGAATAACAGAAGAAGAAAAAAATTGCGTGGTTTGGAGTTATAAATGTCAAATCTTTCTCAATAATGAAATATTTTCTGATTAACTGATTTAATATTTTGGATTCATATGAACTTCTCTTCATTGAATTAACAAAACTCAACAAAAAATGTGGGGGGAAATGCAAGATACTCCTCTGCGTTATGATAAACAATCACAAAACTCCCTTGTGAAATTTTTATTTCGTCAAATCCCATTGTACTTTCAGAAACTTTGCACACCCTTGCTCAGTTAGTTGTCTAACGCGTTAAAGTAAAGGGGAGCAACGTGCTCCCCCACCCCCAAATGTTTGATTCACAAAGGAGTTGTCTCAATTGGATTCTTTGTGTGTGTTAAAGGAGTTGTCTCAATTGGATTCTTTGTGTGTGTTGCAGACTTTGGGATAGATTTACTAGAAAGTTTGCAAGTAGTAATCTGTAGTAGACTTCCGTAGATAATAAGGAAAATTTATTTTAAGCCTACATTCGACTTAAATAAAAGACAATACCACCATTTCTTATCCCCAAAGGTCTCATCAATAATAAAAGAGGTGGATGTGCTTAAATGTTTCAATATCCAAAAGTAAAGCCACTAAATAACCATTATCCCAATTGAACTATAAAAGTTCTTCAAACCTAGCAGTGAAACAAGGCAATTCCATGACTTCTTTCACCATTAGCCATGGCAAAAACACTAACATCATCATCATCACTTTGGTTAATTTGTTACTTTTACTCTATAATAATCATCTCGTAAACTCTAATGGTTTGACAATGAGATTAATCCACCCCGACTCCACAGAATCCCCATTCTATCAAGAAAATCTCTCCTATGAAGAACGAATACGAAGTCTAGTATCAAAAACCAATATAAAAGCTTCATCTTTACTTGTGCAGACAAAAATTGAAAGGCAAGTATTTCATTACATTATCAAAATTGGAATCGGAACATTTAAAACAAAACCACCGTACAAAGAATATTACCTAGAGATGGACTCATGTAGCTCCTTGGTATGGACTCAATGTGAAGGCTGCACAAAATGCTTTAAACAAACACCAAAGCCATTCCCCAATGGTAACTCTTCATCTTTCGACATAGTCCTCCAAGGAAACGACCCTTTACGCTATGAGTTAGTGTACTCAGATGGATCCCACACACATGGCATACTAGCAAAAGAAACAATCCATGTCAGATCAAAGAATGGCAGCATGACAAAAATCGAAAACTTCCAATTTGGATGTGGTTTGCATAATAATATGCAATATGGGAATCATAAAAACAATAAGATTACCGGAATAATGGGGCTGGGATGGGGGGATTTATCATTTGTGAACCAAATCAGCCGTCAAAGTAATGGAAAATTCTCGTACTGTCTTCCAATTTATTCGAAAAAAAATCTCAATAATTATTTACGATTTGGTAACGATGTTTTGGAACCTAGCATACATTCGAGTTCTACTCCGTTGTACAGGGTAGGAAACACTGCTTCCTATTATGTAGAATTGTTAGGAATAAGCGTGAATAAAAATAGACTCAATATAAGTTCAACCTTTTTTGAATGGAAGAACAACGGTAGCTCCGGCGGTTGCATAATCGATTCCGGCACGCCTTATTCAGCGATTATAACACCTGCATTTGAGATTTTGAAAAAAGCCCTAGAAAAATACTTTTCGGAATTCAAAAACCTGAAGAGAATAAAAGGGGATCTGGGTTTGGAATTATGCTACGAGAGGAGCAAATCTGAAGGGTTTCGAAATATGCCGGATGTTACTTTGCATTTCAAAGGACGGAGTAGTGATTTCGTGATGAAACCTGAAGCGGTTTTTGAGGTGGTTAAACGGAATAGGGGTTTTAGGGTTTATGAGTATTTTTGTTTGGCAATGGTGAGGAGTGGCGTTAAAACCACAATCGGATCGCATCAGCAAACAAATCAGAGAATTGTTTATGATACCAAGTACTATCGGGAATTGATGTTTTATAAGGATGATTGTTCTAAAAATCCATAGTATTAATTTTCAAGAAATGTTTAGTTATTTTGATGAAGCTCTTTAATAAATGAATGAATGAAATCAACGAGTGGATTTTAAAAATGGCCTTTTGGAAAGTTTAATTTTCAAAACTGACATTCAGGGGCTTTTTCCTGTAGAGATGGTATTTGCATTAATATTCTTCATTTCTGTAATTTGCTCTTTAGTATCCTCTAGTTTACTACTTGTTTTCTATATGATATATCAATTTCTGCTTATGTAATTCATATTCATAATCAGTTTTTAGTCTTTCTAATATTTTTATTTTGAAGCCTAATATTCCTGGTGTACAAGGATGAACCTCTAGAAATTGTATATTAGCTAATTTATCTTCATAAATTTCAATTTCTTCACTAATTTTTTGTAATTTATTTTGTATTTTCTGTATTTTCTCCATTTTCGTTACTCGGCTCTAATACCAAAAATTGGTCAGAGGCAGCGGATGTTTGTGTTTTGGTTAAAATTTGTTCTTTACACATAACGCATGATTCTTTGGCCTCTTTTATTTTTGTTCTTATAATTTCTTTATTTATTTTATACATTTTGGTACTAATCGATGTTGATCTTAAGTATTCTATTCTTTTTTCGTAATATTTAACTAAATCTGATATATGTTTACAATTATTTTCAGGTTTACTATTCATAATTTGTCTTCTAAATATTTACCTAAATCCGAAATTTTCTTTTCTAATTTTGTATACTCACTTTCTTCTTCGGATTTTGTACAATCTCTATCTTCGTTATTTATTGGTTTTATTAGATTTTTAGGTTTTTCTAGAGGTAATTGTTTTTTTTTTTTTGATAAGCAGAGGTAATTGTTTTATGTTAGGTGATCTAAACGATATTGATCGTCTAATTTGGTCACTAGTTCCTTCTATTGTTACTTCTTTCATTGGTAATTTTTTTATCTGAGCTATTCCTTCAAATAATTTATCTAGATAAATAGATTCTTGATCTAAGAAATTTATACTATGATGACTATTTGTTAAAGCATATTCTACCATATATGTTAGACTAAATGGTTGATCTCCTTCTTCCATTAGTTCTTCTCTTGCAAATTTGTATCCTAAACAAATGCTATTATCTAAATTTTTTGTAGATAAAGGAATTGCATATTTAATTCCTAGATTAAACTTTAGTGTTTTATATGCTAGGTTTCCCATAGTTATTTCTAAAACCGAATCATGAGTATCTTTAATTCTTCGGTCGTAAGCTATTAAAGCTATTGGTGAATTAATACCTTCTTTAAAAGTCGATTTTATCAATACTTGTATCGTAGTAATTTGAATATATCCTATTTTATTTCTGTCTTCTTTATTTCTAATTTTTTCTATTCTAGCTGCTATTTGTTCACTATCAATTATGGGAATTACAATGGTTCCTCTAGTGGTTTTTATATCTATTGGTACTTCTTGGGTAAATAAGCCACGATAGATAATATTTTTTCGTTTTATTTTTTCAAAAATAGATTTATTAAAGTGTTGTCCTTCTTTTAGATCTAATTTTGCCTTTTTAGTTTTTTCTATTTTATGCTCAATAATCGATTGGGCTGAGAACATTCCAAGTGTTTCTTCTTGTTCTAATAATTGTATATGTCTATCGAATTCTTTTAGTGGGGAACTCATATTTTATTATTTATTTCATAATAAGGTAATTTTATTCTTGGTATTTTTATTTCTCCTATTTGTATATGTTGTGAATGAATTTCATATCTTATTTGTTCTAAAAAATCAGTACCTAATAGTATATCTGATCCTGTATCACTTTCATCTATATACATAGTAAGACGAAATCTTAATTCTTCATGAAACATGAGTTCTATAGTAGTTTTTTCATTACATGTTTTATCTCCTTTTATTGTGTCTATAACAACCAGTGGTGCTGCAGATTTAGTTACTACATATCTTGGATGAACATGTGATAAAGATGCTCCTGTGTCTATGAGTATCGAAACAATTTGTGTTCTATTTATAACTCCTAATATATGATATTGTAGAAATTGATTTCTTGAAATTAAATCTAAATCATACATACCTGATATGTTCTTGGTTGCTCTTGAGTTTAGTGCTCCGTGTAGATAGTATTTGGGATTTTTGTAGATAATATATGATTTATAATTGATTTCCTTTTTGAAAAATCCTATTCAGAAGTTTGTTACAACTTCAAGATTTTGAGAGAAAATTTAGAAACAGAGTTCTTTTATTATTTTTCGCACACTTAAAACTGAACTAAACATCATTATTTATAGGAGGGGGAAGCTATTTTCCTCCACTCATCCATATCACATAAGGTGATAAGGATCTTTTCTAGGCCCTATGAAATAGTAAACTTACATAATTGTTTACATTGGATCCTACTTCTTTCTCGACAGTAGGTCCTACATAATAGTAATGTTATATGACTGTTTACATTGGATTCTACTATTTTTCAAAAGTAAAGATTTCCTAATTAATTTCTTCAGATTTTCTTGCCGACACTCTTGTCTTCTTCTGCTGATAATTTTATTCTTCAATTATTGCTTCTTCTCCACTGGATTCATCCATGCAATGGCTGCATTTGTGAGCCTTGAAATCCTTCAATGTCTCACATATCTGGAGTTTTTCTTCATCGGATAATTTGTTGAATACTCCTTGTATCTTCATAATGTCTTCTTCAAAATCCATGAATGTTTTGAATTCTTCAATTTTGATTTTATCTTTGAAATTTGAATATATCATTGTAGTTTCATTTTTATAATTTATTTTAATTTTTGATTCTTTGGTTAATCGTTGTAGCATGGAAACGATTCCATAGATTAATCCGGTATTCATGACTTGATGACTTTCTTTATTTTCCTTAACTGGTTGATCACGAACTGGATACGTCCCATTGGATACTCCAATGTAAATGAGTGAATAAGCTGGCACTTGTATTTCACCTTGTTCATCAAAGTAGGGATATGAGCTATATATTTTTAAATATATTTCTCTATCCTTACCAAAATACTTTCGATAATTTTTCACTGTTTGTTGGATTCCATGATTGAATTCTTGGAGAATATTGTTGCTCTCGTCAATGTATATTGTATCAATTAATCCATATTGGAAAAATTTATACGTCATTAGTGGGCTTGCTCCACTGATGATGACTGCTTTGGGTCCTGTTATTCTTTTTTCAGTTGGGTAAAAGAATTTTGTCATGTCTTCCTCCGTCCAATTGTATAGCATGTTTATGTATTCTTGAAAATCTTCCTTATTTACTTTTTTGAGTTGCATGTGTTCCTGTCTTGTGGGTACCTGCGTTAACTTCGTTATTTTTCCGAGTACCTTGATTGAGGAAGATGGTTGATCTAACATTGTTGCTTTTGGTTTGATTAATGCTGATTTGAATGGTTGGGCTTTAATTTCTGCTTCTGAGATCGCCTTGTTTTCTTCGACTGCAAGTTTTGCTTCTGCCATAGTTTTGTATGCCTTATGAATGATTCCTTTGTGGCCATTAATGAATAGTGATGCTTTATGCCATTCATCAAAGATTGCTCCTTTGGCTGGTCCGTTGAAGATGACATAGTACTTCTTTGATGATGATGATGTTTTGATATCTGATGGAACTTCTAGTTTTGATTCGGACTTTTCTTCTGCTTTTGCTTTTGTTTTTGGTTCGTCCACCACGCTTAGCCTGCTAAACTCTGATGATTTGTAACTTGGATCCAGTGATTGTATAGTCTTTTCTAATTCTTGTAATTCATGAATTTTTGTCTCAATGTTTCATTTTATCTGCTTCGCTTGATTCTTCAGTGTTGCTATTGCTCCTTCCATAATTTAGATCTTTTATCCTGATGCGAATTCTCTTGTTAATGTATCTGCAATAATATTATTGCTACTTTTTATATATTTTATTTTTGCTGGGTATCTGCTTAGTTCAAGTTGCCATCTTATTAGTCGTCCTTGATTGTAATTCGCTTGTAGTTTGTATCTAATGAATCCGGTTAGATATTTTGAATCCGTTCTAAGCTCAAATTCTTTGGGTAACAGATCAATCCTCCATTTTTTAAATGTCCTTAAACATGCTAATGTTTCTTTCTCATGGATGGGATACCTTTTTTCTGTTTCAGAAAACGTTCCAGATATATATCTGCACAGAATTTCTGGACTTTTGACTGCTGATTTCTCCATAAATAATTCATCAGTATCATGTATACGTTTGCTCGTAGAGCTGATTTCATTGTTTAAGTTACATACGGTATTATCATGTATGTTTTTGCTCGTAGAGCTGATTTCATTGTTTAAGTTACATACTTCTGATTCTTTAACTTCTTCATGTTGTGGTATTTTTGTTTGTATACATTTCATACATCCTGACCAGACTTCGTCAGATGCGTCAGTCTCAATTATTAAATAATCATTAGAAGTTGGATTATATAGCTTTGGTAAATTTTTCGAGATATATTTTATTCGTTCAACTATTTTACTATCTTCTTTATCCCAAAACCATTGTTTTTTAGTACTTATTTTCTCTTGTAGCTTTTTCTTTTCTTTGGCACATCCTTTTAAATACCCTAATTCGGATATGTAATTTAAACATCCTAGAAACCTTTGTAATTGTTTTCTATCTTCGATTTTATTTGGGAATAGGTGTAATTTTTCTAAGACATGTTTTTGCAATTCAATTTCTCCATTTGACTTTATTATTGTTCCTAAAAATTCAATTTCTTGTTTTGCTATTTGTGCTTTCTTTTTACTTAGTACTAAACCTTTTTGTTTACATCTTTTAAGTACGATTGCTACTTTTCTTAGATGATCTTCTTTAGAAGCATTACTGAATATTAAAATATCATCTATATATACAAGACATATTTCCTCTAATCCTTCTAAGTTTTTACTCATATATCTTTGAAATATTCCAGGTGCTTGTTTTAACCCAAATGGTAATACATTCCATTCATAGTGTTTTTCTGGAGGACAAGTAAATGCTGTTAGTGGTTTTGTATTTTCGTGCAATCTTAATTGATAATACCCAGATTTAGCATCTAAGGAACTAAACCAAGTCATTCCTTTTATTTTTTCCATTATTGAATCTCTTCGAGGTAACTTATGTGCGTCTCCTACAGTGGCATCATTCATCTTTTTATAGTTTATTACCATTCTCCTTTTTCCTCGTTTTATTTCATTATGGTTTTCTACATAGAATGCTGGAGCAGCATGTCTACTTTTGCTTTCTCTTATTAATCTTTTTTCTAATAATTCTCTACAATCTTTTGTAAATTCTTCTATGTCTCTTTTTGAATAGGGTATCCTATTTGGTACATTTACTTCTTGTTTTGGATCTTTTAATTCTATAGTGATTTGTTCTTCATTAGTATTTTTTTTTACATCTAGTGGGTCCTCTGAGCAAGTTTCTTCTAAAAGATTTTCTACTTCTTTTTCAATACTCGTTTTATTATTTTCTTCCATATAAAATAATGTTTCGTTAAGAATGTGTAATATTTTTAATTTTGTTCGCTCAAGGTTGTCTATGATAGGGATTTTTATCATTTTTCCTATAGGTGCCTTTAGCTCTATATATTCTAACCATTGTATAAAGGGATGGTATAATCTAAGAAAATTGTTTCCTAGAATAATATCAAATCCTGATTCTTGCCTGTAGAGTGATGGTACCATGAATATATAGGGTGTTTTAATCTTATCTATAATTTTTATTTTATTAAAATAACTTGCTAATTCTATCTTATGTGTACTTCCATCAGCTATCATAATTCTCACTGGTCTTTCTGTTTCTCTCCAAAATAATCCTTTTATATTTTTAGAAGCAAAACTAATACTAGCTCCAGTATCAATATATGCTGAATAATAATATCCTTTTATTTCTACCTTTATAAAAGTAGAATTTGGGTTTCTTCTATTCTGATTCTGTAGATAATTCTGTCTCATGACTTTCTTCTGTCTCATAATCTGAATCGGTTAATAATATATATATTTCTTCAATATCTGATATATCAGATTCAATTGGTTCTAGACTTCTTAACTCTGCTACTTTTAGAATTTCTTTTTGTTCTTTATTTTTTCTTTTTGGGCATTCATTTGCATAGTGACCTTCTTCCTTGCATAACCAACATTTACATTTCTTTTTTCCTTCTGGACAATATTTCTTGTTTTGCTTTCGTCTAAAAAATCGTTCTGGTTTTTTATAAAACTCTTCTTTATATTTTTGAAAAGGTCGTTTCTTCCATTTATATTTTTTATTATAATATTTATTTCTATGATATTTCTTTTTATATTTACGTTCTTTACACCCATACTGTTGTGGTACTCCTGGATTACCTCACAACAAACTTTGTTAACTTGTTTTACCAGTTTTGTTTCATTTAGTTGTGTACATTTTTCTATTATATATTCTCGTCCTACAAGAATTGCTCCTCCTAGACTATCTGCTATAGTACCGTCTTTTACTCCTTCATTAAATTTGTTTAAACAAACTTTATTTATTGGGTATAGTAATTTTATTAGTAATAATTTTTTCGTATGATCCTGATTTTCAGGTTTTAATCTATAAAAACTTTTTGAAAATTCACAAACATAATTCTCGTATTGACACATATCACAGATAGTCATGCTGTTTAAATGCCAGGTTGCTATTTCATTTTGTTTTTCTGTAACTTTTTCTGCATAATTTATTTGATCTTGACCAACAAATTCCTTCCATATAAGTGCTATTACTGACCAGTAAAATTTTTCTACATTATTTTTGCTTGCTTCTTTTAGTTGGTCAATGTATTTATAATCACTCAAGTATTGGAATACATTTCCTTTTGTTTTAAAAACCATATAATTCCATATATTATCCATTGATGCATTTTTAAATATGTCATCTGTTTGTAGAATTAGGTTTACTTGGTTTGCCCATTCTTGTATTAATCCTTCTGTATTTCTAGCGCAATCTACATCTAATATTCCTTGTTTTATTTGTTGTAAATGAGGTGTATATTCATCTGGTAATTTTCGGAATCCTCCTTGTTTTCTTTGATAAAAACCATTTCTTTCTCTAAGGTTTTCTGGATCAATATCGATCCATTCAAACCTACTAGACTTTCGTTTTTTATTATTTTCATTATCTTGTTGTTCTTCTTTTATTTGACTACTTTCTCCTTTTTCCATATATGCAGGGATAGAATCATCCGACTCGTATCCATAAATTACTTCATTATTATTTGTAAAATTTGTTTGCCTTATATTTTGTTCGACCTCAATTATGTTTATTTGTTCAATCATTTTTCTAATTTCTTCTACTTGTTCTTCCATTATTTTAGTAAATTCCTTGGTGGTCGTAGTTCTCTAGATGAACTAAATATTTGTTCTTGTTTGTTTATTAGAACTAAGTCTTTAATTTTTTCTAATTCGTAACTTAAATTTTTAATTTTTTCTTTAGGTATATTTTCTTTTTCATTATAGAATTCGTCAAAAATTTTATAAATATCTTCCTCTTTTAATATTTTATTTATCTTAAGTAATTGTTCTTTTAAATCAGCAATTTCTTTAGTTATATCTATTAATTGTTTTTGTAAATTGGCTATTTCTTCGGTCATTCCCATTTGAATAATTTATTGGTCCGTTTTTTCTTTTTGAACTGTCAAGGGACTTATTTTGCAAATAGGGTTTATTTGGAAATATTTGCACAAGGTCATTTTTAAAATTTTGGTTTTTGGAAAGACCATTCTTCACAATTACTCGAAATGAACATCCTTTTTGCTTCTTACACCATGTTTGTGTTTTCTACAATTTCTTTTCTATTTTCTTCAACTGGTATACATTTTAATTGAGGTCGATTGCTTCTTTCCCTTAAGCATGTTATAGGTGTGTGATTTTTTTTTTTTTTTGGTCGGACAAAAAGAAATCAAGGAGAGACTAGACTATCTTCCTCCGAAACAGTCCTAATCGAGGCCGGATTCTCATCCCATTAAAGCTTCATTTCGATGTCCAGATGATGTCCCAGTTTTGCAAGCGAATCCGCCAACCCATTCGCGGTAAACCCAATGTGCCGAAATTTGACTTCCCATGGTATTCCAAGAAAAATCCGACAATCCTTTAATATGTAAGCTTATTTTTGTCTTTCTACTCTTTCATTAGTCTCTCTCATATTTTGGTCTATCTTTCTATCATGTACTTCATATGTGCTTTTTTATTCTCGTTGGGTCATGTTCCCATGGAATTCACGTGTTTTAGGTTCCCTCGTGTCGTTTCCTAGAATTGTTCTACTTGTGCTCTTTTTGCTCATTAGTGTTAATCTCGACTATATTACTAATGGTCTTAACTGAGGCTGGGAGTAGGAGCACAAGCTCCAACTTGAGCAATTAGGCACACCCTTAAATCCAAGCAAGATCCGAATTCGATTGGACGTAAATGGAGTTAGATTTGGGTTGGGCCGAATCCGACCCATTGACAGCCCTAGTTTATTAATACAATATTACTAATAATTGCGGCCCAAACTACATTATTCAAAATATAATAACCTAAAAGGCCCAACCCAATTGTACTGGGCCTTTCTTAGAGCTCGTTTGGAGAGGTCCTAAAAATAAAAAGAAAATTAGAGAAGTAACTGAAAACCGACTATTTTTATTTTTCGCCCATTTCAAATCACTGCAAAATTAGGGCTTGCGCATTCGTTCACTGGGAATTAGGGTTTAAAAATTAGATTGAATTATCTTTGATTTCAGCAACGGAATGAAGAAAGGTGGAGGAATTTCAGAGGGTAATGACAATAAAGGAAGGAAAACCGACGGTCAGGATTTTGTCAAAAACAAGAAGAAGATGAAGAGGAATATGCAGAGGTTGGGAGGAAGAGGCGGCCTGTCGCTTGAAACATTCGCAAATGCTAAGACTAGGAATAACAATTACAACCCTTCCATTATCAGTATGTTTCCTGACTTTCTTTGATTTATATGCATTTTTTTTAAGTGAAGCATATTTTAGTAGTTAAAAAATTGGGTTTTTATTAATTTTAATTTAATTTGATTAGATTTTGTTTGTGATGGTTGCATTTGATCATTTAGTGCTTATTTATGTTGAATATTGTGGAGAAGACTTTAGATGGAACTTTTTGTTAACACGATGTAAATGAGCTGAGTGTAAGTGTTCAAGGAAAAGTTTTGAAGTGGTTTGTGACTGAAGAAACATTTACATTGTATTTGGCATAAATAATGAGCAATGAATCATTGGAATGCTTAATTTTTTTTAACATTAAATGTGAAATTCGTTTGTCGGGAATATGACTAAAACTCTGTTTTATCTTAAGAAAATATAACAATCATCCCTAGGCCCAATTGAGTGAAAGCCATTATAAACGTTTGCATATCATTTTTTCTTTTAAATGTAGAAACAAAAAATCTGTAACAATACTTTCATGTTAATAAATTAGGAAGATTACTTTAAATGCAATCGGTAAAGATAATCTAATAACCAGTGCGTATTTTATCTTAGATGTTAAATTGATTTTTTATTCAATGAATGTATATTTATATGAACATGAAACCACATGAATTCTCTGTTTTAAAAATAGAAAATGGTTGGGTGCAAATGTGTATAATTTCGAAATATGAACTTGAAATATCTAGCATTTATGTCTAAAATGAGTTCATATCACGTTTGACTGATTATTTGTACAATTCTATTTATTTTCATTATTAATTGAATTTGGCCAACTGATATTCGTAGCTATAGTACACTTGGGAGTTTCACTTATATGTTATAAATCCGTGAGGTGATGCTGAAACTGTAATTTTTTTCTTGAATCATAAGATAACTAATGCTTCTAAATGATAACTCTTTCAATATCCTATTTTTTTAATCATGAGATTTATTTGTTTCTGTCAGAGAAGCAAAGAGAGTTCTATAAAAATGCTAAATGTGTGAACAAATATAAGAAGTCCATAAAGCAGCAAGAACAACATAACGTTGGTACCACAATTTGGGGGGGGGGGGGTGGGGGGGGGGGGGGGTGGGGGGGGGGGGGGGTGGGGGGGGGGGGGGGTGGGGGGGGGGGGGGGTGGGGGGGGGGGGGGGTGGGGGGGGGGGGGGGTGGGGGGGGGGGGGGGTGGGGGGGGGGGGGGGTGGGGGGGGGGGGGGGTGGGGGGGGGGGGGGGTGGGGGGGGGGGGGGGTGGGGGGGGGGGGGGGTGGGGGGGGGGGGGGGTGGGGGGGGGGGGGGGTGGGGGGGGGGGGGGGTGGGGGGGGGGGGGGGTGGGGGGGGGGGGGGGTGGGGGGGGGGGGGGGTGGGGGGGGGGGGGGGTGGGGGGGGGGGGGGGTGGGGGGGGGGGGGGGTGGGGGGGGGGGGGGGTGGGGGGGGGGGGGGGTGGGGGGGGGGGGGGGTGGGGGGGGGGGGGGGTGGGGGGGGGGGGGGGTGGGGGGGGGGGGGGGTGGGGGGGGGGGGGGGTGGGGGGGGGGGGGGGTGGGGGGGGGGGGGGGTGGGGGATATTTTGAAACACTTCATGGTTCAACAAGTTAGTGTTTAAACTCGGTTCTCTTTGTTCATTATGTAATGCTTCTAAAATCTTGGAACATTTGGAATCCTGTAGATTTAATGCTTAAATATAACATTTGAGGTAGCAATTATGTTGTACAATTAATTATGATATTCATGGCACAAGACATATGCCTATTTATTAACAACTGAAACTGCTAAATCGAGTAAAACGACTAAAATCTTTGGGCCTGTGGAGATTAAGGACTTGTTTTGGATATGTTTTGGCCCAATAATTAGCTATCTAAACACTAGGGGTGTATGTGGATGGGTTTTAATCCAAATCGATGCAAAATTCTTTTAAATGAGTTTTCGCCAAATCCATAAAATCATCAAAAACTTATTTAAAAACTCACACTTAAACTCTTCAAACATATGATACATTTATTTGACACCTACCATTTATTTTATTTTTCAAAATTTCACTAAAAAAGACATTGATTTGACACTTACCACCTACTTTTTTTCTTAAACCCCAGCATCCAAACTCAATCTAAGTGGGGTTTCAACTTATTTAAATCACAAAATCCAATAATCAAAATCCATTCAAATGAGGTCTAAAGGTTTCATCGAAACCACCCAAATCATTTTCTTTAAATCAAGACCCGCGAAACTGAGTCAAAACCCATCCAAATAGACCCTAGTTGTACTATGTTTTGTTGGCTTAAATGCTTGAACTAAGTGAAACGAGTCTAGTATTCTACGAGATTACGTAATTATGTTTTGACAATAACATACATGGTTTATACATGCCCTCTTTCAGATGTCACTACATACGGGGGCGGATCCAGAATTTTTGGTCAGGGGTCTAAACTTATAAAAAATAAAAAAAAAATAAAAAAAAATCAATCAAACAGTTGAACTTAAAGCTTATAGTATTCACGAGAAAATATATGATGCAATACAAAAAAGGGGATGTGGAGTTTGACAAAAATAAACCCAACGATTAGATACTTTAATTACATATGATACCCCGTTATAGTTCCAAAAGAACCCAAAATATCTACGTATTTACTTTAATAATTGACCACGACGATTTTTCATCTTTTGAAATCGGTCCATGATAACATCGTTTGAAATACTACTAAATATGTCTCTCTATAAAGACAACTAAACTATCATTTAGCCATTGATCGCCCATTCGGTTACAAAGTCGATTCTTTACTATCTTAATAGCCGAAAAAGCTCTCTCCACTAATGCAGTTGCAACGGGTAGAATAAGCGCCAATGTCACGAGTTTGTAAACCATCGCGAATGCGACATGCCTTTTAGTTGCAACAATTTTCTTAGCAAGATCACCAATCCCTTTCAATCTAGAAAAATCATCACTTGATCGAACATCCCTCATATAATTTTCAAGTTGATTGGGAAGGGCCGAGAGCTCAAGAAAAGAGAAGTCATTTGGATAAAGTTCGGCAAGACGAACAAGTTTTTCTTTGTCAAAAACCTCAAAGCGATTGGATGAGTTTAAGCATGCAACACAAAGAAGAAACTCCGTGTTTACTTCATTGAAACGGTTATTCAACTCTTACAATTGTCTATCTATCACCGAATTGAATTTCTCAACTTTGTAATGATGTTCGATAGTCACTTGTTCAATCCTACCCCTTGGGCTCCCATGTGGAACATAGACATTACTCATTGAAGGAATTTCAATTTCATGCTTAAAACTAAAAGAAGTAACTTCCTCCAACAATGATCCTTATCCATCATCTCTTGTCTCTTGAAGACGATCCTTAACTAATCTGACTAATTTCATAGCATTCACTATATCTTGATTTTTTCTTTTTAAAGCTTGAGACAAGTCATTAGTAATGCCTAATATCAACGTCATCAAATGTAAATTGAAGACAAATGAAAAAGATTGAAGTATTATCAATAGATTGCTTGCTTCCGCATTCTTATCGGTGTACTCCTCAACTATGAAGCCAAGAATGTCAATCATGGAAGAGAAAATGTGAATTACACTCATAAATGTACCATAATGTGATCCCCAATGTGTGTCACTCGCACGAATGAGAGTTCTCTCTTGGTTGAGACATTCACCACTTTCAATTTCATTATTTGATAAATTGGGTAGAGTGAGGTATTATTAGAGTGAGTTGTATGATATTAGTTGAGTTGTATGATATTAGTTGGACTAATATTATATTTGGACTGAAAATTTTAGAATGAACTAATTTATTGGACCTTTTCTTTTTACCTTTTTTTCAAAACAAAATAAAACATACACCACTAATTTATTGGACCTTTTCTATAGACCTCTTAGTACCTATGTCCGTCAGCCTATGACTACATAGACCAGGTTCATGAGAATTACATAGATGATCGTTAATTCATCATATCATCATTGTAATAATATCATGCTTCTGAAATTGACCATGTGGTGAATTTCCTCTTAATTTTTTTCTTTATAACCCAGTATTTAAATTACATCTTACAATTTGTTTCATATAATAATAGTTTTCAGGTCATATTTAAAATATCTCGCAAAAATAACTTAGAGTAGGGTTGTCAATGGAGCGGATTTCAATTCGGATTCGATGTGAATCCGGACCGATTTATTAGGATAATTGTCCGATTAGAGATTCGATGGACCTGGTCTGATTATAAAGATCCGTAATCCGAAACACATGGAACGAATAATATTTTGCAAAAATAACTTAGAGTAGGGCTGTCAATGGAGCGGATTTCAATTCTGATCCGATCCGAATCCAGTCAGATTTATTAGGATAACTGTCCGATTAGAGATTCGGTGGACCTGGTCCGATTATAAAGATCTGTAATCCGAAACACATGGAGCGAATATGAATTTAGGTCGATCCGGTCCGTTAAAGATCTGTATCCGACAATAAATAAAAAGAATGATATATATACATAATGCTTTATAAAAGTAAGTAACATTAATAATAATATTTCACTGTCAATTTAAGAAGATAGTAATTTATAACTCGTTTATAAATTTATTTAAACGAATATTTTCATCTAAAAATAAGAATATTAGTAAGAAAGTTTGAACATGGGAGCTAAAATTAAATTAAATTGTAAAGTTAATAAACTTGTTTTAGGAATAAATATTCATGAAAATTTTTAAATGAAAATTTTATAATTGTATTCGAAAAAGATCCGATATCCGGTCAAATCCGATCAAATCCGATCAAGATCCATTGAATTCAAAAAATTTAGATCCGAGTGCAATCCGAGCAAGATCCGAATCCGACAGGATCTGATCCGATATAAATAAAGCCGAATCTGATGAGCCTGATCCGACCAGAATCCGACTCATTGACAACCCTAATTTAGAGGATCTAGAAAATAACCAAGCAAAGTTTTTCATGTGTTCACAAGTTAATGCAAGTATAATTTCCACATTAATTACAAAGGCCCTACTTGCAGTACTATAAAAAACAGTGTTCTATGTCTAAATGCTATTGACTTATTAGGACGATATAATTACAGATCAAAAGCATCACATATTGTCAGAGAAAAATAAAATCTGCACAATCACTGGTTTTGTTCTATGACTTTTCCTTAAGCAAATCTGTTTTATTGATATGTTGTGTTGTACGTTGCATTCATCTCCTTCATGCTTCAGTCTGTAAAGGATAAAAAGTGATTCAAGTGCCCTAATTAGAAGTACAACGCAAGGATGTACCCTCTCCTCTTCATCAATGCAGGAGTCCTGCTTTATTCAGAATAAAATCTTTAGAAAGAAATTAAAAAAATATATTTCCTCAATCCCAAATTTTTTATTCCATTTAATATTCAAGTGACTTATCAAGTATATTTTTATATTTATAGCGTTTTAAACGTATTAATATATATGACATTATATAATATAATTAAGGGTGAGATTGGTCTAGCGGTGGGAGTTTAAAAACACATTTAGACATCTATTGTATTTTTGAAGCGTTTGGCCCCAATTATAGAAGTTGATTTTAGTCAATCGTGATTTTAATGGTATTTGACCCCCAATATCATAATCACTTTTGGGATCTCCAGAAGCTAAAAATCAACTTATTTTAGAAGCTACTAAGGGTGAGTTTGGCCTAACGATTCAAAAATCAATTATAGGAGAATTAATTTTACTAAAATTGATTTTGACAATAATTGATTATGATAAAATTCAATTATAATATAATTATTTTTGGATAATAGCTTTTGCAAAAGTAAAACTTTAGTAGCTTCTAAAATAAGTTAATTTTTAGTTTCTGAAGATCCCAAAAGTGATTATGATATTGGGGGACAAACACCATTAAAATCACCACTGACTAAAAACAATTTTTATAATTGAGGCCAAACACTTCAAAAATCACAATTGAGGTCTAGAAGTGTTTTTAAGAGCTCCCACCACTGGGCCAAACTCACCCTATTTGTTACTTTTGCAAAAGCTATTATCCAAAAATAATTATTTTATAATTGAATTTTATCATAATCAATTATTGCCAAAATTTATTTTAGTAAAATTAATTCTCCTATAATTGATTTTCGAATTACTAGGCCAAACTCACCCTAAATTATTGTTGAAATAAAATTCATTAGATTAGCATTTCAATTTAACTCTATACGCCAATTATAAACTCTCTGGTTGAATCAAAATATGTTAGGGATAATTACAGGGACCTCCCCTGAGATTTGGGGTAATTATTGCTCAATTCCCTCGCAATTTCATAATTAATGTTTCAAAAACCTTACATTTTGATTACGTCATCGTCAAATTTTTATTGAACTTCCTATTTTACCCTTGAGGTTACTGTAGCTATTTTGTTGGACAATTATACCCTTGTTATGTTTGGTACATAAGAGGGGTTTCTTTGCAATGTATATGTATAAGTATGGGTTCAAATGTTATAAATTTACATGAAACTTATAATTAGTTTATTAGTCTATATGTATTCTTAAAATAACAATATAATAACAAATGAACTTTTTTTTCCAATTTTTTTCATAATGCTTTTACAATTAAACTACGAGGAAAAATAAATAAATTATGGATAATTATAAAAAAAAAAAAAAAAAACATTGTAGACTTAAATAAAAATGTAAACACATTCAACTCTACATTTAACCCGTAATTTTAATAATTTCAATTTTTTTCCTAATTAAAGTAAAAGAATAAATGAATGAATTAGGTTTAAAAGAATAAATGAATTTTAATAGTAGTGTATTTGTATTCTTAAAATAAAAATATAATAACACATCAATGATTTTTTCGAATTTTTTTTCATAATGCTTTTACAATTAAAGTACAAGGAAAAGTAAATAAATTATGGTTAATTATAAGAAAAAAATATTGTAGAACATAAATAAAAAAATGTAAATACATTTAACCCGTAATTTTAATAATTTCAATTTTTTTCGTAATTAAAGTACAAGGATAAATTAATGAATTACGTTTAATCATGAGAAGAAAAAAAACTTGAACAGTAATTATAAGACATTATAAAAATGCTCACATGTTTACTAAATTTTTTCTTAAACTTTTAACCAAAATAATTATTATAAAATAAATATTTTTTTACAAATATTAAAAATACTCGATTTAATAAAATAGTTATTATAAAATCATAATATTTTTTAATATTTCTTACTTAAATACAATAATATTAAAATCATATCTTATTTATATAAAAATATTAATATTAATAAATCAATAAACTATTTTAATATAAATTATTTTTAAAAAAAAAAAAAAACCCTCATCATCCCTAGCCTCCCACCCCAATCACCCCTAGCCCCCCACCCCAACCACCCCAATCCCGAACCCCGCACCCGCCGGTCCCCAACCCCTCACCCGACGTCCCCAACCCCGCAAATCTCCTCCCAGGCCGCGCCATCGGCTTGGAAGGCCTAGAATTCGAACCAGGCCGACAACACGGTCTGGGAGGATATTTGCGAGGTTGGGACGGTGGAGGTGGGGTGGGGTGGGGGGTTAGGGTTAGAGTCTTTTTTTTATGTATAAAATTAATTTTGCAAGGGTAGTATTGTAATTTTGTGTATCATTTTATTTATCATTGCATGGGTAATATTGTAATTTTGTGTATCATTTCACATCATTTTGTGAGAATTTTCAAATGTGGGGGGAGATGGATGTAATTATGAAATTGTGCGGTGATTGGACAATAATTAGCCCAAACCTCAGGGAAGGTCGATGTAATTATCCCAATATGTTAATGAAGAAACCTATTTTATTAATAATTAATTAAATTGGGAAATTAGTTAAATTAAAACATGAAAATTGGAAAAAATTATCAGCCAATCAGTCAATAAAATGTTTTGTTCACAATTGATGGAAATGTGTGCCTTTTTTGCAGATGTCAGCCTTTCTTTTGCTTTTCTTTACTTTATATCTTGTCCTCAAGAAAAAATTTCATTTTCTTTTCTCTCCTTTTTTTCCCTCTTCTTGGGTGGGGGTGGTGGGTGGGGTTCTGATTTAAGTTTCTACTGGTCCATTTTATTTTTATCTACTGTAATTACTAATTTCAGGCCTGTTTCTAAAAGCTTATTGAAAGCACTTTTCTGCTACTTGTACTGAAAAACTGTTTTTTTAAGGCCTTTTTCTAAGTTTTTGATTTGCTTCTCTTAAGAAAAGGAAGGAGAGAGAATCCTAATGCTAAGTGGTCGTTTGGTGAGTAGAAAGAGTTGGATTTACAAAGAAAGAAAGTGGGTTGAATTCAAGTGGGCTTCAGGTGTTTGTGAAAAGCCGTGAATGAATAAATGTTGCAGTCATTTTTTAATGATAATGAATAAAGCTGCCTGTCACATCGTCAATACAGAATCTATCACATGCCACTGCAGTCGATTTCATATCTAAATTCAGAAAAAGAAAACTACACAAAATCTCACACTATATCGATATCCTCTTGCTTAATGGTTTTATTTATTCATTTCCGTAAGGATTTTGTGTATTCATTTTTCAATCACCCATTTTATACTTGTGTATATCTGTAAGAGTTTTTGTGTCGAATATAATGCAAGGACAACATCATAATGACAAATATAATGCAAAATATGAGCAAATATAAATCAAACCGCATAATAGACGACAAATATCATTATCATGTGTTTTTCTTAAAAGCTATAAATTTAATCAAAATCATTACAACAATAATAAACAACTCACAGGATTATACGTCAAAGTACAATATTTATTTGCCAAGAATATCTGATAATCTAACCAAATAACAATTCGAATCAGCCACCTAAAGATTGCACAAGTCTGCACATAGTATACATAGTTACGTCCAAAACAAATTGTTAGACCCCATAACCGTAACCATAGAATACTCCCGCCTCTTTATTAGTAACCGTAACCCATCGGAAAACAAATAGTTCAGGCAAGTGTTAAATTGATGGCATTTACCTAAGAAAACTCGAGGGTTGAATCTTCATCCATAGTCCAAACGTAACCAGGCATATCGATTCTCCTTCCTCCAACAGTTCGGTAAACGTATAATTTCTCAACCGGGCAGCTATCTGGCCTTGAATCAGGGGGCCCCCTCTCATCTATAACTTCAACATTGAGCCTGGGCATCTTCTGACCAAGCAGCTTACATGCTCCATAACTCACCGAGCAAGAAGACATCCAAAGGGATCGCATTGTCTCTAGCTTTGCAGCATTGGCCAAGAGAGCCTTGTCCCCAAATGGACAGTCCCTGATCTCCAGTTTCCTAAGGCTGTCGCAACCAGACAACACATGATGAAGACCCAAGTCACTGTCTCCTGCAAAAGCTATAGAAAGCATTTCCAATTTCTTAGCATGAGTACCAATGTAATCAAAAACTCGATCAGTGAGGAGTCCAGACATGGAAAGGCGACGTAATTCTTTACAACTCTTTACAATGGCTCCAAAACCGGTATCTAGTGGTTCAAGGGTTAAGTAATCAGGAACTTGAGGCTCGATAATACATAGTCGAAAGCGGATCATATTTGGCCGATTCTTTGCAATTGTAATTAATGCCGCATTTGACATCTGGCGGCAGAAATATAGAACAGACTGGAGTTTAGGGCAGCCCTCTGATACGGAGACAAGGCCCTGTTCTGTCAAAAAAACATTAGGTTCTGCACCAAAAGGGTCTGAAGGGAATACCCGAAGTTCCTGCAAATCCTTGCATGATGCAGAAAGGGCTTCAAGACCACTGTCTTCAATGTAATCCAGAACCTGTGTGATATTATGTGATATAAGTTTCCGGGATGAAACAAACAAAATTATACACATAATAGACTGAGAATAGGCCAATAAAAAAAATGAAATCGAAACAGTAGCACTCTTAGTTCCTATTCAAGTATTTTTAATTTGGAGTTCATGGTTCTACTAAATTGATTACAGCTTGGTCCATTCAACAGTTGATTCTTGGTAGTTATAGTATAAAAGACAGTACGTAGAATCACATACCCATAACCGCTGTAAACTATGACACTGGCTAACAAGCTTTGTAAGGTCGGGACATTGAAGTGTGGCATAACTTAAGTTAAGTGAAGTTAATCCAGAGCAGACGGAATACATGGCTGGAAGATAAGCTGGAACGACATCCCAAAAACCGGACAAGCCTTTGAGTTGCTTGCAGAACGAAAATGCTTCAGCCAAGTTAGAGTATATATCCGACCGAATTTCGGCTGAATATGCACCTGTACCTAATTCCTCCAATTGGGGGGCACGGCGGAGTAGGTTAGGTAGCTTTTCAAGGGGTACAGCACGATTCAGCCTAAGAGTCCTCAGATTAGGGCATCGTGCAACAAGACGCTCCAAGGCAGAGAAACTCACCTCAGAGCCTGAGCAAGACATGTTAAGTGACACCAGAGAGGTGCAATTATCAGGGAAATGGCTAAGCCAGTGCCCACTCAGGTCCTCCACTTCACTGTCCCTCAAGTCTAGTTCTCTTAGATTACTGCATTGTAGATAATACATCAGTTATCATTTGAAAAAGAAAACAAGAACTAAACATGGACAATATTATAAACTTTCCAATCCCCAATATAAATACACTAATAGAAATCAGTTCGTCATAGGTTTTGAATATTTTAATGCATCAATGCTGTCAAAATTTAGGCACAAAAATCCCATCTTAAACACTTTATTCAATATGATCAGCTTAACCAACTCACCAAACCAATTAAACAATATGCAAACAATCCGAGTTAAGTTACCAGGTTCCCATAATGCACCATATATATCTTAATGGTCCTACTTGGGAAAAAAAATAAAAGAACCCTAATCATTTAGCAGAAGGAGCTGAATATGGTGAGTTGATAACAAAGGAAAGCAGGAGGAAAACACAAAACATCCACCAAAGAACAATACAGGTTATAATATCCCTAGGACAACGAATAAAGCATCTATAATAGAGCAGAATAACTAAAATGGCTGCATCATCCCTCAAGCTAAAAGGAAATATACCTAGCATTTTCGGATCTAACCTTGTATTGAGAAAGAAATCACACAATGAAAGAACACATTGTATCAGACAAATATACTGCACTCATCTATGGTTAAAATCCTTTACCAGCGCTGCATATAAATTAGCTACATTGCCATTCAAAAAGTAACTAGAAACTCTGAAAAAACAATTATAAATTATGCTCTTCGTTTAGCAATTCCATAAAATACCTATCCAAAAAAAATAAAAGGAAAATTTTATCAGTCTACTTCCCAATAAACAACCTGCAATTAGCTGCAATAGACGCAAGACCATCAGTGGTGAAACCCTCACAAGACGAAAGCACCAACACTCTGAAATTCTTGAACGATTTAGAGATCAGCTCCAAGCTCTCATCCGTCACTACCATACGCTTGAGCTTGATCTCCTCGAGCCACGGATACGCCACGGACATCGCCGAAATCCAAGGGTACACGTAAGCACCCCAACCCTCAGGCACGAGGTTGAAATCCGCGAAATGCGGCTTACCTTTCATCTCCAACGCCCTCACCTCCGGAAACCTCCGGATCACGATTTCCGGCGTGACGGCGTAGCAGTTTCCGACGAATACACGGCGGCGACACCACCGCTCGATCTCGTACCACGACTTACACACCAAAGAAACCGAGTTTCGGTCTTTATCGGAGCTTAAGAACCATAATACGTGCTCTAGAGCCTCTTCTGGAAATGAGTACCCCATGGTAAATTTACAGCTCCGGATCTGAGAGGAAGGAGAGGTGTGAGGTGGAATGAGAAAGTTTTATTGTACAGAAGATAAGGTATTAGTACTAGTTTTATTTTTCTTCAGGGGTTTTATACCCTTATTTGGTGTGACCTGTGGTGAGGTTAGATTTAACCAGGGTCTGAATAATGAGTTGGGGAGTGACACGTGTCCTGAGTATATTTTAGCCGTTGGATTAACTGCTGGGCCCTTATCTTCTTGAAGCGAAGCGCGACCGTATAAACAAATTGTTGATTTAGCATTTTATCGCGATAAATATATTGTAGATTCAACTTCACGAGTTTTTTTCTTTTGGTGATATGATAAACTCAGAACTATTCTAATGTCATAGTTTTTTAAATAAAATAAATATTGTAATTTTAATATCATATGAAATAATGATGTCATAATACTAAGTTTGGTCATTAGGAATATTTTCAAAATTATTTGTACGTTTATTCTAAATTCAATATTGAATAAATAATATAATTAGAATAAGGGGGTTATTTTTTTGGAGCTTGAGTTCCGATTTCAATAATCAAATAGGCAAATACAAATCAATGTTAGGGTAAACATAAGAAACGAATCTCATGATTCAAAATGCACGGCTGGATCTGACGGACCAGAGAAATTAAGGATTATTGCATTTTTGGTGTCACAAATATAGTTCACTGACGTTTCTACCCCGTAACTTTTCGGACTGACACATTTGGTGTCATAACTTCAACATGAGTGACAATTTTGGTGTCAATTAAGGCCCAATTTCAAAATTGACCCGAAATTCCCTCATGTGCAGGTGACATGAAAAATGAAGATTTTGACCATTCAATGTTTTTTTCATTAAAAAAAATACTAAAATTTAAAATCTTAACTTTTCCTATAAAAGTCACCAAACATTCCCTTAACCTATTTAATTGTTACCTACATTCTTCTTCTTCCCCAACCCCTTCTTCTTCCCCAACTCCTTCTTCCCCAAATAAAAATATTCAAGTAGTCTAATTCTTGGTGGATGAAAATAATTTTTTTTAAATGAAAAAAGGCGTTGAATGGTCAAAATCCTCAATTTTCATGTCACATGGCCGCATATGGGGAAATTTCAGGCCAATTTTGAAATTAGGCCTCAATTGGCACCAAAATTGTCACTGATGTTGAAGTTGTGACATCAAATGTGCCAACCTAAAAAGTTACGGGATAGAAACATCAGTGAATTATAGTTGTGGCACCAAAAATACAATAATTCCAGAGAAATTATAAAAATACTATTAGCATACAGTGAGAGACATGGTCCGATGTGATGTGTTTTAAACATGAATCATGATACCATGACCAACCAATCATAATATGCAGTATCATAAAATGAATGTAAGTGGGAGTAAAACTGGTGCAACCTTGAATTTTTTATTTTTATTTTACTAAGGTAAATAGTGTAGAATATGCCCAAGGTGGTTGGGTCAAGTGGTAGTGACTTGCGACTTCCAGAGGCGAGACTCAAGTTCGAATCCTACTGAAGACATCACATTGGGGAGGACCTATATCCTTTGCACTCTTCGGTTCAAGCTGTAAATACACAATTTAGTAGATAAAAAAAAAATAGTGTAGAATATTACAATCGGATCTAATGGAGGTCCCATTCACTTTTGTGAAAGTTTTGGGTCAGTCCATTGCGCGATCTCCCAAGTATTAACTCGTGGAACCTTATCCGTGCTAAAGCATTTAAGGCCGCAAGTCTTCAATATAATCATCATGTGGTATCGATATCGAGTCCTTAGACGGTGTGAGCACGTCGTCGATTAGCAAGAAGCTCGTCGAGAAAGCCACGACTTTCGTTAGATTAGGTCTCTAAAAGAGATTCTAAACCTCCACCGTCAAGGAAATGAATAGTTTCACTAATAGGCGACAAAATGGTACAACATTGTTAATATCGTCTAGACACACTCGTAGTACATAATAGAATCATAATAACATCAAATTTGTTGTATGAATAATGCAATGTGAATGTGCACCTTATTAGGGTTGAGACCATAGCAGATATACAAGGTATGTCTTAACTTTCAAGTCAAACACTAGTACATACTCTAGATAATCCTGAAATATTATCTCTATTTGTTTTCAAGTTCAAGATCATATAACTTATTTAAGCATAAAAGGGGCTTCGCCAGAGTAACCTCTGACCTAGCCATTAATTGGGCTTCTATTTTGTAGGAAAACAATTCATTTAAAAGAACTTTTGAAGATTGTGGGCAAACTAATCGGAGTTCTACGATGTTTGTTATGTCTACATCAGCAAACTTTCTAAATCGAGAAATTTAAATGTCGCATGAAGTGCAATACACAGGCTTATTTTGAAAATGACATGGCCTACAATTATTAAATTTTGTTTCAAAATCTATCTTGTTGATGGTAGTAATTAACAAAGAGGACATACACATGTCATTCGAAGAATGTACTCATGCATTATATATTGTGCACCGTACAATGTCTAATTTCCTTGTAATTAACTTCTTATAAGTATCATTAGGCAAAATTGCAGAAAACGTCCCAAACTAATTAGTGATTTTGGGTTTTCGTCCCGAATTATATCACCTCACCGAATTTCATCCCGTAATTTAATTTTTTTTGGGAATATTGTCACAAACTAATTACTAATTTTGATTTTTCGTCCCAAACTATATCAACTCGTCGAATTTCGTCCCGTAATTTACCATTTTGCATGAATTTAGTCCCAATATTAAATTAATAATTTAATAGAAATAACAGTTCAATCTTGTAATTAGTTTGGGACAAATTCTGCAATATTATATAATTGTTCATGCTAAAATTTATCACGTCATGACACGTAAGCAGTCATGTGGAAGTTTAACGGACACATGCGCAATTTCCGTCTCATAATTAACGGTGGGACGATACATTCTAAAAAAAATATTAAATTACGGGATAAAATTCGATGAGATAATATTGTTTGGGACGAAAACCCAAAATCACTAATTAGTTTAGGACGTTTTCTGCAATTTTGCCGTTTCATTAAGTAACTATTATTGTGTGGAAAGAGAAGCATGCATGATAAATATAAAATTAAATGGACTCACTTATAATACAGAGTAATTATATTGATGAGCCTTTTTTCATAATTTGCAAGGTACCCTCATTTACTTTTCATAATTGATGGCTAATAATGTATGAATAGTGAAGATCCTTACTTAAGAGGAATTTGTTGTTCATTTAATCCCTGGTCACTTAACCAACCAGTGGTGACAATTCAAATTACATTTTAATTCTAGGTCATAGTATCTTGTTTGAATTCAATTTATCATTATAAATATAGTACGAAACATATAAAACTCACTTAAGTTTATTGTTTGATAATTTTTTAAAATTTAATTAAATAACAAAAAATAATAATATAAATATTGAGAGTTGTACTCGAGCTCAATTTATTCACTTGCATTCAATTATTAAATTAACAGAAAAATCAAATCAAAACTAAACTATACTATACAAAGCATCGCGTTATTTTACATGTCCGCTTATATAATTAAACTCTTGGATAGGAATTGCTATAAAATATTACTCCCTCAATTCCACAATACATGTCGTTTTAGAGAGAATTTTATTTTCCACAATACATGTCACTTTAGGAATTCAAGATAAACGTAAATGCTATTTTGACATTTTTACCCTTCTTCAATAAAAAGAGAGAGAAGAAAGATGTATGGAAAAGAGAGAGATGGATTATGGGGAGTTACAAAAAAATTAATTACTTCTTAAGGGTAATTTTGTCAAACTACACTCTTATTTTTTTAATTGATTCCTTAATTCTTGTGAAAAAATCTTAAACGTCATGTAATGTGAAATGGAAAGAGTGCCGTATAATTAATGACACGTCATAATATCATGCCAAATTGAATTAAAGTTCCTTCAATTCATGGATATATTGAAATACTCCTAATGCTGCTGTGAAATAAATAAATAAATAGATAAATGTAGAGGGTGAAAAACATATAATTGCATGTGGAGATGTGGCATTGAGAATTGCGTACGTGCTTAAACTCACAAATAATTTAGTATTTTATTAACCCCAGTTAATTATTATTATATCAGATTAAGTACTCTTGCTAGTTGTCATACTACCGACCAAATTAATCACTATTTGCAAGTCAAATGGTTTATGGCTGTAATTGTAATATTCTAAAACCAGCGCCTATTTTTTTTTTTTAACCAAAAATGTACTTCTTGGGCATCTCCAACATATGTTTATACAAGGGGTGAATAACTTTATACATCATCACTTTTTATTTTACATTTCAGCAATTAGTTTATATTTTAATAAATTTCGTACTTTAAACTATTCTTTATATATAAATAATTATGAGATATATATTTAATAAATAAATAAAAATTACTTCTTTTTTAGAAAAATATTGACAATAATATTTGTGCAAACAATGTACTTTCCCTGCAAATAAGAAGCCAAATTTAAAATTTGGGAGGACTTTTAACATATAAGAAGTCTTTTGGAGGGCAAATTTGTTTGCAAAATTTATATTTTTGTTAAAAATTAACTTATAAGAAGTCTCTTGGAGATTGCCTTATATAGCAAATTTTAGAATTTTATTTTTATTTTTTTTATGACAAGCAAGTTTTAGAGTTTACGATATCAAGAGTAGTGTACATGTGAGGTAACTCCGAACAAAACGAGAAATTTATAGAAGCTAATTTTGCTAATCAAATAGTCAATATTGAGTTGCTTTCTCTGAAAAACATGGGAATCACGTAACCGTTTATAGATTATCGAGCTATAAAAGTTATGAAATGAGAAATATTATTTATGTCTGTTTGATATATTAGGATTGAAAATTAAACAAAACTACTCATCACTACGAAAAAATAAGTTTTTTCTGATAAAATATTAAGTGACAGTACTAAAATTGTCACTATTTATAGCAATTTAAAATTTGTCACTAAAATAATTTTTCAAAACTAATTAGTGACAAAAATTGTAACTAAATTGTCACTATTTATATTTAGTGATACAAAAACAGCGACAATCAAATATTGTCACTAAATCATTGTGACAATAATTTTTGTCTAAGTCGTCACTAAAATGATGTCACTAATTGTCAATATTGACAACTCAAATTATCACACACTTAGCACTAGAAGTTATTAATGACAACTACAGTTTTTGTCATTATTATAATTGTCATAAAGTTATTGTCACTAATTACATTAAAAAAAAACAACCTCCACTTTCATTTTGGTGATGAATAGTTGTAAAAAAAAGTTTATATTCCTATTTACTGTGGTTAAAAAAAGTGACTTGTCCCCATGTTTGTATCAACTTGAGATTACTGCAGAACAACATAGTTACTACCACTACAGCAATACAAATTATTGGCGTTTTAATGACGAAATCACCCTCACTCAAATTCGGACAATAAATGTTATCATTTGAAAAAATTAAGGGTAATATATATTATATACTTTTTATTTGATAATTTATTATATTATATACTTTCAATCCGTGAAAGCGACATGGTTTAATGGGTTCCCATTGGTCTCAGTATGGAGTCCATAGACTTGTCCCTTTTATGTCCAAAAAGAAAGCTGATACTCATGTTTTCAAATTTGAATGATTTTCATTTTTCCCAAAGTAAATTAAATATCAAATTTAATTAAGGATCTCAATTTAAAGTTGATCAAGACCGGTGGATTCATTGTAAAGGTTGTGTTTTCTGGAGAAAAAATAAAATAAACTTTAGATATGTTATTGCCAATCCTTAACTTTTGTTGTTTGGACTCTTATTTGAGAACCCTTTTGGCTTTTTATAAATAATTATACATAAATTATAATGTTCTGAGTTGTTTCTATTAAAGTGGTGCAAATAGGTTCTTACGAGTATTTAAATTTAATCAAGTACACATATTGCTGAGTTGTAATGCACGTAAAATTGCATATTTAGCAATAATTTATGGGAAACTACCATTAAATAAATGAGCTAATGTCAATTTGCCTCCCCGTGATATGCATATTGTTCATTTTACCTCTCTATGATTTTTAAAAAAAACATTTTGCCCCTTGTACAAAATTTAAAGAAACAATTTACTTCATTCAGTCGGAGAGTGTAATTCACTTGCCGAGATTGAGAGTGGCTATGAAAAGTGTTATTGTAATATAGAGGATAAATTGTCATATTTATCATAACACACGGGGTAAAGTTCCACATATAAAAATTTCAGGAAGGTGATGTGAAACTTTTATAAGATTACAGAGGGATAAATGCTCTTTTCAAATCACATGGAGGTAAATTAAATATTATGAATATAAGAGGGGATAAATTGTCATTATTAAGTACTTATAGTAAAAAAAATAATTGGATTTGATTATTAAGCCCACGCATGGCTCTCCGGGAATCTCTCTCTTCCCCCTCGAGTGGAGATGGCTTGGACTTTGCTGTATACAAATATTTTTGGGAAATGAATTCTACGACTAATAGTAATAAATTAACTAATTAATTAAATAAAAATAACTGGCTTTGTTTTTTGGCCCATTATTCATGGTCCGATGTAATTTAATGCACATGGACGACATGTTAGTATAACTTGTACTTGAAAATATTAGATGAATTATAGAACTTTCTGAACTATGCACATGAAACATGGTATTAGACACGAGACTTGGTGCTCATGGGCATTCTAAATTAATGATAATTTATGTAAAATCTATAAACACTTATCGATTTTGTAGCCTAGATGAACAAAATAATATCTTCCTTTATATGTATCTGTATTATTATCTATACTATTAGAAAGAGAAGTCATGTCATGGAGTAATATTTTACATCAATTTTTTGATATTTTTATTTTGCTCTTAATATTTAAATTAATTTAAATTATGTAACTTTTTAACTTCTTCGCTTATCCCATTACATCCTTTAAATATAATAATTTAACTTTTACTTTTCCTTAAGAAATAAATCCTTATTTTTTGTGCTTAAAAGATTTAATGCATATGAGAACGCGTTAATATTATATGTATTATTAAAAAGATAAGTCATGTAAAGTGACGTCATTTTTTTTATTTTCCTATTTTACATTTAATATTTAAAGTTACCTAATTTAAGTAAGTTTTCAATTTCTCCACTTCTCCTATTACACCCATGCATTAGTAAAATTTATCTTTCATTTTTTTTTTGGATCAAACCCTACAAAAATCCTTATTTTTTGTGCTTAAAAAAAATTATGCACACGGGAAAGCGTGGGGAGGAAAACTAGTTATATAAAAAGAGAAGTCATATAAATTTTTTTTTTTTTTTCTATTTTACTCTTGACATTTAAAATTATTATTTATGATTATATATGGAGTAACTTTTTAACTCCTTCACTCTTTCCATTACATTTATTAATAAAATTTACTTTTCACTTTTTTTTTATATCAATTCACAAAAAAGAATTCTTATTTATTATGCTTAAAAAAATTATGCACGCGGAATGCATTATGAGAATAACTAATCTCTCTTAAAAAATAAGTAATACTACTAGGGGCCGTTTGGTTAAGCTTATGGGATTAGAGCCAGATTAGATTAGATGCAAATTGAAGGTAATATTAAAGGCTATTTGGTAGATTGAATTGAGTCTTTACTAGATTAATCCAATAAAACAGCCCAATGCCAAGATTGCCCCTTATTTTTACATTAAATATCAACTTTTTTCCTATAATTCTGTAGACACGGGTTTGCAAGAATTGAAAATTATATATTCCCATTCTTAATAGCAGATCTGCTAATTCACCACCCAAAATATACTTCATCAATCCACTGAGAAAGATGGTTTGCTTCTCATACATACTCCCTCCGTTTCATAATATCTGTCGCTTTGAATAGTTTTTCTTGTGCCATATTATCTGTCACTTTAGATTTCCAATAAAGCATTAATTACTCTTTTCCATTTTTGCCCTTTATGCTCATAAATTTTCTCAAACATTAGTGGAGGATAATTAATTAAAAGGGTATCTTAGTCTTTTTCATTTTTTTCCTCTTAGAATTCAGCTATATTCAATGATTTTGGGGGGGTGGGGGGGGGGGGGGGTGGGGGGGGGGGGGGGTGGGGGGGGGGGGGGGTGGGGGGGGGGGGGGGTGGGGGGGGGGGGGGGTGGGGGGGGGGGGGGGTGGGGGGGGGGGGGGGTGGGGGGGGGGGGGGGTGGGGGGGGGGGGGGGTGGGGGGGGGGGGGGGTGGGGGGGGGGGGGGGTGGGGGGGGGGGGGGGTGGGGGGGGGGGGGGGTGGGGGGGGGGGGGGGTGGGGGGGGGGGGGGGTGGGGGGGGGGGGGGGTGGGGGGGGGGGGGGGTGGGGGGGGGGGGGGGTGGGGGGGGGGGGGGGTGGGGGGGGGGGGGGGTGGGGGGGGGGGGGGGTGGGGGGGGGGGGGGGTGGGGGGGGGGGGGGGGGGGGGGAGGGGGGGGTGAGTGGGAGGGGGGGGGGGGGGGGGGGAGGGGGGGGGGGGGGGAGGGGGGGGGAAGGGGGGAGGGGGAGGGAGGAGGGGGCGAGGGGGGGGGGGGGGGGGGGGGGGAGAGGAAGGAGAGGTGTGAGGTGGAATGAGAAAGTTTTATTGTACAGAAGATAAGGTATTAGTACTAGTTTTATTTTTCTTCAGGGGGTTTATACCCTTATTTGGTGTGACCTGTGGTGAGGTTAGATTTAACCAGGGTCTGAATAATGAGTTGGGGAGTGACACGTGTCCTGAGTATATTTTAGCCGTTGGATTAACTGCTGGGCCCTTATCTTCTTGAAGCGAAGCGCGACCGTATAAACAAATTGTTGATTTAGCATTTTATCGCGATAAATATATTGTAGATTCAACTTCACGAGTTTTTTTCTTTTGGTGATATGATAAACTCAGAACTATTCTAATGTCATAGTTTTTTAAATAAAATAAATATTGTAATTTTAATATCATATGAAATAATGATGTCATAATACTAAGTTTGGTCATTAGGAATATTTTCAAAATTATTTGTACGTTTATTCTAAATTCAATATTGAATAAATAATATAATTAGAATAAGGGGGTTATTTTTTTGGAGCTTGAGTTCCGATTTCAATAATCAAATAGGCAAATACAAATCAATGTTAGGGTAAACATAAGAAACGAATCTCATGATTCAAAATGCACGGCTGGATCTGACGGACCAGAGAAATTAAGGATTATTGCATTTTTGGTGTCACAAATATAGTTCACTGACGTTTCTACCCCGTAACTTTTCGGACTGACACATTTGGTGTCATAACTTCAACATGAGTGACAATTTTGGTGTCAATTAAGGCCCAATTTCAAAATTGACCCGAAATTCCCTCATGTGCAGGTGACATGAAAAATGAAGATTTTGACCATTCAATGTTTTTTTCATTAAAAAAAAATACTAAAATTTAAAATCTTAACTTTTCCTATAAAAGTCACCAAACATTCCCTTAACCTATTTAATTGTTACCTACATTCTTCTTCTTCCCCAACCCCTTCTTCTTCCCCAACTCCTTCTTCCCCAAATAAAAATATTCAAGTAGTCTAATTCTTGGTGGATGAAAATAATTTTTTTTAAATGAAAAAAGGCGTTGAATGGTCAAAATCCTCAATTTTCATGTCACATGGCCGCATATGGGGAAATTTCAGGCCAATTTTGAAATTAGGCCTCAATTGGCACCAAAATTGTCACTGATGTTGAAGTTGTGACATCAAATGTGCCAACCTAAAAAGTTACGGGATAGAAACATCAGTGAATTATAGTTGTGGCACCAAAAATACAATAATTCCAGAGAAATTATAAAAATACTATTAGCATACAGTGAGAGACATGGTCCGATGTGATGTGTTTTAAACATGAATCATGATACCATGACCAACCAATCATAATATGCAGTATCATAAAATGAATGTAAGTGGGAGTAAAACTGGTGCAACCTTGAATTTTTTATTTTTATTTTACTAAGGTAAATAGTGTAGAATATGCCCAAGGTGGTTGGGTCAAGTGGTAGTGACTTGCGACTTCCAGAGGCGAGACTCAAGTTCGAATCCTACTGAAGACATCACATTGGGGAGGACCTATATCCTTTGCACTCTTCGGTTCAAGCTGTAAATACACAATTTAGTAGATAAAAAAAAAATAGTGTAGAATATTACAATCGGATCTAATGGAGGTCCCATTCACTTTTGTGAAAGTTTTGGGTCAGTCCATTGCGCGATCTCCCAAGTATTAACTCGTGGAACCTTATCCGTGCTAAAGCATTTAAGGCCGCAAGTCTTCAATATAATCATCATGTGGTATCGATATCGAGTCCTTAGACGGTGTGAGCACGTCGTCGATTAGCAAGAAGCTCGTCGAGAAAGCCACGACTTTCGTTAGATTAGGTCTCTAAAAGAGATTCTAAACCTCCACCGTCAAGGAAATGAATAGTTTCACTAATAGGCGACAAAATGGTACA
This sequence comes from Penstemon davidsonii, assembly GCA_034814905.1. NCBI lineage: Eukaryota > Viridiplantae > Streptophyta > Magnoliopsida > Lamiales > Plantaginaceae > Penstemon > Penstemon davidsonii. The sequence goes on along the minus strand of JAYDYQ010001087.1, from coordinate 46,752,172 downwards.
ACATTGTTAATATCGTCTAGACACACTCGTAGTACATAATAGAATCATAATAACATCAAATTTGTTGTATGAATAATGCAATGTGAATGTGCACCTTATTAGGGTTGAGACCATAGCAGATATACAAGGTATGTCTTAACTTTCAAGTCAAACACTAGTACATACTCTAGATAATCCTGAAATATTATCTCTATTTGTTTTCAAGTTCAAGATCATATAACTTATTTAAGCATAAAAGGGGCTTCGCCAGAGTAACCTCTGACCTAGCCATTAATTGGGCTTCTATTTTGTAGGAAAACAATTCATTTAAAAGAACTTTTGAAGATTGTGGGCAAACTAATCGGAGTTCTACGATGTTTGTTATGTCTACATCAGCAAACTTTCTAAATCGAGAAATTTAAATGTCGCATGAAGTGCAATACACAGGCTTATTTTGAAAATGACATGGCCTACAATTATTAAATTTTGTTTCAAAATCTATCTTGTTGATGGTAGTAATTAACAAAGAGGACATACACATGTCATTCGAAGAATGTACTCATGCATTATATATTGTGCACCGTACAATGTCTAATTTCCTTGTAATTAACTTCTTATAAGTATCATTAGGCAAAATTGCAGAAAACGTCCCAAACTAATTAGTGATTTTGGGTTTTCGTCCCGAATTATATCACCTCACCGAATTTCATCCCGTAATTTAATTTTTTTTGGGAATATTGTCCCAAACTAATTACTAATTTTGATTTTTCGTCCCAAACTATATCAACTCGTCGAATTTCGTCCCGTAATTTACCATTTTGCATGAATTTAGTCCCAATATTAAATTAATAATTTAATAGAAACAACAGTTCAATCTTGTAATTAGTTTGGGACAAATTCTGCAATATTATATAATTGTTCATGCTAAAATTTATCACGTCATGACACGTAAGCAGTCATGTGGAAGTTTAACGGACACATGCGCAATTTCCGTCTCATAATTAACGGTGGGACGATACATTCTAAAAAAAATATTAAATTACGGGATAAAATTCGATGAGATAATATTGTTTGGGACGAAAACCCAAAATCACTAATTAGTTTAGGACGTTTTCTGCAATTTTGCCGTTTCATTAAGTAACTATTATTGTGTGGAAAGAGAAGCATGCATGATAAATATAAAATTAAATGGACTCACTTATAATACAGAGTAATTATATTGATGAGCCTTTTTTCATAATTTGCAAGGTACCCTCATTTACTTTTCATAATTGATGGCTAATAATGTATGAATAGTGAAGATCCTTACTTAAGAGGAATTTGTTGTTCATTTAATCCCTGGTCACTTAACCAACCAGTGGTGACAATTCAAATTACATTTTAATTCTAGGTCATAGTATCTTGTTTGAATTCAATTTATCATTATAAATATAGTACGAAACATATAAAACTCACTTAAGTTTATTGTTTGATAATTTTTTAAAATTTAATTAAATAACAAAAAATAATAATATAAATATTGAGAGTTGTACTCGAGCTCAATTTATTCACTTGCATTCAATTATTAAATTAACAGAAAAATCAAATCAAAACTAAACTATACTATACAAAGCATCGCGTTATTTTACATGTCCGCTTATATAATTAAACTCTTGGATAGGAATTGCTATAAAATATTACTCCCTCAATTCCACAATACATGTCGTTTTAGAGAGAATTTTATTTTCCACAATACATGTCACTTTAGGAATTCAAGATAAACGTAAATGCTATTTTGACATTTTTACCCTTCTTCAATAAAAAGAGAGAGAAGAAAGATGTATGGAAAAGAGAGAGATGGATTATGGGGAGTTACAAAAAAATTAATTACTTCTTAAGGGTAATTTTGTCAAACTACACTCTTATTTTTTTAATTGATTCCTTAATTCTTGTGAAAAAATCTTAAACGTCATGTAATGTGAAATGGAAAGAGTGCCGTATAATTAATGACACGTCATAATATCATGCCAAATTGAATTAAAGTTCATTCAATTCATGGATATATTGAAATACTCCTAATGCTGCTGTGAAATAAATAAATAAATAGATAAATGTAGAGGGTGAAAAACATATAATTGCATGTGGAGATGTGGCATTGAGAATTGCGTACGTGCTTAAACTCACAAATAATTTAGTATTTTATTAACCCCAGTTAATTATTATTATATCAGATTAAGTACTCTTGCTAGTTGTCATACTACCGACCAAATTAATCACTATTTGCAAGTCAAATGGTTTATGGCTGTAATTGTAATATTCTAAAACCAGCGCCTATTTTTTTTTTTTAACCAAAAATGTACTTCTTGGGCATCTCCAACATATGTTTATACAAGGGGTGAATAACTTTATACATCATCACTTTTTATTTTACATTTCAGCAATTAGTTTATATTTTAATAAATTTCGTACTTTAAACTATTCTTTATATATAAATAATTATGAGATATATATTTAATAAATAAATAAAAATTACTTCTTTTTTAGAAAAATATTGACAATAATATTTGTGCAAACAATGTACTTTCCCTGCAAATAAGAAGCCAAATTTAAAATTTGGGAGGACTTTTAACATATAAGAAGTCTTTTGGAGGGCAAATTTGTTTGCAAAATTTATATTTTTGTTAAAAATTAACTTATAAGAAGTCTCTTGGAGATTGCCTTATATAGCAAATTTTAGAATTTTATTTTTATTTTTTTTATAACAAGCAAGTTTTAGAGTTTACGATATCAAGAGTAGTGTACATGTGAGGTAACTCCGAACAAAACGAGAAATTTATAGAAGCTAATTTTGCTAATCAAATAGTCAATATTGAGTTGCTTTCTCTGAAAAACATGGGAATCACGTAACCGTTTATAGATTATCGAGCTATAAAAGTTATGAAATGAGAAATATTATTTATGTCTGTTTGATATATTAGGATTGAAAATTAAACAAAACTACTCATCACTACGAAAAAATAAGTTTTTTCTGATAAAATATTAAGTGACAGTACTAAAATTGTCACTATTTATAGCAATTTAAAATTTGTCACTAAAATAATTTTTCAGAACTAATTAGTGACAAAAATTGTAACTAAATTGTCACTATTTATATTTAGTGATACAAAAACAGCGACAATCAAATATTGTCACTAAATCATTGTGACAATAATTTTTGTCTAAGTCGTCACTAAAATGATGTCACTAATTGTCAATATTGACAACTCAAATTATCACACACTTAGCACTAGAAGTTATTAATGACAACTACAGTTTTTGTCATTATTATAATTGTCATAAAGTTATTGTCACTAATTACATTAAAAAAAAACAACCTCCACTTTCATTTTGGTGATGAATAGTTGTAAAAAAAAGTTTATATTCCTATTTACTGTGGTTAAAAAAAGTGACTTGTCCCCATGTTTGTATCAACTTGAGATTACTGCAGAACAACATAGTTACTACCACTACAGCAATACAAATTATTGGCGTTTTAATGACGAAATCACCCTCACTCAAATTCGGACAATAAATGTTATCATTTGAAAAAATTAAGGGTAATATATATTATATACTTTTTATTTGATAATTTATTATATTATATACTTTCAATCCGTGAAAGCGACATGGTTTAATGGGTTCCCATTGGTCTCAGTATGGAGTCCATAGACTTGTCCCTTTTATGTCCAAAAAGAAAGCTGATACTCATGTTTTCAAATTTGAATGATTTTCATTTTTCCCAAAGTAAATTAAATATCAAATTTAATTAAGGATCTCAATTTAAAGTTGATCAAGACCGGTGGATTCATTGTAAAGGTTGTGTTTTCTGGAGAAAAAATAAAATAAACTTTAGATATGTTATTGCCAATCCTTAACTTTTGTTGTTTGGACTCTTATTTGAGAACCCTTTTGGCTTTTTATAAATAATTATACATAAATTATAATGTTCTGAGTTGTTTCTATTAAAGTGGTGCAAATAGGTTCTTACGAGTATTTAAATTTAATCAAGTACACATATTGCTGAGTTGTAATGCACGTAAAATTGCATATTTAGCAATAATTTATGGGAAACTACCATTAAATAAATGAGCTAATGTCAATTTGCCTCCCCGTGATATGCATATTGTTCATTTTACCTCTCTATGATTTTTAAAAAAAAACATTTTGCCCCTTGTACAAAATTTAAAGAAACAATTTACTTCATTCAGTCGGAGAGTGTAATTCACTTGCCGAGATTGAGAGTGGCTATGAAAAGTGTTATTGTAATATAGAGGATAAATTGTCATATTTATCATAACACACGGGGTAAAGTTCCACATATAAAAATTTCAGGAAGGTGATGTGAAACTTTTATAAGATTACAGAGGAATAAATGCTCTTTTCAAATCACATGGAGGTAAATTAAATATTATGAATATAAGAGGGGATAAATTGTCATTATTAAGTACTTATAGTAAAAAAAATAATTGGATTTGATTATTAAGCCCACGCATGGCTCTCCGGGAATCTCTCTCTTCCCCCTCGAGTGGAGATGGCTTGGACTTTGCTGTATACAAATATTTTTGGGAAATGAATTCTACGACTAATAGTAATAAATTAACTAATTAATTAAATAAAAATAACTGGCTTTGTTTTTTGGCCCATTATTCATGGTCCGATGTAATTTAATGCACATGGACGACATGTTAGTATAACTTGTACTTGAAAATATTAGATGAATTATAGAACTTTCTGAACTATGCACATGAAACATGGTATTAGACACGAGACTTGGTGCTCATGGGCATTCTAAATTATGATAATTTATGTAAAATCTATAAACACTTATCGATTTTGTAGCCTAGATGAACAAAATAATATCTTCCTTTATATGTATCTGTATTATTATCTATACTATTAGAAAGAGAAGTCATGTCATGGAGTAATATTTTACATCAATTTTTTGATATTTTTATTTTGCTCTTAATATTTAAATTAATTTAAATTATGTAACTTTTTAACTTCTTCGCTTATCCCATTACATCCTTTAAATATAATAATTTAACTTTTACTTTTCCTTAAGAAATAAATCCTTATTTTTTGTGCTTAAAAGATTTAATGCATATGAGAACGCGTTAATATTATATGTATTATTAAAAAGATAAGTCATGTCAAGTGACGTCATTTTTTTTATTTTCCTATTTTACATTTAATATTTAAAGTTACCTAATTTAAGTAAGTTTTCAATTTCTCCACTTCTCCTATTACACCCATGCATTAGTAAAATTTATCTTTCATTTTTTTTTTGGATCAAACCCTACAAAAATCCTTATTTTTTGTGCTTAAAAAAAATTATGCACACGGGAAAGCGTGGGGAGGAAAACTAGTTATATAAAAAGAGAAGTCATATAAATTTTTTTTTTTTCTATTTTACTCTTAACATTTAAAATTATTATTTATGATTATATATGGAGTAACTTTTTAACTCCTTCACTCTTTCCATTACATTTATTAATAAAATTTACTTTTCACTTTTTTTTTATATCAATTCACAAAAAAGAATTCTTATTTATTATGCTTAAAAAAATTATGCACGCGGAATGCATTATGAGAATAACTAATCTCTCTTAAAAAATAAGTAATACTACTAGGGGCCGTTTGGTTAAGCTTATGGGATTAGAGCCAGATTAGATTAGATGCAAATTGAAGGTAATATTAAAGGCTATTTGGTAGATTGAATTGAGTCTTTACTAGATTAATCCAATAAAACAGCCCAATGCCAAGATTGCCCCTTATTTTTACATTAAATATCAACTTTTTTCCTATAATTCTGTAGACACGGGTTTGCAAGAATTGAAAATTATATATTCCCATTCTTAATAGCAGATCTGCTAATTCACCACCCAAAATATACTTCATCAATCCACTGAGAAAGATGGTTTGCTTCTCATACATACTCCCTCCGTTTCATAATATCTGTCGCTTTGAATAGTTTTTCTTGTGCCATATTATCTGTCACTTTAGATTTCCAATAAAGCATTAATTACTCTTTTCCATTTTTGCCCTTTATGCTCATAAATTTTCTCAAACATTAGTGGAGGATAATTAATTAAAAGGGTATCTTAGTCTTTTTCATTTTTTTCCTCTTAGAATTCAGCTATATTCAATGATTTTCTTAATTTGTGTGCATACATGTGAAAAGACAGATATTTTGAAATGGAGGGAGTAATTAGTTTTCTTGGTAATTGAATTGAAGTGAAAGATTATTTGATCGGGTGATGTAATTTATCTTATAAATTCTTAAAGAAGGAATTAACGGTTTCTGGTGAGCTCGAATCGCCGAGCAGTCAATCTCCAAGCAGCCATGGTTTTTTCTTAGAGCCAGTTCGTAATTGGAGATGAGGTTTTTGTTGATAAATTATTCAATATTTTTTAATGAGGGTAAATTTGTCACTTTAACTTAAATATTAGGGGTCAAATGGTAATAAAACAGTTAAGAAAACGAATCCATACTTTCCATATTACCAATCCACCGGTGCTTAGGCGGATTATAATCACTCAATAATACCGGGTCAAGGGGATTGAATATTGATGACCCGGTATTGGTATGCTCCACCAAATGAAGTATTAGCCCATATTAAATCAATTTATCAAGGTTAATACCCCTCATTAGCTCCTACCAAACGGCCCCCTACTTGATACACTGAGTGAAAATTACAAGCATCAAATATCTTATATATTTATATATAGGAGAATGGTCTTTGACTCCAATTGGACCAAATTCTAATTTTTTAGAATTTTGAATTATTTTTATTATTGTAATATTTATGATTGGTCAATTCAAATTAACAAAATTATTGAGTTAATGAAATTTTAATTACCTAAATCTATGTTAGCGTTGTAAGTTAAAAGAAAAACATCAGTTTCCCTAAATTGTAGGCTTAATGTTAGGAAAGAAAAATTAATCATATAGAAGTATATCATTAATTCAAATTAAACATGTGCACAATTGCATATCCGTTTCCTAAAATTTGGCGAGACATTAATTAGGAAATTTTAATGACATTTCATTATTAATCATATTCATATCCGTTTCCTAATATTCATGTAAGGCTATATATATATATATATCAATCATATTCATCACATACATCTTTGTTCATTCTCATTCTTTTGTACTTTTCATGAAAATTTATATTTACAATTAAGCATGCTTTTATTTTGTATTATATTTTGTACATTCTTATATAATTGTCTTTATGTAAGTTTTGAATATTCACAATATTTTTCTCTTATTTTAATATCAGGAAAGACCTATTACTAAAGACTCAAATTCCTCCCAAATCGTATCATATTTTTTATTGAAGGTAAAAAAAGTCGATGTAATTCATTATGTGTTTTTTATAAAGTTTCTTCTTTCACAATTTTTTCTACAAGTAGAAATCATTTGGCTAGAGAGTAGAGACTTTGCTATCATTATTACTAACCTACTTCGTAAAAATTTGGTTGCAACAGGTTAAATGGTGTTGGATGTCGTTCTTTTTAAATGTAATACTGTAAAATTTTGGTTTTAAGTCTTGTGTCACTTTTGATTCGGGTGTAAATACCATCACAAATGGAAATAGTTTGGATAGAGACTTTGCAGTGTCATTATCATTATAGTACTTTTGTAAGAATTTGGTTGCAACAAATTGTTAAAGACGGGGCTGGAGGTTGTTCTTTTTGAATGTATTATTGTATAATTTTTGTTCTATCTCTTCTATTACTTTTGATTCGAATTTGATTTATATTTTTTATATGACTTGACATAACAATGTTGATTTAGAAAGAAAAAAAGCATTACAATGTTTATGTCTAGATTATTTCATTCATGACATGGAGTTTATAATAAATTAGTTCAAGAGAGATTTTTTTTTTTTTTATGTTTATACTAAGTGTAATGTTAATTTTCTTAGAATATCGTTGATTACGTCTACAAATTTAATTAAACATACTTTTTACTTGAGCATAAAATGTATTGATACTAGGGATGAAAACACAAAATATACATAAGATTTGGGAGAATTATATAGATCACCCTTCAAGTTTGGAAATTACACAAACTATAGCATTGGAGGTTGAATTTCATCCAAACAAATTAACTAAATTGCTATAAGTCTCAAAATGCCTCTCTTTATATTATGTAAATTACCTGTAAGAAATCACATACCTCATGAGTATTGGTCTTAGTATTTACATTAAATCTAAGGGTTAGTTTGAGTAATTCGACCAATTATTAATCTAAATATTGCTTCCACCAATTATTCAGAGTAATATTTGATCTTTGCTTCTTACTATAATCTGAATAATTTAATAGTTCAATTATTTAAAAATATGTAAAAAAAAATTGTTCTTTATTTATTCATTTAAATATGCATATCATCAATTAGGTAGATTTTTTTATTACTTTATTTATTATAATATTAAATTAGGTATTTTTATTTTAATAAAACTTCTAACTGAGTATTTATTTTATTTATTTAAACTATATTTTTACCATTATTTGAATTTTTGTTGCTTTTGTTTTAAATATTTATATTTAATATTTTTAGTTTAATTATTTCATAATATTCAAAGTTCAATAAAATAATATGAATACACACATATAGAATTTTCAATTAAAAAATATATTTATTTTGAAAATTAAATAAATAAATATACCTAATTTAAGATTACAATAAAAAAACCTAAAATTTATTTTTCTACATGAAAAATTATTAATTTTTTAAAAAAGTTGAAAAACCTATCTCGATCGTCCCAACCCTTCCCCAACACCCATACATAACCCACCCCACCCCTTTCCCTCCTCTCCCATGTTCGCCTTCCGTGTGCCAACAACTCGCCACGATATATTTGATCACAATATATTACGCATGGAAGATGAATGGGGTGGATTATTTTAATATTTAATAATATAGAAAAATTATATCAAGGATATTTGTCGTGAATACAATACCTCCGATGTTGATTAAGTAATTTTTCAAAGTTTGAGGGTGATCGCATAATTATACTAAACTTGAGGGATATTTTGAGAATTTTTAAAATAATAAGAAAGGGTATTCTTGAATAACAATTACTTTTATGATGGCATCAACATGTAACATTACGAATTAGCACCGTAAGATGATAAATGTAATGAATCCAATACATATAGGGTAGTTTAAGTAATTTCTCAAACTTAAAAGGTGGCCAATGAATTTACACAAAATTTGAGAAATAGTTTGATCAATCCTCTCTTGCTATTATTGAGTTTAAGCATTGTCAATCATCATATAGTCCATATTTCATGAAGAAAAAATATATTTGAAGCAATCATTTTTATTAAATTAGACCTTTAAAAATATTTTTAGCACGGTAAAAAAATATTCGAGTTGTAATTTTCACAGACATGAAACTGTGGTGATCATAATACACTGTAATTTATTTATGTAAATTAAAATAAATTGATATAAATTATTTGGGTTTGTGCATAGCACGGGAATAAGCTAGTTAATAATGATGGCGCAATCATTTATTCATTGATCAAATTCCATTTCCAATTTCATCACCATTTATTTAAGCGGAATTAGGGAAAATAAAAGAATTCCTCATCCACTTGAAGTTGAACAAGTGTCGCTTGCTTATTGGCGTTCATTAAAGACAAATTAAGAGTCATTGGAAATAAAGCATAATTCACTTGATTAACATTAAAATACTATTAATCATGTCGTATTAAATCCAACTGTTACCCACTATATACTGAAACATCCTATTATAAAATTATGAGACAAGTGATTACTATAAGAAAGTTAACCTCGATTACATTAACGTTAATGACCTTCTAACTTGTCAGTAGGACTTCAGCTTAACTGCCAAGATCCAAATATTTGAATTATACGAGGTTTTTTTTCTTTCTTTTCTTTCTAGTGATCAAATAAATTAATAAAGATATAATTTCCTTTACTCTTAAAAAATATTTTACGAGTTGATCCTCACCCTATCCTACCCCTCTTTTAGTTTTATTTTTGATTGAGTTGTGACGGACTAAAAGTAACCTACCCCTCTTTTAGTTTTATTTTTGATTGAGTTGTGACGGACTAATAGTAAGAGAGAATTGCATTTTTGGTACCAAGTTTTATATCATTTATAAGATTTGATATCAAATTAATCCACGTCAATATATTTGCAGGGCCGGCCCTAGACTTCTCGGGGCCCTAGGCGAAGTTAAAAATTGGGGCCCTATATTGTAAAAAAAAAAAAATTATGTAAATTTACTTTTCTTATTTTACTAGATGCGAAATTATTTATATCTTCATATTCTAGTTGCTCTAACATATCTTGTTCTATAGATAAAATAGCCAAATCACTTAATTTTTCTTGTGACATAGTTGATCGTAAATAGGTCTTTATCAATTTTAATTTTGAAAAACTTCTTTTATATGATCAAGAACATCAATTAACTTACATATATGGGTAGGCAAAACTTTTGATAAAACTCTTAGTTCATAATATAAACCAGAACCATCTATATCTGATATTAAGTTATGTTTTAAAGAATTTTCAATATTGATACAACGTTTTTTCAAAGTTTGATCATTTAAAGGCTTTAGAGTTGTAACATTCAATAAAAATCCAAAAATATTTGCGTATCTTAAATTGTTTAAATCTAATTTTAATAGAAGAAATAGCTCGATCTAGAATATATAAAAAATACTCAACTCTAATTTTTTTATTGCATTATAAGAGGTAGGACATTTTTTTTGGTTTTCCAAGGGTTTAATCCCTTTCGAGGCGTGTAGGACACATAAAGTGAGAAGCTCTCCCAACAGGGATTTGAACCTGAGTCTGCTAGGTAGGGCATGCTAATGTTTATTTTCATTAAAAAAAATGAAGTGGCTTAAGTTAGGAGTTGGGCGTAGTCGGCGGAGTGTAGTTTGTTGGGCTAATATTTTTTTTTTTTCATTTTGGGCTGGGCTGGGCTGGGTGGATTAATATACATACATACATTTATGGGTTGGGGGCCCCAAGTGAATGGGGCCCTAGGCACTTGCCTAGTTGGACTAGCTACAAGGCCGGGCCTGTATATTTGGTATTATAATTAATTTAACAAATCGTTACATATATGGTACCGCCGTTAAATAATTTGAAAATCACCGTCAAATTGGTGACGTGGCCGTTAAGTCAGTAGCGATTATTGTGAAACTGATGCAATAATTTATGCTCGCTGATAATTTCACCCCATAATATTTTGGGCTTGCAAAATAACCCAGATCTTCAAATTTGCTGGAAATTTTAGTCCATATTGTTGCCCAATTTCAAAATTGACTTTAATAAGATCAAATTTTAGTCCATATTAAAATTATTTTAATTTCCTTTACTCTTAAAAAATATTTTACGAGTTGATCCTCACCCTATCCTACCCCTCCTAAAAGTAAGAGAGAATTGCATTTTTGGTACCAAGTTTTATATCATTTATAAGATTTGATATCAAATTAATCCACGTCAATATATTTGGTATTATAATTAATTTAACAAATCGTTACATATATGGTACCACCGTTAAATAATTTGAAAATCACCGTCAAATTGGTGACGTGGCCGTTAAGTCAGTAGCGATTATTGTGAAACTGATGCAATAATTTATGCTCGCTGATAATTTCACCCCATAATATTTTGGGCTTGCAAAATAACCCAGATCTTCAAATTTGCTGGAAATTTTAGTCCATATTGTTGCCCAATTTCAAAATTGACTTTAATAAGATCACATGCGGACCAATTTTAAGATTTTACTTATTATATTTACATATCTATTAAACTAATTTGATTTTATATACAATATTAATAAATTAAATAATATTTTATTTGCATTGAATCCAAATTTGATTTATACTATAGTTCTTTTTCCAATTACATTTGAAGAAAAAGGAAAAAAGTAGTAAATAACATGGAGCAAGCTTTCCAAATAAGTGATGCTTATCAAAACTGTGTATTTAAAAAATTTATGCATGAAAGTGGCATCACAAGCATCATGAGTAATGTGACAACACAATCTCATGTAATTTGATGTAAGAAATAAAATTTGCACGAACAATAACATTAAATACTCAAACAGGTGTCTCTCCTTTTTTGATGCATATTCCAATGTTGCTTTTATGAATACGATGAAGTTGATATTTGACAACACAAAATTTCGGTTAACTACCCTTTCGATCAACCCATTTCTCAGCATTTTAGGTAAATGACTAAATGGCAGAGAAATGAACAATAATCCAGGTAACCCTTTTATGTATCGTCCCTCTATTTTTTTCTTAATTGTTACTTTGAAGGGTAAGATTTTAGGTCCTAGAATCCTATGTTGTCATATATATTCATGTCACATGATAATGTCTTGATTGGTAGGGTAGGCTTGTTGGATTTGTAACCAAAAGTATTCTACTCCCAAATTGTAAGTAATTACTGTATTTAAATATATTTACCAAAAAAAAATGTATTTAAATATGGGGATTATTATATTTTTGGTGCTACAACTATAGCTCGCTGGCGTTTCTAACCCATATCTTTTCGGTCTGGCACATTTGGTACAACAACTTCAACATCGGTGGCAATTTTGGTGCCAATTGAGACCCAATTCAAAATTTGGCTCGAAATTCCCATGTGCATGCCACGTGACATGAAAATTGGCCGCACGTGGGGGATTTTGGGCTAATTTTGGAATTGGACCTCAATTGACACAAAAATTGCCAACAATGTTGAAGTTGTGGCACCAAATATGCTAGTCCGAAAAAATATGGAGTAGAAATGATAGTGAACTATAGTTGTGGCACCAAAAATATAGTAATCCCATTTAAATATTGTGGGGTTTCCACTCACGATTAATTTGAATGGTTGTATCCCCTTATTGCTTTGAAAACATTTTTCCTAGTCGTAGTGGTAACAAAGATTTAATTATCAAAAATAAGTTTTTGTTTTTGTAGTTCTTTCTAATTTCTTTCCACCCACAAAAGTTTGTACGTTAACTAATTATCTATCTTTCTAATATTCCAAAAAGCATGTTCTTTAGCAGCCACATCCAATATCCTTGACTGATAAAATAATTTAAATTGACAATTTTACGGTCATGCATGCCTATCTTCTATATTCAATGTAATTTTGTACGTAAACAATGTATATTGATATATTGATGAAGTTATAATAGTTATTTTAAAGTATTTGGTGATCATTTTTATATAAAAATTCATATATACTGTATTTATTAAGTAGTACTCCGTATATGTCTTGGTAGCTATTACTAATTTAGTTATGAATCTATATAAAAGTGATATTTTGAATAAAAAATTGAAATTTAGAAAACAGTAAAACTCTTAAAAGATTATCAAAAAAATAAAATATTTTAATCGTAAATAAAACTTCGCTCAAAATTATTTCTGGTTAATCGCAATACAAGAGAGAATTGCATTTTTGGTACCAAGTTTTATATCATTTATAAGATTTGATATCAAATTAATCCACGTCAATATATTTGGTATTATAATTAATTTAACAAATCGTTACATATATGGTACCACCGTTAAATAATTTGAAAATCACCGTCAAATTGGTGACGTGGCCGTTAAGTCAGTAGCGATTATTGTGAAACTGATGCAATAATTTATGCTCGCTGATAATTTCACCCCATAATATTTTGGGCTTGCAAAATAACCCAGATCTTCAAATTTGCTGGAAATTTTAGTCCATATTGTTGCCCAATTTCAAAATTGACTTTAATAAGATCACGTTTTAATATTGTGGGGTTTCCATTCAAAAATATAGTAATCCCATTTAAATATTGTGGGGTTTCCACTCACGATTAATTTGAATGGTTGTATCCCCTTATTGCTTTGAAAACATTTTTCCTAGTCGTAGTGGTAACAAAGATTTAATTATCAAAAATAAGTTTTTGTTTTTGTAGTTCTTTCTAATTTCTTTCCACCCACAAAAGTTTGTACGTTAACTAATTATCTATCTTTCTAATATTCCAAAAAGCATGTTCTTTAGCAGCCACATCCAATATCCTTGACTGATAAAATAATTTAAATTGACAATTTTACGGTCAGGCCCGGCCTTGTAGCTAGTCCAACTAGGCAAGTGCCTAGGGCCCCATTCACTTGGGGCCCCCAACCCATAAATGTATGTATGTATATTAATCCACCCAGCCCAGCCCAGCCCAAAATGAAAAAAAAAAAATATTAGCCCAACAAACTACACTCCGCCGACTACGCCCAACTCCTAACTTAAGCCACTTCATTTTTTTTAATGAAAATAAACATTAGCATGCCCTACCTAGCAGACTCAGGTTCAAATCCCTGTTGGGAGAGCTTCTCACTTTATGTGTCCTACACGCCTCGAAAGGGATTAAACCCTTGGAAAACCAAAAAAAATGTCCTACCTCTTATAATGCAATAAAAAAATTAGAGTTGAGTATTTTTTATATATTCTAGATCGAGCTATTTCTTCTATTAAAATTAGATTTAAACAATTTAAGATACGCAAATATTTTTGGATTTTTATTGAATGTTACAACTCTAAAGCCTTTAAATGATCAAACTTTGAAAAAACGTTGTATCAATATTGAAAATTCTTTAAAACATAACTTAATATCAGATATAGATGGTTCTGGTTTATATTATGAACTAAGAGTTTTATCAAAAGTTTTGCCTACCCATATATGTAAGTTAATTGATGTTCTTGATCATATAAAAGAAGTTTTTCAAAATTAAAATTGATAAAGACCTATTTACGATCAACTATGTCACAAGAAAAATTAAGTGATTTGGCTATTTTATCTATAGAACAAGATATGTTAGAGCAACTAGAATATGAAGATATAAATAATTTCGCATCTAGTAAAATAAGAAAAGTAAATTTACATAATTTTTTTTTTTTTACAATATAGGGCCCCAATTTTTAACTTCGCCTAGGGCCCCGAGAAGTCTAGGGCCGGCCCTGTTTACGGTCATGCATGCCTATCTTCTATATTCAATGTAATTTTGTACGTAAAGAATGTATATTGATATATTGATGAAGTTATAATAGTTATTTTAAAGTATTTGGTGATCATTTTTATATAAAAATTCATATATACTGTATTTATTAAGTAGTACTCCGTATATGTCTTGGTAGCTATTACTAATTTAGTTATGAATCTATATAAAAGTGATATTTTGAATAAAAAATTGAAATTTAGAAAACAGTAAAACTCTTAAAAGATTATCAAAAAAATAAAATATTTTAATCGTAAATAAAACTTCGCTCAAAATTATTTCTGGTTAATCGCAATACAATTGCGAGGTGTTGAAATCCATTTTTAGTACAAGAAAAATTGTTTAAATTGACAACAATCTTGATTAAGTACACATGGAAAAAGTGTCACATAAAAATTAATATAGTCATAATTGTAATAAATCAAGAATTATAGTCAACATATAGATATATTAATCTGTTTAATTAAAACAACTAAGGTGGGATTTTCCCAATTAAAAAAAAAAAAATAGCCAGTAATTGCCGGAAGGAAATCTAAGAAAACATCACAAATTAAATTATATAAAGTCAATATTTTCATCCAAATTTTTGACATTTGAATTTTAAGTAGGTCAATCTGCATATCCCACGAGTTGACAATAACTCATCTACCAATAATTTTCTGATGGGTTGAAAAACAACTCGGACCTACCAAAACTGCTTCGTGCATCGGTGCATGTACTTTTAATTACTGTGAAATTAACAGAAAATTCAATATCTAAAAAATGCGTTAGATAATGGCCCCTTTCAATGAGTGAATCAATAAATAAACATAATAAATACATAAAACCCCATGCAATAAATATTTTGGACCTACTAATCATGGAATCTATATTTAAAAAAAGAAATAACTATTCTTTTCTTTTCTTCCCCGATATAAGATGGGATTATAAACACATAATTTAAATATGACAATCAAGTTTTGATGTGAATTTTTTAATTGTGAACTTAAATTTATTGTATTTTTTGGATTAATCTTGAATATGAGTATTTATAAAGCTTGACTAGAAATTTGATTTTCTTTATACATCTATGTTAGTCAGGATTTTGGCATCAATTATCTCGTGACGGAAGTTCTCGTAACGGAGGCGTGAAATCAAGTCATAATCGAATGTTGTTGACGCTTGAATTATTTAGTTTTGTTTTTTTAAGAGCATTTTTAGAATTGAAAGGTATTTCGAGATATTCTTTCTATAAAAGTATATACTACATGTTTAGATTAACTCTTAAAATTATATGCTATTTTGGAAGTGGAAGCTAAGAATCCAGTCAAGAAGCATGAACAAATTTGTAGGGGCCCAATTGGAAAAGGAGCTGATAAATGGGGCGGGCCCGTGGCCTTTAATTGAAATGAACCTGCCTAATGCCGGCCTTGGACTAAACTGTCTTTTCAAAACTTTTTCTTTAATGTGTTTTGACGTTATAACAAAAGTGGACTTAATTGGAGGATGAAAAACTTTTGGAAAAGTCTGCAGCCACCCCCTAATTGGAATTGAATTGAATTGTGATAGGCTGATATGATTTGATGAGCACCGACAAATAACACGCCCTTCAATTAATATTTAAATAACAAATAAAAGTAGGGTGATTTTTACTCGAACGAGATTTAATCATATTACAAGGAATTATGTGTAGTTTTAGAAATTATAAGGACTCCCTTATGATTTAACAAGTCTTAGAAGGACACCATTTACAATTTGTAAAAATATTTATAAAAAAATTCCAACAAGGAGTATTCTTGTAATTTTTAAAACTACAGAAGGTTTCTTGTAATATGGTTAAATATCAGAGGGTTTGAGTGTAAAATAAATCACCCAAAAAAGTATTGCTACAAAAATAAAACTACTTAGCATAATTATGATACTTAAAATTATTTTAGAACTCTGGGCATTTTGGCAATTTGCATTCCGGAGGATTTTTTTTTCCACTTTGCATGCTGAATTTATAAAATTTAGAACTGCGTACCCTTGAATTTATAAATTTTTTTTTCCACTTTGTATGCAGTTTAGAGTACATAGTATGTAATAAATACTTTGCGAAATAAATGCAATTTGATGGTGTAATATGTCAAAAACTCAATTATAGCTTGCAAAGGTAGGGGTGGGCACGGGGCGGGTTTGGGACGGGTTCGGGACTAGAGATATGGGTATAATAAATTCCGGGATTGACACTTTTCATCCCAAACCCGCCCCGTAATAATTCGGGTACCCGGAAGCGGGTACCCAAATTATTGCGGGACGGGACGGGACGGGATTACGGGTCCCATATTATTTTTAATCATCAATTCTTCATCCACCTAACAAAATAATATTACAATATTACGTAATTATATTTCGTCATTTTTCGTTTGCTAAATCGTATCACTTTTAACTCATTATTACATAAAACATATCATCAATTAATCATAACGATTATTTCAAATATATCCAAATACGATCAAAAAGTGAAATCATACAATGAGCAAATGCTAAATACGATCCACATTGAGTCTCAATAAGAAAATTCAATCCAAATACTATGAGAGAAGAAGAAGTGGTAGAGGCAGAGCCGTACAAGAGACTAGAGAGAGTAGAGACTATGAGAGAAGAGAGATCTAATTACTAATAACTAATGTAAGATTTAAAAGGAATATTAGGGTAAAGTAAAAAAAATCCTTTATTAGATAATGTTAATTAATTAATTAATAATATAAGTAAAGTGTATAATTATATAATAATAATATTATATAGGCGGGTTCGGGTATTCGGGGTTGGAGAGACCAATCCCAAACCCGTCCCGTATTCCCGTTATAAAATACGGATATTCAAGTTCGGGTACCCAAACTCAAAAAACACTCGTCCCGTTCGGGTATTTTATGCAAAGGTGTATTTATTGGATACAAAATAACAATTACTCTAAAACTCTTAATATTCCACGTTATTGTGCTTTGTTAAACTTCAAATTAAAACATAACTCAAAAAATAAATTAAACAAGTACTCCCTTCGGTTTTTTTTATTTGTCGTTTTGGAGGATTGCACACGGATTAAAAACTGTAATAAATAGCCATTTTTTTCAAGTAAAAACCCCAAAATACCCTTTAAATCAAATAATCACATCAATAATTAGCACTAATTACAAGCATTAACAAGAAGGATAAAATTGATAGAAAATAATTAATTTTACATTGAACTCCTAAAACGACAAAAAAAAGTGAACAATTTTTTTTGGCAAAGCGACAAATAAAAAAACCGGAGGGAGTATAAATTAAGTCCAATATGAGATATTTGTTATTTTGACAATGGTTTATAATTTGAATCGTTTCTAGTACTTGCAGGTATAGCGAAAGGAACGTACTCAAGTGGACTTTAGGGGTGATTAATGTCCAAATCAGGTTCGATCAAATCCAAAGCTTTCACAGAGCAAGTGCAATATACTTGTTTTGTAATTGTATTAAATTAAATAAATTACTAAACAAATGCAATGCACTTACTTTGTGGTTGGATGAGTTCACCCAAACCCTAATTTAGTTAGATTTTTTTGGTGAACTTTGTAACTTGTTAAGTACTAATCCGAGTTTATAAAGATTTGGAATTTTAAATCATTCATCCTAAGGCCATCTCCAAGGGAGTTTTTATAAGTCAAATTATAAGAAAATTTATAAGTTTTTCCAAAAAATTGAACTCCAAGGGACCTCTTAAAATTTATGAAACTCTTATATGGTTAACTTTGGACTCTCATATATGAGAGTCCAAAGCTAAATGAAAAAGTTATTATATGTTGGAAAGTACAACTATTTTTGTACTTTCCTGAAGAAATATAAAGTGTAAATCTTAAAATATAAAATAGCTGTTGGAGTGCAGAATAAAAAGCGAGAATGTATAACACTGTTCACCCTTTAAATTTTAAGATAAGAGGCCAAAATTTAAGAGGGCTGTTGGAGATGGTCTAATAAACCACAAATTTGATCAGACTGTTTAAGTAGTTGATTTGACTGTTTGACAACATAAGTGATCTAATCCTAAATTGTAACAAAGCGTGTAAGAAACTCCAATAATTTGCAAATGTCTCTTACTAATCCCATGGACTTATCCTCGGACCATGTCCTTTCTAATCATGGAAGATAATGTCCACACACGCAAAATCAAGTATTTGATTTTGGTCTATCTTTGTAAGTAGTTCTTATCTTTTTCTCTCTAAATCTTGACCTAAACTTAACTTTAAAAAACAATAATTCTAAACGTGCATTAGACTTGATTTTCTAATAAATCAATCAAAAAGAATAAGTAAATGGTACACGCAAACTCATATCAGAACTATTTTATGAAGAATCACTTTGCACTTGAGATTATGGGCATGTTTGTTTGACATTTTCGAAAATTATTTCGTGTTTGAGAAAAGTTAAATAAATACCCTCTCTGTCCCAAATTATCTGTCGTTTTACATGTTTTCACACATATTAAAGTACCTAATAAATAGCCTCCATTTTTAGAGAAAAACAAATTATATACCTAAAATACTCTTATTCTCTATTTATTTCAGGCATTAACTATAAGAGAGAGTTTTAGATGCATTAAAAGGGCAAAATAGGAAAATATGTAATTAATATTGTTTCGAAATCCTAAAGCGACAAATAATTTGGAACAAAAAAATTTCTCTAAAACGACAAATAATTTGGGACAGAGGGAGTATATTTTCAACTTTCTGAAATAAATTTATCATATCTCAAAACTCAAACAAACAATATTACGCAAATCGAAATTATTTCACAAATTTTTAACAAACAACGTGACTTGAATTATTTTTATTCATGACTTTCAAGTCTCAAGTAAAACCAAGCCGGATTGGTTTGCCGGGGGCTTGATTGAAAGAAATTAGAAGATATTAATTAGACTTGTTGGTCAAAATAGATTTGTTTCAACTCCAAAGGAGCCAATTTCGCAGGTCATAATCTTGTCGTCGGGAATTTGAATTGATTGGATACATTTTTTTTGTATTTATTTATTTTATTTTTCTTCTTGTTAACATTTGCTTCCTTATTTTTTATTTAATTGTACCGTTCGTTTGATCTAATTAGAATGTAAGTTTAATTAGCAAACAAAAAATAAAAAACACGTAATTTGCTCACACATTGTTCTATAGGACTTGGAATATATTTTAATGAAAAAAAATATCGTCCAACTTTTGAAAATTTTAATTTCTTTTTTACCAGTAGAAATTAATAAAATTATGATGGGTTATTATCACTTGTTCTTTTAATGGAGTTTCTTTTTTTCTTGTTGATGAAAGACCAATGTGGTCCTCGTACAAAATCCACGGGCTCTACTTTAATGATTGAGATTCATTCATTTCACAAATTTAGGACCACTTATTAAAGTTGCACAATGGTCCAAAAAAGCTATAAATGGATCCAACACCCATATTAAAAATAAAGTAATATGGGCCGGATCCGCCCATCTTATAATTGGACTTTCTTCAATTAAACGGCCCATTACAACCTTTTATGTTTCCGAATTCTCTCATCATTCAAGCATTCAATTCAACGAAACCCTAGTTCGCTGTGTCCGATTCCTGAAGAATCTTGAAAATGTTTGATTCAATATTTTTTTTTTCGTTTATTGTAGTGAATTTCGAACCTTTATTATTTTAAATTTGTAAAAAAGATTTAATTTACGCCGGTGATGAGAAGAGTATTGGCAAGAGCTGCGATAACTTACATACGCATTCACGGGAGTTACCGTGGGGTTGTCTGTTGCTATGATGAATGTGCCAATATGCTAATCTGAGGCCTTCCAAATGTTACTTGTATTGTATGAGTTTATTATACTATTTTTTTTCTTTTTTTTCTTTTTTTTCTTTTTTTTTTAAGTCTGTTTTTTTCCTGTAAAAATTGACGAAAAAGGAAGTTTATGGCATTGGTTTTCTTTTTTCAGTTAAAGGTATATAATTGTTCTACATTTATGGGGAAATGGAATGTTGATTGAGAAATTGTTTGGATAATTCGGATGCAAGTCCATGAAGAATGTGTCATTTTGCTAAATCTGTGAGTGTTAGATTGTTTCAAGCACAAGTTTTTACTTCACTAATAAATTATCAAAAAAGAAAAACTCACTAATAAATGGAGGAAAAAAAACTCAATAATAAATAATAACTATTTAATGTAGGAAAATATAATAGTATGTTTTGAATTGAATTTGTATATTATCAATCTGTGGAGGTTTGGATGTGTATGGATGTATTTACGGTCCTGTTTTGTTTGGATGTATTTTGATAATGGATCAAAGTTTTGTTTCCGTATGTTTCGGTCAACTCAATATAGAAAACTTTTCGAAAACGTTTCGGAAAAACTAGGAAAAATTATGAAAAAAGTTGCTAAATCAAGAAAAAAATAAAGTTTCAAGGTAAATATAAAGTTTTAGAAATACACCTTATTTTCGTTTCGATTGATTCAAAACAAGAAATTTTTCGATGTTTTCAACCAAAAAGAGAAAATTTTGATCCATGATTTTGATTAGTAGTTTTGGTATTTTAAAGTTTCAAACTCTACATTAACATACATTTTCGAAAAAATCAAACCTTTGAAAATCATTTCAACATTTCAATTTTTAGAAACACAATTTAAGATTTTAACCTAAGAAACCTATATTAGATGCACATATATCCTCATCCGTGACCAAATTTATGCTTTCAACACACCATTTCTACCAACACATGAACCGATTATACAACAAGACAAGGTCTTAGATTAATGCTCCATCAATACAATTCATCTTAGACAAACATGTCCATAAAAGGAAAAAGAAGCAATTCACTTTGTCAATTCAGACATTTCTGTTAAAAAAAAGTCAAACTTGCAAGCCCACCTAATCTCATCTCATTCGCAAGCAATTTTGGTGTCAAAGCTGCTAAGACAAATCGCAAATGCCTGAAAAGCAGAAATCGGATACTGATAATCCATGGTGAAAACATCTTTTCCAACTTTTCCAAATTGGAGAATAACATTTTCCTGCTGCTCTTGTCCGTTCTCAAGAGACGCAACAAGTTGAAAGTTCTTTACAGAAGCGACTGTCACACGACCATTGAAGTTGAGGCACCAGCACTGGAGTTGCTCGTGCCATCTAGGAGCCTTGTTCTTCAAAACGAGCACTTCATCTTTCTCTATCGACAAAGGTCCAGATCGAAAACTATCGGTTCGAATTGACTTTGACCTAAAAAATGGGAGTGAAGGAAAGGATTCCAAGTTGCCGGTCAAGAATTCAGTTTGGGTTGGAGCGGAACCTTCCGGTTCAATTGAGGAAACGGGTATAGCATCCATGATGCATTGCATTCTCCGTGGGCCCCTGCATTATGATATATATTTAAATTAGCATGTAAGAGGTTGCAATAGAAACACATTCGAATTAGAACTTGTCTGGTTGGAACAATGAATAATGATAAAGATATTACCATTTTTGAGTTTGTTTGGTAGCAATGAGGTCCGACCTATGATAATATAATCTCTATGGTTCAACAACAAATTTTTAGATTGTGGATTGTACTTCATTTTACTAAATTGCCACTAATCTATGTTTTCGACTTTGCTACCAAACAAATTAAATCATTATTCTATAATGACATGCTATCACTTGTATATGAACCTGCGTTATTTATCAACGCTACCAAGAGATAAAAAGACCTAATCTTTGTTACCGATCGAGTTCTTAATGTACTAATTAATTACTCCCTCTGTCCTAATCTTTTTACTTCTATTCTCTTTTTGGGATGTTCCAAACCAACACTCAATTTCCTATAATAGGATTTTTTTTTTCTCAAAACTACCATTTCACATACTAATCTCAACCACTACTTTTGAGGGTATAAATGCAAACTAACACAAACGTTTCACTTTTTCAACTCTTACAAAATTAAGTTAGAGGGAATAATCTCCTACCTTGAACCCAAGACGTTTAACTCGTATGAAATGTGGGCAATCGGGTAGTTTCCAGCAGGGACTCTAGGAGAAACTTGTTTCATTCCAATTAATCTAGTCGAACGAGATTTAGTAACTCTAGCTCCGGAGTTCGGGGGCTGAGCATCATAGATTGTGAACTTGGTCCCCAAAAAATTAGACCTGTCATTGTAAAGATGAGGAATTTTAATATGCAGTAATTATGGTGAGGCAGTCTCGTATTAAGAGTTGAATATACCTTAACTTCCCAATGTAGTTGCTGCTGCCCTTTGATACATCATCAGCATTTAGGGAGATTATATAGTCAGTATAAGTTGGTCTTCTGCATCTTCGAGCAGCAAGAAGGAATTTACCTTCATCGTTCGAAGCTGTTAAAAGAGAAAGGCATGATACCAACTAAACCAATACAGCTTAAATGACTCTAAAGACAGAGACTTTCAGGCCCTGTTTGGATGTTGCATCTTGGCTCATGTGTCCAGGTTATAGAATCGAGAATAAACATCGAAACATGGGTTGGATGTATAAAGAAGAAATGTAGGGTTTCCCGAAAACATGTTAGCCTAACATAGGTTTTGTAGGTTCGAAAATGTGTTTGGATGTGTTTTCAATGTTGGGTGTCCGGGAAACATGTAGAGCCATTAGAGTTTTATAGAATTAAGAATGTGAAATTGTATTGGAATGTGTTTTTAATGTAGGTGCTTGAGAAACTGAGAATTTAAACAGGGCCAAAAGTTTTAGAACAGCAAAATTAAGGTTTCATGACATCAGAAACTTGCCACTATTTATTTCATGGTGAATAAAAGGTTCAGTTATAAGTTTAAAGAATACAAGATTTGATGAAATCATATGAAAATTTACCTTGGCTCAAATTGAGGTAAAGATGATATGATTGAGAGCCACGGTTCCGCTTTATGAAACACTGAACTAAGGTGTTTCTTGGACCAGGCTGCAATAACAACCACCAAATTATTTCAGTGCAAGCTAGAGAAAGGAACATACCGATGAGGTTTAAATAAAATTATGCACCAGTAACATACTACAAGTAATTCACGGCATATAACAACATATTTACATCAAACTAAATATTTTTCCATGAAAGTATGCAAAATATTTAATTCAATCCATGCAAACTCTCTTTAAAGAGAAACGACACAAATGAAAATATCTCGCAATAAATTAAAATAAAAAAAGGGTGAATTAAATAGTCACATCCCAACAAGTCTTAAAAAGCCACAAGCCTAATTGACCACATAACTGAAATTGATGGCACGTGGACAAAGTAAGTAGTGGGAATCTCAAACAACCATCATCATGACTTATATTTGATATTATATTCCGATAATAAGTAGTAAATGCTAGTACAAAATCAGAGATGCATTTAAAATCTACATACGCCCAGGCCAACTGATCAAGTACTTGCACAATTTTTAAAGATCACACTGCAAAAATTTCTTAATATAGAGCTCTAAATGTAAATATAGTGGTCAAACATACAAGAACCAGAAGGTAAAACTAAACTCTTAAATCATTTTACCCTGTACATATATGGTTATCGCAATCCTAACAAAAGCTTACATAATTCAATTAATACGTGAGTCAAAACAATATAATACATTACAGCAGTTCAGATTGCGAATTTAAACTTTAGAAAATCTGTGATTCAAAGAATATGAAACACCAATAGAGCTAACCTGCTTCAAGGAAATAGGAAATGTCAACTTCTCAGAGGCTTCTAAGGTTTTGACAATCTCTTTCATGTTTTCTCTCCAGCTCCTACAAACACCGGCACAAGCAACCACATTCTTACGTGGGGGCCACGTACATTCAGATTCCTCAATCCGCATTAACACGTCCCTTAGGAGCTCCGGTGGCATACTTGCCCAGCAACTCTGCCTAAGAGCATCCACAACAGACACTGAAAAATCCTCAACTACACGATTAGACCTCGACCTCATTCCATAACCAAACCTCCCTTCAAATCCTTTCCTAGATATGCTCCCAAATTCACCCTTCATATCCTGAATTATACTCTTGAATGACATGATTAAACTTTTCTAAACTCCAAACCAAATCTTTCACCACTTATTCCATTCTATAAAGACAAATTAACAGATGCCCCAAATGATAAAGCCTAAAAAATTGAAAAATCTGATGCCCAATAAAAAAAATTCCTTATATTGCTATGAACACCTGAAACTGAAGCAACCCACAAAACAGGCTAAAAGTTTTTCTTCTAAATCCCACAAAAGGAAGCTTTATTACATAAGGGCAGCCAACAAAGAAGTATTTACACAGTTCCAATCATAAAGTTCCAATTTTTGACAGAAAAAACATACATACAAGCAAAATATATATATATACAGATTAATCCAAATGCAGCAAACCCATATAACGAAACATTGGCATTTCCTAAAAGAACCAACTAAAGATTACAGAACAACACAGATCTGTACACGAATAATTCGTCAATTTATACATTGGACATTGGTTATAAGGGAAAGATATCGAGGTTAGGTCATGAAACCATTTTGAAAAATAATTAAAGCTTATACAATTTAGTAGAGAACAGAGGAAGAAAAAAAAAGGGGAAAACGAAGGATTAGGGTTTGTTTTGTTATTCTTTTGCAGATTTACGTCTTGGGTTTTTAGGGTATCGATATGTGGAAGTCACTATCTTTTAATTACTATAATTATTTTTTCCTATATTGTGGAAGTCACTTTCAGTGATGGAAAAAATACTTATGCTGATAAATATGGAATATACGGTGCTATAATTGATGATAATAAATTTGTTAAAAATGCTTTCATTTCTTTTCAAAATTACATAATAATATAGCGGAGATTCCTAAGTTGCATAGTAGCTCTTCTACGTTTGTTTCTGATTTTCCGAGCTATGCTCGAGACTAGGTGTGAGCATTAAGTGAAATCATATCGAATCGTATCGAATTTCGATATTAAGATCGGTTGTGTAATTTTAAATCGTGTACCAAACCAAAAGTTTCAATTCGGTAAATTAGTGGTCGGTGTGATTCGGGAAAAAAGAAAAAAAAAAAACTTTGTTTGGGCCTTTAAATTTTCTGAAAATTTGGGCTTTTGCCATATGTTGGGCTAATCTTGAATACAAAATATTTCATGAAGCCCATTAAATTAAACTGAAAAATAAGTTTTCTGACCTTCTGGATCTTTCAAGATTTTGCAGCATTTTAGTGAGGTTGTCGTCCTTTTCTTTCCAGTTTCCTAATATATTCCAATTCTTATTACCATGGTCATGATACATGCATGAATACATGCCTCAAGTAAATAAACTCCTCCCTTAGTTGGGAATAAATCCAGAACCATGGTCATGATGCATGCATGAATACATGCCTCAAGTAAATAAACTCCTCGCAGGGGGGAAAATGCTAACATAGGGGGGAATTTGCAAATTTGAGCAGAGAATAAAATTAAGTGCAACGGATAGTTTACATTTCATATACACGTTTTTTCAAGTCAGAACAAAACAAGCTGAGCCAAATGTACACACAGGATTGGAGGGAACTGAAGTTAGTCAGCATGAGTTGGCGCGACACATGGCGAGGGTTACACGTCAGCAAATGTACCTCACATAAATAGCGTACAACCTGAAATTGAGGGATCATCGAATTTTATGCCGTAAGTTCTTTTTCTTCTTCTTCAAGTCACTGTTCTATTGAATTTACCACTGAAATTGAGCTGCCTCATCCACGTTTTCAGGTAACTACGCGGATCTCAGCTCAATTTAAATGCAACTGAAGTCTGATATGGAGTTCCTTTGCATTTGGGTTCTTGCTTAGTTTGGCTTGGATCATTCATTCTTCGGGATAATTGTAGTCTTCAATTTATAATTAGTTATTGATTGTAATTGTTAATTGCAGATTATCAACGGACTTATATTGTGAATTGATCAATTCAAGTTGGATTGGAGTTGGGATTATTGTTACTGTTATATTGCTGGATTGATTATTTGACTTTAGTTATAAAATTGATCTCATTTGCATTAGTGGTATCCAGAGCCAGCGATCTCTACGCTATGGGTAACACAAGAGCTCATGAAATCCAAAAAGAATTAGATCAACTGCGATCATACAGTGAGGAGCAGAACATGAGGCATAATGCTCTAGAAAAGAGGATGGAGGACCATATGCAAGAACTAAGAAGATCAATAGCAACTATAGCGGACTTAGCCACTAAAAAATCTAAAGGGAAACAATCTGAAGTTATAGGGGAAGAAGAACAAAGGGATAACCACTCTTATTCTTCAGACCAAAATTTTTATCGTGGTTCACAAATGCATAACTCCATAATGGATTTTCCTAGATTTAAAGAATTGGATATATAGAGCAGAATTATATTTTGAATTAGAAAAGACACCTGACAACAGTAAGGTCAAAATAGCTGCAATCCATCTATATGGAAGAGCTTTAGTTTGGCATCAGTCATTCATGAAGATGAAAAGAGGAATGGTGTATTGGAAGGAATATGTTGGAGCTCTGCAAAATAGGTTTGCCATGACCTTATTTGATGATCCTATGGGAGAACTTAAAGAATTGAGACAAAGAGGAACAATGCAAGCTTATTTGGACTCATTTGATGATCTTCTCAATAAAGTAGATATTCCAGAAACATATGCAGTGAGCATATTTTTGACTGGATTGAAGAAGGACATTGAGTATCCTGTTAGGATGTTTGCACCCAAGACACTCCAAAAAGCATATGGATTAGCAAGAATGCAGGAGAAGAGTAACTTGGAAGCAAATAGGAGACCCTATTCCTCCTTAAACAAGAATCCTCCCTTGCTACCTACACCAACTCTGAAGATAGTAACCACACCTTACAAAAACCCCCCTAATCCCATGAGACAATCTAAAATCATTACCACTGCAGAGATGACATAAGAAAGGGCTAAGAGTCTTTGTTTTTGGTGTGATGAAAAATTATCACCTGGTCATCAATGTGCTAAGAGAAAGCAACTATATATTATGGATTTAGAAGATGATCATGAAACAGAAGAGGTGGTAGAGGATGGTAACAATGTGGAAGAACTAATGGAGAACAATGGCAGTTCACAGATGCCTGTCATCTCATTACATGCCATAACAGGGGTACAAGATTTCCACACCATGAGAATCACTGGATCTCATGGGAATAAAACCATACATATCTTGATAGATTCAAGTAGCACCCATAATTTCTTGGATTTGGAGGTAGCCAAGAGATTAGGGTGCAGACTAATACCTACCACACCATTTTCCGTGGGAGTTGCCAATGGAGACAAGGTCCATAGTAGTTTCATGTGCAGAGGGTTTGAATGGAAGATGCATGGGGGTTCATTTTTAGCTGATGTGCCAGTCATGCTAGTAGGGGGATGTGACCTCGTATTGGGAGTGTAATGGCTTGTTACATTAGGAGATATTAAATGGAACTTTAGTAAGCTAACCATGGATTTTGAGATTAAGGGCAAGAAGGTAGCACTGAGGGGGAAAACAACTTCTGTGAAGTCAGTTAAAGGGAGTACTACGGAGAAATTTCTATCACAACCTGCTGAATTATCCATGATGAGCCTCACTTGGCTCAATATTGAAGATACTAATTTGCATCTCATGAGCATGAATGCTCATGCAGAATCTGAGAGGCCACCAGAATTGCAACAACTATTAGATCAGTATGTGGATGTTTTTCAAATCCCTACTGGATTACCACCAAGAAAAGTGTATGATCATGCCATCAATTTGAAGGAAGGGACATCACCAATCAATGTAAGACCCTATAGATATCCAACAATGCAAAAAATGAAATTGGGAAAATTGTTTTTGAACTACTGGAATCTGGAGTGGCACAAAACAACACAAGTCCTTATTCTTCACCAGTGGTGCTTGTTAAGAAAAAAAGAAAGGTCATGGAGATTATGTGTTGATTACAGAGAACTCAACAAGGCCACCATAAAAGACAAATTTCCTATACCAGTTATAGAGGAACTTTTAGATGAGCTGTATGGATCCAAGTTCTTCAATAAATTAGATTTAAGATCTGGATATCATCAGATTAGAAAGAAGAAGAAAGACATTGGAAAAACAGCCTTCATGACACATCATGGCCATTACAAATTCCTAATCATGCCATTTGGGCTCACTAATGCTCCATCTACTTTCCAGAGTCTTATGGTCCATGTTTTCCAGCACTATTTGAGAAGGTCCTTGATGACATTCTTGTATATAGTACTACTTGGCAAGATCATTTAGATCATTTGAGCTTGGTTTTTGATACATTAAGATCATATTAGTTGTATGTTAAGGAGAGTAAATGTAGTTTTGCTCAAAGCCAAGTGGAGTATTTGGGTTTTATCATTTCTGAAGATGGTGTAGCTGCTGATGTAAAAAATTAAAGCCATGTTAGAGTGGCCTTTACCTAAGAATATAAAAGACCTGAGGGGATTCTTGGGGCTTACTGGGTATTACAGAATATTTGTGAGGGGATATGGTACCATAGCAAGACCTCTAACTCAATTACTCAAAAAAGACAAATTCAACTGGTCAGATGAGACTACTGCAGCCTTTAAGGAATTACAAATGGCTATGACTAAAACTCCTGCCATGGCCCTACCTGATCTTTCCAGTGAATTCATTGTGGAGTCTGATGCTTCTGGAAAAGGCTTGGGAGCGGTACTCATGCAACATAAAAGACCAGTGGCTTACTTCAGCAAGGTTTTGATTGATAGACATGCGGCCTTGCCTGTTTATGAAAGAGAATTACTAGTTGTGGTCACTGCTGTTGAAAAATGGAGACCTTACTTGATAGGGAGACACTTTTTGATACACACAGATCATCAAAGCCTCAAATATCTCTTGGAACAGAAGATTGCAACACCTGTACAATAGAGGTGGTTAATAAAATTGATGGGGGTATGATTACAATATAGTATACAAAAAGGGGATTGAAAATAAAGTTGATGATGCTCTGAGTAGACTTGTGAAGGACAAACTGCTCTGTATGCTATTTCTGTCATTACATCTTCTTTAGTGGAGAAAATCAAACAAAGTTGGCAGAATGATACCAAGATACAGGAAACCATAGAAAAAGTGCAAAAACACCCTTCTGAATGTCCAGATCACACATGGAAGGAGCGCATGCTTAGAAGGAAGGGAAAATTAGTGATTGGTGATGATCACAACCTTAAGATGGAACTCATTAGACTATACCATGACAGTGCTGCAGGGGGTCACTCTGGAATGGCCAATACACTCCACAGATTGGAAAGGTGTTTTTATTGGAAACATATGAAAAACATGATTTTCCAGTATGTGCAGGAATGTGTAGTTTGTCAACAATGCAAACCAATGAACACTCTTCCCTATGGTTTACTTCAGCCACTACCCATACCTGACAAAATTTGGCAAGACATCTCTATGGACTTCATAGAAGGCTTACCTAGAGTAAATGGCAAAGAGGTCATTTTTGTAGTTGTAGATAGGCAGAGTAAATATGCCCACTTCATGGCATTATCACATCCATACACTGCTTTAACTGTGGCTCAATCTTTTATAGATAATGTGTTCAAACTTCTAAATTAAGTTCACTTTAATTTATTCCACGATCTAATCCAATTGAATTTTGCCAAATTCGGGTCTACCCAGTCGAGCCCTCCTTTTCATTTCCTTGTTTTCGCTCTGTGTTTTACACGCGCCCCCGTAGGTACACCGCATAATTGGTCATGGGTTTAGTTAAATGCTCAATAACATATATCTATAATTGTAGCTTATTTAAGGGAGACATTTTAGGAATTAATAAATTATTCTAATTTTTTTTGGCAAAACTATATGTAAGAGTAGGTAATTATATGATTAATACTAATTGACATAAATTATGCAGATTATCGATTTTATTACCAAAATGATAACATGTACAAAATAAATTTCATATAATAATTTCAACCAATCAAAAGTTTTTCACAAAATAAATAATTCAAAACTCTAGAAAATAGAATTTTAGTCAAAACACCCAAATGGAGTCAACGCCCACCCTTCAAATATATAATGTATAGATTACGTACTTCCCAAAGTTGTTAGATTTATAAATGGAAAAGTAAGATTTTTTAACTCTGATTAAACTAAGTCTTCTAATTAATTAAGTCTGATGGAGTCAATGCCCACCCTTTAATTGGAAGACTAAGTCTTCTAATTAATTAATGGCCTATTCTCTTAGTCAAAACACCCAAATGGAGTCAACGCGCCAATTTAGTTAAAACACTCAAATGGAGTCAACGCCCTCCCTTTAATTGGAAGACTAAGTCTTCTAATTAATTAATGGCTCATTTTCTTTAATTGATTAAGACCCTATTTAATTTTCCAATTAAATAGTTCAATTAATTAATCAATATCTCATTTAATTAAATTAGACTTTAAGCCCATTTAATTAAATATTTATTTCTATAATTAATTAAATCCAATACAATTAATTAACTTATAAATTAAATTTCAATTAAATTTATAATCTCGATCCAATCCAATTGGATCTCGCCCTGCTCCAATTGGGTCGACCCACTCATTCTTTGTTTCCTTGTTTTCGCTTCATGTATATTGTGTATGTCCCCGTAGGTTCACCACATAATTGGCAGTGGGTTATAATTAAATATTCATTTAATTATTCGAGTATGACATACTCTAAAATCAATCGAACACTCTGTCGACTGATCATTCCAAAATTAGCACCCCTGCCAATTTGAGAATTCTCCCACACTCCACAGTCGATGTCTGGCCACAAGACCGTAGAGCCCAATCACTGGTGAATTAATTCAGTGAACCTTTAATCATTTACAATTGCCATATACGACATGATCCCTCCATCAGTCAATCTCCCAGTCGAGACTTAAGGGCTTTGGTTTTTTCATCGGTTCCCTTTCTTTGTCTCGACCTTGATGGAATAGTGTCCTGCAAGCCAACTGTTTTGGTTGCATTTAATTTGTAATAATTAAAAGAACTACTCAATTCAATTAATAAATGCATTTATTTATATGGTCACCTTCATCTTATGAATAATTATCTAACATAAGGATGGAAGTCCTTAGATCACAGAGCTATGGGACAACCCGTGGACTGATCTCCAAGGCCGTGATCTAAAACTAATTCAAGGATCGTAGAATCCATTTGAGATGGGACATCAATGGATTCGGTTAGACCCTCACGAGTGTGTATACTCCGATGAACTGGAGGACGCTGGGGTCCACGAACGTGACTGGGATAGTCGATACACACGAGTGGGTGGCTTGCTGGGATGGCAAGCGCATTGAATACCCCAACTAGGAAATAACTCACCATGGAAGCGGTAGTCGCATATCGGGGATGAAGTTATTCCTATTTATAATAGTGTACGAGGAACGATCCTTATTACTTGAGGTGATAGGGTTTATCTGGTGCACGGACGTCTATGCTTTGATGTGAGTCCCGACTGACTGGAGTCTACCAGAAGGTCTATGTGGATTCATGTTGGGTATAGAGGAATGTGTATGCAGGTTCAAATCATCAACAGAGGATCCGTTGACCCGACTTGATAGGTTGAGAGCTTCTCATATGAATCTCTGTGAGAAACTTATTCCGGTAAGTCCTTGGCCAAGGTATCTGACGGCTTTATGAAAGTAGCTCATAAAGGTTAAGTCAAAGGGAATAGTTTTGAGACCAAAATACATATAGTCGAG
The DNA here is from genome assembly GCA_034814905.1 of Penstemon davidsonii. Lineage (NCBI taxonomy): Eukaryota > Viridiplantae > Streptophyta > Magnoliopsida > Lamiales > Plantaginaceae > Penstemon > Penstemon davidsonii. Next base: position 46,719,490 of record JAYDYQ010001087.1, on the reverse strand, counting down.
ACAAGTAAAGGAAACCGATGAAAATCCATAACCTTAGTCTTGACTGGGAGACCAACTAATGGAAGGATTAAGTCGTACATGGTAATTGTAAAGAATAAAGGTTCACTGAATTAATCCACTAGTGATTGGGCTCCACGGGCTTGTGGCCAGACATCGACTGTGGAGTGTGGGAGAATTCCCAAATTAGCAGGGGTGCTAATTTTGGAATGGTCAATTGACAGAGTGTTCAATTGATTTAGAGTATAGGTTTCCTCGAATAATTAAATATATATTTGATTATAACCCAGTCGTGCTTAAATATATATTTGATTATGTGGTGAACCTACGGGGTGGAAACAGGAAACGAAGAAAGTTGGACTCGACTGGGTCGATCCATTTGGGCGCGAGAATCCGATCTAATTGGATTAGATCGAGATGTCAAATTAAATAGGTTTTTAATTTGATAAGAATAATTAATTAAATTAGATTTAATTAATTGAGGAGAGAGAGAAGAATTAATTAATTAAATTTGGAGTTTAATTTAATTAAATAAAGATTAATGAGAATTAATTAATTGGTCTAGGAGTCCAATTTAATCCAATTTAATTAATTAGGATAAATGGGTTTTAATTAGTGGGCCAACTAATCTTGGAGATTTAGATGGGCCAAAGACTAATTAAAAGACAAGACCATTTAATTAATGAAGTCTTGCATTAATTAAAAGGCTTAGCCCATTTAGTAAGTAGATCTTATTAGGAATCCTATTAGGGTTAGGATTAAAAGATCTATATATATAACTCATTAAGTCTTGCAAGATAATTGAATCAAGTTTCACCACTTAGCATTTTGTAGCACACAAAAAGCAAGAAAGCAAAAATCTCTCTCTCTCCAAAACCCTGAGCCGCCGCCCCTGCCCCTGACAGAAGTCGATCCACTTCTATCTTTTCTTCTCGAGTTTCGCATCTTGATTTCTTCTGTGTTCTAGCCGATCAGAGATCTCGAGGTTTTCGTGTGTATGTGGTGTATTGAACCGTAGAGGCGCAACTCGTGGGGCGCTAAGCAAAAGCTTGGGACAGAAAGTGCAATCTTGAGGGCAAGTTCGTGGATCTCAGGGATCTACTTCTACAGTATCAGAATTTGCTTTGGAAGTGCAAGGAACGAGGTATAAACTAGATCTGTTTATATATTCTTGTATATTATTAGTTTAAATATATACCGAATTGTATCCTGGCAAGATTCCCAAGGGGAGCCTAAGAGTTTTATAATTCCGCTGCCTGAGGCTGGTTTTCCTGTAAGAATCCCAACATAACTTATGTATTCTGATCTCGAAACTATTCTCTTTGACTTAATCTTTATGAACTACTTTCATAAAGTCGTCAGGTACCTCGGCCGAGGGTTTTACCGGAATATGTTTCTCACAGAGATTCATAGGATAATTTTCCAACCTATCAAGTTGGGTTAGTGAATCATTTGTTGATGATATGAACCTGCATACGAGTTTCGCTATACCTAACGTGAATCCACAGAGACCTTCTGGTAATCTCCAGTCAGTCGGAACTCACATCAAAGTATAGATCACACCAAATAAACCATATCACCTCAAGTAATTAGGATCGTTCCTCGTATACTATTGCAAATAGGAATAACTTTGACCCCGATATGCGACTACATCTTCCATGGTGAGTTATTTCCTAGTTGGGGTATTCAGTGCACTTGCCATCCCATCAAGCCACCCACTTCTGTGTATAGACTATCCCAGTCACACTCGTGGATCCCAACGTCCTCCAGTTCTTCGGAGTATACACATTAGTGAGAGTCTAACCGAATCCAATGATGTCCTATCTCAAATGGATTCTACGACTCTTGAATATGTTCTAGATCACGGCCTTGGAGATCAGGGATAATTATTACATAAGATAAAGATGATCATTTAAAATAAGGTGCATTCATATAATCTAAATTGAATAGTTCCTTATTTATTACAATAAATAGCAGCCATACAGTTGGCTTGTGGGACACTATTTCTATCACGCTGTGGACTTGTTCTTTGTGCAAATAAACAAGTATCCGACTGTTGTATTTTGGGAGACTACTGGGACGAACTGTTGCACCTTTGACAGCCCATAAATACTGTCTTAAGGACATTGCATTAGCAAGCCTCAATCGATCATTTCCGTTTCAGAATTATTTCAGTAAGTGCGTTGTTATTATATTCTAATTTTATTTGTTCTACGAGAATAAACTATATTAAGATTTATAATTAGTGTTAATTATAAATAATTATTCTGTGAGAATAATTTACTATAGTTTTTAATATTAGTACTTAGACATATAAAATATTTAGTTAAATACTCCACCATGAGGCTTTCCTGATAATGTAGAAGTTACATGTTGGAACTGTAACATGACGTTCTATACAAAACCACCAGCAGCAAATCAGCTCTTTTCACTTGACACTATATATATAAATTAATTTGCCTTTATATAGGCTAGCAAGCTTCTTAAATCTAGGTTTTTGAATTTTGTTTCTTTTGAGGGGATTAGTGTTATTATTACATTAACAAATATCTTACATAAAGTAAATTTTCTATCCGTTTACAAGTCAGACTTTGATGTTAAACATGTAGAATTTGTGCGCATGTGTGTGACACCAAACATGACACGGGGATACAGTATATTTTGACATGTTAGTTTCTTTTGATACTCTAGCTAGTTTATTGCCGCAAGAATCCTAGAACGTCGATAGATCTAGGTTGGCTGAGGTCTTGCCCTATCGAGATGCCATTTTTATGTTTCTTCCCAAGCTATGCACATACATGTTTCAACCTATCGATTCAAACTTTATAGAATCCTTACCTTACAATTAAAAGACATTATTTGACACATATCGCATACTTTTTCTCTATAAAAGTCATTGGTTTGACATCTATCCCTTATATTTTCCGTTTAGATACACCGATATTCAACTCAATTTAAATCATATGCCAAATTTTACAAACTCATAAAACCTGCCAACATCGAAATTCAATCCAAATAATTTTTAGAAGGTTTCATTGAACTCGCTCAAAGCAATTAACTTTTGAAACCAGAATCAACCGAAATCGAATCGATACCGATATAAACCCTAGTATTCTTTTTTTTTTTTTAGAGAGATATAAACCCTTGTATTCTAACTAAGTCTTTATAAGAATTTCTTTCGGTCGATAGTAAATTAATGGGAGAGTAATTTTCATTTAGACTAAATGATTTTAACGATATATATGTTGCTATCTTAGACTGTTCTTCTTGATTGGAAAATTGTCCAAATGAACTTGTGAGACATGTTTCGTGAAATTCATATTTTTAACTTATATATTTGAACTTAAAACATAGTATTAACTACTTTTTCTCTATAAAGACATGCTTGGACATATATCATCTACTTTATTCCCTCCACCCAACTTCTCAAAAATGACATAATTCAACTTTCAAACTCAATTCAAATGATGTTTCGAATTTTTTTCGAAACCAAAATCGAACTAAACGGAGCCAAAACGAATCCAAATTGAGGATATTGTATTCTTAGCTCAAAACAAACAAGTTTTCTCGTTAGAACTTAGCCAGATTAATTTGGATGCAATGCAACCATTTATTTTATCATTCCTAAATGATTTGGGGTCTGTTTCTTTGCCTAGTGGGATACCATTTTGGAATCTTTGAAAAACCAAACAAGGAAGTGTTTTTTTTTTTTAAATAATAATAATAATAATAAAGCTTATCTTATAATTAAACACTATCACTTAATATTAAAAAAACAATCATCTTGTAAGAATTCCTCCCTTATCTCTCGAAAACCCACCCTACTTTTGTTTTAAATAACGTGATTTATCTCTTACCCTACTTCACTTACATAACAAGTTTGATTTGACATAAAATGACCTATATTTTAATATATTTCTCTTCTTTCTATAATCGCTAATAAAATATCAATTTCCTAGCTTAAAATTAAATATTATTCAATCAAAGCAAACAACTTCTATCAAATACACGAAAGTAGGGAATATCCCAAAAAAATTCTCCATAACTCTGAAAGTCCTGTAACTTTTGAACTCTTTACAAAAAACAAATACGTAACTACACTATATAAGTTTACATGTAGTCCTTTAACTTTCGTCACATTTCAATATTAGTCATTTTGGCTTTCATCCTATATCAATTACAGTCTTATGCATAATAAACTTTGTCCTGTAAATTTAAATAGATTTCAGTTTTCGTCCGGCACTTACAAATTTACTGAAAGTTAGAGGACTGAATTTGTAAGCATATGACAAAAAATTGAAATAGGATGAAAGTTAAAGGACTAGAATTGAAATAAAATGAAAATTGAAAGATTAAATGTACCTACTGTAAACTATTTTTTAAAAGATCCCCAAGTCATAAGACTATTTCTGTAATTCGAAAATAGACCCTCACTTCAATGACTTTTGATGTATTATTTGTTTTTAAGAAAAGAAAAACTACTACATAAGTACTAAAAATTCTCTTTATTTTTGTACTAGCATATTCACCGTGTAATGCACGGATGAAATTTTTTTTTCTATAAAATAAATAATAATTAAACTAAAGTGAATTTGGATTGTTACAAACTTTTTGCGCTTGAATATATAGCGATTAAGGTAACTAATCGGCCATTAAAACATATATGATGCGGACAATTTTTTCCAAAATTAATTTGACCAAAATTATTTTTAGTAAAATAGTTGTTTATGTAATTTAAAATTATCAATACAGTAGAAATATACATTTCTTTGGAAACTTAGCCAAAAAAAAAAAAAGATAATAATAATAATAAAGACAATAACTAATCACATATATACATTTACTATTAATGGTGTTGATTTTCCTCAAAAAAAAGAAAAAAAAGAAGATGGTGTCGATTAGTGTTAAGATTTCGCTCAATTTAAAGATGATGATTATTTCTAACTTTGCAATTTTAACAGTCTTTTTAAATTTAAGTTGATTATGATAAAATTAACTTTCTTTCCATATCAATCAAAAACTGTTTAACCAAGGAGCAATTGTGAAGTAATTTTTATTTATGATTTTCAATCAATGCAATAATTCAAAGCGTATGATAATATATTTTCCATTTTAAAAGAAAACCTTAACATAACAATAACTATAAAATTGCCTATTAAAACACCAATTTACAAGAAAATATTACATAGTTCTTGTTGTCTTTTCCTTTCATTAAGAAACTATATATATATGTGCGGTAAGTTACATTTTGACTCAAATAAGTTGATACATATATGTATTTATAAACATGTAACTGTTGTAAAACTATGCTAAAAGGAACAACAATTAAAGTAGACAAAGTAGAACAAAGTAGAAGATAAATAGGGAGAGAGTTTCTTATTATTAATATATTCTTGTGTATCTCAAATCATTTACAATGCACCTATTCATAGGGTCATAAGTGCAACCCAAAAGCCAAGAGTTACAAAATAACTAAGTGAAGTTCAATGAATAAAATACATGACTAGTGACCTTCCAAATGCATCCACCAAATGAATACTAGATTCATAACACTCCACCTTGGATGCATGTTGCTTATGGAATATGCCTCGTTAAAAACCTTGTTAGAAAAACCCTGTGGGAAAAACCTGAACAAGGAAAAGAGTACATATCCATTTGGGAGCGTGTAACACTGCCTCATTAAAACCTTGCCAAGAAAACCCATTGGGATAAAAACTTGGACGAAGGAAAATGAGTACAGTGTGCAAGTAATTATTAATAACACGCTCCCCCTCATGTCGGCACAAGGGCCACAAGTTGATGCACTCTGATATTGTGGACCATCTTTCTAAATGATGTTGCTTGACTGAAACCTTGTTAGAAAAAGATTGTTGCTTGACTGAAATTGATGAACGTCCAAATCACCATTTTACGAGACTTGTGGGTGAAGAGAAACTTTTAGTGATACGTATTCCATTATGTCTCTTTTGATATATTCATTTTCGATTTGAGCAATACAAGTGATATTGTCTTCATATAATAATATTGGCGTATTCCTTATTGAATGTAACCCACATGTTTATGAAAATATTGAATCATAGATCTCATCCATAAACATTTATCAAATGTCAAAATTTCAGAGTGGTTGGAAGATGTGGTTGCTAAAGTTTGTTTAGGAGATTGCCATGATTTAGTAGCTCCACCACAAGTAAATTTGTGTTCACTTTGGAATAAAATTTTATGCAACCAACATTTAGAGTAAAAATAAACTCATGTCAGTTGATCCACGAAGATAACATAATGTTTGTTTAATGTCATTTCAATGACTTCATGTTGGTGCAAAGTTGTATCTAGTTCACCGAGAAAGCTATATTCCGACCTCGAACAATTTCAAGATACATGAGGGCTCTTATTGCACTTACATATGGTACTTCAAGACCAAATATTTATTCATTGTTCTTTCCCGGTACAAAAGTGATATTCATATATCTAAAGAACAATCAACCATGAAATTTGCTCAACGAATAAACATTTATCAAAATTTTATCTGAAGTTATTAATTTGCGGTATTTGTGGGCTCTACAGGAGTTCTCATAAAATTTAAATCATCCACGCCGCAATAATAGAAAACTCATTTAAAAATCTTTCAATGCAAAACACATGGACAAATTGGATTATGCACGAATCCTTCTTTTACGAGGTATTCATTTAGCTGGTTATACCACATCAGACCAGATCACCCTAACTCAATAAGAATCGTATTGTTTAATAAAGGATAATCATGAGACCATTTAATTCCTTCAGGGATTTTAATATAAATATCACTACCCAATGATCTATCTAATATGCGGTAACTACATCCATAAACACATTTCAAGTCCTTCAGGGACTGAAAATCAATTAAATACCGCAACCTGATTATACCAGTCACGGGGGAATATGTTTCATCGTAGTTATTGGTCTCTGCGAGAATTCGTACAAGAAGTTGTGTCTTATATGTCACATTTTCATCATGTTTTCGTAAAATTATATGTTTGTGACATATAAATTTCACGTCTTTGGGCGTGCGGACAACTAGTCTAAATACTTTTACAATTTAATAGTGATCTTGAATCGCATCTTTCTATATTGGCCAATTTATTTATTTATGTCGACATTAATATAACCGTTCACGGTTCAGGATCCTGATTTATAACTTTTATTTAGTGCGACCTATACATAATTACTTTCCTTTCTATCCCAGTTTTTTTGATTTATTCATATATTTTATTTCTGTTTCACGTGCCTCTTAATGGGCATCTCGTGATTTAGACTGATCAGTCATTTTTCTATAGCGCTTTATTTTGAAACAGTTTCCTCTTCAGGAGGGATATATAATTTAAATACCATTTTTCTTTAAAAGTTTTCTTTTGCACCAATAGTACTTTCACACTTCAAGTGCGTTTATAGTATGCTAGCATATTGTCCTTCAAGGACTTCAATCCATGCTGGTGCAATTTTCAATTCTTGCTCTTTTTGTGCGTGAGCCAAGCTGAGACAAGTATTGTACATTTATGTACTCATGTCAAATAATTTCACGTCGTTCTACATGCAATAACATCAATTCTCCCCCTAACGATGGGAAGACTGTCTCATCAGGATATTTTGATTTAACCATATCGCCTCGTCAGGCGTTTAAGATATATGGTTATAGCCTCGTCAGGCGTTCAAACTATATGATTACATACGGGAAATAAAAATTAACAAACACGTATTTGTAGACCTATATTTGTTCATTTTGGTGGAAAAATCAGAACATAAATCGCACAATCATAAATTTTAATTGAGAATTATTAGGCTTCTAGCCTGACACAAGTTGCAACGTTGCTCTCAATCTTATACTTGAGCAAGAATCTCAGCAAAAGCAATACATGTTGACAATAGGCATAACTTAAACCATTAAAAAAATTACTTTTACAGGACCATGAAATAACAAAATGGCCCACAAAGTGGATCTATACGTCCACATATATCCCATTAAATCATCATAAAAAGGTTTGGGATTCACAACCATTCTTCACAGGAGATGATCTTACAATTTACTTTCTATGTGAGCAAGCAACACACACATAATCATGAGGTAAAGAATTGTATGATTCTCTAAAAGATGCCCGTAATAATTCGGCGCATTTGTAATTTTCCTTGGATGACCAAATTTATCATGCCACTTCATAATATTTTGGATCATTGAACTTCTGGTTCAACTTAAATTTATGGTCGCATAATTCATTTTGATGAGAAAACTGGGATCTTATTCATCAATATTTTTCTGGCATGAAATATTGGATGTAGTATAAATATATTTCATATTCCCCTTATATATATAGTTTCCATATGAAACTCGTCAATACATTCTTCAAGACGTATATCTTTGAATTCAACAAATTCATTTTGAATATTAAAGAGCTCAAAGCCTCTTTTCCAAAAATATTTGTTCATCCAAACAATTTACATTTGCTCTTCTGGAGCCTTTATAGTACCTCAATATGTATTAACTTTTGTTTTTGCTAATTTCAAGTTAGAGAATATTTTTCCATCTCGAGGAATTGTGTGTGTCGACCTACTGTCAACCAAATAAATATTTCCACCATTCATCTTTACGATGCTCACATAATTATTCATGCATCTTCACGATGCTTATATTATCGATATTCCTACGATTTTGAATAAAATAAATAAAATTTACCCAAAATTTATTTATTAAACTTAAATAAATCATCATTAACTTTTCCGTTATCAATATTTGCTCCATTTGACTTCTTATCATATTAGCAGTGTCAAATGGTCACTACGGGCATTCCTAAATTAATACCTTTCATCTTCACTTAATGAATGCTTAGAAAGTATCCATAAGATACGTAAGAGATCAATGTCTTTTACTCCAAACCTCTAGCAAGTGTTACCAATTTGCACACCTTGCTTTTGTTTTTCTTTCTTTCTTTACCGCTATTTTTGTTTTACTTGGAGTAGTATGACAAAATTATTCCATGTAATGTATTATATTAATTGCATTCACTTCTCCGAACAAACCAAATGTTATGAGTGTCATAATTTTGTTTTTTATCAGTTCACTATTCAAAGCAAATCATCTGAGAGTATTTCTCAAAATATCTCTTTGGTATGACTTCTTTCGTGAGCATTTTATAATCATATTTTATCTCCACATGATCTCGATTGAATGTCAAAATTCTGGAGTATAATCATTTATCAGTTTAAACTAATGCAACTTCAGGTGCAAACATTCATAGTGATCATTTGTGAGAATCACATGTCTTTAGTGATAATACTCCTTTTTAATATGATGCAACTACATATGTCATCATTCATATTTTATCGAGCCTTTGGGAGTAAAACACATTTTGATGATTATATTGTGCTCCCAACATTTCCTATGACAAATCGGGTCTTTACTCCAATATATTAGGATCACTAATAATAAACCCAACCCTTCTTTTATCTATTACATTTGCCCAATTTTTCATTTCATGATTGTATTTATAAGGCTCTTCGTGTTCCAATGGATTTCAATATCAAGAATCCACATTTATAATATTTTATTTTATTTTTCGGAAATATCAAGGGCAACAAGATCAAATATGGTGATATTAGTCATAACTCTAAAGACATATATGGTACTATCTAATGCTAAAGATATATACTCAAATCTTCGGGTTTGAGTTTATAACATAGATTTCAGATTTAACTCTGATTTTAGAATTTCAAGTTCTTGATATGATAATAAAAATAAATGATTTAACATTCTTTAAACATAATCATCATGAGAAAAATACACATCCTAAATAATCTTTCATTGTCATGATATAAAGCAAAATCAGTAGCACAACAAGCTACTTTTGATCATAAAAGTGAAGTGTATCTATATGAAATAATGTTTTGAATATCTATTCCTTTGACAAGCCAAATTTTGAAGTTTTCATATTCGTTCTCTTAAGCAATTTTAACAAATAACATATATAAATGAAATATCAAGCATTAAATATTTTAATATATATTAAAGATATATCTTTACTTCATTCACATTCTGAATAGGTGTGCATCAAATTCACAAATTAAAAATACCCACTTCACTGAAACACAAAATTACAAATTCTACTCTAAAATCATTAGACTGATACAATTATGTAAATTAGTAGACATATGATCAAAGAGCACAATTAAAATAATTATTAATGAACAAAATTATCATGACCATTTTAATATGAATACCAAACGACAGTAGGCAATTAAAAAAATCTAACAAACAAAATAGCTTATGCAACTTCTAACAGAATGATTATTGATTTTGCATGCAACTTTATATATGATAGTATTTCTTTGACTATTATGACATATTGTAAATTAGTAATATATGAACTTTCTAATTCTTATATTATATCCTTAAACCAATACTTAAAAACACTTACGTATGGTGATAGAAAAATTTACTAATGGGTGTACCTGATTTTCTTGGTCATGGAAACATGAATTTTCAAAGAAGTAAGGATGGGTTCAAGTATCGCTTTTGTCATTCAAACACTTCAACTTGATATTTGTTGATCCGATTAGCTAGCTTGGAAATGGAATATAGAGCAAACTCGTGCTGATAACGTGTTGTAAAACTATGCTAAAAGGAACAACAATTAAAGTAGATAAAGTAGAACAAAGTAGAAGATAGATAGGGAGAGAGTTTCTTATTATTCATATATTCTTGTGTATCTCAAATCATTTACAATGCACATATTTATAGGGTCATAAGTGCAACCCAAAAGCCAAGAGTTACAAAATAACTAAGTGAAGTTCAATGAATAAAATACATGACTAATGACCTTCCAAATGCATCCACCAAATGAAGACTAGATTCATAACAGTAACGGATTCTTTTCTTTCTACTTTCAAACTTTTACATTATATTTATAGCCTAAATTAATGTCTATTAATATAGAATGCAAAAGTTGACCAATAACATTTTTAAGATAGTAAAAATAGTTCAAAATTATCAGAATTCGGAATTTCAGTCAAAAGTGCAAGATTTGGTCAAGGACTGTCGTGCTATAATATAAGTATAGATGTGAAATTAATGTACATGCAATGTTAATTTCAGGTTCTTGACCAGACTCCAGGCTCCTCTTTCGCAGCTGACATACATGGTTATTATCTGCAATTCCTAACGTAATTAATTCCCCCCCGATTAATTTTTGTATATTGATTGTTGTAGAAATTAATAAATTCTAGTTGCAGTATTTTTCATTAAACTAAATAAATTCTTGCCCATTTTCAGAAATGAGATGGAAAAACTTAAGCAATTTGATCCAGAAATCAACAATAACAGAGCATTGGAGATGGCTATAGGAATTGTAAATGAATTGAACATATATATAGTACAATTTAATTTTATTAATTACTTTAAATCTTGGGGTATTGGGTTGTTGAGTTTCTTTGCTTTTATTATACAGATCGAGGAACCGATCGCAAGGGAATCATTCCTAGTTTTGAGCTAAAGAAGTTACAAAAATTAATAAGGTAAATGTGATATTAATTTAATTTTCTTATGGCCCCTTAGAAATTCTGATTAATTTACATAAAATTTAAAGATTTGTTCTGGACATTAATATTCCCCTTAGTATTTTTTTTGGCTTACTTTTGGCCTGAAATTTTATGCAAAAATCAAAAAGTAAACTCTTAAATATTTTTAAAATTATGTGATTAAAAACAATGATTGAGAATAAATAGCATGAAATTATTATCTTATGTGAGATAATTGTATCAAAAATTTTATGTCAATTTAGAAACTAGATCTTGTTTTAGGGCGTCACAAAGAAAAGATATGTGGAACTATCACGGTTCATGTGACCCGATTGATAGCCTAATTGAGAAACAACACAATTGATGTCACTAATGGGTCGGATTCAAATTTGGATTCAGATCGGATACACTTTGATCCACTCTATTTCTATATATGTCGGGTCGGATCGGATCCGAATCTTGCTCAAATCTAGATTTTTTTAGTCCATTGAATGTTGCCTGGATTCAATCAAATATATTTCTCAAATCCAATAAAATCTCCACATTCAAAATTCACAATAATATTTTATTTTAAAATAAGTTTGTTAACATTACAACTTAATCTAATTTAACTCACATGTTTAAAGTTTCTTAAATTATTATATGAAAATATGCATAAAAATAAAACTATGTTTCTTAAGCTGATGGTAAAATACTATAAATGATATTTATCATAATAAAATATTATGTAAATATATATTGTCGAATACGAATATTTAACGAATCGGATCAACATAGATTAATATTCACTGAACATATTTCCAATTACAAATCCATAAATATATAATCAAACAAAATGCCCTTATTGTCATGTTTAATTAACTAAATTTTTACTCATTAGCTGCGAAAAATTATTTAGTATGACCGTTACCCGGATGATTTGGTGCATAAAACCCGAATTCATGTGCAGTGCACCTGCTCCCTTTTTAATAGAAAGAAATGACTAGAATATGATACCTGTCCACTAAATATCACTTTCGCGGGATTTCTAACTAACGTCACACCCGGCAGATTGCTTATATTCTCTCCTCTCTTCTTGACTAAGCAACAGAAGAAAATAAAGTAGAAAAATCATAATTCCGAAAACCCCTGCTCCATTGTTGCGAAAATTAGGTATAATTTATGTTATTATTCTATGATTTATAAAAGTTTTTTAAGTTTTCTAATCGTGGTGGCTATAAATTCGTTGAAGAAGTTATTATTTTGGGTTCTATTGAGGTTTTATTTTGAATTTTTGAGGAATAGTTAAAATTCATAGAAATGATCAAGTAGAAAGCCCTAGTACTCCATTGCTTGATCAACTTGCAATTCATATCCAGAATGAGCTATGAGTTCGTTTAAGACGAAAGTATTTGGCTTTCTTTCGAGGTTTTGTTTTCGATAAATGAAAATTAAATAGAAATGGAAAGGTGGAAAGCCCTAGTAATTAGTGCTTGATAAAATTTCAAACTTCAAGTTAATTCATGTGTTTTCCTTTTTATTCAGTTTCTGCTTGATTTGATTTTATTAGTGATTTTAACACATACTTGTTCATGTATTTCCGGATGTGAAGTTTTAACTTAGATTATTTCCCTGTTTTTATGACTATTTTAGTCCATTCACAATGTTATTTGAGTGATGATTGTTGTTTTCTGGAGCAGGGTTTGCTAATATAATAGGAAAAAGTCGGTTGAGTGTTTGAACCATACATATGGGTGGCGGTTTGGGTTCTGCGCTGATAAGATTAGGGGGTTTGAGCTCCGATTCCGATCAAGTTTCTGTTGATTCCATAACTCTGCTCGTTGCACTCCTCTGTGCGTGCATTGTGCTCGGTCATCTTCTAGAAGAAAATCGATGGATTAATGAGTCTGTAACTGCTCTTTTTATTGTGAGTTGCCGCCCCCCTTTTTGTTTTGGAATTTCGCAATTTAATCATCGTATGAACTTTTGCTGTTTCATATAAAAAATATTTAGTGGTTTGATGGCAGGGTTTGGGTACTGGAACCATCATTTTGCTGGCTACTAAAGGAAGGAGCTCGAGAATATTGGAATTTGATGAAGAGCTCTTTTTCATATATCTGCTACCACCTATTATATTTAATGCTGGGTAAGTCATAAAGTTCTCTTATAAGCTCTCTTGGGTTTTCTCTGCTAGGGATTATAATTTGATTTTGGTATTTGGTCTACTTGAAGGACATGGGAAGTAATAAAAGATAAATGTCATTTGCTATCTGTACTGACTGAGATTCTAAGAGTTTGCCCATTTTAGTTTGACTTGTGACATGATAATTTTTTTGGGGTTGGATATGATAGTTGTTTGTTGTTGTTCCCAGATTCCAAGTGAAGAAAAAGCAATTTTTCAGAAACTTCATGAATATCACGATGTTTGGTGCCGCTGGAACGTTGATATCCTTCTGCGTAATATCGTTTGGTATGCTTTTCAATGTTAATTCATGTTCATAAATGAGTTGTTCTTTTTCTGCTCACTGTATTCTAGTATATACTGCTTAATTTTTTTTAGTCCAGAAGGTTTAAACGAATATAAATAAAACATAGTTATTTATGTTACTGATTCATTTTCTTTTGCATGGAATCTTGCCTATTGGTTTTGTTTCATTTTTTTGTATAAAACAGGCTGTTTTCAAAGCCTTTTGGCTACATAGGGAAATTCAAGATAAGATCAGACTAGAACCAATCCGACCACACAATTACTATTTAAAAATATACAGATTCATCTGGAAGTTTCCTGTAGATTCTAGTGGTCTTGGATTGATGCTAAATAACTTCAGGTTGAAAAACAGGAATTACTTGGTCAATTTACTAGATATGATACTATTTGAATGAAACTGTCGAGAATAAAAAAATCTGGGGTTGCCTGACTGTTGGTTTCAGTCCCTTCTTGGATCATAACTAATTTGGATTGATCAAAAATAAAAACAAACTGTATTTGAGCAACTTCTGAACTTGAATTATCGCTCATTAGAACGAGACAAAAAGTATTAGAATAGTTCTTACTAAATCTAGATTAGAAATATCACATCACTATCTTATACCACGTCTGCGTCTATTTATTTGAATGAGTTACAAACTATATTCAGTTCAGACATTAGTTTGAATTGCATCATAGCATATAAATGCAAAGTCTTGTTTCTTTTTTTTCGCTCGGCATAGTGCTGACTCTGAATGTTGCAGGTGCAAAAAGGTTATTCGAGACATTGGACATTGGCTACTTGGAGCTTAGAGATTATCTTGGTAGCTTCTTACTCTTTTCATATATACATCTGGTGTTTGCAACTTCACAATACTCTGGGTTTATTTGGCTTGACTAAAGTTAGTTACACGAATGCTCCTAAGATACCTTACTGAATACTCGTCAATTTTTTTTTTTCCACCTGAACTGTAACTACCTTTTTTATCAATATGTTGCCACAAGAAAAAATATTGCTTACTGTTATCAGTATTGTAGCAAAATGAGAAACATAAAAATAGCTTGCAATAATGGCTGGGATAGTGGGATAATATAAATTATAATAAATTCATGTGTAGTAGCTATGCATGCCAATATGTGTATATGTGCCTCATGGAAATAAGTAAGAACTATATGCTCTGAAATTTCAGTTTACATTATTGACCCTTATGCAATCAACCCATAAAAATATCTTGCTCCTTTAGGTTTAAGATTTTTAGCAGGTATCTCCAGTTATACTGTTTGTAATCCATGCTTATGCCTTTGGTAACTTTGAAGAGTTAGCTTGGAATTCTTTTACAATTGATTTAGCCTCATGTTTGACTTTCTTTCCATTGTGTCTCTTACTCTTTGATTGGGTTTGATCTCGTCCTTTCTGCATACAAGAACTTGGCTTGATGGCTTCTAACAATTAAACTTCATTTGGATAGCTATTGGAGCCATCTTTTCAGCAACAGATTCTGTGTGCACCTTGCAGGTATGAATGATAATGCAATTTATTTTGTTCTCTATAAAAATGAAAGAGATACTTAACAAGGAAAATGGGAAAGCTAGTGCTAGTAACTGACTTATTTCATCTGATTGACAGGTTCTTAATCAGGATGAGACCCCCTTACTGTACAGTCTAGTCTTTGGGGAAGGTGTGGTGAATGATGCAACATCTGTGGTGCTTTTCAATGCAATTCAGAAGTTTGATCTTACACAGATTAACTCGAGAACCGGCTTAAAGTTCATTGGCAATTTCTTTTCTTTATTGATAACCAGCACTCTTCTAGGTGTTCTGGTAAGTTTTCATCTGAGACTCCCAGTCATTACATATGCATATAGCCAATAATCTCGTCAAATTGGCACCTCTGACTTTTGCTGTGTGAAGTATTCTATAGTTCTCTCTTAGGTTTCATGTTTTTTTTTAAGATCATAAGTGAGGATTTATAAGGATGAATGACATGTTCTATTCGTGTTCTTTCTAATGGAAGTTATTGCTACAAGTGCCAACTTATTAAAAATTAATTTATTATAAATGACATTTAACTCGCCAATCACTGGACACAAATTTATTTTAGGCACCACAACATTCTAGTTTTCTTTCACAATGTATCTCTTGCATTCCTGACTCGAATGTTATCATTATCAAATGCAGATTGGATTGCTTTGTGCTTACATTACTAAAAAGTTGTACTTTGGAAGGTACGTAACTGCAAGCAAATATTTTTAGTCAATCTTTTCTCTACTAAATTGCCAGTTACATATTTGGTAAACTGTTGAACCTCAAAATGCAAGTTATTTGAATTAACCACAAGTCTGTGTGATAAATCCGAGTTATTTGAATTTAGAGAAAATCTTTGTTTTTTGAACCTCAATATGCAAGTTATTTGCACTAGCACACCCAAGTGAGTGGAACATTTGCTTATGAATATTACTGATAAATTCTTAATGTGAATAGTTATGAGAGAGTATGATTCTATGCCCATAAGATAAATCCATATTCCATTGGTGCGTTCTGCATCATATGGAAAAGCTTTACAATGGATCAATGAGTGCTCAGTTCTTACTTTGTTGCTTTTACGTACTCAACATACTTACGCTTCAGTGTTATATATACTTTACTAGTAACTTGTCTCCCCTAACATCTTAATTTCAGGCACTCAACTGATCGTGAGATCGCTATAATGATTCTCATGGCCTACCTTTCTTATATTATGGCCGAGGTTCTTTTCATTTTCACCTCTATGCTGAGCTTCTTTTATTAAATTTCGTTTTAATTTGTCGAAGCGGTACTAAATTACTAGTTTTACTGATCATGTTTATTGCGCCTATGTCACAGCTCTTTGATTTGAGTGGAATTCTGACAGTATTTTTCTGTGGAATTGTCATGTCACATTATACCTGGCATAATGTGACAGAAAGTTCAAGAGTGACCACCAAGTAAGCAGTATATGAACATGTAGTCTCTCTTTCTGTCTCTTTCTTCCGTCTAAAACTGTGTCACCATTGCTTAATTATGTAAATTTTTGTAGGCATGCTTTTGCAACAATGTCATTCATTGCAGAGACATTTATCTTCCTATACGTTGGTATGGATGCTTTAGACATAGAGAAATGGAAATTTGTAAGCAGAAGGTATTGTGGCATATACTGAAAAGTAATCGATGTTGTAATTTCTCTTTGTATACGAGTTTCATGCATAAATTTTTTCTCTGCTTACTCCTGTTCTCATCAGACCAATGTATAATATTGTTCATTGTATTTTTATTTTTGAATGACATATTTATGTAGCCCTGGAAAATCTATTGGAGCAAGTGCATTGCTGCTTGCCCTTGTGCTGATCGGGAGAGCATCTTTCGTTTTCCCTCTGTCCTTTTTATCCAACTTCGCAAAAAAGTCCAAGAGTGACAAACTCAGTCTCAAGCAGCAGGTAACATTTGATATTTTCCTTCTAATTTTTTGATGATGCATGTGACGAGAAATAAATACATAGTACGACTACACAGGTTACCATTTGGTGGGCTGGTTTGATGCGAGGCGCTGTCTCCATGGCCTTGGCTTACAATCAGGTAAAAACAATACTTTTTCCCATTGCATGCCCAGAGGGTTGATGAGGACGTAAAACTTGAGCCAAGTCTAAACAAAAGGGCATACAAGCTAAACAAGTGTAATGGATTTGTTATTACAGATTCAGAATATTAAACTTCAAATTCTTGAATCCAAATGAAGCTGCCTTTGGTAATATTGAACCATAAAAACCTGAATTTTGGTAAATTTGCAGTTTGCCAAATCTGGGCATACCCAGCAGCCGGGGAACGCGATCATGATTACTTGCACCATTACTGTGGTCCTTTTCAGTACAGTGGTAAGAAGATTACTGCTCCTATAAATCAAAATGCGGTTTTTCCTTAAGCTCTACACTGTAAATTCTGATCGTGTTTGTGTTCTTTTTGCCTTTATAGGTGTTTGGATTATTGACCAAGCCTCTTGTAAGGCTTCTGCTCCCTCCGTCAGATCATCCCAATATTATGAATTCCGTTGACCCTTCTAGTCCAAAATCTCTAGCACTGCCTCTGCTCGGCAATGGTCTAGAATCAGGTGGTGGTGGTGAAGACAGTACACCTAGTTTTCGAACTCTTCTAAGCACCCCAACCCACACAGTCCATCATTATTGGAGAAAGTTCGATGATGCATGTATGCGTCCAGTCTTTGGGGGAAGGTTTTCTGCGTAGTGCTGAAGTAGTTTTAACTGACCTACTGCTAGATAGAAATATAGAATGTCCATATATATACATATATATAGCAGATATGTATTAGCTTTACATATGTTAAACACTTGAACCAATATATTATGGCACACACGTATATTTTATGTAAAAAGTTTGTAGCCTATATGCTGTTGCATTTCATGTTCAGCTTTCCAGTTTCCTTTGCATGATTTGTGTTAGCCTTACTAGTTAGATTGTATTCTTAAGATATGTTTGGTTCTTTATACTTAGATAAGGTAGCATAGATTAAAATTCCTACAAATTTGCAAATAAGTTGTCGGGCTACAAGATCGAAGAAAGCGTTGAAGAGGTATGAGCGGAGCTATAGTCTTTGTACTAAACATTATTTTTCGTGTAATTGCTCGTTTTCATTTGGTATCAGATAAATACCTTAAATGTTTAAAACATTTCGTCTGATAAAGATGACAAAAACTTTAAATATCATCTAACTTCATGGCCTTAATTACCTTTAGTTTCTGTTTTGCTGCTGTCATGTTGTGAGGTGTTGAGTTTGGGATTAAAGATGGAAAAACTTGTGCAAGTTAAAGAACAAACTGTAATGTAAACCTTTAGGGGACATTATTTCATCGTTGAATTGCATTGTAATGAAATACATCTACAAACAACAATTTGATCGTAATCGTCACAAATATTAGTATACATCGAAAACGTAGAAATAGTAGACAAACAACGTTTTAGAATTGTGTCATTTCTTGAGATTTGCTTCAGTCTCGCACAAACCTAACAAACTTATTACTTCAACACATTTTCTAATGCACGAAACCAAAGAAAATCTCGAGAAACTCTCCGAATCTCTAAAACCTCTCTCAGAAAACACAAACAAATGGACTCTAATATTATCATCGACAGCATTGTACACCAGAAAGCTGCATTAACCAAAAGCCACCAAATACAAAACCACCATTGAGCCCAAGAAACTAGGCACATACAACCTAGCTGAAGAAGAATCCGGCAAAATCCCAGATGGGGCAAAGGCCGCCATACCTGGTCCAGGAGCCGCAAATGCATCGGGATTTGGTGGGCTTGGAGTTGAGGGAATTATAATGGGGACACTTGGAGAAAGCTCAGGGCCACCAGGTGAAGGAAAAAGAGGAGATATATCTGGAGATAATATTGGTGGTGGTGCAGATAAAGGAGCAAAGTTATTTGTTGGATAAGGTAACAATGCAGGAGCTGCAGAAATAGTAGAATAATGTGGCATGTTCTTTCCTAAAGAAGATGAAAATGCCATTGAAATGGTAAAAAGAATAATCAAGAATTGAGTTATGGAGCAACCCATTAGTGATGAGGAAATTTTATGTAAAGGGTACTGAAATAAATGGAATGGAATGAATGATTGCGGAGTACGAGTGAGTTTTTGAGTTGACGAGGGATTAAAAGAGGAAGATGAATTTCAGCGGGTGTTTGGTCTAGTAGAATATATTACTTCTCATAATATGGGAGATCCAGGTTTAAAATCTCCGTCGAGAGAGGTGTCCATATAATATGTCAGATAGTGTTTCAAAAGATATTGAAAAGGAAAAAAGGAAAGTGGGATTATGGGGCCACAAACAATTAATGGGCAGTAAACAGGTACACATGTTGAGGAAATAGACAAGATTTGATGAATGGAATATGGTCTGGAGAACATGAAGGGTGAACTGGTTGCTTATGTCCTTTTCCTAAATGGCTGTTTCTTGCATTCTCAGCCCGTGAAAATCTTGTGTCTGTTTGAGAATTAATTAGTACTATTCAGCATATTTTATATGTAGATGGGACAATTGTGTTTTGATTTGGAATCATTTTGGGGGATATTTTGGGAAGTATTGAATTTGGAATTCAGATTGGCTAAGGTAAAATTCATTTAATCTTCGAAATGAATGCTTTGCTTGTGGGCTCCAATTATAAGACTTCTTCAACGGGTAAAATAGGACTACTAAATTGAGCCAACATAAAATTACTTGAATCTCTAATTAGTGCAACTCCAATGCATAGCTATCCAAATTGGATATCAAATACTCAATTGATGAATGCGTCTTTTGAGGTTTTTACAAAGTTTTTACTCCAATCCTGGACACCAAAATGAAACATCAATTTAAAAATTAATGTAAATTAAATCAACTTATTCACGCGTCAGTTAACAAATGGTTATTTTTTCCCATCAAATTTTGATATTATGCTCCATTGCCCATATATTGATGGTAATGGGGTGTTGACATTTAAATGATATCGGGTTTAATGTCCGGGTTGGAGGTCCATTTGTCACTCTCAGCCATCAAATTGGCGGTTATGTCATTTGATGGTTGGGTTGGAGTTGCCCTGAATGTATTTTTCTGTTCAAACTTAATTAACCGAATATTTTAGCTCAAGATTTATCAACCACCTTTAAGGTCTAGATATATCATATATGGTTGTTACTGAGTTAGATTTGAGACAAATTCATATCTAGATCCAAATACATTTATATTGAGCTGGACTGGGGTCGAACTGAATCTTACTCAAATCCGTTCGAATTTCAAATATTTTCGGAGTCTACATTCTTAACTTTCAAAACCAAAAGCTAACGTTGCAAAATTCTTGAATTGATATGTTTTAGGTTGGTTAACCAAATTGGCAAACCAAACTCAAATTAAAGAAAGACTTCCTGTAATTTGAACAAGTTGGAATGCAAATCTTTGGCCTTTGTTAGATCACCCCATTGGAAATTTGAACAATCCCATTGGAATGCAAATATTTGGCCTAAGTTAGATCACCCCAAAATGCTCTATGTAGGTGTATTGTAGTTGGGGGAAATTCTCTAGACTCTAGTCTAAACTTCGCATGATCAAGACATATATATTGTACATTCTTTGTATTTAGTAATTCTTCAAGAAAGTGTTTTTAATCTCAAAACAAATGCATTTAAGGTGGTATTTTCAAATGCTTATACTTGGACTAGAGATTCTTGAAATCATAAAAGTAGTTGAGAATAAAAAGTGGATAGTATTTGCATTTTAAGAGAATAATCATTTAAAACAGGTGGTGTTTGCATTTTAAGTGGAGAAAAATGCCATCAAAAGCTAGAAGCAGCCTCCTTGCTACTTCTGTTTTTCTGTTATTTTCAACTTTTTTTAAGAGAAGCAAACTCAGAAGTTAGCTATGAAAACACTATGTTACTTCTATTTTTATGTTATTTTCAGCTTTTTTTTAGAGAACCTAACTCAGAAGTTAGCTTTGAAAACACTCTATAACTGCACTGAAACTAAAAAGGCAGAATTGTTTTCTTAAGTTGTTGAAAACACCACCTTATTGCACTTATCATATGAATGTTTTGAATTCGGCCAAACGCAATTTAAGCAAGAATTATTCTATAATTAAATGACTGCGAAATGTTGGAAAAGGTTCCTTATTAAAAGAAAATACATTACCAGTTTTCAAACTGAATACTAACAATGTGCAAATTAAAACCACTGTATTTAAGACAATGTCAAAATTTAGAAAATTAAATTTCTCTAGTGTTTCCTAGATTTTCTGAATAAAACATTGTCGTAAAAGCACTTTGTACCAAAGGTTTATATCGTAAAGGCACTTTTGTACCAAAGGTTGCAAGTTGCAACATCTGAAAGCGCCCAATTCATAGGTTCACGGGACAAATCCTATTTAAAATTGATGGTGTGAAGAGGCGCGCCAGATATATTATAAAAAAAACTCTCCTAACATGAATTCGATTTTGAGTTCTCCATTTTGGGGGGATTAATCACTTCCACTAGACCAATCAATTATCAAATGAAAAACTATAAAATTTTATTCTTTCTTAACACAAGTAATCCACCTTTCGGACCAGATATTGGGGAAGCTAGGATGCCAAGTAGAGTGCTTATGCTCAGCTCGGCAGCTGGGGCGTGTTATTGGTTTTTGGTACCAACATCCAAAGGTTCGATTTGTGCGAAGCATATATTTAGTAATTCCCTACCGTAGACATATAGTTAAAGTTGGTTTTTTTTTAAGTTATACTCCATCAATAGGCGCAAACCTTTTATAGTAAAAATTAAGGTCATCTCCAAGAGGGAAGCTAGACCTCGCAATTTCATAATTACATTCACCTCCCCTAACGTTTCAAAAACCTTACATTTTGATGACGTCATCGTCGAATTTTTATTGAACTTCCTATTTTATCCTTGAGGTTATTATAGCTATTTTGTTGGATAATTATACCCTTGTTATGTTTGGTACATGGGAGGGGTTTCTTTGCAATGTATATGTATAAGTATGGGTTCAAATGTTATAAATTTACATGAAACTTATAATTAGTTTATTAGTGTATATGTATTCTTCAAATAAAAATATAATAACACATCAACGTTTTTTTCCAATTTTTTTCATAATGCTTTTACAATTAAAGTACAAGGAAAAATAAATAAATTATGGTTAATTATAAGAAAAAAAACATTGTAGAACATAAATAAAAATGTAAATACAATCAACTTCACATTTAACCCATAATTTTAGTAATTTTAATTTTTTTCCTAATTAATTAAAAGAATAAATGAATGAATTAAGTTTAAATGAATAATTGAATTTTAATAGTAGTGTATGTATTCTTAAAATAAAAATATAATAACACATCAATGATTTTTTTCAAATTTTTTTCATAATGCTTTTACAATTAAAAGTAAATAAATTATGGTTAATTATAAGAAAAAATATTGTAGAACATAAATAAGAAATGTATATACATCCAACTTTAACATTTAACCAGTAATTTTAATAATTTCAATTTTTCTCATAATTAAAGTGCAAGGATAAATTAATGAATTACGTTTAATCATGAGAAAAAAAAACTTGAACAATAATTATTAGATATTATAAAAATGCTCACATTCTTACTAAAATGTTCTTAAACTTTTAACTAAAATTGTTATTATAAAATCAATATCTTTTTACAAAAAATAAAAATACTCGATTTAATAAAATAGTTATTATAAAATCATAAATATTTTTTTTAATATTTCTTACTTAAATACAATAATATTAAATCATATCTTATTTATATAAAAATACTAATATTAATAAATCAATAAACTATTTTAATATGAATTATTTTATTTTTTTTAAAAACCCTCACCATCCCTAACCCCCCACCCCAACCCCAACCCAACCCAACCCCCAACCTCGCACCCGTCGGTCCCCAACCCCTCACCCGACGTCCCCAACCTCGCAAATCTCCTCCTAGGCCGCGCCGCCGGCCTGGAAGGCCTAGGGTTCGAACCAAGCCGATGAAACGACCTGGGAGGATATTTGCGGGGTTGGGACGATGGGGGTGGGGTGGGGTGGGGTGGGGTGGGGTGGGGTGAGGTGAAGGGTTAGGATTAGAGTCTTTTTTTTTATGTATAAAATTAATTTTTGCAAGGGTAGTATTGTAATTTTGTGTATCACTTCAAGGGTAATATTATAATTTTGTGTATCATTTCACATCATTTTGTAAGATTTTTCAAATGTGAGGGAAGGTGGATGTAATTATGAAATTGCGCGGGGAATGAGAAATAATTAGCCCAAACCTCAGGGGAGGTCGATGTAATTATCCCTTGCAAGGGCAAATATGACATTTTGTTAATCTGTTTTTTTTAATTAAAACTGACGAGGACAATATGGTCATTTCACATCATTTTGTATGGATTTTCAAACATGGGGGAGGTGGATGTAGTTATGAAATTGTGAGAGGATTGGGCAATAATTAGCCCAAAGTTAAGGGGAGGTCTATGTAATTATCCCTAAAAAAAATGATAAGAAATCAAAACAAACCACCCAATATTAGTGAACGCGAAATTAGAACAAAAGCAAACAAAAAAGACAATGAAATGCAAATAGGAAAGGTACGTTCAGATCCTCTGTTCTCAGAAACTTCCAACTCTTTATTTACATATAATTGGTTTCAAGATTTCGTGTCTTATTCTCTCTAAAAAATAAATAAGAAAGAATTGAACCTCACCATTTTCCATCACCTAATAATACAAGTTTACAGCTTAATCCCCAGCCCAAATAAATAAAATGTATAAAGAATAAAAGAGAAAAGAGTAAAGCCTAATGTTCTACACTGGTTAGAGGAGCCAACTACGGCACCTCACACTACCTACATTACTCTCCACAAGACCTTCCCCTATAAACCGAAAAGACTTTTTCCGTAAAGTAAAAGAAAGTAACCCAAATCATGAGCAAGATGATAAAATAAGTCAAAATTTACGCATACAAACACTTACGCTCATCATAACAGAACTCTCAATATGAAACTTCGTTTTGTTCTATGGAATCCACGTATGGAACCAAAAGATCTTCCGATCTTTCAGAAGGAATTCCGTAGCCTTTGAGAATATTGGTTGACTGAGCTAAAGTCAATTCCTTCTCCAAAACAACTAAATGGTTGTCTTCAAATTCAAAGACCAAGTATTTTTCATTGCAAGCTGATAAAATACACAACCGTCAATGCTAGAGCTATCTATGCATGTTACAAATAAATGAACAGATCATGAGATGCTAGAACTTACAATCAACGAGGTGAGCGAGGTGGTGAATATTTCTTATCCGGGTCCCGTTTAACTTCAAAACCTGTCAATATAGTATATTTATCTATTCAAGTTCGAACATGTGAAGGCATGAACAAATGGACATGCATGCAGATACACAAATAAGCTTGTCAAATTGGCTATGTTTTACTTGCCTGCTGATTGCTCATATCTTCATATCCTAAGTTGACTTCATTTGCTAAAACCTGTGTGATATGCAAATAGTAAGCCAAAATAACAGTGGAGCATTTACATTTTAAGCTTTCAGCTAATGGAATAATCCCATTCCCTTGATATGGTCAAAGAGTACTAGTAAATTAGAAATTGACAGTTACGGCCCTGTTTGAATGTATTTTGACTCATGCATGGAGATTGGGAGTGAGAAAAATATTGAAACATGGTTTGGATGAAAAAGAATAAATGTAAAAATATTTTTATAGGTTTGAAGATGTTCAAATATGTGTGTATAAATGTTGAGTATTTTGGAAAATTTTGGCTCACTAGGGCTCCTTGTGGATCTGTTCTGGTCTGGTTTCGCCAAACCGCGATACCAAGCCACAATCAATCCAACTCGTGTTTGGACAAGACTCAAGTGAAATTCAACCCAACCCAAAATCAAATGAAACCTATTGACATGTATCACCTACTTTTTCTTATTTCATAATTCATACTCTATAAAAGTCAATGATTTGACACGTATCATCTACTTTTTTCTTCAAACTCTATAAAAGTCATTGATTTGACACTACAACATAATTTCCCCCCCCCCCCCCCCATCCAAACTCAATCAAGTAACATCTCAAATTTTTAAAACCCACGAACCCAAGATCCAAACTCAATCCAAATTGTGAGTCGGAGGTTTCGCCGAAACCACCCAAACCAATATTCTGAAACCAAATCTTATTAAAACCGAGTCAAAACCGATCCATATGGACCCCAGAGTTTTTAGAATTAAAAAATGTGAATGTATTGGAATGTGTTCTGTGTAGGGTGTTTCAAAAAACACGTGGGGCCACATGGTTTCTTTTCTTATGAAAATGCAGAGTTCCAAAGTTTTATGTTAAATTCCGACCGAGAAATAGAATACATCCAAAGAGGCTCACGGTTCTATGTTTAACTGATCAGTTGCTAAATATAAGAAGAGAGACTCATAGGTGAATAAAATGCTCTTAGAAGGTGCATAGCCATGTGAATACCTGCGATAGGATCACCATTTGTTCTCCTTTGAACTTTGCCATAGAGTATCGTGCTCTCGTCAACAATTTCAACTGACCATAAAAAGAAATGGTAATAATCAAACAGAGAACTCAAAATAACACATAATAATGGTTTGTGTGTCAAGGAAAGGAGAGAAGAAAAGCTAATTACGCCAATGCCTTCACATTCTTCGCTGTCAAAATAAACACAATAAAAATCTCATTAATTCATATAAACGTTACATAATAACTAACAAGAATAAGTCAAAGAAATGATACATACTCAATCAGGGGTTCTGAAAGAGGTGTAAACACCAAACCAGCAACTATTAAATATGAAGGCTGACCTCCTTCAATGTGATACGGAACCTTCAAGTGAATATAATAGAAAAAGATCATTTAGTAACAATAGTTCAATTCATGTCTGGTGAAAAAATTTACTCCGTAAATAAGAACTTCCAGTTACCAAATGCACTCGTGTATTCAAAACGACTTGCACTTTCATAAGTTGCCCTCCCCTAATAATGCCAAGTTCTGCTACATCACCTGTAAACCTGAAATTAAGCAACAGTATTAAAGACATGGAATCCAAATTTTAAGATGAATTTGATATGGAATCCGTATCTATGATGAACTTAAATATGAAATCAAATTTTATGCTGGAGTAATTTTTACTTTTGACTGATAAGATAGCGAAATGCAATGCGTTCAGATGACCGAAATGGTACTGTCCCTTCAGACCCAACACGAACATTGTCAAAGCTCACTATAACATCCCCCTGGGAGAAATTTAATGAACCAAATGTTATTTGATGTCAACAAATCCTTCAAACATCCTGTTTACTACTGAAATATATAAAAAAAACAGTAACAAAAAGAACTAATGCAAAATCAGTATCACTGAGATGGTAAAGCACAATTCCAAAGTTAGCTCTCTTGAACAGCCTAACCAAGTTTTCCATTGATTTATCTCTTTCAGTTCAAATTCCAACCACGAATTCATCAGACCAGCAAGCTAAAATCTTTATTTTATCGTTTACCATAAAAACTGAGTTTAGGAACAGCGGTTTACCAACTGAAATTTTACATGGTTTTTTTTTTTGGTTACAAAACTTTACATGGATTATGAAGGTAACCGTACCTCCTTCAACACGTTACTGGCATGGGAAGTTGGTTCGACTTTGCGAACAAGTACACCCTGAAAGGACATTTAGCTTGGAGATTATCAGGTGTGAGTTAAAATAGAGCAACCAAGTAATATGAGAAAAGGAGCAGTTTAGCTCCTTCTGAATAACTCAGCAATGAAATAAAATCTGTTCAAGCAAAACTTCAACTATTGAACAAAATACATAGCATTATTTGTAATGTACCTCAAATCCCAAAGCTAAATTACTCTCTCCTAGTTATAAATATTCCCATATGATGCATAAAAACCTCAATATCCAAGATATTAACCCCATAATCACATTTCTTAGAACTTCCAGATGGATCTCATAGCATAAATATGACATAAAATAATAAATCATAATCAATGTAAAGTTCATCAAAACAAACAAGATGTTAGATTTATGAGGTTGAATCAATTATAAAATTGATGATAACTCAATGATTTGTTTAATATTTTGCTTTTTATAGTAAGTTGGAGGAGAGAGGAAAAGTTTTTCATTCACTTCATTACATCACATTTCAGTGGTACGCACACATATATATACTTGTCCAATGAACTATCTAGAATTTTTGAACTTTCTAATTCACTCTATACTCTCTCGAATTATCAACACCTATCTTAGATACCCTAGGATATATTGATATAGTTCTAGATTCTCCTACTAAATGATTCTATAATATACATGAGATATCTCGATGAATCTTGAACTATTAAGAAACTTTGAGCAAAAGGGTTTTTAGGGTTTTAGGACATTTTAACAGTGAAGGAAGATTACTTACGCTTTACAGCACGTATCAAACATATAGGCAAAAAATAAAAGTGCTTCGACATCAGTATAGAGAAAGAGAGAGAGACCTCATTGGATGGCACATTTAAGCAAGCCCGCAAAGCTGGATTCTCCAACTTTTGCAGCAACACTCCAAGTGAAGGGAACCCTAAGAGTTAATCAAAAACAGTGTTTATTCATATGATTCCATTAATAGCTGAAAATATTGCCAACAATTTTTATCCATTTCAGCCCATGTGTTTGAAGTAAGAAATATACTCCATACGAGTGCAACCCATGACCAACTACGATACTTTATGAGAGTATATGGCACCCATATCAAAAGTAATTTAGAATATGAATGCCAATTATGCACTCATTAGTTCACAAGAGGAGGAAGTCTAACCAGTGTATTTCCCATTCCTCTTATAGTCTTCAAGAAAATGAGACACAACCGTAGATGGGATCACGTAGCCAATATTCTCAGCATCATCGGATCTGTATACCTAAACAAAAGGTCCTCTGAGAATATGATTTTGAAAATGAGACTGCTGATTCTGGTTAGGGAAAAGTGTTTAGTCTTTGAAATTGAAACTTCCTGTGGAAAATTGGACTAGAAAAGGGAGCCTACCTGAAATGCCACTCCAATGCACTCTCCTTTGTCATTGAACGCGGGGCCGCCACTATTACCTAAAATATAAGTAGCATTACAAAGGACCATTACAAATATATATATGGCACGACTGCTTCCTAGTTTCACTAGAAATACTTACCAGGATTTATTGCAGCGTCAATTTGAATACCAAGTAACTCCGAAGATCCATGAGCATATGATGTCACCTGAAATTTACCAATTGTAACTATCAACCATTATTATATGCAGAGGAAGTGGAAGTGGAAGTGGAAGTGGAAGTGGAAGTGTCAGGAGTAATGACTTTTGATATAACAACTGATCTTTTTTCCCTCATCTTAGTGAGTCCAAATGTAAATGCAGACATGGTTTCAACATTTAAAAGTGAAAAATAATATACATAGAAAATAAATATGTTCCATTTCTCTAGGTAGCAGCGATATAGATCAATGTCTCATAAAGTGACAAATGAGAGTTGGAGCATGAGAGTATCACTTACCATGTGAGAGTGAAAGAACCTAGAGCACTACTTTTTTTTTTTTTTTTTTTTTGAGAGGTCTAGAGCACTACTTAATAAGTAAAGAACGTCCTTTTATGTACTTAAAAATTTCCGTTAGTGATCAAATATATTCATTAATGTCACTGACATAAACTGACAAGTTGAACCATTTTTTCCATTCATTTGCCAAATCAATTAATGGAATGTTCAGTCCTCATCAGTATTGTAGGCCAACGCCTAAAAATCTTTAGGCAACGTCATTTCAGTTATTTGGTAAAATATAATCTAAGAGCTCCATAGAGTGATTTAACATACCTCAATTCTTGAAACCACTCCCTTAGACACTGATATGGTTTCTCCTCCAAGCGGATATCCTACAACAGTCACCGCATCCTGCAAATTTAGTGGGGGAAAATTTGTGTAATAATGTATTCAATGGGCAAAATATACGGAGATCAAACCAAATTAGGCAGAATAAGAATTTGAGCTTCAGGAAACATCAATTCTATATCTATATATATATATATATATAGATATATATAAAACAAAGGGGAAAATTAGGGTAAAATAGAAAGGAAAAAAAATGTATCAAGCGAACCTGCAAATTAGGCAGGCGTCCAAACTGAAGGGGCTCAGCTCCTTGCCAAAACTCCTCGCTTTCAACAGAAATCAGAGCTATATCACATTCTACACCTCTTGCTAGAACCTGAAATTATATCATTGAATACAGAATGAGCACCAGACAAAATGAAATAATGAGAACAATAAGAACAATATCATTCAATCTTGGAGAACACTACCTTGGCAACATATTTTGTATCATCTCCTCTTCTCTTTACTTTGACCTGCAAATAGATGAAAATTACACCAAAGAATGGAAATGAATCTATGGTGCACTTCACATGAGAACATGAAACAAATGATTGATCGGAAAAAAAAAAGGTCGCCAGCATCCAAAAACACCAAGGCTATGTTTGGTTTTTGGATTTTAATGAGTAAAGCAAAAATGTAAATATTTTGTTTGCATGAATTGACGGAACGCTGAGATTTAGTATTTATTCATTTTTATTTTCCTAATCATTTTCTTCACTAAAAGTCTAAAATTCAAGTTTCAAACATAGCATAAAGAATTAGTACAAACACATAATATTATGGCTTACAAACTTGAAGGAAAACCATGACTAAAGATCTTCCATATGTCAAGTTCAGCATATCACATATACTTTAAGAGGCTAAAAAGGAAATGAAACCCATGCATGAAAGGTAACAACATTCATTTGATTTTGATATTAGTTTCTAATGGAGGGATTTGAAATGCAGAAATGATTTAAGCTTGGATAGATCTTAAATAGTAGCATTAGCTTTTAATTCATTGTTTGAAGAGCCTAAGGAGCCTTCTATTAATCAAGAGCCATAGTTTTCCAGTAGAACTAGAGAAAAATCGCTAAACACAATAGATCTCAATGGTCTTTTTCATACAATTTCAAATAAAGCTTACTGGAGTAAATAAATTTTTGATTTATTTGCCTAAAGAACTTAGAATCACCCGAATTATCCAAAAAATTGCAATGCATCCATACATATGGATCATATTCAAAAGTATATTTGATTTAAACAAATCCTAAAATAATGGCAGCTATCTAGTGTCCAGTGTTAAATCAAGAACCGTAACATATAAGAGAATTTACATTAACTTCCAGTTGCATTCAAAAGTCAATGAGGATAATTAATTCTTGTAAACAACAATTCTTGTGTTAAATGAACTCAATAATGGAACGTAAACCATTATTAAGGCTTTCAGTTGTGCTATGGCATGAATGACAATGGGGATAGAGCATGTTAATCAACATACCCTTTTAGCACAAGTGAAAAATGTTGAATCAAGTGAAACTACATACTAGAGCCAGATGCGAATTAAGATCATCATCAGAGAGTACCTGTGTATCATGTTCAACACAGTGCGCATTGGTCAACAACTTTCCGTCCCCAATCATAAAAGCACTGCATAGAAAATTAAAACTTCAACAAGCTCAATAGAATAGGGGAATTGAAATTAAGAACATAATATAAAATTTCTAACAGAAAAGGGTGAATCAGGCATGCCTTCCAGTACTAGTATACTGTCTTTGTTTCTGCCAAGGAAGGGAATAGTCTGGTGCAGTATGGGTACAGTAAACCTAAATTAAGAGAAAAGGGAATTAGCAAGAGTCCAGAACAAATTACAAAAATGAAACAAAGATACCAAATATTTCAGCACGTAGGTCAATTGTGAGGTTACTTGAAACACTAATAAAATTGATATTCAAGGATATACTGAAAAAATAAACATTGCCAAGGATAATAATTATGAAAAAGGTCATTTTACGTACATTCTACATAGCTAGTTTTATGATTGTATAAAAATAATTTCAGGTAATATTGACTAACTGATTAACACCATTACACATTTCATTTCAAGCATCGAATAAGGCCAAGAGCCAGAATCAAGAAAATATTAACTCCAATGTATCTGTACTACTTGATACATTTATTTATAAACAGTGATATATATTAGCGATTGATCTTTGCTGATTAGCTTATTTCCAATCCAAGTTACTCTTTTGCAGAATTACCTTAGAGAAAAGCATCCTGCTTGCATAAGTTAATTACTCTTACAGATGCTAAAATTAAAATCTTTTTTTTAAAGTATTCGAACCAAGATCTCAAGACAATCAACTCAATGCCACCAGCCAAACTAAGGAACCCACTCTGCTAAAATTAAAATCTTAAAATGTCTGAAGATATATAAGGCAGTTGTTAACTTGTTATATGGCATATAAAGTAATATAGCAGTTGGAAAAGGAAGAGAGTAACTAGCAGCAAAGGTTTATGAAAAGGCTCCACAGCATAATGCTTCAAAAACCAAAATATTATTAGTCTTTCTCAATATGTAGAAATAGATGAAGAATAACAAAACTACAGCTATATCAAAGGAAGCGAGAGTAATACAGATAGAAAATTGTAAAAATAACAGATATTTACCTTAACAACAGCTTTAAGGAAAGCAGCATTTTGAAGATCACGCGCCTTTACCTGGGAAAGATAACTAATTAGGCTTTAGGAACTGAATCAACAAACAAAAGCCAAAAATCCCCCAGAGGGTGGTGTTTATAACTTATCACCAAAAAGATAACCATAACACATGAAAAAATATTCCAAATTAATCAAATCAGATTAAACAAAAACCTGTTTTCAAGCACCAATCATCTACATATCTTTATCCCCAATCAAAAGAAAAAAGAAATACTTAAACCGATAAAGATAATAAAAACAACACAAGTGGCTGTAGAATGTACCTGTTGTTCCTTTGAGTCCACTTCGATTCCCTTATTCCCTTTCTTCTGTACTCCAATTGATTTGAATGCTGTCGATTGGGATCGTCCAGTTTTATTCCTACTGCTTCTACCGTCTGCATTCGAAAAGGGATTCTCATCTCTTGATCTCTGTGGAAACTTCTGTGTAAATAATAGGGATGAAAATCAAACCAAGCGATCTTGATCAATCTTAACAACATTTTTGTTTGATACCTTTTGAAGCTCGGTTCGGGCTCGACTAGATAAGCTAAAAAGTGATAAAATATATGTAAAAATATCAGGCTACTAAAGCTCGACTCATGTTCGGCTCTTTTAAAGCTCGTTTGAGCTGTTTCAAGCTCGATAACAAAGTTCAATCCAAGCTTGAACATAGTGTTGTTCAGTACTATTCAACTCGTTTATACACTATGTAATAAGTTCATTCTTAATCCAATAACAAGATATGAAGGGTCTTGGTAGACAAAGTGAAAAACTAATCTTTTTCTTGGATAAGTTATGCTAGGACAACAAGAAGAAAGTATTCAAGAACAACATAGGCTTAATAATGCTTATCTTTTTCTTAAGTGGGTTATATTGGTACAAGCCCCTCTCCAAAAATGTATTAAAAAAAAAGATATAAAAGGGCTATATTACTATTTTCGTGAAGTATATTATACAAGCACTAGCTCTGTGCAATATAGTGTTATTCAAAAAACAACTGAACTAAGATACAAAAGGGGCTTCAATGCTTTTACTGGTGTTATTTTCTCTAGAAAGAAGGAAATGTGTGTTTGGGTTTACTACCTCAATGGCGGAATTATGCGAAGATTTCTTAGATTTTCCTTGTATCGGAATCTGATTCTGATCCTCCGAGTGTTGACGAACAGTACTAAACGCATAATTATTAGTTCTACGCGAGGTGGAGAAGAGGCGGTGGGAGCCGGTGGTGGTGACGGCGGAGAAGCAACAGTTTGCGGCGGCGATTGCCATTTTAAATTCCGCAATGCAGCGGAGATTTCTCCTTTTGCTGTTTTCACCTTATCCTTTAGACAACGTTCAAGCCATCAATATTTGCCGTCCCGACCCCTAGCAATAGAATAAATGGCGTTTTACCCCTGCAATAACTGTAATATTCTTCAATTTACCCCTCTAGAAAAATAATAGGCAGATTATTCTTTTTCTTTTTTTTTATTAAATCACATTATCTTACTTGAATATTTAAGTCTTTAAATAATATGGAGAAAATACTCTCACATGTATACCTTCACATTATTCAATATTATTCAGAATTAAACGTTATTTGAAATTAAATATGTTTTCTCCCATATGTTATTACACATATCGCATATTACCTCAAGTATTATTGTATGTGTGACAATTTATCTCTTGTTCTGTTATATGTATTGCAGTTTACCTCCTATGACATTTTGTTTGTGAAACAATTTATTTATCGTGTTATATTATGTGAAACAGTTTACTCCGTATTATTATATATGTGAGGTGGTGATTTGTCATTATATGCATCTATTTTTTGTCAATAATGACCTCAATTGCAATGCTAGATGTGTCTTGCGGTAGAAAATGGGGTAATGATCATTTAAAATTTCCACAAGGAAGTAATGTTTCAATTTCCGTATGACAATGAGTTAAATTGATCATTAGGCCTATCACAGGAAAGTGGTTAGAATTAATCCCAAAATAGTATTTGTAAGTAAGCAGCCCCATAATGACAAAAGTTGATAGCCTAAACTTCTTTGTTGTCGATGACAACTTGGTCAAATGACAAACATTGAGACTCCAAGACTTCAAGGTTTTGAGTTTGAATTCCACCAAAAATCTTAGTATTTTTTTAAGTGTTATATTGTATTATTAGTTGTTTATTAATTATTGTAATTTACTTTCATTGTGGAATGAATTGATATCCTAATACTATAATTCAATGTTTCTATTAAAAATAGCGTTAAGCAGTCTCGTTAAATGTTAATTTTCAGTGTCGTTAGTTAATATAACCCAAAATAAAATCCTTTTTTTTTTATATATAAAATGTGGTGAGGGAAACCACTATTTATTTAACCCTCAATAAAATAAGAGCAGAAAAAATAAATGTCTCTCAATGTCCAAACAAAGTATAAATATAAATGTCAAAAGTAGAGTCGCAACTCTAAACAATGTGCCAAACAGAGACCCAAATATAAAGCGAAAAGAAAAAAATAGCAAAAAAGGAAGTCTAACAAAACTAAGTAAAAACTAACGAATAAAAAACATATATTTGGAAAGGAAAAAGCTCTGCAGAGGAACTATAAAAAAAACTCTAAAAATAAAATCTTATTATTTAATTGTTAGTAGTACTTCATCAATTTTTATCCATGCTTCATATTTTTGTAATACAATAAATCTTTGGAAAATTTAAGAAAATTGTTGAGCAAAGGTTTTTTTAACAAACAATGGGTTATTTTGAGTTGTGGATATTGCATAAATGCCTATTTCTAAGTCTTTTTTCTTTCCTTCCAATAATTATCAATACGTCCTTTGTCATTTTATTAAAAAAAAAATACGTCATTTGTCATTCATTATGTATAATCAAATTGTTGATGTTGGGAAAGACTTATTTTCCTTCTATCTTTAAAAAGTAATTTAAAAAAAAATATTATTGTAGTAATTCACCAGGTTTTTTCAATTTACACTCTATTTTAAATAAATGATACTACTTAACTTTAATAGGTCAAATATTCCAGACACATATATATTTACAAACAATAAGAGAATACTATTATTATAAAAGTTAAGAAATTATAAACACATGCACAAAATGTTCGAACATGAAAATTTTATTTTATGTGACAGCCACACAAATAATATGATGAAGCACCAACCTATATGATTACTGATTACATAATGTTGTGGTCTTGGATTTAAAATATAACTTCTCCAGGATCCAATTTTTATTAGTATTTAGTATCAAACAGTCATTAGACCGGAGATAAATATGAAAAATTTAAATTTAATGTATTTGTTTTTTTAAATAAAGCCTGATGAACATGGAAAAAACATAAAAATAATTTCAGGGTAAATAAAGAAACCAATAGTGTAGATTCTCTTTTTAAGATTCTTCTTCTTCATCCAATCCAATCCAATCCAATCCAGCTTCTTATCCAAAAGCATGGACAAGCCCGTTGAATTGATTCCATAAATTAATCGCCCAAATTTCCCGCCAGTTAAACTTTCTGGAAATTATTACCGAAAATCAGGGAGAAGTAAGAAAAATGGGAACCCTAATACTCAACGTCCCAATCCTGATTAACCCAACAATTAACCGAACTGGCAAGCTTAAGTCTGTACAAATTGAATTCCCAATTCTTAATTTTGAGTATTGCCGCCATCAGAAAATTAACGTTCGATTTTCCAAAATTCCGAGAAATGTTTCCTACTCAAATGCTGAGAATGAAGATATGGAGAATTCATTTCAAGAACTTAGGGTTCCGAATGATTGGTTGGAGCCTTCCAGAGCCTTAGAGGTAAATTAATTACTTTTGATTTTTAAGGTATTTAATTATTTGAGTAGGATTTGCAACGAATTAAAGTTTCTGTTTGTTTATAGGGTTCAAATTCGTCTAAGATAGTTATGCGTCATTCCTTGTGAGTTTATGGATAATGATTCGAACAAATTGTTGATTAAGTGGCAATAAGCGTGTGATTATCGTTTACTAATTAAAGTTAATTTATGACAGAGTAGAGCCCAGAACATATACCCACCTCATAATCATGTAAATTTGGCCACACCATGTTATAAACATAATAATACTAATAATTACTCATTTTGTTCATAGTATAAGGAAAAAGAAAAAGCAAGGATTTTTTTTTAATTAAATTGCACTAGTATTTTACTCTTTATCGTTTTCCCTTTTTATGCCTTCAAGTTCTATACTGCTGGTACACTTACATGGTTGTGTATTTTTCGGATGTTGGTATTCAGTAATGTGGGCGATTTTGTTTACTAGGAACAAGACAGCCTACATATTAGACGTAGGAAAATAGACAATCACGAAGCATAAGATTATACTTGTTAGCTTCAATATGAGACTATGCTATGTTTATTATGATGAAGTTCATAACAGAACTGATCTAACCGTGATATGTGTTGCCAAAATAAACGTGTAATACCCTTAACGAGTTTTGTAGGGTGCTAGAGTGTTAATTAGACGTAGTATAATAAAACAGCTATTTAGAGGAAACGTACCCATGTACTAAGTCTAGGTGTTCCAGCAATCTAGCATATTATATACATTTCAACCGGCGATGGTACATGTTGAGCATATTTTAGTTTTATCATATGATCTTTGGTGTTATCATTTGGTTTATTTATGCTGTCTGTTTTCTCTTACATAATGAAGAGCATTAGTGTCTTGATTTCTAGTAATCATTGCTGAAAGGGAAGGGTGTGTGGCTAATGTCAAATTGTTTGATTTTTACGGTGAACTCTCCAACTATGGGGGTTCTTTCAGTTAAGTGCAACATTCATAACTCATTTTCAACGCACACATGTTTTTGCTGCATATATTTGCAGGAGTCAGAATGGCTAAAAGTGAATCTTAACAAATGGTTGGACGATGAATACTGCCCAGAACCCACTAATATAGAAATAAGCAAGGTTGCTTCAACTTCATTCTACAATTCTCTACTGGAAAAACGTGCTGATTTGGGAGATATATTGTTGAAAATGGCTCTAGATTTGGAATCTATATCATATCAAGAAAGCTTTCATGGAGCCTTTTCCTCGGCAAATGCAGCAGTGAATCTTGTCATCCAACGGATATCGCATGAATAAAGGTTTGATACCCTTATTACAACTTACATGAATCTTGTCATCTCTATTTTGCCCTTAGGAAAATACTAGAGGGTGCAAGTTGCTGATTTTTTCGTATTTCAAGGGTGCTAAGTGCTAATTATGTATTTCGGTGGTGCAAAGTGCCTATTTCTCGTGTTTCGGGGGTCAAAGTGTCAAAAACCCAATCTTATAGCCATAAGCAAAACAACTATTTTCTCTTTCCTTTTGAAGGGAAATTCGAATTTCGAATCTGGAAGATAAATACATATTCAAAAATGATTTTCGATATCTTCTCGGTATTAACGTGTGCAAAAACGGGATTATATATAAGAAATTTGGAGAGTATAATGTATATGCGTTTCTCATTGATTTTCCATTTATCTTTGTAAGTATTTATAGTATAATGTACTAGCAATTGTATAATAATTACACTGTGACAATGTTAAACCGGTTGGACCAGTAAACTAGTAACCAATGAAGGCAACACAGATGATAACTTGTTACTAGTAAAAACTGATTCTCCTGTATCCTACCCTGCATCAGTTGGTGAAACAAGGTTTATTGTAGGCAGATGGATTTCAACTTGTCAAAATGCAGAGTAGAAGATGAAACAGAAGATTCTTATTCCACTTCCACTTTGTTTGTGTCATGTTCTTCCTCAATATAACGACGATTTTGGTCGAGTAATCTTTTTTTCTACAGCTGGGCGATTTGCTTAATGCTCCATTGTATTGGTATCTGAAATTCCTATAAGGGGTGTTTGCAACAGCTTTTGGAAACAACTTCTGAGCTTATTTTTGCTCAGAAGCTGTTTTCTAGTGTTTGCAACATCAGCTTTTGCTTCTGCCCCACCTCTCCAGCCTTACAAGTGGGGTGGGGGTGTCTTGGAAAATCCCAGAATTCTTTAAACAGCCGCTAAATGTAAACACGTATCTGTAATAAAGCTACACAAAATGCATCACTATTTTTCAATAACTTTTGTGGTTTCAGAGTGTTCGAAAACTTTTGAGCAGATATGCTGCTCTCACTTAATTGTTTACATGCTACTTTTGTTTTTACTGCCTCTAAGCCAGTCGTTACTGCAGGAAGTTGATTTTGAGCTGTATGTCATACTCTGATTGATAAACTGGACTTCTCTTTCTACATAGACATTGCTTTGTCAGATCATTGGATTGTTCCAATCCTGTTTTCCTACTTGGCTGGAAAGATTACATTCTAAGGCATTAAGGATGTCCTATGTACTTGAGTCACATTGAAAAAAAGATGTTCAACTCAATTAGATAGACCATTCATTATAAAGAAGTTTAATGGTGCTGGCATATTTGTATAGATCATACTATTTTTTTCATTGCTAAAGTGTTGAGCATCACTAGTGGTGAGTCCAAATGGGGACTTAAACTAGTATGTGTCCAAATATCCAAAAATCAAGCCACAATGGTGGACCTAAAGGCAGGTGCAAAATGCCCACCTCCCCCAGTTGAGCTCGAATTTGGGCTCTGAGCCTGTCAAACCCCAAAATCAATTCCTTGACAAATCCATAATTTTTCAACACTTTCCAACTGTGGGTGTCATATGTATTAATTAGTTTAGCTATCATTTAACATTTAAGTTAAAATAAGTAAAATTTTGAAAATGCATTTATTATCTTCTAACAATTTTATATACCAAATGTTCATATGCTTAAATAAAACTTCCAAGAGACTTTCTCCAAAACATGTTAACAAGTTATGTTCTTTTTGGTTAATTACCCTTTTTCCTTAATGACACAAACTTATAGACATTCTACACGTGACATGAACATATATAAATCAACAAAAAGAGAACAGAACAAGGAAAGGGAAATCATCACCTTGGGAAATAAAGAAAACTTGTAAATGTTAATTCAGAGTATTTTGTAGGTTGTTTGTGTTCAAACCGGGACAAGAAATGAGACTATTATGTAATATGCATTAATGATTTGTGAGTGTGTATATCCTAAATTCCTAATTACTAGGGTCCACTAATTTGGATCTGATTTCCTTTTTTTGTGCTTTATTCCAATGAATGAAGTCACCCGTAAGACTGTCCAGTATTCGTTTCTTCATCACCTTTTATCCCTTGCCTCCCATTTTCATGTATCTAATTCACAGTTCTAGACATTTTCCTGCACTTTCTCCAAATACATTTCTATACCATATATTTCTTTGTATTTTTATGTGTATCACACACAGAAGAGCCATTTGTATGATTTTTATGTATTTTGTGTAGTGTATGTGAACTAATTAGCCTTTTTTTTTTTTGGAAATTGTAAATTGTAACAATAAAATAGTTTCATATTTAAATCTTTTTTTTCCTTATAAGAATCGGAATGCTAACATTATAAATATATTTTCAAGATTTGTTCCATTGCAATAATTTTAACAAAGTCAAGATTGGAGTTATGGTTGCGTTAATCATATTCAAAATTTCAATCATATGTTGATAATCTTTATCAAAATTCATGATAAGATGTTGATATCTTGACCATTATTCATGACAACAGTTTGAGACATGTAATTTTGCAAGATCTTACGACTCATAGACAATCCTTATTATATATTTTTTTTTATAAATTACAATATTTTACCAATTTAATTGAGAGTATTTTTTTTTGGTGATCTAGCGAATTTTAACACCATACAATCACACATTTCTTTATATCCCAGAAAGTGAATTATAATTCTCTTTTCAAACAAAGATTATGGTTTATTTTTTTGAAATATTTAGTGAATTATACAGGAAATAGTATTACACTTTCATCGGAATAAAGCTTATGCTAACATATACTTATGTATACTTGTGTCCCTAATCAATTCAATTGACTAATTTTGCAAGATCCTACGACTCATAGACAATCCTTATTATATATATATATTTTTTTTTATAAATTACAATATTTTTACCAATTAAATTGAGAGTATATTTTTTTGGTGACCTAGCGAATTTTAACACCATACCATCACACAGTTCTTAATATCCCAGAAAGTGAATTATAATTCTCTTTTCAACCAAAGTTATTGTTTATTTTTTTGAAATATTTAGTGAATTATACAGGAAATAGTATTACACTTTCATCTGAATAAAGCTTATGCTATCATATTCTTATGTATACTTGTGTCCCTAATCAATTCAATTCACAAAGTGGTTTAGTACAATCAGTTATCAAATTCATCAACTTTATAATTTTATAGGGGTAGGTAGGTGACAATTTTGGGAGAAGAGACATGGAAACCTTTTTTATAAGGTCGAATGTTATCATCTATATCTTAAGCCTTATCCCAATTCAAAATATTTCCATATAAGCCTTGGGTGAAAATCTTACCTCTCAGACTAAATCTGAAAATCTTTTTACTAAGGTAAGATTCTATAAAGATTAAACTTGTTTTAATAATAGAACCTTGTCCAAGTCCATTTTGCCTTTTTAGACACAAAAAATCGAACCAAATATTTTAATTGTAACAAAATTATTTTCTAACTAAAGAAAGATTTTTGTCTCAAAATCTTGCCCTTTTTGGATCCGAAATTTTTACCTATAAATTGAGCTCTTCATACTCGATTTCTACATACAACATTAAGGAGAAGATTAGAGCTTTCACTTGCAAACTACTCCATTTCTAAAATCGATTTTTGAACTTACTCTTGCAAATTATTTTAGGAAACCAAAAATCGTTTTTACCTTGCTCTTGAGAAATTTGAGATATCTGAGAGGTAAAAAGAAGAGTGTTCTACAATTGTCAAAATCAGCTCACTTAGGAGCAACATCTTGTAATCAAAATATTTGTAATTGTTTGAGCGAAAGTTGTAAACTTGTAAGCTCGTTTTGTGCGATATGACCGAGGGTTCTAGTAAGCACGTGCGAAGTGCTATAGGACACGGGTTATAGTAAGCACGGTTTGTGTGCGATAGGACAATGATTCTAGCAAGCACGGTAGTTGAGCAAAATGCAAGCCATGTAAGCTCGTGAGAGAAAGCTGGGTGCTTCTTGTAATCTCGTATTGGCGAAGGACAAATCCTGCAAGCCATCTTATAGTGAATTTTTCCAGGGGTGTTGGAAAAGTGGAAGTAGGCCATTCGGGCGCGAACCACTATAAACGGTGACTGTATTTTACTTGCTTTGTTTTATTTTTCGTAGTTTTATAAATTTAATGCAACATTACTCTTAAGCATATCGGAACGATCAACTAATCTTTAACGGAACAACATACTTCAATTTTATACTTTAACAAAACTTATAACTTCTGGAACGAAATATTAAAAGATTAACTTAAAGAAAAAAATTACAACCTAATTCAACACCCCCACCACCCCCTCTTAGGTAGTATCATTGTCCATTAGTATTATTATAAGAAGGTTAACTGCTTTGTGGTTGATTTGCTAAAGGGGGGTGTTGGGTCACCATTCTCCGGAATAAACTGAAACACAAAGCAATTCAAATATTGAGAAATACGGGAATGAGTAACACTAGAAAATTGTTGGAAAATACCTGGAGATATTTATTTGCAGATGAGGTAGTAGCCATCAACAGTGGTACTTTGCTTTTGTTGTTGCAAACTACCCTCCTCGCCGGATGAGTTGCTCTCTCTAGGGCTAAAACCGTCAATTTCTTCTCTATCTTGTTAGAAGTAGGAACAACTGTTGAAACTTGCTTTTCATTAAAACTACATACCAGTGGTAGATTATAGGCTGCATATTGATAACACAAGATGAATATATACATATATACCAAAAACATGCAATTTTGTCCTTTAATTATCAAATTTATCGTTACATGAATAATTAGAATGTGACACCATAGCTGCAGATGGGGAGTTATCACCTGTAAAAGACAAACGTGCAGTCGTTTCCACCATCATAAGCCTGTGAATGTTGATTCTGGTGTTAACTATTGTATTGTTTGCAATAATTTAATGAAAAGTATATCGAACTAAACTTACAATTATGTTGTTGAATATGCTAAAACAGAACTTGAAATACTAAAGTCGATAACAGACATCTGCATAACAATGTAAAACAAGAATCATATACAACAAGTTTTTATACCCGGTTTTGATATTTCGTAACATTACAAAACTCTTAACATTATCTATCTATTAATAACAATTATTCCTACTTAATATAATGAATTTGATATTGGTCATTAGAGCATAATCTTGTAGAAAAGAATTCACAAAACAAGTATAGAATAAATAGCATTTACTTGGTGTTCTATTCTAAGCAAGGGGATGTTTGGATCCACTAAATAACTGGGAGCAGAGGCACTTGAGGTATCAACACATACAACGGCAGTAGCACTTGTGTCCTGTTACATTTAGTTTAGTAAGAAAGTCATTTCATCGATTATGTTTTTCTATAGAGTGGTTATCGTAAATCTCCCAGTGCCCTTTCTATAAAGGAAAAGCCGACAATTAATAATCATTCCAACAATTAGGAATCACAAAATTATCACTTCCGACAAGGTCAATTAAATTCTATCAACGATTTTTGTTGTTTAATATTGTCGTAATTCTAATTAATAACAATTACATTACTAATGTTTGTCGTATTATCTAACGGCCATATCAACGGCCAATTTTTTTTTTATTTCAAATAATCGAACTTTATCTTAAATTTGGATGACAAATGGGAAAAACATAAATTTGTTAAATTCATGATCAAGAAATCAATTCAAGAATTTCAGATCTCACCTCACATGTTTTCTTTGGCTTATGAACAATAGAATCAACCGAGTTATGCTTCACCATTTTTGCCTTAATTTCGTCTAAGTTAACCTTCAACAAATTAATTCAGTATTAAGAAATTATTTGTAGTAGTAAGTCAATTTCGTAAACAAACACAACACAAAAACACATTTCAAAGCATGCAAATTACGAATAAGAAATAAATAAAAAAATTAAAACCACATCCATAAACCCACATCAGAAATGGTTCAAAGAATGATACAAACATATGGACATTCTACACATGACATGCACATGTATAAATCAACAAAAAGAGAACAGAACAAGGAAAGGGAAATCATTACCTTGGGAAATAAAGGAAACTTGTAAATGTTAATTCAGAGAATTTTGTAGGTTGTTTGTGTTCAAACCGGGACAAGAAATGAAACTATTATGCAATATGCATTAATGATTTGTGAGTGTGTGTATCCTAAATTCCTAATTACTATTGTGTTAGTAGTGGGGTCCACTAATTTGATATCTAACTTCATTTTTTGTGTGCTTTATGCCAGTGAATAAAGTCACTCGTAAAATTGTTCAGTCTTATTTTCTTCATCACGTTTTATCCCCTGCCTTCCATTTTTATGTTTCTAATTGATAGTTCTAAATATTTTCTCGCACTTTCTCCAAATACATTTTTATACCATATATCTCTTCATATTTGTATGTGTTTTACACACGGAAGAGCCATTTGTATGATTTTTATGTATTTTGTATAGTGCATGTGAACTAATTAGTTTTTTTTTTTTTTTTTTGGAAATTGTAAATTGTCACAATAAAATAATTTCATATTTAAGTCTTGTTTTTCTTATAAGAATCAGAATGCTAACAATATCAATATATGATATAAAAATGTATTTGGGGAAAGTGCGGGAAAATGTTTAGAATTGTGAATTAGAAACATAAAAATGGAAGGCAAGGGATAAAAGGTGATGAAGAAACGACGACTGGACAGTTTTACGGGTGATTTCATTCACTGGCATAAAGCACAAAAAAATGAAATCAGATACCAAATTGGTGGAACCCATTAAAAACACAATAGTAATTAGGACACACACACACACACACTCACAAATCATTAATGCATATTGCATAATAGTCTCATTTCCTGTACCGGTTTGAACACAAGGAACCTGCAAAATACTCTAAATTAACATTTACAAGCTTCCTTTATTTCCCACGGTAATGATTTCTTTTTCCTTGTTATGCTCTCTTTTTGTTGATTTATATATGTGTATGTCATGTGTAGAATGTCTATATATTTGTGTCATTCTTTGTACCATTTCTAATGTGGGTTTATGGATGTGATTTTAATTATTTTTTCTATTTCTTATTCGTAAATTGAATGTTTTGAAATGTGTTTCTATGTTGTGTTTGTTTACGAATTTGACTTACTACTACAAAGAATTTATGAATATTGAATTAATTTATTGAAGGTTAACTTAGAGGAAATTAAGGCAAAAATGGTGAGGAACAACTCGGCTGATTCTATTGTTCATGAGCCAAA
Organism: Penstemon davidsonii; assembly: GCA_034814905.1. Taxonomy (NCBI): domain Eukaryota; kingdom Viridiplantae; phylum Streptophyta; class Magnoliopsida; order Lamiales; family Plantaginaceae; genus Penstemon; species Penstemon davidsonii. The sequence goes on along the minus strand of JAYDYQ010001087.1, from coordinate 46,675,017 downwards.
TAAAACACGTGAGGTGAGATCTGAAATTCTTGAATTGATTACTTGATCATGAATCTAACAAAATTAAGTTTTTCCTATTTGTCATCCTAATTTATGATAAAGTTTGATTATTTGAAGTAAAAAGTTGGCCGTTCATATGGACATTAGAGACTACGACAAACATTAGTCATTTAATGGTTATTAACCAGAATTACGACAATATAAAACAACAAAAAATTGTTGATAGAATTTAATTGACCTTGTCGGAAGTGATAATTTTGTGGTTCCTAATTATTTGAATGATTATTAATTGTAGATTTTTCCTTTCTAAAAAGGACACTAAGCGATTTACGATAACCTTTCTATAGAAAAACATAATCGATAAAATGACTTTCTTACTAATCTAAATGTAACAGGACACAAGTGCTACTGCCGTTTAATGTGTTGATACCTCAAATGCATCTGCTTCCAGTTGTTCAGTGGATCCAAACATCCCCTTGCTTAAAACAGAACACCGAGTAAGTGTTCTATGTTATGTACTTGTTTGGGAAATTCTTTTCTACAAAATTATGCTCCAATGATCAATAACAAATTCATTATAGTAAGTAGAAATAATTGTTATTAATAGATAGATAATGTTAAGAGTTTTGTAATGTTACGCAATATCAAAACCGGAGATAACAGTTTGATGTATATGATTCTTGTCTTACATTGTTATGCAGATGATGCATTTTATCAACTTTAGTAATCCAAGTTTTGTTTTAGCATATTCAACAACTAAATTGTAAGTTTAGTTCGATATATTTTTGATTAAATTATTGCAAATGATACAATAAATTTGATAATTAAAGAACAAAGTTGCATGTTTTTGGTTCATATATATATATATATATATATATATATATATATATATATATATATATATATATATTCATCTTGTGTTGTTATTGATATGTAGCCTGCAATCAACCACTGTTCTGTAGTTCTAATGAAAACAAGCTTCAAGAGTTGTTCCTTCTTCTAGAAAGAAAGAGAAGAAATTGGCGGTTTTAGCCTTGGAGAGAGCAACTCATCCAACGAGGAGGGTAGTTCGTAACAACAAAAGCAAAGTACCACTATTGATGGCTACTACCTCATGTGCAAACAAATATCTCCATGTATTTTCCAACAATTTTCTAGTGTTTGCCGTTATACTCATTCCTGTTTTTCTCAATATTTGAATTGGTTTGTGTTTCAATTTATTCCGGAGAATGGTGACTCAAACACGCCCCTATCATCAAATCATCTTCACATAATAATACTAATGGACAAGCTTCATGTTCTTCCTGGTACAAGTGGCCAGTTGTGCCCTTTGATAATAATAATTGGTATAGAGATAAATGTGTGATGGGAATTAGTAGATGAAGCAATGTTATGGAGCGTCCAATCACGTGGCCAGAAGAGGACCTGGATAGCTTCTGGATTGGCATGAGGAGACACGGAAGAGGTAACTGGAATGCCATTCTGGCAGACCCAAGGCCTAGATTTCTTACATGCCGAAGGCCAACTGAATTGGCTCAAAAGTAGGAAAAAGAACTTTCCAAATTCATCTGTAATTCATCACAAACAACATGTGACTAATTTGCTTTCTAAAGTTGTGATGAATTACATATGAATCTGAAAATCTCCACTTTCCACTTATGAACCAATTCGGTTGACCCTAATGTTGAAATTTCAGTGGTACTTATGGTGAAGGTCCTGAACAAAGAAGCAATCAAATTGATTCTACTGGCCTATCTGAGGTGAATTAAAGAAAATAGATGTACTTCAAAAATCTCAAATTTTAGATTCAAAACAGAATTGGACCGATTAAGTATAGTCGAAGAGCCAAACAGAACACAAATGCTTAATATGTTTGGCTCTTCGACTGTATCTAATTAATGTCTAGGTCCATTTGCGTTTTGAAAACTAAATTATTTTGATGTTTGTAGTTATTCATTTTTCCTTTAAATTTGCTCGTATTGACCCCGTATATATCATCAATTTGATGACTTCTTATTATTTTCATATTTTTTGCTCTACAGATGCTCCTTGAGAAATTCACTATTCCAATTCGATAATTAACACAAAACTACTTTTGGAGACTCATAATGGTGAATGAGACCTTCCGTTTGACTTGCATGTTATGATAATAACCCGCGAGCCTTGAACTGATCTTGCGGCTTGTTCGGGTCAAGTCCAATTCACCTCAGGTCACGAGCTATCCGATTCTAGTCTTGGGCTTGGAACATAGACCAACCATGCCCACATTTTTTAGATATTCTGGTCCGGGCCTACTAGGATCATTTTACACTTCTACCTACAACCGAAAGAAAAAGTACCTAAATTACAAAAACTCCCTAAAAAGTTAAAACCCCTTTAATAAATACTCGCGAATATAAGCGTGCTCGAAGGAATGACAATGGAGTTAACATGTTCAACTTCTGCTCCAGTCTAGCAATATAAATCGCCGGTAACTATTTCAAATTTGGTAAAAGGGTTACTTTTTGGAATTACTTGATCCAATATTAGATTTTATTGTGCCTTATATTCCTAATCCTAATACCGGCGATGATATCAAATTATTAAATTCTCATGTTTTATACAACATAGAAACAAAATATTATTGCAATTTTATCGAGTATAACTTATGAAAAGAGTTGTAATGTCACTTTTTAGTAACTTTGTATTGTGCTACCAATTGGGAGATCTTTTCTCATACTTTTTTGTTAGGATATTTTGTGCTTTCCTATTGTGATTTTTTTTAACATCGTTGGTGTTTTTCTTTTTATTCATTGAGGGAAAATAAAATACGTCTAGATAGTTTTTAGCATTGTTCTTTCTTTCATATCTGTGAAGTGATTTCTGATATCTGTTTGGGGAAATTCTTACCCAGACCCGGTTTGGTCGAACTCAAATTAACTACATATCAAGTGTAATATACTTGCTTTGTGATTGGATAAAACTTCTAGGAGAGAATCCAATCACAAAGCAAGTGCAATACACTTGCTTGGTGGTTGGATGAGTTTGGCCAAGCCAGGCTTGGACAAGAGTTTTTTGTCTGTTTGTTAAACTACTACAGATGTGCTTGTGGTATCTATAGATATTGTGCGATGTCGTGAAAGTTAATTTAGTGAACATTGTTTCCTTGATCCTGCCACTTGTAATTAAGGAGAGATGCAGTACAAGAAAATGCAGATTTGTTTACACGTGCATGCCAAGGAATATACGATATTTGTGAAATTTAGCTTTATATGTAATGGAATTCCAATTTGTGGACACTTTTAACCCGAATCACTACATATATATAGACAAGTTATTGAAAAACATGACATCAATATATATGTTTCCAAAATCATAGAGGTCCATATACATTTTGGGTACTTTTCCAGTTATATGCCATTGTGACACTGATAACTGGAAAAGTACCCAGAATGTAATATGGACCTCTATGATTTTCGCGTTCGGAAACATATATATATTGATGTAAGTTTTTCAGTAACTTGTCTGTTTTTGTGAGTGTCAAGATTCAAGGTCAGGCTAATGTCTCTGTATGTTTTTTTTCATGTACTTATACTCCCATGTCTAGCTGAAATCTTTCCCCATTCCCCTCCCCTCTCTCTCCAAGGCGTATATATTAAAGATATTTGTTCTTTTTTTTTTTTTTGGCAGAGTTTCACAGAGGGAGTCCATTTCGTTTGTTTTATTGCTACATGCACCAATTGTTAGTAGATGGGATCATTATTGCTATAGCATCAATGGCTATTGGAGTTTGTCTTGTCAACATTATTATTTTATTTCCAATTAAAATTATGTCATGAATCTTGACATGTTGCTAGCTATAGCCTCTAGTGTTACACACATTGAGAGGATGTTTGCAATTGCAATCACCTTGTGCTTGTTGTATATGATCAAACAACCGTTAGGTAGCCCTTGCTTTTGCTTCATTTTGAGTTTTAAATCTTAACTCAAGCAAGATCTAGTAGTGCAATCAATATGGTACTTCATCTTAGTGGTGTACCGGGTTTTTAAGACCCGGTCTGGTAAAATTTCAATGGGGTCCGAGACCAAGTGCTGAAATTACCCGAATTGATGTGATCAATTTTGTTGGGATCTGGAATAGGATTTTCCTATATGAATAGACTACTATTACTGAATATATGATTATATATCATTAAATAATATTTTAACTGAAATATCGAGTTATTTGCCTACATTTTTTAAGATATGTTTGATCTATATGAACACGTGGTAGTGTTTTAAAGTCTCAACACTCCAATTTATTGACCTTTTGTGTTAACTTTTGTCTTTCTTTTTTTTAATTTTTAATTACACTTTTTTCCTTTTGGTTTTGACCTTCGGAATGTAATTGATATACTAACATATATGTGAGTTTACATTATAACTTTTTGTAACGTTTACTTGTTTCAAAATAAAAATAACTATAACTACAATAAAAATAATTAATCGTGATATTTAAAACAATTATATGTTCGGGCTTTATTCGGGTTGAGCCGTGTTAAGCTCAAGCTCGGCTCATAAATTGATGGGGTTTAATATTATGGCTCAAACTCGGCCCGACTCATAAATATTCGGGTTCGAGCCAATTTTAATCGGATTGAGCCATCGGGCTTCGGGAAGGCCCGACTCAATTGACTGTCCTATGTATAATTAATCAAACCTTAGGTAGCTGACTTGATTTATGTTTCACTTTGAGTTTGAAATCTTCGAACTCAAGCAAGATCTAATTCTTTAAATTTTAAACTCTAGCTCAAAGTCGGTTTCGACTTTGGGACCTGATCCGGTAAAATCCTCATCGGGTTGGGTCAATTGGGTCCTATGCTGGACCCAATTTCCAGATTTATCCGAATTGTTATGAGCATTTTGGATTGGGCTTTGGGGTAGGTACTCTACCATAACGAAAACCTAATAAAAGAATAAAGCTAGTCGGCCTCCTCAAATGTACATTCTCTAAATCTCAAATTTTCTCAAATATTTGTATATGCAATCAAATGATAAGAACATGTCATTATTATAAGTTGAAGACATAGAGGACATATCCGTATGTACCTTCATTAGAAGTCTAGGGTGTAGGGCCACCATTGCATGACGTCGCTGGACTAGTGGAACTATTGGTTCAAGATACCACATCACCACCTTCATCGTCCGGTTCTCCATCAAAAGTAGGGGAGACTGATCCGTCTTACCCTCACACAATCACACAACCGTTCCTTAAACAGAAAAGAAACCGAACCCCTACAATATATTGAATCCATTAATCTAGTCATTAGTTTGTGAATATTTAATATCAAGCATCATAAAAAGAAGAAAATAAGGGCATGGGTTGCAGAAATACTAAATCATATGCAGAAGAAAAAATAAAGGAAGAAGAAGAATGGGTGTGCTGTTGAAGCAGAATAGAAAGGCAGTGGAGAGAAGAAAAATGAGAGGAGAAGAAGAAGACTCGGGGGCTGCAGAAATAAGAGAAAGCGACGGCTGGTTGGTCTTCTTATATAGGAAGAAAGTGCCGAGTGAAGATAGGATGTTGTAGGTTTTCCAATTTTACAGCCAAAGAGGACACGTGTCAAACCGGCCCATTCTGTGGGCGTACAATATTGTGGGCATAAGTAAGATACTGCGGAAATAATGATATTGTGGGCGTTACGGTATTACCAAACTTTTGATAGGTAATTTTTTTATTATACTTGGTTAGTTTCAATTAATGTGGGTGGAGATTTGAAGTTGATTTTAATGTGTCTGTGTTTCTTATGAATTTTTAATTATCCTTTGTAAGTGTTATAGTATAATGTTTATATTAAATGTAGTATAATGTTTATATAAGAAAATATGTAGTAAAAAATAGGGCACGTATCGAATTTGCCGAGGGCCGATTCAATGAACGTGTTACATTATTGTGAAATATAGGTAATATTTTCTTATTATACCTGGTTAATTTTAATTAATGTCGGCTAAAATTTAGGAATATTTTAATTTGTTTGTGTTTCTTATGATTTTTTAATTTATCTTTTCTATATTTCTAGTATAACGTATTTATAGAAACTAATGAAACTTTCGGTCCAATACGCAGTCCAATTTTAAAAAACAACAGTTTACACCTTCACTGGTGTAGCCATCTTTACGCCGTCTATAAACCCAAACCACCATGAACAGATCTTGAGGAGAAGAAATTGGAAAGAAAAAAATGAGGATAAACCGATAAAGGAAGGAAAAAAAGAAGGGAAATTCTTAAAGGAGTTCAACATTGTCCTAACTCCTTTGAATTCACCATTAAAACATAACATGTGGCAAATTGTTGACCTGCAACTTGTTGATTAATTTGTGGAAAAAATTAAGTAATGCCATTTTTATCCTTATATTTATTCATCCTCAATTTAAAAATAATAAATTAAATTTATAATTATTTTTCATAAATGAAAATTCAAAGTGAATTTGAACTAAATATGTTTAATTTACAAAGATACATTTTCATTATAATTTCCAAAAAATTATTACAAGATTTTCACATCATTACTTATTTATTATTTTAATTTCATTCCTCATTTACTAAAAATGAGTTAAAATCTTTATTATATAATTATAAATTAAAAAATAATTTCTAAAAAAAAAAGTCTTTGTCTTCTTCAACCTTCCTTCTTCGGTGAAGGAAGCGCCGCTACCATCTGCACGACCGGCCACCATTTTTCGGTGACTGTTCGTCAGAACTAGCTTAGGGGTTTTGTTTGTCTCGTCGCCGCGAACACATACGTATAGTTAATCACATATTCCATTGAATGAATAGTTCAATTTTTGCATTTGAAAATCAGAATTGCAAAACTTTTTTTACCGCAAATTTCAGATCGTTATTTCGGGCTCGTTTCTCCACCTTTCTCAGAAATTCTTGCTCCATCGTAATCCTCTGGATGTGGGCTTCAATCCCCATAGTTTAATTTCTGAACGTAGAGAGCTTCAATGGCGGGTAGAGTAAAAATGATGAGCTTCAATGGGTGTCGGTCGAACAATGGGCGAGGAAGAAGATGGGTGAAATACTCTTTTTTGCACCTAGATTGTATGTTCTTTTTACCAATTTGGACCCCAAATACTTACTATCTCTTGCCCATCTATCATAATGAAAACCAAACATTGTGATATTTACAAAAATTAATTAATGTTGTGTTTTTTTCAATTGGGAACTAGGTAACTAAATTCGCCGGTCAAAGGCTACTGCGCGCTCTCAGATCGCGCACTGGAGCGTATTTCGAAAATTCGCGGTAAGTTCGCAAATTTGGTTTCTTTAATTCGCGCACTCTTTGACTGGAAGACGCGCACTAGGAATTACTCATGAATTATAGCTAATAACAATAAGCCAAGTGGCATTTGCAGCAATTTAAAGGAAACAGCTCAGTCGGTCAAACGTCTTCCCCAATTTGCACTCAGTTTTGCCCAGCTTTTCATCTTGTCAAGTCACTGTCATTGATATTTTCTTTTGGAAAATTCTTGCATAGACCTGGTCTATGAACTTTTCATAGACCTTGTGGTTGTAAATGCACCACACCATAGATTGTGAGAGCATGACATCATCAAAATGTATTATGTGGTGCATTTACAACCACAAGGTCTACCACTAAGCTCTTAGACCTGGTCTATGTAAGAATTTTCCTTTTTCTTTTGGGATTATACTATTTGCTTTTACTCCCTTTTTGCTATTTGCATATACTTGTACGTGTATACTTACATCAAAAGTAGATGCATATATTTATTATTAAAAAAAACAAATATATTTTATTGATAAATATGCATATATGAATACATACATACTATTCAATATATATATATATATATATATATATATATATATTTACAATAAAAGTAATTGAAACTTAAAATTATATATTCACGAAGTTATATTACAATAAAAAAATTAGATGATAGTATGAAAATTAAACTCTTGAAATGTACTCGAAGACAAATGTTTTGTTTTGTCACATTAATTTTGACAAATGCAACAATGTCAAAATTATTTTTCATAAGTTCATATAGCTATTTAAATTGTCACAATTAGAAATTAGTGTCACGTGTATATATAGTGATAGCTTAATGACAATAAATATTTTCACAATAATTTAATGATTAATGAAAGTGTTTTTGTCACTTTACAGGTATTACTAATTATAAATAGTAACAACTTTAATACAAATGTCGTCACTAATATGTCTATGAACGTGATAATAATAAAATTTATCTTGTAATATAACCAAACAACGACAATTTTAATATTTGTCACTCAATATTTCTTCACTATTATTTATTCTTAAGTATAACATAATTAATTTTGAATTATTTTAAAGACGCTCTAGAGACGCTCTCATACTATAACTTTTGAATTTTACACGCTCTGACGCACGCGCTCACGCTCGCGCACAACGAATTAGTTACCTAGGTTGGGAAGACCTTGGCTGATTTCAAGATTATAATGGTAAATTACATGTATCCAAGTGTATAACGGTAAAAACACATCCAAACAACACAAAACAACCAAAAATGTGACCGGTTGTTCTCACCTCCTTGGCCGGTCATGATTTATTATTTTATATTAAATGGGTGATGGGAAAGGCTGAACTCCATTGAGGTCGGACAAACCTGAACTCTTGCTAGACATGCCCAACAAAGAAATAGAAGAAATAGGAAGTAATAAAAAGAGGAGAAAATAGTAGGGTCTGTCTAAAATGAGATTTTGAGGGATGGGGAGCACATGAGATATCATTTATCTTGGTGACACATGTCCCCTTAAAATTTAACTTTAAATAATTTATTTTCTTAAAGACAAATTTATCCTTTATAATGAGTGAATTCAAAAGGCCCCTTGTGTTTTGTCTAACTATAAAAAAAACATATGTTATTTTTATTAGCAACAAAACCTTGTACTTTTTTTATTAACAAAGAAAACCCTTCTCAAGTCGAAATGACAATTTTACCCCACCAAACAATGCAGAAACATCCCTATTATCTAAAAGGTTACTAATAACCCCTGGTAACTTTAAAAATTGGGAATACACCTCCTCCTCCCCATTTTTTTTTTTTTGGAAAAATTGACAAAATTCTCATATGATTTATGAATTCCATATAAAAAAGTTGACAAAATTCTTATCCCCAACAGTTACATGTTTTGGCACTTTACCACCCATATGTACAAAATAAACACTTTACCCCCTGAAAAATAAAATTAGTTGCACTTTACTCCCTCAAATGATTTTATGCAATTTTTGTTTGACGAAAAATATACATGTGCCCCTCACATGAATTTTCAAAGGGTAAATTAGTCACATAACTTCTTACTTGTCAAAATACTTGACTCATGTCTTGTGAACCAAAAATCTAAAGTTAAGTAGAAAAAAAATTATTTGTAAAGAGAGAGGGAAAAATGCTCGTTAGTAAAATATTTGGGCGAAAAATCGATGCTGGAACTAATTTACCCTTAAAATACACAAGTGAGACGCATATCTATGTTTTTTGGTGAACGGAATTGGCTTAAAATCATTTGAGGGAAAAAGTGCAACTGATTTTATACGTGCTTATTTAATTTATACTTTTGGGTGGTAAAGTTCAAAATATGTAACTTTGAGAGGGGGTGTAAAGTGAATTTTTCCCTCAAAATATTTTAAATGATCTTATACTGATGGTCTTAATTGTCAATTCGTATAAAAATTTGATTACTTTTTTTCGTATAAAATTTTGATTACTTGATATTTTTTTTTTGGGAAAGAGATGAAATTAATTAGAGATAAGGGAGAAATTTTTAAACATATTAATTAAAGGGTTAGTATGTAATTTAACATATGTTTATTTTTCTAAATGTCCGATGCCACGTCATCATTAGACATTTTGACCAAAACTTGTGGTTCAGATTTGTTGTTGACTTTATTTAGTGGTTGAGATGGTGCATCTCATGTACACCTATGTTCCATAAAATTTTATTTTAGAAAGACCCAAAATAGTAATGAAAATAAAAGTAAGAATGGGAGGAATATTTCTTGGGCATGTCTTAAAGGAGGAGTTCACCTTTGTGTGAACTCCTTTGAGTTCAACATTCCCCACATTTCATTTATTATAAAAAATTAAATTCAAACCTAAACTCCAAGTGAAAACAACGGGTCACTTTTTTGGTTGTTTGATTTGATTTTACCTTTATACCCTCCTTCTTCCCCAATTAAATAAAGCAAAACAAAAAGGTTCACAAGTTAGATAAATAATTAACTGATTTTGTTTCTTCTTTGTCCTGAATTAATTAATTTTAATTAATTTTGTTTCTTCCCAATTATAAGATAAAATTTCGAGTGTCAAATTTGACAGAATTTTTTTGTCCTTCTTCTTCTTCCTTCACAAGCACCATTTATCCGACCTCAACCATCGATGCTCAACTCTGTTGACGAAGCCACGCTACTGGAGTTTTCAACAGTAACCCACATCCAGATGAAATAATACGAAGTTAGCTATTATTCAGTTTGATGTTGGAATATAATTTAAGGGTTCTTCATCAATTCGAAAATTTTGATTATATTTGCAAAACTGTTGATGGAACCAAAAATTGAGCATGAAATCGCATTCTACATCGAATTTTCCACAAATCTCGTGTTTTAATCGGGTAAACATGACTGAAAATGAAGAAAAAATTATGGATTATGTAACTGGGTCGCTCTGACCCAAATTACAGAGAAACGGGTCGGAAACGACTCGACTGAAGATTGGGGATGACCCCAACCTTGCCCACACGCGACTACCGCCGCGTGCCACGTGTGAGACCACTCTCGCCGCCATTCTCTCTGAGGTGATCACCACTACGTTTGGAAAATAATTTCTGATTTTTTGGTAATTTTTATTATTTTTTATCATTTTGAAATAATATTTTGTGAATTTTTCTTTGTCCATAAACTAAAAATTCAAGGAAAAATATATTTTTGCTAAATTAAATTCTGAATTTTTTCAGAAAATTACTTGAGATACTGATAGTATTATAAAGTTGCATCACTTTCCTTAGTTACCCTTGAATATCAAAATTACATTGGTCCAAGTTTTAAAATGTTAGTTTTGTTATGTCTAACTTAAATATAAATTTGATTCAATAGAATAAATATTTGGAAACCTTGGGGGTAATTTATAATTTTACAAATTTTTTAATTATTTATAGGACTATGCCATTGAGAAAATGAATATAATGTGCACAAAAGTACAAACATCAAGACCAAAATTTGAAAATTTCACTAATTAACGATTTACAGAGGGGTTAACGATACTATAAGTGTAGGTTTTCGTTTGGAGTAATTTGTGACCAACATTTGAAAAATCCACTCCTTAACGATTTACGGAGGGGTTAACGATACTATAAATGTAGATTTTCTGTTTGGAGTAATTTGTGACCAAAATTTGAAAATTCCACTAATTAATGATTTACGGAGGGGTTAACGATACTATAAGCGTAGGTTCTCCGTTTGGAGTAAATTGACCAACATACAAAAATTTCACTAATTAATAATTTACGGAGGGGTTAACGATACTATAAGTGTAAGTTCTCCGTTTGGAGTAAATTGTGACCAAAATACCAAAATTTCACTAATTAACTATTTACGGAGGGGTTAACGATATTATAAGTGTAGGTTCTCCGTTTGGAATAAATTGTGACAAAATACCAAAATTTCACTAATTAACGATTTACGGAGGGGTTAACAATACTATAAGTGTAGGTTCCCTGTTTGGAGTAATTTGTGACCAAAATTTGAAAATTCCATTAATTAATGATTTACGGAGGGGTTAACAATACTATAAGTGTAGGTTCTCCGTTTGAAGTAAATTGTGACCAAAATTTGAAAATTTCACTAATTAACGACTTAAGTAGGGGTTAGTGATACTATAAGTGTAGGATCTTCGTTTGGAGTAAATTGTGACCAAAATATCAAAATTTCACTAATTAACGATTTACAGAGGGGTTAACGATACAATAAGTGTAGGTTCTCCGTTTGGAGTAATTTGTGACCAAAATTTGAAAATTCCTCTAATTAACGATTTATGGAGGGGTTAACAATATTGTATGTGTATGTTCTTCGTTTGGAGTAAATTGTGACTAAAATTTGAAAATTTCACTAATTAACGATTTACGGATGGGGTTAGTGATACTATAAGTGTAGGTTCTCCGTTTCGAGTAAAGTGTGACCAAAATACCAAGATTTCACTAATTAACGATTTATGGAGGGGTTAACAAAGTGTAGGTTCTCCGTTTGGAGTAATTTGTGACCAAAATTTGAAAATCCCACTAAATAACGATTTACGGAGGGGGTTAGTGATACTATAAGTGTAGGTTCTACGTTTGGAGTAAATTGTGACCAAAATTTGAAAATTCCACTAAATAACTATTTATGGAGGGGTTAGTGATACTATAAGTGTAGGTTTTCCGTTTGGAGTAAATTGTGACAAAAATTTGAAATTTTCACTAATTAACAATTATGGAGGGGTTAACGATACTATAACCGTAGGTTCTCCGTTTGGAGTAAATAATTCTCCGTTTGGTCAATTAATTGAGTCATTTGTCGATTTGAATTACGATTAACCTAGATATACATACCATAAGTAAAATCATGAATTAATAAACTCAAAATTGTGAAACTCTGCACTTTAATTTTTTTATTTAGCACTATCAAACAAAATATTTATGCATTAACAAAGAAAAATTTACGTAATTTGGCACATGTATACTAATAAAGAAAATATTTAGAATTTTATTTACATTCAGTTTAAATATTAATATAAAACTTAGATAATAATTAAAAATAACATTGTACATGTATTTACTCGATTATAATTTAAAAATAATAATTCTTGATTTTTGTACTTTTGTGCACAATATATTAATTTTTTCAATTGGACTTAAGACTATGCGCGTCGCGTGCTCGATAAATAATTAAAAAATGAATTTCTAAAACTATAAATTAACCTCAATGTTTTCAAATATTTGTTCAATTGAATTGAATTTATATTTAAGTTAGATAAAACAAACCTAACATTTTAAAACTTAGACCAATGTGTAATTTTGACATTCAAGAGTAACTAGGGAGAGTGATGCAACTCAATAATTTTATGAGGATATCAAGTAATTTTCTGAAAAACATAAAATTTAATTTGACAAAAAAATATTTTTCCTTGAATTTTTAGTTTATGAACAAAGAAAAATCTACGAAAAATCATTTCAACATGATAAAAAATAGTAAAAATCACAAAAAAATAAGAAATTATTTTTTGAACGTAGCGGTGGTCGCCTCCAGGAGAACGGTCGGGGGATTGGGCCTCACGCACGGAATGTGCCGATAGCTGCGCGTGGACGAGGTTGGGGTCCAATCGGGTAATTTCTGACCCGTTTCTTTGTAATTCGGTTCAAAGCGACCTGGTTGCAAAATCCGACATTTGTTCTTCATTTTCAGTCATTATTACCAGATTAAAACACGTGATTTGTGGGAAATTCGACGTAGAATACGATTTCATGCTCAATTTTTGGTTTCATCAATAATTTTACATATTTAATCAAATTTTTCGAATTGATGAAGAACCCTAAAATTCTATTCCAACATCTAATTGAATAATAGCTAAGTTTTATATTAACATTAATAAGTTCAACGTATTATTTCATCTGCAATTCAGGAAGAAGCATGCCACACGAAATTTTGATTTTCCAGATTTCATGCTCTAAAAGATGACAACTCTTGGGGAAGAAGCATGCCACACGAAATTTTGATTTTCCAAATTCTTGGGTTTTCCAATTTTTACAATATTAACGTGGAAGTAAAGCTAGGAAAATGTAACTTTATTGGAGAAGATGGAGCTATGTAACGTGAAATTCAGGAAGCAATTTACAAAAGATTGCAGAAATTTTAAGGAAGAAAGAAGGGAAGTTGTGGGATAGACAAGTGATTCAACAATTTTGTTTTATTCGTAAGTACAACGGATAAAAATGGTAGTTCCCAAATGAAACTCACAACTTAATCAACAAGTTGCAGGTAACATATTTGCCACATGGCATTTTCTTGTGGATGAACTCAAAGGAGTTGTGTGAGTGAAGCAAGCCCAACAAACGAATAATGATACTCCGGACATTTGTTAACCGGGGGAATAATGACACTCCATACTTTGTTATGGAGGAATAATGACAACTCAGACATTTGTTCTCTAGGCGAAGTGTGTGGGTAGATAATAAAGCCCATCATGCGTACAAGGAGGAGTCGATCACGGAAGAAAGTGACTTTAACATGGGGCTCTGATACCATTAGGCTAAGTCCACTTACATGACTTCGGCTTAACTCAACCTCAAAAGCTAGCTTAAGAGGTGAGGGTTGACCAAAACCTTATAAGGTGAACTTAACTATAATTTTCAACCTATGCGGGTCATTTAGTCTCAACAGAAACAAAATAAAGAAGAAAATGAAACAATACTAATTTGAAAAGAAAATATCAGAATGGGTACCTGACTTAGTGCTACCACGATCTTGGTCGAGTAATTTTGTTTTCCTTTTTTAGTTCCACAACAGGGTGGTTCTGATTGATAAAGTGGACTTCTCTTTCTACATAAACATTGTTTTGTCTGATCTTTGGATTATTCCAAGCCTGTTTTTCTACTATATTGAAGGCACTAAGTATGCCCCATGGACTTAAATTACATTAGAAAAAAAGGTTTTAATGTTCCCGGCTTGTTTATATAGATCTTACTATTTTTCATTTCCAAAGAGTTCCAACTAGACATGTTAATGTTGTTTTTGCACTATTCTGCAGGGAATGGAATTGTTGCTAACTGGCATAACAAAAATTGCTCTTCATAGTGCGATATATATGTGGTGTACCAATCATGTATATATTAATGACTTGCAATGATTTTCCCCAACTATAACTATATATTGTCTTTCAATTATGTTTTATTTAAATAATTGTGAAAAGGCTCACTCAAAATTCTAAAAAGTTTCTGGTGTGAGTAGTGAGAATTCTTGTATTCCAGAAACCTTTTGTAGATAATTTTTCTTTTTTTTTTTTTGGAGAAAGTATCTGCTCCATTTCAAGAAATTGACTTCAATCATGTTTTTGAAGATTTGTAACTGATAATCTTTAATGTCAATGATCTGATAACATGTAATTACCTTTACCTCAGGGCAGCCCCTGAGTTTTTAGTGGCCCTAAGCAAACTTTAAAATTGTGGCCCTTAAATTTTCATGTACAATTAATTATGTTAATAACTAATACATTTTTTCTAAATTAACATATTAAACTAAAAACAAAACTATTAATTAGAAAAATAAGAAACAATAATGAATAATGAATCAAATATAATCTCGCTTTGTAAGAAACATTGGTAATACGAGACACAATTTTATTTAATAATGATTGCATTCGTGAATGTAACATAAACACATAAACTTTTAGTAAAATATTATTTAAATATTACTCTTCTAGCATTTTTAAAGCAAAATCACTAATTACACTTGCATAATCAACCTTCTTTACATCATAGGTAAGACTCAATCAACTTTAACTTCAAAAATGTTCTCTCTGCAGCTGCAACTGTAATGGAAATAGTTAACAATATTTTATAAGTAATCCATCTATTTGATAAATGCAATTCAAGTCTTTTAGTTCTTTTGGTAAATTACATCTCAAAACTCTCAACTCGGAATATAAGTCCATCTCATCTATATTATAAGTGTCATTCTTCAAATACTATCTTACCTCACATGGTCTAGAAAATATGGGGTTCCATTGAATTAATTGTGAACATATTGGGCCTAATTTCTTTAATAATGCCTTTGGATTATACTAAAATCTTAGCTCCACAAACACAAATAACAAAAATAAAAATAAAAATTAAATAGTATATGGAGATGCAAAGAATTGAACAAAAAAATTAAATAGTATATGGAGATGCAAAGAATTGAACAACTTACCTCACACTAACTGCATGAGAGCTTTACCATCTGTGCCACATGCTCTGTTGATACAATTCACACACACATATATATAAATATATATATCTATACGTAATATTTTTTTCGAAGGCCCTCTTACATTGGTGGTCCTAAGCGGCCGCATGTGCGGCTTACGCTCAAGACCGGCCCTGTGACATCACTTAGATTACGATTATCTTGCTTTCTTGGGCTTTCTTTTTTACGTCATCAGGAATTTTGTGAAAAAAATGTGTCGGTTGAAGCACTTCATGGATAAATCTCTATTATTCAAACAAGTGAACACCCTATAAGATATTCATCTAATTACTTCGAGGAAAATATTTTAGAAATCTAATCCTATAAATGTAGGAACAACTCAAAAATATGGTACTAAACACAAAATTGATTGATATAACTAAATAAATTTAAAGTCTAATAGCCTAAAACACAATAAATATATTAGTCAAATAATAAATTGTTGATTATTTATCAAAAGTCAAAATTAACCTTTTGAGTATTATAATTTCTTAGAGTTAATGGCAATTTATCTTTCTGTAATTTGAAAAAAAGCACTTTATCCCCCCTGTGAAAATTTTAAAGAAGCAATTTACTCCCTTCAGTCGGTGAGTGTAACTCACTTGCCAGAATTGATAGTGAGTATGAAAAGTATTTTGTAATATAATGAAATAAATTGCCACATTTAACATAACACAAGAGGGATAAATTGCCACATTTATCATAACACAAGAAGTAAATATATCTCGAGAAAAACCAATATTAAGGAGATTAAAAGTTGTGTTTTCCAATTGTCTTGGCCTACAACTATAAGTTCCTTTCAAATACTTAATTATTGTCATAAATGAGCAACTACTTAGCCCTCATTGTGAGTTTATCGTGAATAAACTCGCCCCATTGATTAGATTAGGTTGTCCTTGCAATATGTGTGTTGTCAAGCTTGGAGCCTTTCTTTTTGGTTGTATTTTTTTTTACGAACATGTCCGTACATCGCTCGACGGCCCAGTTCTGTGACTTAAATGACGTGCTGCCCCTCATCTAACATACATTTTTTTTTTGTAATTTTAGGCTTTATAATTATACAACCAAAAATCTCTCTTCGATGTATTTTGACTTACTGCTCCATAACAGAGCTCGCACGCCTTGATCGAGAGCTATGCGTGCAAATTTTGGAGGGACTGATGACATAAAGTGTCATTTGTGTTATTTATTTATTTCTTTTATTCTGTTTTTCTTTTTTTTATAGGATACTTGTCAATTATCAATGGGGTGCAGATAGTGAACTGTACCCAAGCATCCAATAAACGTGAGATTACAAAACATAATCTAGACGAATCTAATGGGGGTAGGCCAACAATCGCGAGGCCCCGGTGATAAGCTGAGAGTCCTGAGCCCCATATATTTAATAACTAATGAAAATGTATTTTATTTTCATATTTAATCACATTTGTGTCTTTTATTATTTTAAAAAAAAATTACAATTAAGCTCCAAATATATTTAATATAAATGTTATTTTGTATTTAAGAGTTAGTTAAAAGTTGTTAGGTCATTAACCGGCTAAGTTAGTTGCTAATTTGATTTTAGTATGTTAAATTAATGCAATATTAATTATCTATAAGTACTAGCAAATACTCTACAATCTTCTTCTTTAATGATAAAATTCTGTCTTTTCATTTAAGCATCACGATAACGTTCAATAAATACCCATAAATGAATGCTAACTTCCCACACATATAGTACTTTCATTGTAAATTGAAAACTTACAATTAGGGCTGTCAATGGGGGCGGATTTTAATCCGGATCCGATCCGAATTCGGTCCGATTTATTAGAATAATTACCCGATTGAGGATCCGATGGACCTGATCCAATTAAGAAGATCCGTAATCCGAATTATATGGAGCGAATATGGATCTAGACTGATCCGATCCGTTACAGATCCGTATCCGATATATATTAATAAATGTTATTTATATATATATTATGTATTTAAAGCAAAATAAAAATAAAATATCTATGTTCCACTAAAATCTTTGACTATATTAAAAATGATCTGAAAAAGAAATGCATGAGAGGTGATGTTGGACTGACCTGGTAACTAATTGGGCCTACAACATATTAATTTATGCTATTTAATAAGAAAAATCAGAACCCTAACCATTCATCTATGTAGTAGCCGCCACATTCCCTCTAATTTTTCCTCCAATTTTTTTCTTCTCTTCCATTACTCAATATTGGGTTTTCTTCTTCTTTTTCCCGGTTTCTATCTTTTTTATTCATATTTTTGTTTATTCCTTTGTTCTAATTTTTATCGTTTACATTTATCCACCATGCATATTCGAAATAAGTAAAAGGGTGATTTACACTCAGATCCCCTCAGGTTTGGTCATATTACAAGAAACCCTTTACGGCGTTAAAAATAAACGGAATTTGATGATGTCAGCAAATTGTTTTTTGATTTTTCAAAAATACCCCTGGCTAAATATACCCACAGGGGGTGTTTATGTAATAATATTATACCACATGGGGTGTTTATGTAATAATATTATACCACAAGGGGTGTCTATGTAATAATATTATACCACAGGGGGTGTATTTGAAAGATTACAATAACTTCAGAGAGTTACTTATAGCCAACGGTCATATTTTAAAAAATGACCAATGGATGTTAATGTTGGCCATATATTTTGACTATAAATTTCATGGGGGTACATATAGCCAATGGTCATATTTTAAAAAATGACCAATGGATGTTACTGTTGGTCATATATTTTGACTATAAATCAAAATGTTGACGTGTAGGGATAATACAACTTTAAATCTCAACGAGCATCTGCAACTATTATGGGTGCATTATTCACACACCCTACACATGAATATTTTGATTATCGATACTTTAAGCATTAGTACACTACCTCTTGAATTTGATGATGACATTATCAAATTTGTGGGATGAAATGCAAAAAAAAAATATAAAACATTTGGATTGCTATTTATAACCAAAATATGTGGTCAACAGTAACATCCAACGGTCATTTTTTAAGATATGGTCATTTTTTAAAATATGACAGTTGGCTACAAGTAACTCCCTGAAGTTATTGTAATCTTTCAAATACACCCCCTGTGGTATAATATTATTACATAGACACCCCCTGTGGGTATATTTAGCCAGGGGTAAATTTGGAAAATCAATTTTTTTTTGCTGACGTCATCAAATTCCGTCTGTTTTTAACGCCGTAAGGGGTTTCTTGTAATATGCCCAAACCTGAGGGGGTGTCCCTGTAATTTTTTAAACAACGGGGGGGGTTTCTTGTAATATGACCAAACCTGAGGGGGTCTGAGTGTAAATCACTCTAAGTAAAATATTATATTTTTAATTCATGATGGTAGAATCTACAAGTCATTTGAAGGAAAATCTAAGAATTTTTTGTTTTTGCTAAATATGCTAAACGGATCCGGATAATTTATCCGGATCCGGGATATCCATCGGATTCGGATCCGATTGCTACTTTTCAAGATCCGTGCGAATTTGGATCCGGATAGAAGACATGAAAATTGGACTCGGATCCGGATCTGTCCTGATCCGGTCCGAGTCTGGCCCATTGACAACCCTACTTACAATGCCCTTAATTGACTGAAACCAATAATTTGATGCAAGTTGTATGAAAAATGACAAAAATTCAAGCTTGATAAATATCTTAATTAATTAAAAAATAAAGAGTGAAATTCATAAATACCCCATATGCTTTACCTATTTTATTAGTAAAAAAAAACTATGTGTTATTTTTAATTAGCAAAAAACCCTCTCTAAGTTGGAGTACATATTTTGCAGGAAAAATACCCCATAAAAAAATGAAAAACACCTATATTCACCTAAAGAATTTACAATAATTTTCCTCCTACCTAACTTTAAAAATAGCAATAACCCCTCCCCCGTTTACTTAAAAAATTGACAAAAAGATTTTTGCATTTAGCTAAAAAATAAAGGCTAGTTCATATACGATTCGGTCACAATGCATTTCCTAGAAAATAAATGCTTGAATCCATAATCTTATTCATTGTTGGGAGAGGTGTCTAGTGTTCGACGTGCCTCGAAATCAAAGGGAATAAGTCCCCTTATGTTTAAGCTTATTGCATTAATTATTAAGATTGGTGGGGCCAATATCAATAAAAAAAACGTGACAAGCTTATGTCAATATTGGTATATATAAAGAAAAGCACTTGCTCTATTGTGTGGTCATTCTAAATCTAATTCTAAATAAAAACTCTCCTCATGGGTTTTAAAGGTGACTTTTTTGTTTGCACACCCTTAGAATGTGAAAGCAAAGAAGAAATGTTAGCTTCAATGGAGTTAGCCAAGAAAGAAGGAGCTGATATTGTGGAACTATGCATTGGTTCCATGTCTTTTTCCCATATTTCAGAAATTGAACATCTATTTACACTCAGAACCTTACCTTCAATTGTCTCCTTCAGGTAAAGCACAATGTGAATTGAATTTTGTTCAATATATTGTTTTTCTTACATAATTTTAAAACTATGTTTATTACAGATTATATGTCCTTTTTTTTCTTTTTTGTTTTCTTGTTCCAGTTCAAATTTTTTTGGAATAAGTTTATGTTTTTTTTAAATAATGTATTTTGAAGAGAGGAAGATAGGTCACACAAGAAATGAGCGCAATGAGATGGTCCTAGTGCATTTTGTCCTGTTTCTGATGCCACAAAAAGTTTTCAATATGTTAAATTATGTCCCTTTCACCATGAACTTTTTAAATGCATATGTTTAAAAAGGAAGTCAAGGGAAAATAGCTATGAGATTGTGTTACATATTTCCTTAAATAAAATCTGATATTTAACGGTTCAGTATTAAAATATCATTCAGATTTATAAGTTTTGGAACATCAACTTTACTATCGATACAAGTCTCGTTGGGCCAATCTCTATCTTTTATATATATAAAAATCACGAAAAGGAAATGATCACATGGCTCAGTTTCGCTTGATTTTGATTTCTAGAAATTGATTTGATGAATTCTTTGAAACTTGATTTGAATTGAGTTTTAATGATAAATCTTATGAATTTTAAAAATTTAAAATATAATTTAATTTGAGTTTGAGTGTATTGTTAACCTAATTATGTGAAACCACAAAACTGGACCAATACCAATTTATATGATGATTGAATACACAATTAACCAAATTTAAATTCAAGTCCTCTAAATTGAAAAAAGAAAAATCAAGTCCTCCTAATATTTTGGGCTTGTCGCAGGCCCAAATCCCTTACAAACCGATGCACAAAAAACTTCCAACAGACAGGGCTACAAATTTTCAAACGGGCCGTTGAACTAAACATCGAATTCATCGAAATTGACCTCCAGGTCAGTCCCCAAAAGCCCGATTCCTCTCCCCCACCCCAAAAAAAGAAAAAAGAAAAAAAGTACACATAATTTTAATGTTACATTTCAGGGGTGCACTGCGGAATTCATTTACGAACTGAGGAGAGAAAGATCAAACACCAAGATTATCATCAATAATTGTGTAAATACAGGGATTTTTACTAGAGAAAATCTCAGCGAATTGATAATCAATATTCAATCTATTGGAGCTGATGTTGTAAAACTTGATATCAATGTCAATTCTATCACAGATGTAGCACCAATTTTCCACATGCTAACACATTGTCAGGTACAATAATTTATTTAATTAAATATACTCCTAAATATCTATAATTATGCTTAGCGAATCGCAAATTACCCCACTTTTATGGTCTAATAATTGGCGGATAAACCGTGCGATATTTTATTGATGAATACCCTTCGATCCTTCGAATGTATCAAAACATGTGTTACGTGCGCAACAAGTGCACATAAGAATGGAAAATTTCGCAGTGAAAAATGATGGTGACAAGACTAGGTGGACTTAACCCAATCCACATAGAAGTTTGCTATATTTTAAGTATTATTACAAGGGGTATCCATCAATAAAATTATTGAGCTAAATGCAAAAACACCCCTTGTGTTTTGTCTAACTATCAAAAACTTCCCTGTGTTATTTTAAATAGCAAAAAAAATCTGTTCTTTTTTTACTAACAAAAAAATCCACTTGAAATTCCTTCATAAATCATAGGGAGGTTTTTGTCAATTTTTAATTAAACATGGGATTATTGTCAATTTTCAAACTTAACAGGGGTTTATTAATAATTTTTTAGGTTAAGAGGGGTGTTTTCGCATCCTTAATTGTCATTTCGACTTGACAAGGGTTTTTTTGCTAAATAAGCACAGGGGTTGTTTTTGCTAATAAAAATAAGACAAGGTTTTTTCATAGTTAGACAAAGCACAATGGATTGTGCTATTAGACAAGTATAATTTGAAAATAACTAATTGTTTTACAAGTAGGTGCCTATAATTGCAAAAGCTATGGGAGAAAGAGGACTAATAAGCCAACTATTAGGTCCAAAATATGGTGCTTCCATGATATGGGCAACATTAGGAGCCAAACATGTACCTGGATTGCCTTCTTTAGTTAGCATCAAACAAGTTTATAAGCTACATTATGTGAATCCGGACACCAAAATATTCGGTGTCGTTTCAAATCCCGTAAGCCACAGTAAAGGCCCTCTTCTTCATAATCCTGCATTCAGACATACAGACTACAATGGGATCTATGTCCCCCTCTTAGTTGATGACATTAAGGAATTCTTTCGAGTCTATTCGTGCAACGATTTTGCTGGTTTCAGGTATGTTATTACATTCTTACAACATAATTTTTTTATTAACATTTTTAGATATGTAATGATGCCTGGAATTTGTAATGCATAGTGTTGGAATACCACACAAGGAGGCAGCTTTAAGGTGTTGTGATGAAGTAGATCCTCTTGCTCTGGTGAATAAAATTTTATTACATTGTGAAGTAGAATTTTATGATTCGTGGATTTAGTTCTAATTGTTTTACGACGTTTTGTGTCCTTCAGTCGATAGGTGCAGTAAACACGATTGTACGAAGAAGTAGTGATGGGAAACTTATTGGTTATAATACAGATTGTGAAGCTTGTATAACAGCCATTGAAGATGCATTTAGAGGTAACTGAAATTTTATTTAGTGTTTTTATCATATATGTTCATTTTATACTTATTCTGATATTTTTTTACCATGAATCAAGAACGGTATATCACAAACGGACAAACATCGGCTGTTTCACCAATTGCCGGTAAATTGTTAGTCTTGGTTGGAGCTGGTGGCGCTGCAAGAGCAATAGCATTTGGTGCAAGGAACCGAGGGGCACGAGTTGTCATCTTCAACCGAAATTTTGGTAAGGACTTAAGCAAAGTATATGACTTCGGTTGTGTTTGCATACTCTTTTACATTACGAGTTTTTCTTACCTTGAATGCAATAATTTAGTGTTTGGAAAATTAGTTTCAGCTCATAAGTTGTAAGCTTTTCTTAAGCAGCTTTTGATTATACTGAGAATTTAACTTACAATCTCTAGTTTCAGCTTATTTGCTAGAGTTTGCAAACACAACCTTAGAATTTAAAGTACAATTAGTTAGACCAGCGTCAGATCTATAGATCAATTTTCTCAGAGAAAAGCTCGTATATTGAAAATAAAGAATGAAAGTTGTCCGCACTTTTAGACTTACACAGCTTAAATAAAATAAAAAACTTAAAAAAAATGGGTGGAGCGAAATTTGCAAAAAAAAAAAAGAATAGCACAAAATGTGTGAAAACAAAATCCTAGTAGTATTTAGAATCCTAAAAGAACTTACAATGTACATAAAGTAAACTGGATTTTCCCCGAGATGGTTCTTCTATCACACTTTGGTGTCATATTTTTGTATCGCACATATAGATAAACTCACTCGGACAACTAACAACAATTTCAATACTTTGCCCAATTTACCCTTCGTCAGCAAATTTCGAGTGATTTAAGTTATTCTGTCTTTCCATTTTGTGAAGAAAGAGCAAAAGCTCTTGCAATTGCAGTGTCTGGTGAAGCTCTACCATATGAATGCTTAAACGAATTCCAACCCGAAAAAGGAATGATTCTTGCAAATGCATCTTCTGTTGGAATGGAGCCAAACATAGATCAATCTCCTGTATCCAAGGTTGCCTTAAAATCATATGAACTGGTTTTTGACGCGGTTTACACACCTAGAAACACTCGACTTTTACAAGAGGCCGAAGAAGTCGGAGCCACAGTTGTGAGTGGAGTTGAAATGTTCGTTAGACAGGCCCTTTCTCAATTTAAACTCTTCACAAATGGATTAGGTATGCAACTATTTTTTCTTACATGTCAAGATTTAATATTTGTTTGTTTTGCTAATTTTGTTGGCTTTTTTTTACTTAATTCCAGCACCAACTGGCTTCATGCGCAAGACTGTATTAGAACAATTCTGATGGAAGAGTATTGGAGTATTTTTTTAAATGTAGAAGGGTATTTGTGCCAAATTGAAAACATAATGGAGTTTAGTTATTGTATCTTTGGACTTTGGGATAATGATTTGTCAATTGATTGATATATGTATTATTATTATATTTATACATTTGTAGCTTTCAAGGAAGCTTTTACTAGTATATACAATGTTGTGAATGAAACAACAGAAAAATCTAACATGGATTCTTGATTTAATCATGTTTGTCTAAAAAATCAAAAGAATCAAAATAGTTTATTATTAAATATCCAAGAAAAAGTTGACAAAATCAGACAAAAGAAACTAATACATGCATGAATTTCATTTGAGTTGTTCTGGTGTGGGGAAATCCAATTTCTTCATAGTAGTAAAACCACCATCCACAACCAAATTATGCCCACTAACATACTTAGCATCATCAGAAGCCAAAAAGACAGCAGCATTAGCTATATCCCCTGTCTCACAAACAGCCCCTTTCAACACACCAAAATCATTCACCATCTTCGCAAGCTTCTCCGACTCAACCCCGGGGAAATACTTATTCAATTCCTCAATCACAAATGGGGTCGGAATCGCCATAGGCGAAACACAATTTACCCTAATCCCATGCTTACAAAGCTCGAAAGCCGTAGATTTCACTATCCCAATCACGCTCGCCTTCGATATCGAATAAGTATGTTGAGCTATCCCGCCTATCAAGCCCGTGACACTAGCCGTGCATAAGATAACTCCTTTTTGTCTCGGGATCATGACGCGGGCCCCGTGCTTGATCCCGGCTAGTACGGATCTGACGTTGATGGACATGACGCGGTCGAAGGTTAATAAGTCGAGGTCGACTATGCTAGGAGGTGTTTGGCAAGCGATTCCTGCGTTGTTGTACATTATGTCGAGTTGGCCGTGTTTGGATATTGTGAAGTCGACTGCGGCTGAGATGTCTGATTCTTTGCTGACGTCGCACGGGAGGAAAGTAGCGTTGGGGCCGAGTTCGTGGGCTGTTTGTTGGCCGAGATCCTTTTGGATATCGGTGAGGATTACTTTGGCTCCATTGGCGATGAATTTGGTGGCTGTTTCTTTTCCTATACCACTTGCTGCACCTGTGATTAGAGCTACTTTGCCTTCTAGTTTGCTGTAAATCAACCAAAAAAAATATTTTATTTTTGGGTTGGATTTGGACAGGTCAAAATGGATTGGATTCATAATAAATTATTTTCTATGGGTCAAAATATTACTTGGGCTTAAAAAGCTACTGTCTTATTTGGATGTAGTTTGGCTTGATTTGCAGAAACTCAACATTGAAAACACATTCAAATCTATTTTCGCGTTCGATGACACATAAATCAATTGAACCCACAAAATTTTCCCAAAACAATACATTTTCATTTTTTCATCTAAATTATGTTTAGCGTTTATTCTCACTCCAAAACTCTGAAACCAACAAACAAATGAGCCAAAATACACTCAAACAGGGCTTATTGGTCTGGTAAGAGTTATGGTCGGCCTATCTCTTTTCCCCTTTTTTTTTATATTTTTTATTTTGCTAACAAGAAAGTGCCCATTTTAAAGTGTGGAAAAAACAAATAATATTCTAAAACAAAAGGGAGATATAAAAATGTCAATCAGCCCTGATAAGAATGAATCATTCTCTGTTACCATTTTCATCAATCCAATTGATTTTTTTAATCAACAATTATAAAGGCAAAGAATTTATTCCCTTCAATAAAAAGCGATTGCTCACTTCACATCACATATTTATGAATTTATTACAAGTAAAAAAGTATGTCCGTAGAAATATACAGAAGGATATGATTTTGATTACCTTCCTCCTGTCTGTGCAGAAAAGCTTCTTTGACCGCTCCAAGTGAGTAAAATTCTTGGATTAAAGCACTTCCTATGAGAAAAAACCCAGAAATTATTTCAATTAAACCAAATGCCAGATCTCCATATATAAATCAACCATCAAATTTCGTAAAAAAAATGAAAAATCAAAAAGAAAAATAGAAGTAACTTTACCATATATAGAGTATATTCTTGTTGAAGAAATAAAATAAAAAAGAATTACCTTAATCCAGTTCTCAACATTTTTTCTTGTTTTTTTTTATTTTTTTACTCTGATTTGAAGCTCTGGTTCGTTCTTGATTATGTAGTGAAGAGTGAAGTTAATTAGAGGAAGTTGTTAATTTTATAAGACAGCAAGTCAATGACACCAACGTCATGCAAAATTAATAAGACAAATAGATGCCACCCTGTAATAATTCTCTCACATGGGATTGGTCAATATTCTCCTTTGGTAATATTTTAATAACGAATAATCCTAAGGCTAATATAGACATTCCACAAAATTCTTACTATTAGATTGCATGCATTGAACCATTTTTATAATCATTCGCAATTTGATATAATATGGGCTCCACGTGATGTGGCTCATTAATTTGAGCCCGTGTTTATTTTAAAAGTTTCTTTTATAAAGCAATCAGAGGTATTTCTAGAGTTTGTATTTATATTTAATAATATTACGAAAATATTATCATGTAAGAATTGATATAGTAATGAATCACGAATTTCAGATGAAAAAAATATATGGAGTAACACAAGGTAAATAAAAAGGAAGAAAAAAGGAAAATTACTAATTGCAAATGTTTATCAAAGGAACAATTAATATTGATTCATATTTATATTTTTGTAGAAACAAAATGATTTGATAATGACAATAAGGAGAAAAGTAAAAGGCAGAGGGGACAGTAGCGTTGTACTTAGGCACCTGTTTATTTACTAGCAAGTTGCTCAAAGCATAACTCATTTTATTTTCAAACGTCATTTTCTTAGTACTATTTTCCACGCAAAATTGGAGAAATTGATTGGACAAATACTTCTACTTTTATTTCCTAGATAATAATTAATAGTAGTATATAAAGTTGCTTTTAGTATAAGTGTAAAAATTAGTATTAAATAACAATATCTTTTAGTTTCGACAAAGTAAACAACAAATCAGTACAAAATTATTATATGTTAAAAGTAGGATAAAATGCACAAACCACCCCGTATCATGGGAAACATGTAAGGAGATCATTTTTGTAAAATTTATGCATAGAATTTCATCGCGTTATTTATTCGATATAAAATACCTCTTCTGACTTTTGTCCACATCCGATCCATTAAAATTTTAAAGGTGTGTATTACACGATTTTTGATAGTAAAATAATCTTTAAGAATTTTTATTTGATTTTAGAAAAAAACCTTCACCACCTCAACCTCCCACCCACCCGCCCGCCAGCCCGCCCGCCCTTTCTTCTCCATCTTACCCCGCCCCATCTCAAATGAAAGAAAAGAAAAAAAAAAAAAAAAAAGGACGGAGGTAATATTACACTGATCTCATCTAATTACATTTGAATATTAAAACAATATATACCAAGTAAGTTACATTAAACATAAAACAATCCGACCCAACCCATCTCGATCCAACCCTTTTCCAACCCAACTCATTTTCAATCCGATCCTTTTTTTGAACCGTATTAATTGATCTATTTTAATTTCAACATGTATTCAATTCCCCCAAACTAGATCTAACCCGACTATTTACCACCCCCAAATTCCAATTTGGGTGGACTCATTTATTAGCATAAAGTACACAAAATAAAATGAAGAAAGGACCTCTAATATTAATTAAATTATAACTATTCGATATAGAGTCGTGTTTATATATAGCATAGATGAAATAGCATAAAATTGATTTTTTGTTTAGGGGAACTTATTCACTGTAAAATTGATTTTGGCCGAGTTATTTTCATAAAATAAAATAAAGTAACATCTACAATAACTCATATAAGGGAATTAAAAGCACAAGGGTAGTTATGGGTAAACAACATGCAGGGTTGATCCATTCTTGGACCGAGTTGGGTTGACCCACCAAGACGAATGGGTTTGCATTTATTAGAAAGGATCCGATTCGGTTCATTTGCATTATAGCTAGGTAGACGGTGATTATGTTGCAAGACACTACAAAAAAATTTAAATTTTAGTGATGAAATAGTAAATGATAAAGTGACAAAAATTTAAATGTTGTCACTAAAATGATGTATATATACACACTAGTGACAAGAAATGTGAAAAAATTGTCACTATTAACATTTAGTGATACCCCAAAAGTGACAACTAAAAAATTGTCACTCACTGAAAGGGTGTCACTAATTGAATAAGTGACAACTTAATTAACTTCCATACACTTGTCACTAATAGTCATTAGTAACAACTTAAAAATATATTTTGTCACTATTGTTATTGTGACAAAGCTAATATTTTTGTCACTAAATATATGCAAAAAGTGACAACTTCAAAATCCATTTTTCTTGTAGTGTTCGAGAAAACAAAACATTTTTTGTAGTTTTGCATAAATATCCATTTTTTTGGGACTTGAGGAGCCCCTTAGTTAGGTAATTCGTAAATTTTTTGATAGTTTATCGAAACTTGTCGTATAGGAGTTCATTGATAAAATGAATATGCTTGCTAGTATGAATTTTTTAATCTTCAGCATTATGAGAAATATTTTGCTGAAAATGTGTTTATATTCATTTTGAGTCCTCGAATTATACGATACTAATTAACATTTGGAGTAATTGTGTGGTATAGGTATTTGGCTCATTATCATTTATCTTGAATAACTATATTCAACTATAACTTCATTTATAATAATCATCATAATTATTTACATATTAAATTTTAAAATATGATTTTGGAAAATTGTATCATGTATGCAAGGAGTTTCTAACGTGAAAATTTTGTTTATTAATGTAAAATTTCCTTAGGACTAACTATACTTTATAATATAATACAATAGAATCCCATTTTCTTTTGTGAAGTAAAGATGGTAATGTATATTTCAAAAATCAGCTAATTTGGCTCTAGAAAAACAGCAGCTACAATCTACATCATAATAGTAATACATTTATATAAAAAGTTCACATTCACAATCACACAACCAAAAGTTTAACATTGCAGAGGACATGACCATGTTGCCACTACTCAATTATCTACATAATTAAGAATCTAAAAAGACAGTCCTAAAATTACCAACAATCCCCAAATCAGTTTTTCTGATTTCTCTTGGTACCACTACCACTCGCTTCGTTGAAACTAATTATCATATGTGCATCGTCACCTTTCAATGAACATGGTTGTGGTGGAACATGAGGCCGGGGATTGGCAGATGAAGCCAACAAAGAGAATATATCGGGCTTTGACTTCACTTTAATCCACTTGTTCTCAATCCAGTCTTTCGAAGCTCTCAGGTTCTTTCTCTCGATAGTCGAGAACTTGTCTTCATCTGCCATAATCAAAACATTTAGATAGTTAGTTGTTATTAGGATTATTGAATGAGAGTTATGTTTCATCTACTTTTTAACCATTACAGACATACCAGGGAAATAAACATTAAGACTACTTGTTGCAGCATTTGTTTGATATCCAATCACAACCCCTTCCCACCACCCATCATACTGCCATGCATCAACCGCATCACCCACCTCAAACTTAGATTCTGAAAATTCTCGATTTGGCCAAGGCCTAACAGTAAGCCGGCCAGCATTTCTTAGGCCCAATTTATCCGGATTTGCCACTCTGTGTGATGGAACCCATTCCTATACAAAATTATATCTTTTAGTTGGATTTGACTAGAAAATAGGGAAATACTACAAAATTTATAATGTATGTATGCATACCTCGAGTTTCTCAGGTCCATCGACATCCACTATATCGTAGTATTGAACCTTTATAGCTTTGCTCTTTGTTTCCAAAATCTTGCACTTGAACCAGCAGCCACGCATGCCACTGTCCTGACAAAGAAGCTCGATATTTTCACCAACTACATTGGGCAATACTTGACTCGGAGGCTTATCCTGACTAAATTTCTCAATGTTTTTACCAGCTACTTTACAAGGGATCTCAGTATTTTTATTGACAACACTGGACAGTATGTTACAAGAAGGCTTAGGCACTCGGAACTTATTAATCTTTATTTTCTGTTTTGATGCCTTTTTTTCTTCTCCTGATTCACTTGATTTACTTTGATTGTTAGTTGACAAGAGATGGCATATAAGTAAGAGCATAGGTTGCGTAGAGAAGCTACGTAACACAGTCATACAGAATGGCTTGACTTCTTTTTTGTAATATTGTCTATAGCATACAAAAGTTTGAGATGCCAATCTTTCCGGAAGTACTTTCAACCCTTTCTCGAAAAGATTAGGGGTTAGAACAGTAGTTAGACCGTCGATGTACTCTGCACGAACCTCTTGCTTATGTGATGTTATGACAACTTCTCTACTACATAGCTCCATATCAGGATACCAATATTCCATTTCCTCCCGGTGAAAGAAACGCCGCACAATAGCCATTTTTTGCCCTTGTTCATCCTCATACAGAGCTAGTACATAACCAATATATTCATCTATTGGCTCATTTTTTATAATTACAAAGGAATGATTCTGAAAGTCAATACAAGGATTATGAGAAGTGTTAAAAAAGGTTGGTTGGTAAATGCAAGTTTGGCTAAAAAAATTAGACTTACAGCAATGTCGATTCCGTTCCTACGAAAACCATGATAATGTGTGTGCTTCTTATTGCATCTCCAAGAATTACCAGTCCACACGATATCTGATTTATCCGGTACCAAAGCTCTTGACCCCTGTTTATGTAACAAAGTTTTAGGTAAAAAACTAATGCTTAAGACTTCTTTATAGGTATAAATAAATGAAAAGTTAACAAACAAACAAAGCTGGAAATTAAGTATCTCACTTGTCCAGACGAGGGGCCTCCACAGTCAGAGAAGCGAGGCATCAAAGACAAAAGATATTCCACAGATGGTTGTTTCTCAATTATCCGCTGATCTGTGAGGAAATTAACCAAAAAAATATTAAAGATGTAGTGATTCACCTTAAAGCAAAATCAAGAAAATAATTGGAGCAATATGAAGCCATTCCTTTATACTATAAAAATCTCAACAATATACAATCACTTTATCAATCACTGCCAAATTAGAAAGGTAGCTAAAAGTGCATTGCATCATAATTCTATACCAATTACATCACATTTTTTACATCTAATAAGAAGGTCCAAACAAACAGTTAACAAATCAAAGAGATTACAAAAAATTGCACATGAAAAACTTATGCTATGAATAAAGAACTTCTTGTATCAAAATCTAGACATTTCACACCAGAAGAAAACGACTTAAAATTCGTCAAACATTTTTAACGGCCATGAAATGAATTTAAAATGTTGGAGGGAATAAAGATTTAAAACAACTCAACCTTGATTGCCATCTACTGAAGAAACTTCAAGATATTAGAAGAAACAAATCCAAAACCATAAATATAGACAAACTGAGAAAGCGAGTTTACAATTGGACTTACAAACTCAGCATAAAGGCAAATATAGCTACATAAAATAAATTTGAACGATATGTGGTATTAACATATAAAGAGCAATATATCATACGTACAACTCGCGCTAATACTTATCAATCCTTATATATAGTTACCATCATATAACTAACTGCCAAATGACATTATACCCCACCAAATTTGAGTGAACTGCCAATTTACTCAGTTGATGAGTCTAGATTGTGAAACTAGTGTATATTGATTCAGCGTGCAATTCAACAAGAAATACGACAATTGAATATGCATACAACTCCTAAGTATCATACAGGAATCGGAAATGATACTTAACTGGATTGAATGCAAACTCCACTAACAAGTGAAAGGAAATATAAAAAGAGAGAAGAAGAAGAAGAAGAAGAAGAAGGAGAACAAGACTAAGAGTACAATTTCCGATATGGCTCTAATAGAGTTCCCCGTCTACATTTAGGCTATCCTACCACAAGTTGTCGCTCCTTCCCTCCACGAGGCCAGGTGCTTAGTTGTATTTGTTGTTTGTTGTACCTAACGAAGAGCGTGCCATGTTTTATTATGTTTTTATCAGATTATGCATGTACAACATCACGCTGCCATGAACTAATGCTTCATTTAGATTTGAGGATTTGGAGGAAGGATTTGAAATGAATCTATTATAGGAGATACGCCAAATATTTAAGATGCCTACGTAATCCTATCAATACTAAAAGTGAGAAATAAGTTAAGTAAGACCACTATTATTTGTGTAATCCTATTTGAGTATGTCTCCGTGTCTTTTAGGTGATATTTTTGTTAGATTTTGTTTTCTTTGTATTATATGTGTTTTTATTTGTGAAAAGTTTATGATTCTCTTATATATTACCAACTATAGCTAATTCTCCGGAGTATAATCATTGACTCAGTAAACAAAGAGTATATTGTTGATTATGTCACTTATAAGGAGTCAAAATGGCATGATTTTGTTTTAAAGGGTGTGTATCCATTGGTGAAATTATAAGTACGTTGTTAGGAAAGAATGATTCATTGTCCCTGTTCCAAAATACTATTTGTTTATTCTATACCATCAAGATTTATTGATTTGAAACAAATTAGCAATCTTTCAACCGAATTTAAGGAAGCCCCCTACGTTGAATAGGAGGAAATGAGAAGGAATAGTTTTTGAACTCGATTGTTCTCGTAATAATCTGAGATCCCCTTCCCCATCACCATTTTCACATGTTCACAAAATGACTTCATTATTTTGTGTGTTCATTTGGGAATTTTTTTGAATTGGATCGTGTGACTTTAATCTGGTCGCCTAGTTTCCTAGTCGTAGACCGCAACTTTATGAACTACTTCGGCAATCAAGTAGTTGAATTCAAAAGTAAAATCATTATTGAGATTCCAAGACAACAAATATTGATAAATGTCTAGTAGTCAATATGTGATACAAGCATCATTATCTATCAAATGCTTAAGAAACATCTTTTGTTATTGGCCATAAATTCCTCGCCTCGATTGTACTCTAGCTTGATAGTTTCAACTTCTTGTCCATGGTTGAGGCTTGGGATTTGGTGGTGGACTTAAAAGCCACCTAAGGACGCTTTACGTCAAATCATTCTTGATAGTGTTGCATCATCTGTCTAACCACGGTTGCTAGCACAAAGTTTGATGACGCATATTCCCATATATTGTCATTGTTTCTTTTCTGGGAAAATAAATTCATGACCCATAGTAAACACTTTCTAGAAAATGATGTGATACATTATTGTGGTTGCCAAAACGGCCATAATTTTATTGTGTTTTTCCTTGGTTTAAGATGTTTTGTCTATTGCTAGGTCTTTTCGAAGAAAAGTGGGTTAAGAAGTTAGTTTCTTCTTTCTTAACCCACTTTTCTTCGAATCTGATGCATGAGTTAACCAATGGGCGTAGGCATGCCCCTCTATTGTGTATGGCCTGAATGAAATCTTTATGTCTGAGCCACATTGAGCAAATGAGGCTACTTCTTGATATTATGGCAACCTTTATGGCTAGTTTGACACAATATTAATGGTGATCATTGGTCTGATGCTTTGAGCTAAACCAATTCCCAAGGTGTTACGGACGGTGTAGCACGTGTGGCCCAACACATAAGGTCCATATATACTTGACATCATCTCCACCTTTTTCAATATATCACTGATAATCCTTCGTGAGTTCGACACACGTCTTTTTCATTTTTAGCCCCACTAGATGGTTGTTTTTCCTTGTAGATGCTTTGGTTTTAGTATGTTGATGATTGATTTTTTTTACTGTGTTGCTATATATACGATGAGATGGCTCGTTCAGGGAGTTCGATCCCCCTTTCTCCTCTCTCGAGAATCACCCCAAAGTCACGGATAGTCCTGCTTGACTTTAAATCTGTTCTTGTTTAGGCGATCTCATATTAGAGACTCAGAACCAATTTGATAGGGCTGGATACAAGAATCTCTTTTTTAGAAACAAAAAAGATGAGGTTGGATAAAACTTAAAAGTAGAATTTATTTCTGATGTTGTACTAAGGGAAATGTGAGTTAGGCAAGTTGGCTCGAGTGGGATAACTTTCCAAATTAAGTATTTAGTTAAGGATTTGGTCTATTCAATCATGAACGAGTTCCTTCCTTCGAATTGCCTTATCTTGAAAGAACCCTATTTCACATCCCAAAAAGAAAGTGCGCTTGATGAGCGCAAATGAGTAAATTTGAAGAAAAAATCCTCCCTTCCTATGTCTTTGTTCCAAAATACTATATTTTTTACTCTATTCCATTAAGATTTATTGATTTGAAACAAATTAGCAATCTTTCAACCAAATTTAAGGAAGTTCCCTACGTCGAATAGGGGAAAAGGAGAAGGAATAGTTTTTGAACTCCATTGTTCTCGTAATAATTCGAGATCCCCGTCCCTATCCCCATTTTCGCATGTTTACAAAATGATTTCATTATTTCGAGTTTTCATTTGGGAATTTGTTTTGAATTGGATCGTGTGACTTTAATCTTGGCGCATGGTTTCCTAGTCGTAGACCGCAACTTTATGAATTATTTCGGCAATCAAGTAGTTGAATTCAAAAGTAAAATTATTATTGAGATTCCAAGACAATAAATATTGATAAATGTCTAGTAGTGAATATTTGATACAAGCATCATTATCTATCAAATGCTTAAGAAACATCTTTTGTTGGCCATAAATTCCTCTGCCTCGACCATACTCTAGCTTGATAGTTTCAAATTCTTGTCCCATGGTTGAGACTTGGGATTTGGTGGCGGACTTAAAAGCCACCTAAGGACGCTTTACATCAAATCATTCTTGATAATGTTTGCATCATCTGTAACCATGGTTGCTAGCACAAAGTCAGATGACGCTTATTCCCATATATTGTTATTGCTTCTTCTCTGGGAAAATAAGTTCATGACCCATAGTAAACACTTTCCAGAAAATGGGGCGATGTGATACATTATCGTGGTTGCCGAAACGGCCATAATGTTATTATGTTTTTCCTTGGTTTAAGATGTTTTGTCTATTGCTAGGTCTATCGAAGAAAAATGGGTTAAGAAGTTAGTTTCTTCTTTCTTGAGTTATGCTATCTTGTGAGGTTAAATGAATCTGATGCATGAGTTAACCGATGGGCGTAGGCATGCCCCTCTATTTTGTATGGCCTGAATGAAATCTTTATGTCTAAGCCACATTGAGCAAATGAGACTACTTCTTGATATTATAGCAACCTTTATGGCTAGTGTGACACAATATTCATGGTGATCATTGGTTTGATGCTTCGAGCTAAACCAATTTCCAAGGAGTTACGGACGTTGTAGCACGTGTGGCCCAACACATAAGGTCCATATATACTTGGCATCATCTCCACCTTCCTTCAATATATCACTGATTATCCTTCGTGAGTGCGACACACATCTTTTTCTTTTTTAGCCCCACTAGATGGTTGTTTTTCCTTCCCAACTTCCAATTATTTCCAACATATTTGGTAGATGCTTTGGTTTTAGTATGTCGATGATTGATTTTTTTACTATGTTGCTATATATACGATGAGGTGGCTCGTTCAGGAGTTTGACTCCCCTTCCTTATCGCTCGAGAATCACCCCAAAGTCACGGCTAGTCCTGCTCGACTTTGATTTTTTTCTTGTTTAGGCGTTCTCATATTAGAGACTCAAAACCAGTTTGATAGGGTTGGATACAAGAATCTCTTTTTTAGAATCAAACAAGATGAGGTTGGATAAAACTTAAAAGTAGATTTTTCTTTCTGATGTTGTACTAAGGGAAATGTGAGTTAGGCAAGTTGGCTCGAGTGGGATAACTTTCCAATTAAGTATTTAATTAAGGATTTGGTCTATTCAATCAATAACGAGTTCCTTCCTTTGATTTGCCTTATCTTGAAAAAAACCCCTTTCACATTCCAAAAAGAAAGTGTGCTTGATGAGCGCAAATGAGAAAGCGAGATCAAGAAAATCAATAAGGTATTTATTGTAATTGACTTAACTACTCACTTTGGTCCAACTTCACTCCTAGAACAATGGAACCTTAGTTCCAAAACTTGATTTTACATGAAGATAGTGTTTAAATAATTCCAAGTCATATGGTACCGACGAGCTACCCCATAATGAGGAAAGTGGGGAAAGTCTCTTCATACCCTCCCCTAGCTCTTGAGCGCGAAATGGCGATCTATGGACTCCCACTTCTAGGACGAGCAGAGGTTCTACCACTCATTTTGTTCAGACTAAGCTGTCAGCCCAAATGACATCCCGTAACCTTTTCTTCTCCGTAAAGTTCTACAACAACTATTAGAAAATAATCAAGTTATTTTCTCGAAACAAAACTTCAATGTTAGTCAATTGCTTCATATTCAGACAAATCATCTTCAAAATGAGTTTGTCATCGGCAATTTGATCATTTGAAGAATTGGAGGATGAACTTATACCTTCAATTAATGGTGGGAATTCTTCTTGGCTGACATTAATACTAGCTTGTAAATGACTATCCCCTCCTTATATCATGTTTCTTATTATGGAAAAACATATTTTTCTAGCATATAATGCACACAATATTTCATATAGCAAGGATCAAATAAATCCTCATTGAACACCATTATTTTATGTCATTTCTTTGCATAAAACATTATTCGAATGCAAAAGTTACTTTTTAAGGTCTTAAAAAGAAGAAGACAATGATTCATGCAAAGAAACTACATAAGTATACATGTCTAGACAACCACAACGAAATGACTGCATAAATTAAACACATATGTATGTATCCACAATCAAATTTGGTCTAAAGTAGTGCTGCAAGAAAACCAGAATGTTTAAAGCTCGAATATGAAAAGTTAGAACTTCCAAAACTGAAGGATAGGAACTCATAAAAAGGGAATCTAACACATACCAAAACAACTTAGCTTTATAAATATATTTGCCGTGCAAATCATTGGGATCAAGAATTAAATTACTAAAGTTCTACTTCAAAGGCACATACTTGGATTTCTGTAAATTGGGCCGTTTGTACGGGTTATTGATATGAGAAACTCAACAACATCTCTTCTTCTCTTCCACTTAGTCTTTTCATTGATTTTTTCATTGGACCCCATCACACGTAAGAAGTCATCTGAAATTGTATAGGTCATGTGTTTTCTACTCCTCTCTATCCCGACCACGACAAGGAGAGAACTCTTAGTACTGTCCCTTAAGAAATAGTGAATAATGCTGCTGCCATTCTCTGGAAATATTATTCTCTCTTCCCATACCCTCTGCACTTGATTGTTCAACATCCTGATAGATTACAAAATATAAGAGATCAATCAAAAATTGTAATGATAATTTGAGTGAAATTGGATCATTCAGATATAAAAAATAACAAAATTTTAAATTCAACAAATCCTTAAGGATGTGTTTGGTTCTTGAGTTTTCAGTTAGTAAATGATAAATTAACTGAAACAAAATGGAGCTCAACATTCTATCACTTGATGCAAAGAAAAAAAATTCTTAGCTTTTTACTCAATGAAACATGAACCATACATAAATCTAGTTTCTGCTACAACCGGAATTTAAATCAACAACAAAATTCAAGGAAAAAATACTTATAGAGGCTAATAAAAATTAAAAATACACAAATAAGAAAACCAACCTTTGAAATCCCTGAAATAAACAAAAGATTGTAACTTTACACAAAATCATAAACAGGGTTTCTCTAATTAACCAATTAAGTTCAAAATCAGCAACATGCGAAGATAAATATTTAGCAGCATTTAGTACAACTAATCCAACATACAATAAAAAAAAATTTACAGAACATATAAATAACCTGTGAATCAAAAATTCTAAAAAGCTTGGAAAATCGAAAACAAGATAGCAGAGTAATTATGAAACGGACCTGAAAAATGGAGTGAAGAAGCGGAATTCGGGAAGAAAAAGACAAAAATGGTGAGTAGGAAGTTGGTGACAGATTTTGGCGGTTAATAGTTAAATGACAATAGACAGTGAGTAGCATTAATATTACAGATAAGGTTTCGTTGGTGGACAAAAGTCAAGTGCCATGACTTTTTTTTTTTTGTAGAAATTTATTGCAGAATTTTGAAAAGTTTTTTTCTTTTTTTTTCTTTTTTGGGCAACCCGACCCGTATGGAGTGTGTGAATGATTAGTTAAAAAAATGAAGAGGAAGAAGAAAACAAGAGATTTTGATTCTATTTCTTGAGGGAATGGGAGTGGTAAATAGTTACTATAGTTGTTATGGTGTATAGGAGGAGAGTGATGAACATATGTACCACCTCACCACTATACTAGATAATAACAAAAATAAAGAGCTAATAGCAAATTACCCTCTGTATTATCCTTTAATGACACTTTACCCACATTTGATAAATAAAAGAACAAGATACTCGCTTGTGTTTTTGTAAAATAAT
Organism: Penstemon davidsonii; assembly: GCA_034814905.1. Lineage (NCBI taxonomy): Eukaryota > Viridiplantae > Streptophyta > Magnoliopsida > Lamiales > Plantaginaceae > Penstemon > Penstemon davidsonii. The sequence goes on along the minus strand of JAYDYQ010001087.1, from coordinate 46,636,338 downwards.
CACAACACCTCCCTCTTGTGCAAATACAAAAGGATTAAAAGGTAAAATGTGAACGGTCAAATAGTGAAAGACCATATTATTGTTTTTCCTATTATTAAATATTATATCCAGATATAAAATCAAATTTCATATAGTAAGTTGTTTAGTATTTAATATATCACTTCTCAGATAGAGGGAAATTAATTAATATTGATGAGTGTAATCCTGTTGTTAATTTCAATTATGTCAATATAAAAGAGGGTAAGACTTTCTTAAGGTAAGTGGGTAATACAATTTATGTCTTAATTTTGAGGACACCTAATTGCCCTTTCAAATTTATCTAAAAATAAATAAATAAATTATTGCTCATTCAATTTTCTATTGTTTCCATAAAATGTTTAGATTTTCTAATTCATATATATCTTTAAATTGATGAATTTATAATTGGATGACTCTGGCATTAAGCATGAGATTTTCCATACAGATTTTTATTAGTAATCTAATTAATGCCTCTGAGTTTGTTCATATAAGTTGTTTAGTATTTAATAAAGCACTTACTAAATAGAGGGAAAGTAATTAATATTGATTATGTAGTTGTTAATTTCAATTATGTCAATAATGAGGGCATGATTTTTTTAAGTAAGTGGGTAATACTAATTTTACTATAATTAGTAAAATTTACTCATGAAATTAAATAGACACGTACAACGTACGTGCACGTTTCTATCTATCTATCTATCTAGTACATATAAAAGTATGAGTTAAGCAAAAAGAATTTCTTGAATTTTTTGTGAAGACTAATATACCCTTATTTAAATTTTATTACATATGGTAAATTAGGAAAAAACTTGAAGAAGCATACTTCTACTTAATCACTAACACTTGGCAAAATAAAAAAGAAAACTTGAAAAAGCATACTTCTGCATAAACACTAGCACCTGAAAAAATATATTTTAGGGATCCCTTTCCTATCGACATTCCCAAGTCCGTATTTCACATTTTCACCACTGAAAAGCTATAGCCATGAAAATGGCTGATCGACACTAACAACCATAATTGTACCTTAGTAAACAAGTTCCACTGTGGCGTTATAATAAGGAATATTAATAAAATGAATTAAACACTAACACTTGGCAAAAGAAAACTTGAAAAAGCATAATTCTACATAAACAATAGCACCTGAAAAAATATATCTTAGGGATCCCTTTCCTATCAACATTCCCAAGTCCGTATATAACCACATAAAAGCTATAGCCATGTAAATGGTTGATCGACACTAACAACCATAGTTGTACCTTGGAAAACAAGTTCCACCATGGCATTATAATAAGGAACATTAATATAATGAATTAATGAAGATGATAGACAACAAATCTAGAATTTGATAATAGTTTTGAAGATTAAATAAATTAAAATAAGAAAAATAGAATAGAAAAATAAATCTACTTAATAAGAACACTTCAATATAAATAGAATTAAAATTAAAAAAAAAAAGTAAATGAAGAGGTATAATTAAACATGAAGTTTTATTATATTTATTTCGTACATAAACTTCGAAAAACTAGAAATTATCTCTTACATCAGCTTTCATAATTTCATCCTTCTTTTATAACACATAAAAATGAATCATAAAGAATAATAAATAAAACAGTTTAATTTTAAATAGCTCCTAAAATATATATGTGAAGATTATTATAATTTGGCAACAATATATAAGTCATGAAAGTCTTTTCATCAAATGTTTATGCCTTAACTAAGTATGTAATTTTTCTTTGGCTAGAGAAGCAAAATATAAACAATATCCAAGAATATCAAGACATGCATAACCTCGAATAATCAAGACAAGAATAACCTCAAATATGAATACTGGTAAAGTTGGTGGAAAACGTGTCAAATCGATAAAAAGAATGTTTGTGAAATCTGTAAATACATATGAAATTCAGGTGAAATTTGTAAAAAATAGATGAAATCGACGATACTCGAATTTTCATGGGAAACGGGCGAAATCGATAAAAGTCAGGTAAAACACTTAAATCGGTGAACACATGTAAAGTTGGTGAATAATGAAATCGGTAAAAAAGCAACCGTGAAATCGATAAATATATATGGAATCAATGAAACTTTGGATGAAATTCATGAAAACCAGATAAGACAGGTGAAATCAATGAATTGGGAACAAAAGTAAAGTCGGTGAAAACATGTGAAATCAATGAAATATGAGGTGAAATTGATGAAAAAACTTGTAAATCAGTGGAATATGTGTGTAATAGGTGAAAACGAGTGAAATATGTAAAAAGAAAAAAATAGTTTAACTGACAAACACAAGGTGAAATCGATAGAAAATGGTTTAAACCGGAAAAATAAAATATATCGACGAAAAATAGAAAGAAAAAATGAAAGTAGGTTAAACCGATAAAAGAACAGGTAAATCAGAGGAAAAATATATTAAATCGATGAAAAATGAATGAAATCGGTAAAAAGACAGGTTAAACCCGTGAAATATGGATTAAGCTAATGAATTAAATATGTGAAAAACGGCTTAGGTATGTAAACAAATGAATTCCAAATGACATGATATTATTTCAAATTAAAAAATAAATAGTACTCTTAAAATGAAAACTACTATAATGAAATGAAATAAATAATTTTGTTATGATCTTATTTTAGAAAAAATAATTACAAGATCTTATGAACTAATCAATTATTAATTTATATTTGATTACAATAATTTAAAGTCATCATTTTTTTTAGAAATAATAATTTTAATATTAATTAAACTGAATATTAGTCACCAATTTGTGTTTTAATAGTGACATGATAAAGTTAATTTTACTATAATTTGTAAAATTTACTCATGAAATTAAATAGACACTTACAGTGTACATTCACTTTTCTAGTTTACAATAAATATTCAATATGAGAATTTTTTGCATGTTTCATATGACATAATGAATAATGGTGTGACCAAGTAATTAAGTAAATAGAAAACACCTAAATAGTTAAGCATATCTTGCTCCTCTTATTGTTAAGGATATATTGCTCCTTTTAGGCCCCGTTTGGTTGCCAAGATTAGGGGCCTGGATTATGACGTGGCAAGTTTAATTGGGAGTTTGGTTGCCAAGATTAAAAAGGTGGGCTGCCCGGGATTAAGGTTCCACGTAAGCTTAATACCACCATTCTTGTCCTACCTTCGACCCTGGGATTGAAATTAGTGGGGATGACAATTTTTTTGTGACCTTCTTGTCGTTGCACTTTTATTGTATTTACAGGAATTGCCATTTCCTTAATTAAAATATATCAAACCATTTTCCTTTTTCTCCATTTTCTTTCTTCACGACCCAGGTACGATTTCTTCTAACTTTTTTTTTTAATTCAATTCTTTACTAAAGCATGAGAAATTGATGTTGTATTAATCACCACTCTTCCCTTTCTCCACTTTCTTTGTAGTTGAAGAATTTCATATCATTTTGAAGGTGATATCAATCTAAGGTAAGAATCCTAATTTTTTTGCAAATGTTGAAATTTTGTAAAATGTATGCTTCATTCGTGATTCTTTTGGTAAATGTGTAAAGTTAGGCCTCGTTTGATTTGTAATATTTAGTTATTTAATTATGGGTATATAGTATATATGAGAACCCTAATTATTTTTTGGGGATTTTGATATGATTAAGCTTATTTGTGAAATGTTTGCTTGATTTGTGGTGTTTGTGCTAGATGTGTAAAGTGGTTAAGTTTAGGCCACTTTTATTGTTTGTTAGGCCACTTTCTTAATGTTTATTTAAAATTTAGGCTATTTTATTTTAAGTTTAGAAATTAATACTTTGATATCATTTTTGTTTTACAGAATCTGAAAATGAACCGTCGTCAGAAGTTACTACTTATAATTATAATTATAATTCATCAATTTTTATATCGATATTGCTTTCTTCTTTATATGTACTTACTTTCACGTGAGCAAAGAATTAGGGAAGAACGTATTAGGTCGAATAGGAGGAGAGTCCGTTATAGTATAATAAATAGAATGTCTCACACTACGGAGAATTTAGAAAGTTTAATAGGAAGTGATGACGTAGACTGTTGCAAGAATTTACGGATGGATAGGCCACATTCTTTAAAATTTCTGCTTTGCTTGAAGTTAGAGGTGGATTATGTCCTACAAAATATGTTAGTGTTCACGAACAATTAGCCATGTTCTTAGATGTGTTGTCCCATCACAAGAAAAATAGAATAGTTGGCCACGACTACAAGAGATCTGGTGAATCTGTAAGAAAATGCTTCAATAGCGTGTTGAGGGCAATTTTACGACTTCATCCTCTCCTCGTAGCTAAACCCGAGCCTATTGGGCCTGATTGTGATATATACACTAGGAAATGTTTCCAGGTACGCTTGTGATGTAAATAATAAAATTATAGCCAAATATTTACCTCTTTTTAAGTGTTAATAATTGTATTTTATGTTTAGGGTTGTGTTGGTGCATTGGATGGGACTTACATAAAGGTTAATACATTGGCGGTTGATAGACCCGTTATAGATTTCGCAAAGGTGAGATAGCTACAAATGCATTAGCATGTTGCAATAAGGATATGTTATTTACCTATGTATTCACTGGTTGGGAAGGATCCGCCGCCGCTGGTAGAATATTGCGAGATGCTATCACTAGGCCCGATGGGTTAAAGGTGGCCAAAGGTATATTTTTTGTAAATTATAAAAGTACAACAAAAAATTAATATATACCAATATTTCACAAGATTTCATTGACATTATTATTAAAATATGTTGAAGACACGTATTACTTGGCGGATAATGGATACACAAGTAGAGAAGGTTTTCTCACACCATACTGAGGTGTTCGCTACCATCTCAAAGAATGGGGACAAGATCAACAAGCTCCCCAAGACTACCGCGAGTATTTTAACATGCGCCATTCGCGTGCAAGAAATGTTATAGTGCGTACATTCGGAAACATTAAAACTCGTTGGACAATATTGCGAAGTCCTTCCTTTTACCCTCTAAAGATCCAAAATCATATTATCCTTGCTTGTTGCCTAATCAACAATTTTATTAGGAGTGAAATGGCATTTGATCCTATTGAATTGGAGGATCAATATCAAAGTGATGATGAGGATGATAATGTTGATACCACCCCATATGTGGAATCGGTGGAGCCTTCTAATGCTTAGTCAAAGATTCCGTGACCGTTTAGCACGGAAAATGTACGGGCAATGGAGACTTGTTCGCCGTTGAGGATGTTCTTAAGTTAGATTATTTTATGTGTACTTTTATGAACGGTTATTTATTACCTATTGATGTTGTTCATTGGAGTATTTTTTATAATGTTTTTCTTATGGGATTGTATCAAAGCATGTTTGGACGAATGTTGTGTTGAATGTGATATGTATGCTAACATATTGCAATGAATTGTAATTAATTTAGTTGTTGCTATGTGATGTTATTTGAACTACAATTTATGTTGGCTATGAAAATGTTACTTGGCAAAAGTATATTAAAATGTTGCATTACTCTTTTTTTTCTTAGTAGGAAAAAATGGAAGGTCCAACCCAATCACGTAGGACTTGGTCACGTCGTGAAGAGGATGCTTTGATAATTTCATTGAGGGAACTAGTTACTAATGGCTGGAGGGCGGATAATTCCTTCAAGCCCGGTTATGTTGGCGCCTTGGAGAAATTGTTGGCCGTTAGATGCCCCAGTGGTGATCTAAATCAACGTCATATTAGTTCAAAGTTAACCGTGTGGAAAAAATGGTATTCCATTCTTATTGGGATACTAAGAACAAGTGGGATTGGATGGGATGATGATGCTAAAAAGATTCTCATTGATGATGCCAACGTGTGGGATAACTACGTGAGGGTAATGAATATTATAATTTACCGATTGTTATATATAATTATTCCAAAAGCATTCTTGCAAGTGATTTTGAGTTTTAATTGATTCTTAATTTTGTATGTTCATCCTGAAGCCAAAACTTTTAAGGGGAAAAGTTGGCCGTTCTACGAAGATTGGATCGAAATATTTGGGAAAGATAGGGCCACCGGGGAAGGTGCAACAAGCTTTGTAGATGCGTCAGTTGAAGAGGTCACGGATGATGATCATTACACTACACCACGCAATAAGGGAAAGAAATCGGCGTTTGAAACAATCTATGAAGACATGCCATATTATGTCAATTTAGGCACGAACGATGATGAAGATCCGTGTATAACACCGGTTGATCGAATGAATTGTGCCCCAAAGATGGTGGGTCCAAAGTCAAAGAGTTTGGTTGGACGTAAGAGGAAAAGTGGAGAATCCTCCCGGGATGATAACATCTACTTGGACCGCTTTGTTAATAGCGCGGAGTCTACGTTTACCACCTTGCTTACCAAATTTGACAAAGAGGGAAATTCTTCAATTCCACCTACTCCATCGGCTCCCCAAACGTCCACATTTGCTAAGCAAGTGTGCGAGAATGTTGTCAAGTTCAACATTGAGCTATCTGATACACGTTTCTTTGTGATAACCAAAATCGGATCAAATCCATACTACACGGATTTGTTTCTATCTATCCGGAGAACGACCAATTAAACTTCATCCAATCAATCATAGGGGGGAATGTGGTATGAGATATCCAATTAATACATGAGTTGGTATTTATATTTTGAGGAGCAAAATACTTTGGATTGCTATTACCATGGAAGGAATTAATATTTTGGACTTAGTTATTTAGTGCCTATGTTAAGATTGGAGTTTGTTTTAACTTTTATTTGACATGTTTTATGTTTATGTGATTTAGACGTGTGATTAATTACAAGTGCTATACATTTTGTTAGCAGGTCTCTTGAAAGCTTAATTACCTAATAATTGAACTCCTTGAGCTAAAATTGTTGATGGGAAAAAAACTCCAAGTTTGGATTGAGGCAGCAGGCCACGATAATGGAAGAGGAAGAGAGGAGTGTGCTGCAATGTGTTTACGTTTGGGAAGGAGATACAATTCATTAATTTTTAGGGGTAAATTCGTCATTTTCAGTAAAATGGGCTATTTAATGGGTTGAGGACCATTTCTTAGTCATGGCCCAAAAAAATTAACCAAACACCGGATTATAACTTAAATCCAGTCCAAGATAAAAAAAAATAATCTCATGGGCCGGATAAACTGCCCAATCCAGTGTAATCTAGTCTTGGCAACCAAACGAGCCCTTAAGGTTTAGAGAAAACTTGATCTGACTTGGTTTGTCAACTTTCAACCTTGGTGACAAGCAAGCAACGATTTTCTATAACTCAACTAACTATTTTATTCTAACAATATCTGATTGATCCGTCCAACTATCATACATATTCTAGGACTCAGTTAAAGGAAAAATGCATAATACTATCATGTGTTATGCGAAACCTGCACAAAACTATCTTGTGGAAAAAAAAATTCACCAAAAAACTCTGCATAAAACACCCAATATCCGTTAGTTACTAACACCATAAATTTTTGCATGATTTTGTTTGCGTAAAACTTCCTTGTACTTTTGAATGTTTGCGCAAAACTTTCTTGTACTTTTGAACGTTTGCACAAAACTCCCTTGTTGCAATGCCCCGACTAAAAATTACTTAATAATATTTACATATACACGTAGTAAATTTACATAAGTTGGTATTTTTACAAAAAACATGATTAATAGCGGCTATTTTACATATAGAAGCTTCAAAATTCTAGTTTAATGCTGACGAGAATCCTCCTGGCTCTTATACTACTTCCGAAAAAATCTGAAAATAGATAAAACATATTACGTAAGTTGACTTGCAACTTAGTGAGATGGATGTCCGTAAAGAAAAGAGAAACAAATACCAAATAAAGTAAATAAAACAAGTATAAATATTAATGTACGGTATAAAAGGATACGTCTCGGTATCTGCCAACTTCCGAAGCTTGCTCCCCCAAACACACCTTATGATTTCCTTCAATAACACCTTATGATTTTCTCCCATACACACCTTATGCATGATTAGTCAGCGCATTGAAAAATGACTTCGCATTTCAAAGAGACCATGTTCTCTCAGATATACGAGTCAGGCCAGGGGCTTATGATCGAGTTAATAGCCCGTGCTATTCAACTTAATCACACAACCGCATAAGCCAAATGGACCCAAGACAACAGCAGATAAATAATTAATATAACCACGTTTTATCTATAACCACATTTTTATCCGGGTGAGATAAAGTACTACAATAATATCAGTTCCAACAAAAAACTATTCAATATAAACCAACAATTAGCGCATCATCATATCACAAGTTTAAATTGCAAAGCCAACCCCTTTTAAAAGGTTAATCTACCATCAAACCACCAAAAGTTTACATGTAATAACAATTTCATACCATTTTAATTATAGATGGGCACATATGTTACTTTTAAAAATAAACTATAGTTATGAGATTTTTAACTAGTTTAATTAAAAGTTTATCAGAAGAGTGATTATATTTAAAGTTTTAAAGTTCTAAGAAAACTATTACTACACTTAACAAATATAAATGAAATTTTAACGCGTTTTAATGATGACGAGTCGAGATTAACTCCTCGTTATTTAAATTCTCACGCTCACCTTTTCACAGAAAACTTCAGATAACACCAATCACAACTTTCCACCAATTATCATCAATGGCTGCCGTTTCACGTAAAAATACCAAAACAATGATCTGAACGGTTGATACATAGAAATAAGTGTTTATAACCTTCAGTAAAAATTTAAGGATGATCCAACGTACGGTGGATGGTTTCGAAACGATTGAAAAACTGAGGCTAATGGATATGGAACCGAAAATCTACCTTACCAAGTGTTTTGCCTATTATTCCTTATTTACTCTATATTCTCAATCTTTTCCTTTTCTACTTAAAGCCTCTCACTCTCGTACTCTCTTGTGAAGGGAAGATAGATGAGCTTTTAATTCATCCAAATGAAGAAAAGTTGAGGATTTATAGAGCGTGTAATCCAAATTAAATTGTCCATTGTTTTGGACAGGTGTGATATATGAGAGCTTGCATGCCCCCCATTAAATTAAATTTAATGACAACTTATAAACAAGTGTCCAGTTGAGTTGTCTTTATTAGAATTAATCACATTTCTAATTTCAAACTTTTCAAAAAGTGTACAGTCAGGTCTTAAACTGAAATTTTTGTATTTAAAGCATATTTGATAAGATATATATATATATAACAAAAATAAATTTAAGGATCAGGAAAAATATAAAAGTGAAAATTTTGGGTCTTTACACTTGTATTTTTGAATGTTTGCGTAAAACTCCCTTGTACTTTTGAACATTTGAACAAAACTCCCTTGTACTTTTAAATATATCTAGGGGTAATTTAGGAAATTCAATTAAAAATTAACGGAGTTAGTAACTAATGGAGAGATTGGGTGTTTTATGCAGGGTTTTTGAAAGTACAAAGGAGTTTGGTGCAAAAAAAATTTTACATGGTAATTTTGTGCAGATTTTACATAAGAAAAGATAGTATCGTGCATTTTCCCCCTCACTTCAACCACGTCATTTGCATTTTAGCATTCTATTATATTGTATTATTTTCCACTTTCCAATTGTAATAATTGTTGAATGATATTTTAGGAGTATTTTAATATATTCTTTTACATAAAATAAAAATAATAAATATAATATATTTTAGAAAAATGATAGAATAATATTTTTCAGAAAAATAATAATTAAATGAAAATAGGTGAGTTTTAATACTTTATTTTAATTTCTAGTGTGAATGACATAAAATTTTGTATGAATTTATGTATAGAATAATCTGTTCAGGTGGTTGATTAATTGAATTTGGTAGTTGAATTTGATGGTTGAAGATTAATTTCGTAATTCATTGTATAAACTTAGGTATTATATTTTTATTTATTTTTTTTTTGGGGGGGGGGGGGGGGGATTATATTTAGGGAAATTTACTTAGACACCCCCCGACTATTACCCTAATTACAGAAACTTACCCTCTTGTTTCAAATATTACAATGACACCCCCTCAACCGAAAACTATATTACAAGGACACCCCCTGCAACATAAAATATATTACCAATACACCCCTCGAGGGGGTGTCTTTGTAATATTTTAAACAAAAGGGTAAGTTCATGTAATTAGGGTAATAACCAGGGGATGTCTATGTAAATTTCCCTTATATTTATAATTTTATATTAGTAAAAGACCAACCCCAGTTAAGTTTAACAAGACTTGTTATTTTATAGCTCTGCTAGCTATTTTGTTGCGTTTATAGCCATTTTTCACATTTTCGTATATCTTATGTAATTTGGTATGAAGCGCTATTTGATCAAACGCTTCTTGAATATAAATTTCTGAACGCATTAATTAAGATTGCTGTTTATATTATTATAACCACATATATATATTAATAATAGGAATTCAATTGTCAAAAAGAGGGCATTTGGTCTAGTGGTATGATTCTCGCTTTGGGTGCGAGAGGTCCCGAGTTCGATTCTCGGAATGCCCCATTTATATTGGTTTTGTTCCCAATCTCTATGAGAGTATGCACGAGGAGAAATTATGTTTACATTTTATGTCCTCTAATTTGATTTCATTTTGAAATTGGTCCTTCAATGTGGCGTCCATTCATTTCACATCACTCATGTTTACACCTTTGTCAATTTTAGTTCGATTTGTTCATAACTTTTTCAAAATCACCGTAAAATATCATGTGCCTAACACGTGACACTTAAAATTGGAGATTTTCAGTCTTGGAGATAAATTTCTTACATTGGCGTCGAAATAACCGCAAATTCGAGAAGTCCCTTTGCAGCAGCAAACCCCCGTATGTATTTAACAGTCACTCAACTTTTACGGTGCCTGAAGCTACCTTGCCCAGATTGGGCTCGTGTTCTGATGTGGGAGGGAAAATCACGGGCTAAAAACTCCAAAAGTCGCTATCAAAAGTTAATGAACCGGATGAGGCAATGCAGTTGTTTGAATTTTCATCACTATCAAAAGGATCCAAGAACACTAATAAAAATATTTTTCATTCTCAATTAGTGAAAATTCTTACCCAGATCGAGTTTGGTCGAACCCAAAGTAACTACTGCTAATACTTCTAGTTTTCGATAATTAGCTAACACTTGATTATTAGGGGCATGTTTGATGTAACAATTTTTAGCCCCTCAGTGAATGATTGCAATAATTATTGATTTCAGGTATTCTTTTCAAATATTTTTACTTTGAAAAAGCAACAAAGTTTGAGTTGTTTTTTCTCTCCTTATCTATAATAATCATGTTTTGTTTTTGCTATTCTTAAAATTTCAAAATTAAAATTATTTATCTTCTTCAGGAGTTATACTCTGTTATTTCCGTTAAAAGAATTTTTTTTTTACATGTTCATTAGCATTAAAAGAAAAATGTACATGTTTTTAGTTGGAGTCACTCTATTTGCACATATCTTAAATGAGTTAATTTTACTTTTGGTTTCAATCCTACCTCCCATTACTAACAAAACCTGGCACAGATTGGTGGAACGTAGTGAACAGCTGCTAACTCTGGAATGGAGCCCGATCTCATAGACAAGTACAAGATACCAATATTATATTTTCGTCGGTCTTAATTGGGGGTGCAGTATCACTTCCCGGCTCTGGATGCCAGGATCAATAAAAATCTGGTTCACTACATTCCACCAACCTGGGCCAGGTTTTGTTAGTAATGGGAGGTAGGACCGAAACAAAAAGTAAAATTAACTCATTTAAAATATGTGCAAATAGAGTGACTCCAACTAAAAACAGTTTTCTTTTAATGCTAATGAACGTGTTAAAACAAATTTATTTTTTAACGGAAATAACAGAGCATACCTTCTGAAGAAGATAAATAAAAAAGATGCCTTTACCTTTCTTCTCTTTTTTCTCTCCGCCATCACCATCGCATCGAATGGTGGCCGGAGTTTGCTTTTTTTCCTCGGGAAAGTTCATCGGCCCCTCGGAAGCAGGAAGAGGAGTGGGTAACCCGCGGGAGAGAAATGGGGTTCGGATCTCTTCCGGAACCCTAACCGGCGTGCCTTTTTAACGGTGAGCATAATCTGAAAGGGAAAAAGAGCATATTAGCGAATGACATTGTGAGTATGTCCGAGGGACTTGTATGGTGGCATTACGTAAAACGTACATATATTTAGAAAAATTATTTTTTTTAATTAAATTTTATTGGGGGGTTCCAGAACATAACCCTGATTTTTTTTTTTGTTAGGTGGTATTTTGCACCTTATTATAATCGAAGAACCCAGGCCGTTGCGGCCTAGGATCAAAGAACCCAGGCCACCGCGGCCTGGGACTGGTCTATAAATTTTAAATTTATTAATAATATATAAATATATTAATACTATTATATAAATTTTAGATTTTTAAAAAATAATTTATCGAATTTATATTAAAAGTAGTATTTGATCTATTAATATTATTTAAAAAACCAAATTAATTAAATAGATATGTAAATATAATAAGTAAAATCTCCAAATTGGTCCGCATGTATCTTATTCGAGCCAATTTTGAAATTGGGCAACAATGTGGACTAAAATCGTCAATAAATTTGAAGATGTGGGTTATTTTGCCAACCTGAAATGTACGTTATGGGATAGAATTGTCAGTCAACATAAGTAATAGCATAAATTATGCAATAAGATTTAACTGCCATGTCATCACTTAACGGTGGTTTTTAACGGCGGTACCAAAAGTGATTTTCATTATCAAAATATTATATCTATTTAATAGATGTTGAATGCTAAGTGCTACTTGCGTCTACTAATATTTTCATACTAATTAAAATACCACAAAAAAATTCTGGCGATTAGAGATAAGATAAAGAGGTTAACTACAATTAACGCTCAAAATTTTGTTACAAGTTACAACAAAATTAGTTTATTTTATGTGACAGAAATTTCTCACTTTTTTCATGTTTGCATCTAAAAGGTAATATTTCATTCCTTCCATTTTTCACTTTCTTTGAACTTTTCCATCACTTTCCCAGGAGCTAGAAGCCTAGAACTCTACAAAACCAAGTAATTGTAAGGGGCAAAATTACGTTCTTGGTACCATACAACAAGGTGATTTGTAGTCTTGGCATCGAGACATATTAAATTGCACATTTCATACTATAATTTAATACTCTACTGTACAATTCATACTACAGTAAATTATTAGGACGGAAATGACCACACGCATTACACGTGGTCGTTAACTCGACATTTTGGAGGGAAAGGTCACGTTGTACTTGTATTGGTACGTAGTATATCGGATTGCACAATTCTTTATGAAACTTTGCTTAGACAAGAAAATATAAACTAATCTAAATATTAAAGATCATCTGGGACGAGAAATCCAGAGTTAACGTGGCATTTTCCTTCCAAATGTTGAGTTACTGCCACATGCTAGACGCATGTAATCATATTTATCCAAATAATTAACAATAGTATCAAATGTGCAACCATATTAAATTATGATAAGTAACATACAATTCAAAATATCTCAATACCATAATGTGGTACTAAAAACAATTTTGCCAATATAAAAACACACCCAGATAGGAAAGAGACGTAAAAGTAAAGCAAATGTAGTTATCTAATAATAATATGGATCACAAAACGCTAAAAAGATAAGCGGAAAAAAAATGGTAAACAAATGGGGCATTCCGAGAATTGAACTCGGGACCTCTCGCACCCTAAGCGAGAATCATACCACTAGACCAAATGCCCATTTGTTGTTTATAATATGAATCACCTTATTTAAACCTATGTGTTTCTCAAAGATCACTTTTCTGTTTCCGTTTTCTTCATTTCCATGAAATCTCATTGTAGATTTCTTTATCAAAAAAAGATATTATTTCACCACAACTTTTTAAAATGGAAGACAGGACGTAACATCAAGGCCAGTTCCATAAACGCATTGTTGTGATTATTTGTTAGCTGTTAAAGGTGGAAAAATATAATTCAATTCAATAAATTAAAGCTAGATCCTGTTTTTGTTTCAATTTCGGATATTTGTCTAATTTCTTCTTAATTATATTTGCAATTTGAATTACTCAACCAATTCCGTGATTGTTCTGTATGACTGTTGTTTGGGGTTTGTCATGCCCCGAGGTGTTGCTGAAGTTAGCTGCATGAATTGCGTTTGATGAAAATTGGAATCTCATTATCGAAGATTGAATTGAGATATAAAGTAGAAATTTAAAGAGATAAAATTGGATAGAAAATGCTAATTTCAATTATGATATTTAATGCTCAATACAATGGGTTTATATAGAAAAACTAACTAAAACAGATTGAACAAAGTATATGCTAATTTTAACAAATCCACTAATTCTTCTATTTTAAGCCAGCTACAATGGGTTTATGACTGGGTTGAATTATAAATTTATAATTTATCTGTTTCTGGAGTTTTTTTGTTCTTGCAGTTTAATTTGTTATTACTCCATTTGTTTCTATTTTTATTGATAGGACTTTGAGTTAAAAAAGAAATATTTAGGTTATCGAATTTACTTATTTAAAACTGGAAACCACTGAAAAATAGGGGAATGGGTAATGCTGCTGAATCTACTTCAGAACATGTAATTTCTAACAAGAAACTTGAAGGTGGTGATGTAAAAGAATCAGTTTCAACTCCTATTGTTAAGAAGCCTTGTACGTGGCTTAAGCTCGATAGGCTCGATTCTCAAATCGGAAGCAAGTCGCCACTTCAGAAATGTAAACAAGGCAACGAGGCAGAATCCACTTCCCAGGTTCAAATTAAACGAGATAACAAGAGGAAGAGACCGAAAAAAGGTGAAGAAAGGGGTAATAACGATTCGTTTTATGAAATTCTTGGAAAAAATGAAGAGGGAGTTCTTGATGATGAAAAACATGAAAACACGAAGAAGAGGGATGAGGTATCTGGGAAAAATCTAGGTGGAATGATTTTTATGTGCAACGCCAAAACTAAACCTGATTGTTTCCGTTACCAAGTGTTGGGTGTTTCAGCAAATAAGAAAGAAACTGTGATGGGCATCACGCCCGGTCTTAAACTTTTCCTCTACGATTATAATCTCAAGCTCATGTATGGAATCTTTAAGGCATCTTCTGCTGGTGGAATGAAACTTGAGCCGACAGCTTTTGGTGGGGGCTTCCCTGCCCAGGTCTAAATGCTGTATTGGTTTCATTTTCTTCATTTGTTTCTCCTTAATTTGTGAGATGTATTTCAATGATGGGTTGTTCGTTGTGCAGGTCCGTTTCACCATTCACAAGGACTGCCTTCCACTACCAGAATGCAAGTTTAAGAAAGCCATGAAAGATATCTATGATGAAAAGACACACAAGTTCAATACTGAGTTAACCATGAAGCAAGTAAAAGGGATGGTTCCTATTTTCACAAATCGTTGTCCCCAACATTATCTTTTACTACCGTTCTTTTCTCCGCAGGTGAAACGTCTGACAGATTTGTTTAGTCCTACCCCAAGTGGACAATCTTTGTTTCAGAAGGGTGATCCTGTTATTAACCCTATGCCAACAGCAACTATGTTTACCGAGGAATCCATCAAGGGACGAGGATATACATATGGCTTTAGAGTAAATGACCATGTCTCGTCTAGTGTTGATGCCTGTAATCCTTATGTGACAGCACCACTGCATTGGTAAACCGATATCTACCACTGCCGATGACAACAGATCCCCCGGCTGGGAGAGAACCCTTTATGATCAATGATCAAAGAAGAGCAATCCCTGATGGCAAAAGACCTTTTATGTCTTATAATTTGCATGAACAAACGGATTTGAATCGAAGATATGCTTCTCATGTACTATCAGAGATCAATCAGGGAATTTATCTCCAACAAAAGACTGGCTTGGAATTTGCACGAGTCTCGAGTCGCTAATCTGCAGGACCTTCTCTATCACGGTATCGATAAAATCTTGCACCAATGCAAGGGGAGGGGACCTTCTCGAGTTTGGCTTGCAAAAAGTGGTAACCCTAATTGCAACTTCTGATGGTTTCTATCTGCTTCCATATGTATTGACTGAAACACTTGTACTGTCTCTAAACTAAATTAAACGTCTATTGCCTTATATTCATGTTCATTAGAATATCATAAATGATGTTAACTAAGCTTAAGACTGACTTATTAAACTGTTTCCATTCAAGCAGTAATACATCCTGTTGGATTGTTAAGAATAGAAAAGTTTTGATACATTTAAAAGTTAAAACAAGGGGTGTAAATGACTAAATCTTAATCAAACAATATGTTTATCAAGCTTGGTTTCAATTTTATATAAACTAAATTTGAATGTGTCTTACTCAAACAGAACATGGAGTCTAACTCGAATAATGAAATATTTGTACATACATTCTATTATATTAACTTGTGGAGTTGAATACAAACGGAGCCTTAAAAGATACCAGACAATTCTGATGAGAGTAAAAAACCAAACTCAAACAAGTTTTTACCAATCTAACTCGAGAGTCGAGTAATTTGGTTGATTTTCAATCCTAAAATTAAATTGAAACCAAATTGGACCAAACCATATTAAAACCAAAAGTTGAACCAATATACTACTCACTTCAGTTTAGGTAAATGGTTAACCTAGAACTCAAGATGTACCAATAAACAGAAGGGATCATACTAACGTCTTACAATGATCTCAAGATGTATCGAAGAATACAAAAGCGATTAAACTATTGATTAGCATCGGGACCTTGAGCATTACTATTAGAGCCATCATTGCCTCCATTTGCTGATAAAGAGACATTCCCTTGATATACTGGAGGTGCAAACATTGGTGGGGCACCGCTAGTTGGGATTCCAGCACTTCCAGGAATCGATGGGGGAGGAGGTAGCATTTGGAGACCATTCATCTGCATTTGACCCTGAAAAGGAGCCCCTGGCGGAGGCACCATTTGTGGCATGGGAGGACCAGATATGTAACCTGTATAAAGTAAAAGAATAAGAAACAAGGTAATAGGAAGCATAACATCGTCTCAACATATACGAGAAAAAAGGACATCTTATAGCCGACCGAACTCTCGATCTCTGTAACTAAGTCTCCAAACACACAAACATGTGAATACAATGCTACATACATTTAAAAGTACTTCACACAATTTCTTGCTATTCTAGAAGCACAATCTCACTCATAATTGATTGTCTCAAAAACCCAACCTTCTACAAATGCCTCAGTCAAGGGAATTATGCGTCAAACATATAGGAGACACATGTTCAAGAGTTCTTGTTTTGGGAGTCCGCACCATCCATACATAATTACTCTTATCTAAGATTTCAATTCCGTGGAGCTAAGGTCCAAAATTGCAAATAACAATGAGTCATTATACTATAAAATTTCACATACCCGGAGCTCCAGGCATAGGTCTAGGCAAAACTGGAGGTCTAAGCCCTGGAACATATTGTGTACCAGGAGGAAACTGCCCTGGAAGTGGCATAGGTAGACCTGGCATACCAGGCCTTAGCTGAGGATAAGGAGCAACGGGAGGCCTAAATGCCCCGAGATGTTCCTTCACTTTTTGGTCTATCAAACTTTGATTTAGTTGTGCCTCATATTGTTGATAATAAGTTCGTACATTGGCCTGCACAGAGAAACGAATGAATTCAACCATGCACAATTTCACGTACCACCGTTAAGCAAAAGAAATCACAAAAACCTAAGGAGGAAAAAGGTGACAAACAATACCTTGTGCTTGTATCCTGAATTATGTTGTTTTCTCACTGAAGGCTGCAATAAAACCCAGCAATCCAATATCATGAGTTTCAGAAATTACAATTACATTACATTGCATATGGTTCTCTAAAACACCAAATAAATTAATTACATAGGAATTAACCCTTTCTACGAATAGCACAAAAGCTGAAGCACTTCCGCATTACATTTTCTCTACAGAACCAATTCCGAAGTGGAAAATAGCAGGAATTTAAATATTATTTTCATTTTTCAAGTTATGAATATGCGATTAAAAAAATTCGAGAAGTTAGCAATGTGTAAACAAATTACAAAACTTGAAGAAGCATACAAAAGAAGTAAGGGGTAACTCACTGAATCATGGGTGAGGTAAGTGTCGCAATAATCACAGTAATACCTGAGAAGAACATTTAAAAAAAAATCAGAAAATTCCAAGTTCCTTTGAACAAAGAAATCAAAAATCAATGTACCTGGGCATTGTTCAAATCCGAGCGAACTGAAGAAATAACCTGGGATTTACAGGATTAAAAATTAATTAGTGAACACAAACGCATAATGGAACAAATAATAGAGTTTTGATGCGAAAAAAAGGATTAATTTCGGGATCTTACTGTTTGAAGATCGGAATTAACTAGAAGCAGGAGAAAACCCTAGAGAGAGAAAGCGTGGTTGTATTTCTGATAATTAGTGAAGAGTGGGTTGAATTCCACTTTGCACCCTCGAATCACGTAAATATTTCAGAAACAACCCCAAAATAGAAAAAAGACATTTTCTCTTAATTCAATTATCTGGCTGCAAAGTGCACCCTCAAAATAGAAAATTATCATTTTGCGCATTTAGTACAGCTGTTCGATTTCAAAATGCATTCTCGAAATAGAAAAAAAGATCATTTTGCACCCCCCAATTCAGCTACCAAACTTCAAAATGCACCCAAGACTTATTTTCTAAGTCAAACCTGGTCGGAAAGTAGATATTTTTCTTTTATGCAAAACTAAACGGGATATTTGGCTCAATAGCCTTATGAAATGTTCCTTTTGTAAAACTAGCTTTTTCTTTTTTTATTTTCTTTTTTCTTGATTTTAATAACAATTAAATTTAATTAAACTCAATTAAGTCTAATTAATCAATTAACCTAATAATAATAATACAAAATATTCATAAAAATTCATTTTCACTCTCAATTCAAATTTCTCTCACTACAAAAAATTCTCCAAAAATCTCATCCCAAATTTTTGTCACTTGTCACTTGGGTGCCCAAGTGACCCGGCGACATTTTCGAGTTTTTTTTATAATTTTTCATTTAATTTAAAGTTAATTAATAGCCTAATTTAAGTAAGGCTAGTTTTGCAAATAAAAATTTGAAAAAGCTAGTTTTACAAATTAAACTTTCCATAAGGCTATATATGTAAATGCTTCATTTCATAGGAAAACTCTTACCTAAATTTGGTCTAAGAAAAACTAAACTTTGTGGTTAGGAGTAACACCACGTTATTTATTTGATCTCATAATAAATAATGTGGTATTATATCTAACCACAATGTCTATGAATTTTTCCTATACCAAGATGGTGATTGTTTAGTCACTGCATGAGACTTGCGTGTTTAGTGGCTAACTAAAATATTAAGTATTAATATGAAAGTTATCATTCTTTATAAATACTTAATTAATGACAATAAATCTAGTTGTGGCAAGTGTAATAGTGATAAAAACTATAGTTTAACATGTCATTATTAACTATTAATGACAAGTGTATGACATTAATTGTTGTAAATTTTTATATTTAGTGAAACTATTTTAGTCATGACAATAAATATTATTTCAATGATTTATTGAAGATTTGTTGGTTCTTGCATTACAACATTTTGTCATTAAAAAAAAAATTAGTGAGTTGGGCACTAATCATCTCATTATTATTACAAAGATTTTGAGGTGGCACTTCAATCTCAACCAAACTTTTTTCCTTTGTTTTGTTACTAAATCTCAACCAAACTTGAAGGAACTTTATTGTTTGTCTAATTCATAATTGATGTTTTAATTAATGTACCTAGCTACCATAATTCTAAAAATGCTACTAGAAGTCCAGAACTCCTTTGGTGGCATTCATAATTCGTTTGGTAGAAATCATTATTATTCATAAGATGTTAAGCCACCAAAGAATTAAGTTTCATTTTTAATTTATCTAGTTCTTATATATTTAGAATGTTGTAGTATTTTTTATTTTTTTAATGAGAAAAATATCGTAGTATTCAGTATTACCCATTTCTTAAATTGTATTGCTCTCATTTACTGTTTTGAGCGTCTCAAACTAAAGTCCACTTTCTTAAACATCTCAAAATAAAATTCAATCTCTCAAACAGTAAATGAACATCTCAAAACTAACATATTCATCAAGTAACTATCATTATTTTTAACATCCTTCTAAATTAGTTAAGTTTTACATTTATTTAAAAAAAAATGCATCTATTAAATGGGTAGGAAAAGAAAAGGAAGAGTAAATATTTTAGGTGAAATCTTTAGCAAGCAATCATCCTAGTCCATAATTCATCAAGCCACAATTTTGAGAGATTATTTAGTGAATTTGTTGCAAGGATAATGCGCACAACATATGTGAAATATAATTACATAATGGAAATTTATCTTGGAGTCGATTAATTCATACATTTAATTAGAATGTAAACTTAATTTCTTCCATGTGTTACATAACATCGCGCATCAGACATACAAAATATTGTGTCATCGGCCTCACCTAGTGACTAAAGTAATATATTTGAATTTCCCATTTTCTCTCGCCTTAGTTTGACATGAAATTTCAGATGAATATAAAAAGAATCTCAACTTGAAAATATTATTTATCTTTTTACTCCAAAATAGTGGGAGTAGTTAAATTTAGGGTTGTTAATGGATCGAATTTGGTTTGGATTCTGACACCACTTATGTGAGTCGGATTCAAATTTTACTTCGTTCTAAATTTTTCGATCCCTTTGGTCGATGATGAATCTTTTTTTGATCAAATAGATTCTCCACTTTCAAAATTCACACCAATGTTTTTTACTAAAACAAGTTTGTTAACATTACAACTTCTTTTAATTTAACTCACATGTTCAAACTTTATTAACTAATGATCATGTTTTTGGATGACTATATGTATACAAATGAAATTATGAATGAATTATTAACTAGTAACATTATCTTAAAGCAATGGTAAAATAATATTAATGTTATTTATGGATTTATACAAAAAACTCGTTTCTTGTCGGATATGGATCTTTAACAAATCGTATCAAACTTAATTCAAAATTGACCAATTTATTTCTAATTATTAATTTTCATAATCGAATCTTTAATCGGACAAATATTTTCAAAAATTTAACTGAATCTAAATTGAATATGCCCCCACCGACAACCCTAATTAAATTTATGATATGAGATACTAATTTTAAAAAAAAAAAAAAAAATCTATGACGCATTTCCAATTGAAATGAAATCGGAGAAAGCAAAAAAGCAAGCCACAAGCTACAAGCTACCACAATTATTTGGTATACTATATTTTAGGTGAAGGGAAGGAAAGTCCGCCATTGTTCTTGTGCGTCATAAATTGTGTGGTCCTTGAGGCAGTCTTCTAGAAGTAGTAGTACCAAATTGAATGATGCAGACACCAATTTTATCCGGCCCCACAAAACAAGCAAAAAATGGATCGAAACAGAAAATGTCGGGGTAGTTGATACTAATGGTCGGTTTAAAGTTTGTTAATAATATATGTTAGAGCAAAAGACAAAATCATCTCCTATATTTTGTCTAACTTCCAAAAACCTTATGTGTTATTTTAACTCCCAAAAATTTTCCTGTGTTTGGTTTTAAATATTACACTCGACCCAAGTAGTATATACTTATAATTTTATTTTTGACTTTCGGTGAAATGACAAGATTATCCCTATGTATTTCTTTTTTCAAATTTATTTATTCTTTTTGAAAAATTAAGTATGTACTATTTGGGTCGAGTGTGGTATCTAAAATCAAACACAGGGTTTTTTTTTTAGAGTTAGACAAAACATAGGGGATGTTTTTGTCTTTCGATGTCAGGGGTAAAATTATAATATCAAAAGAAAAATGTGAACAAATACTTGTAATTTTGGCGTTTGAAACACACTCTCTTTTTTGGGGGTGTATTTGACACTTATTTGAGATCACAGGGGGTTTTTTGGGAGTTAAAATAACACAGGGGGGTTTTTGGGAGTTAAAATAACACAGGGGGGTTTTTGGGAGTTAAACAAAGCATAGGGGGTGTTTTTATCTTTTGCTCTATATGTTACATCGATCATTTTTTCGGTAAAAATATATTTTTGACGGTTGTATTTTCGAAATACCATGTTCTCTAACAACTATTCTATTTCAAGTTAATGTGACACTAAAATATTAGATAACATGATATTTCGAAAATACTCCTTCCAAAAATATATTTTTGTGGAAAATTTACGGAAGAAAGTGATATGTATAACACATATAATCTAAGACGGAGCATTAGTGTCGTTTAGCCGAAAATTTCGACTCGACTCCCATTGATTAATTGCGTTCAAACTGTACAGTAAACACACCACATCAAAATGAAGTGTTAAAGTTGAACAAGACAGTTCACCTCTCTCTCTTTCAAATTCATTAATTTCTCTTTACCTAATTAAGTACCAAATTCCTATGAGATGAGATTATTCTTTTATATATCTTTGGACAAAACTATTCCATTATTTTTTCAAAACTTAAATCTAAATAATACTCCATCAATTATAAAACAATATGGAAAAACAGAGCGCATTGATTGATGCATCTGCTTTCATTTTAATCGAGGCGAGCGGCGATTCAGATGAAGCCGGAAAATTTGATGGCGAATATTCCGATGCGGCGGAGGAGGATGACGACGCGCAGTCGTGCAGCTGTGGATCGTTATCTGACGCGCACGAGGTTGATGAAGTGGCGCGTGATCTTCACGGCGAAGATTCTGGTGATCTTGTCGGAGAGGAAAAGGAGGAAGAGGAACCGAGTGTAGATAGTGAGGAGGAGGACGGCGTAGTTGATCAATGCGGCGGCGGAATTTTGTCGCCGGAGAAGTTAAGAAAATCTAATTTTGAGGAGTCATCGAGCTTGAAAATGATTAATGACGAAGACAGGGATAAGCGGTTTTGGGAGGCTTGTTTGGCATTGTAAAAGTAATGAAGCTTTTTTTTTCTTTTCCTTTTACTTCCTTTTAGAATTATTATAAGTTTATGTGATATATTTGAAACAATTGTATATAACATTAATATTTAATTTGGTGGTATTAAAATGTATATAACATTAATATACTGGACACCTTTTTTTTTTTTAATTAATTCATATTGACTTTCACGTAATTAGCATAAAATTTTAGATAAAAGTGAGGTAAAGCTTTGGATATAAAATCATATAATATTTTTATAGTATATTTGCAGTAATTGTTGGAAGGGATTCCATATCACTACTTTGTGTTATATATGCTCGAATTTCTTTTTTCCCTAAATATCTTTCTTGAAGGTGCCTTGTGTGTAATTTGTTGACATCTGAATGTTCTAATTACTATTCATGGTTAAAGGCATAACTGTTTCGTCTAATTTCTTGTAAAAAAATCTATTTCGAATCTAATTATAACATAATCGTAATATTCTTGTTTTGTAATTTTGTAACACTTTTAAAAAACTATGAATAATATAATTTATAAAGCATATGAAATACTTGTGTTTTGTAATTGGTGGTGTAGCTAATTAAATCGGGCATGGACTAGGCTTTTTTAGTTTTTACCTTTTTTTTAGAGATAAATCTTTTTACCTTGAATTTATTGCTTTTTAATTGTTCATTAATATCCAATGTAACATGCAACTTAACTTTATGAGCCAAAAAGACTTTAGTTAACCTAACACACTTGTTAGAAACTACATATTCACTTTCAAAGAAGTATCTCTAGTCCAAGATGTTAGTGGAAAAAAAAACCCTATTCTAATAAATTAACATTGTTAAAACATGATTGTAATAATGTGACACTTAATTTTGAGTAGATGTTAAATAGTATTGTAGAAGAGAGAGTGAAAAACAAAAAGAAATTGACGGAGCGTAAAGAATAATTTTTTTAATGTTTTAAACTGATAGAGTGTTTAACATATGATGATTTGAATATTAGATTCATATTAATTTAAGATATATTCTCTTATCATGTGAAAATCTCACGAGGAATAAGTTAAATCTCATGAGAAAAACGTGTATGATGCATTTTGCCAAGATAAATATATTTTAAAAAGTCAGAAGATAAAAATCGTAAAAAGCAAAATTACACTTTGTCATATAAATATAGAGTTCCCGCAATAATATTTCTTATGAATTTATCATTCGGAAATAATTGTCTCACAAAAACAATTCCATATGTTTATCTTCGACAATAATAACCCTATTTTCTTTCTTACACGGAATATTGGTCCTTATAATTTTATCACTTGACAATATAATAAAAATTATTATTGTCAAGTGTTAAATTATTATTGAAAGTATAGTTGTTTTCAGAAAAAATATATGATTTCCCTCTATATGGAGAAAACAGACGTTGACATGAATTTGGTGAAGTCGTAGTGAATAATTTATAAGTAATAGTACATTTATGATTTATATATATTTTAAGAAATGATTATCAGATGATGAGGATATTTCAAATACCATGGAAATTTGCATGTCACCCGCATGGATCAAAATTTCCATCTTTTCCGTCGAAAACATCAAAAAGTTTTCGTTTTTGAATCAAGCGAAATGAAAACCAGATGTAATTTCGAAACTATTTGTTTACCTTAAACTCTGTCATTTTTCTAAATTTAGTAATTTTTTTTACAATTTTTCCTTAGTGTTTCCGAAACATTTCCGAAAAGCCTCGAAAAGTTTCCAATATTTAATTGACCGAAACATACACTCGAAACGAAATTTTGATCCATAGTCACCCGGGCCCATTATTTTTTCTTATAGTCAGAATCAGATTAGTCAGAGCCCATTAATGAAAGCCCAAATTGAGGCCTTTTATGTACTTTGGGCCCCTTACGTCAAGTCCAAGTTAGATCATCCCAAGCCCTATGTACTAGATTTTGGCCCAACCTAAAGCCAGAACATATGCATTTTCAGTTCCGCGGGCCTGGACCACAAGTTCTTTTGGTCCTGCACTTTCCAAATTATCCTTTTGGTCCTAACTATTTAGAATGGCTTGCACTTTTGGTCTCATCATCTTATTGTCATCCATTTTGAGGCTAAAACTGCAAATTAAGCAGTCTTATCTCTTATGGGACCAAGTGACCAACTATATATTATGTGGGATTAAGAGTGCAAAAATTCTAAAAAATTTAAGATCGAAGTTGCAATTTTGTAATGCACGACCGGTAATATAAAATGTTTTAAAATTTGGAATAAAAGAGTACAAATTTTATAAAGTATGAGACAAAAGTGCCTAAAATTCAATCTTGGAGACCAAAAAATAACATTGCCATTGTCATGTGAGTTTTCAACTAACTTTGGGTTTCCATTGTGTAGACTTATTCCAGTTTCGTTTTCAAGCTTACCTTTATTATTGGAGCAAAAGACAAAAACCCCCAATACTTTGTCTAACTTCTAAAAAACCCCGTGCTCTTTTAACTCCCAAAATCCCCATGTGCTCTCAAGTTAGTGCCAAATACATCCCTTCGGAAAAGAGAGTGTGATTCAAATACGGAAATTGCAAGTATTTGTTTACATTTTTTATATAACAATTTTACCCCTGACAACGAAAGACAAATATACCCCCTATGCTTTGTTTAACTCCCAAAAAAATTCATGTGCTTGATTTTAATTACCACGATCGATCCAATTAGTATGTACTTGAGTTTTCAAAATGAATAAATGAAAAGAAAAAAACAATGCATACGGGTAATTTTATTATTTCGCCAATAGTCAAAAGTTAAATTCTACTTGGGTCGAGTGTGGTAATTAAAACCAAACACAGGGAAATTTTTGAAAGTTAAAATAACGCAGAGGTTTTTTGGGAGTTAGACAAAACATAAGGGGTGTCTTTGTCTTTCACTCTTATTATTACTTAGCTTGCATTTTTTGATTATTAGCTTTCCGAAATTTTTCGATTTAGAAACCATGTTTGTGCATGTATAAGGTAATTATAGCATATAGCTCTAAATCATTCGAGAAAAATCAACCATAACGTACACCACGTTATGACTTCTCAAAAAAAAAAAAAAAAATGTACACCACATTATGCATGCAACATGCTTCGGGGAACCTAGGAGAGGGTCTACATTGGAAGTACGTGGTTAGTCTTTAATTTAAGTCAAATTCATTTATATCTTGTTAGGAAAATACTATATATGGAAATCTAATTAAATAAGTCATCTAAATTGATAAAAATAAGTCAAATGTATTGACGGGAAGGGGTGGGCACGGGGCGGATTTGGGGCTAGAGATATGGGTATAATAAATTTCGGGATTGACACTTTTTATCCCAAATTCATCCCGTAATAATTCGGGTACCCGGAAGCGGGTACCCAAATTATTGTGGGACTGGACGGAACGGGATTACGGATCCCATATTTTTAAAAATCATCAATTATTTACTCACCTAACAAAATTAAATTACAATATTGCGCATATTCAGTTAAGTCATATAAGCATGATATGTACTGCCACATATATTGTCTATTGTGTGTATACCAATTAAGTTAAATTTTATAAAATAATTTGAGTCAATATTCAAACCAAAACAGCACACCTAAAATACTTTTCACAAAGGTCAAATTTACAATTTATTCGAAATTCAAGGGACTAAACTAAAAATTCCTTCAACACATGCATAAAAGTTACCCCAGAGTCCCAAATTTCGTATGTAGAAATACTTTGTAGAGCATATAGTTTTGTATATAGTAGTAATTTAATTTGTAACTAGTGTAAGATTTAAAAGGAATATTAAAGTAAAGTAATAAAGTTTATTTATTAGATAATATTAATTAATTAATCAATTATATAAGTAAAGTGTATAATTATATAATAATAATAATAACATATAGGCGGGTTTGGATATTCGAGGTTGGAGAGACTAATTCCAAACCCGTCCCGTATTTCATTAATAAAATATGGGTTTTCAAGTCCGGGTACCCAAACCCAAAAAATGCTCGTCCCATTCGAATATTTTGAAAACGGGAAGGGTTGGATTTGGGTTACCCGAACCCAACGCCCACCCCTATTGACAGGAGCTACATATAGAGATGGAAAAGAGCTTCAAGGCCATGTATACAAACAAAATACTACACAGAGAATATTCTAATTGGGACAAAAAAGCAAAATATTCTAATGAATTTAGGACCAAAATTATAAATCTGTAAAATATTGATCAAAAGTATAAAATATTCTAGAAAACTGGGTCCAAGATGCAATTTATAAAGTGTGGGATCAGAAGTACACATGGGATTAAAAATGCAATTTTTCTAAAGAAAAATCTTTGGTTAAATAGAGTAATTCATTATAAATATATAATGCAAAATACATTTGATTCTTGGATTTTATTGGTTAAAATGATAAGAAAAATGTTTTCTCTTGCATCCAGTGACGTAATGTCGAGCTTCATTTCCTGCTCTAATTTCCTCTTTCCCTAGATATCCTTCTTCAAGGATACCTCTGCGTGTAATTTGTCGTGGCAAAGTTTCATTTTTGGTCCTCTAAAGTGGATGTGTTTTAAAATGGGTTATTTATTGTGTTACATCGATAATATAAGTCATTTATTGTGTCACCGTCATAAATTTCAGTCCTTATCACCGAAAATATCAATATATGTCTTATTTGACCGAAAATTTTATTTTTTCTCCGAAATCATCAATTTATGTCTTATCTGACCGAAAAAATTAATTTTCGCCAAAAATATCATGTGTTGAGTGACACTTAAAAATTGGAGATTTCATATTTTGACTCCAAAATTTGCAAGTTCAAGTCACATGATGGGTCTATAACTTCAAATTTTGATGGAAATCGGTTAAAATCCCCCCAGAAATCGAAGATACATATTTTTATTTAAAAAGAAATAAATTGGTCAAATTTACAATCACATTTGCCTCAAATTTTCTTTCTACATCCAAAAATGTCGTCATTTTCTACGAAATATACGTGCTATACTACACACCAAATTCAAACTCCACCATGTAATGGTATTTTAAACTAATATTTATTTTGTGAATTTGACCTATTTATTTCTTTAAAAATAAAAATAAAAAAGATATTTTCGATTTATGGGGGGAACTTTAACCGTTTATCATCAAAATTTGAAGTTATATACCCGACACGTGACTTGGACTTGCAAATTTTGAAATCAGAATCTAAAATCTCCAATTTTTACGTGTCACTCGTTATATGATATTTTTGGCGAAAATTAATTTTCCAGTCATATAAGGCATAAATTGATAATTTTCGGCAAAAAAGTAAAATTTCGGTCAAATAAGACATATATTGATGATTTTCGGCGATAAGGATTGAAATTGATGACGATGACACAATAAATGACTTATATTATCGAGGTAACATGATAAATGACCAATTTTGAAACGCTGTCACTTTAGAGAGTCAAAAATAAAATTTTGCCAATTTGTTATCCGAATGTTTTAATTACTATTCATGGTTAAATACATCATTGTTTCGTCTAATTAATTTCTTGTAAGAAATTATATTCCCAACCTAAATATAATATAATCGTAAAATACTTATTTTGTAATTTAATAACGCTTTTAGAAAACTATGAATTATAATTTCTAAAGCATATTATTGTGTTTTGTAATTGATGGTGTAGCTAATTAAACCGGGCATGGATCAAGTCTTTTTACCCTCAGTTTATTACTTTTTAACGGTTCATTAATTTCCAATGTAACATGCAACTTACTTAGCTTTATGAGCCAAAAAGACTTTAATTAGTTAACCTAACACACTTGTTAGAAACTATATATATAAATTCACTTTCAAAGAAGTATCTATAGTCCACAAGATGTCAGGGGCAAAGAAACCATATTCTAGTGAATTAAAATAGTTGAAGTATGATTGTAAGAATGTAACACTTAATTTTGAGTAGATATCAAATGGACAAATAGTATTGTTTATAACAGATAAAAGTGTTGATGCTTTGAATATCAAATTCCTATTAATTTAAAATATATTCTATTATCATGTTAAAATCTCAATAGTTTGAGGGTGCAAATCACAAAAATGGATTGTTTTATGGGGTGTAAAATGCAATTGATCCGATATTTTTCTGGGTCAATCAAGAAATTACTAATCTAAAACTGTTTACATGAGTGGAGAAATATATAACTACTTACTAAAAGTATCTACGTGGAATGTTCAAGAATTTAAAAACTATCTACAAGCAAAAAATCAACATTAATGCATGACTTGGGGCTAATTTATCTGATCAAACTTAATTGATAAATTATTGTTGGAACAAATATTCACCTTATGATGTATTATACATATAGTTGGAGCGTGGTATAAGCTAGATCTTAACTATCAAATTAATATGAATCAATTTTATTTGAATTTTAGTCTAAGCATAATTATTATTTTACAGTCAAGAGGAGTATGAATGCACAAACAGTTTGATAAATCGACAACATCGTACCCAAATTGAATGTTCGATTCATACTGAACACTGAATCTAAATCTCAGTTTCATATTCGATACAAGCCTAATTACCAAACTTTATTATCGGTTTACTACAGTTTGGTAATTAGGCTTGTATCGAATATGAAACTGACATTTACTCGTAAGGGAGTAATTATAATAAATCCAATAACTTAGGGATAGTTTGAGTAATTTTCCAAATATGGAAGGTGATAGTTTAATTACACAAAACCTTAGGGAGATATTGAGTAATTATCCCTTATTTTTAAGCAATCTTTCTAATTTTTCTGCAGAACGACACATTTCATTTTTTCTTGTACCAAAAAAGAAAAAAAGAGTTCTATTTTTCATCCTCCTCAGTAAAACCCTTGCCCACGATTCTTTGATTTCTCTCACCTGAAGTTTGCACAAAGCCTGGCGTCGTCCGTCCGCCTCTTCCGGTTCTCCTTCCGTCGCCGTTCATCTCTTGGTAAGAATTCTGTTCTTCATCTCTTTTCTTTAGTGTCTTTCTTTTTCCTTCCTGTTTTGTTTGTTTCGAATAACACTACACATTCTGTTGAAATTTTCTTTCTCTCTGCTATGTAAGCTCCGTTTAGCTAATTGATGTTTTAAAAGTGATTAATTTGTATTATTGGTATCAAATGATAAAGAATCTATGCTAATCGATGGTACAAGTGTTTCCATTTTATTGTATTTCATTATTTTGGTAAAACTTTTATGATACTGTAATTTTACTACAATACTGGTATTTGGGATCAGCTTAAAATTTAGGGTTGATATGTAATTTTTGATTCAATGAGTTTGGGTCAAGCTACAAATTTCAAAACATGAAATGTACAAAAGAGACCCAAAACTACACTTTTTGGTGTTTTGGTACAAAACCAAGCTGAATTCTTCGGTTTGGCATACGGTACAAATTATGACATTATCGAGCCAGTCTAGATACCAAAAATTGCTACAGCTCAGTTCGGTTTTAGTGAAAGCACACCCCTAAAATTTAGGAGCTCCTTTTTTAACATAGTTGCGAGAGCATAAATATTCTATATTTTTCCTTTATCTATTTATTGTTATTGACAAGTAAAAAGTTAACTCTATTAATGTACATTCATTATATAATTATATTAAAAAACTTATAGTATTTGCTTTTTGTGAAAGAAGGGTTTTAGAATTAAATGTTATAAGAACTTATTAAGATTTAATTAAAAAAAAATAAAGACAATTTGTCATTTTATCTATCTACGACGAATATTTTAGAGAAAAACCATGTAAATACGTAATAAACACTGTTACAATGACATTTTTTTTTGTAGAATACGTCCCCGATTTAAATTTCGCCTAGGGCTCCCTAATATGTCTTGCCGGCCCTGATTATTATATTAGTGCATCAAATAATCATTGATATTATTTTAGAAGTAACATAAACAAATTTTTTATATCAAGATCTTTTGCATGTATCTGATGATAACAAATGTAGTTTTTTCATGATAATGACAAATATAACGGTGATGAAAATTATAAAAATATTTTTGGTTTTCATTACCAACTATTATTGATAAATGCATTACAATATAAGTTATCACAATTGATAATTATTGACACTTCTTTAAAGGCAATACACCCACAGTCCACTTCACATATGTCACTAATAGTCAATTGTGACAATTTAATAACAATTCTTGTCACTAATGTATGTTAGAAATATTGCTGTGACAAATTTAAACTATTAATCACTTAATATATATAATTAGTGATAAATTTAACCTAATCAATTCATATTTTTCACTAATTATTTTATAATGTAAGCAAATATTTTATAACTTCTACAAAGTTACACGAATTATTAAAATACAAAATAAAAAAATTATCATCACATTCAAGTTGACATAAAGTACACTTGTCATCTCATGGTAAGGGGCCACAGTTTGAAATACTATTCATTTGATTGCAGTCATCTGCAGTGGCCTATTATAACTCTTTACACACAAAGTTAGTAAAAGAGAAGCAAGGACACCTGACAAGAAAATATAGGCTCAAAGTGAAAATCTGGTGCATCAAACGAATTTTGTTGGCAAAATTCGCGAACTTGGTAACGAATATAAATTTCGCGCTCGGGAATTTTTGTTTTTTTGTTTTCATGTTCTTGTTTTACTGTATCAGTTTATTTTTTATTTTTCTCACTATTGTTACTATTTGTGTTTATTCCAAGATTTGGAAGAATGAGGTCATCAAAAGAAGAGGCTTCCGCCAGCAGAGTGATTAGAAGCCGAGATGAGCCTGTAAGTCAAATATTGTCCGTAAGCTTTGGCATCATGTGTATGTAATAATATGTATATATTGATATATGTACAGCGGTACAAGTACTTGAGGGATAGGATGGGATGAAAGAGTCACCTTTGGTGTACTTTTATGAAATTTATGCATGAATGAAAGTGATGCAATTTTCTTTAACCAGTGTTAGTGCATATGTTTTCTAGTGTCGGAGGACAAATTCCTATTGGTTAATCTTTGAGTCATTTCCAGTTAATCTCTGCATTCAAAAGTTCATGAGGTTGCTTGATGATCATAATGATTTGTTTTTCTCCAAGGCCTTTGATATAATTTCCGCGGTAAAACGACTGCACGAGCTTAATGCGCAACAGCTTAGTAAATTAATCAGTGATTCTGGGAGCAATGTTATTCGGCACATAGCCGAAGATGGATCACACATACAGGTTGTTAAGAACAACTAGTAATGCTACTTTTTTTGTTAAATCCATTACTTTTGCTATTAAACTCTGAAAATTTTTGGTCTTACATGATTATTGCAGATTGACGTGGAAAAATTTGCAAGACATCTTCCTTGTCACTTTATTGCCGTGATCATGTCTTGGGAAAGGGATAAGTCCACTTTCAAATACTTGTTATGTGGAATTCTTCTGTTGCATGCCATGTGTGATCTTGCAGCCCGAGTGCCCAAAATTGAGCAGGTTGTGTGAAGTTTGTTATATTATTCTGTATGAAGCAGAATATAAAACAATTATTGATGACTTAAATTTAAAGGTGGTTATTGTACTTGTAATTGAACTTACAAGTAGCGTCATTGAAGTACAAAAAGAAATGTAAATTTGGATACATGATTTGCCTTCAATTGACCAGGTTGCTTTACACGTAGCTTATGCGAGGAAATTTATGTTTGAATAGTATGATGGGGTCATTATTGGGAGATGCTGCTGTATTCTCTATGCTAAATTGTTTTATTTAATGCAGTCAAATGCCATTATGCTTTCCGCACATTTTATGAGAATTCATAATGTTAAGATATAGAAGAGCCTTAGTTTTGTTTCAGGAAGACTTCACTGATAGATGTAGGTAAAAAAAATTTAGCAAGTCTATTTGGGTTGGGATTTTGTCCTGATATTTTTTCTAATTATTTTCCCAGTTTTAGGCTGTTTCTTTTCCTCTACTATGAATGTGGCTTAAACCTGAACTCATCAGTACATAAATTTGTTAGGAATAGGTTTATGTGGTAATCAAAAGGACAACTTCCTCTTAAATTGTGCTCCCTTCATTTTGTAGTTTACCTGTCTCTCTCTTTACATTTTCTCAAATGTCATGAATAACATGGCCGTGGTCTTTTTGCTTGGCCCTGATCTTTTTGTTTTTAATTTATATTCCCTTTTCTGCTTGTATGAATTAGGAGTTGGGTGCCTATTATGGGCCTTTGTGCATAGTCTATCAGTTTGAGGATGCATATTCTCTTTGTATGTGTTGTCAGGATGTCTTTATATATCTTTGGAGGGCATATATTTATTAGTATATCTTGAAATATTTATGACAGATTTTGCTTGATGACGTGAAAGTATCAGAACAGCTAATTGACATGGTCTTTTATCTGCTAATTGTCCTTGGTACATACAGACAGGTTTTTTCTATACTCCTGGATATTTATCTTTTCTTCATTATGGATGCATACTGAAGACTGCATTGCCTCTGTAGGAAAATCAACACACTCCCAACGATATGATACTCTTGCACTCAGCCCTGGTTGCGTGCAGTCTAAAATTGCTAACAGTGGTTATTTCTCCAAACTTCGAAGAGGTTGCTCAAGTTTTGACTTCATATTACAAGGTAATTGGGAGATGACTTGCTTGAAAATTTAGCAACTCCACAATTATCTCACCAGAAATGCAAACATGCTAAGTTTCAATGGACATATGGTCTGCCACTTTAACCAAACCTCATTTTCACCAT
Organism: Penstemon davidsonii; assembly: GCA_034814905.1. NCBI lineage: Eukaryota > Viridiplantae > Streptophyta > Magnoliopsida > Lamiales > Plantaginaceae > Penstemon > Penstemon davidsonii. The sequence continues at coordinate 46,602,771 of JAYDYQ010001087.1, read as the reverse complement.
TCTTGGCTCCCTGTTCTCTAAAATCTTGTTCAATGAAGTCTTAGCTGAGCATGTGAGCTTGTGGCAGGTTGACATATTTATGGATGCAGCATTTGGCGCGGTGTGTATAGATGTTAAAGTTCTCCAGGACAAACTATCTGCTGGACCTGCCGAGGCCTCTGCAAATACTTCCCCTACCCATGGGGAAACCTTGATTCATCTTTACCAGCAGTGTGATTGCTCTCTGCAGTTTCTGCAGTCTTTATGTCAGCAGAAATTGTTCAGAGAACGAATTGTTAAGAATAAGGTTTTTATTTGGATTCTTCTATTTTCTTTGTTTGGGGGTTGGATTGTCTAAAAGTGTGAGAATTGCTTTATGATGTCAAATATTACATATTTAAATTCTGTTCAGCCAATTTTTTTTCTAGTTACACATGTTTAAATAGTAGAACTGATCTCATAGTGGTACATAATTTGGATAACTTGATTGTTTTTCACTGTGATATGTAAGAAGAATATTCTGATATGCTCGCATTTCACACGAGTAAGTAATTGATTATGAATATCTCAAGTAAACAAATGGTGTAAAGTTATTGGTTGCCATTCAGCTTTTGGTGAAATCGTTCTTATTAGCTGCAAAGTTATGCAGCAATAGATGTTTTCATAGCTTACTTCTGACTTGAGGATTTCCATAACTAGTCCTTGAAATCATTAGATGCTTTATTAAATGTTCACATCACATCTCAAATCTTACCAAGGGTTAATAAAGAAAAACTGATTGATCTTCATACAAGTTTTCCTGTGAGCTTAATCTCAATGGTTAAATTTAATTCTGAAACTTGTGATTAACATTTTCTGATAATTTGCGTTCTTTTGTAAACATCAGGAGTTATGTGGCAATGGTGGTGTTCTTGTAATGGTTCGTGCTGTTATGAACTTGAAGTTATCGCCGTTGCAGTCCTCCATGCACATGACATTTGTCTCTAGGCTGAAGTCCAAAGCTTTATCTATTGTAAGTATAAGTCCAAAGTCAAACTAATTGTTACAGCCTTCAATATTTTTATGGCTAAAGATTAAATTCTTCAGAATGACTTGTATTTGTACTGGTGCTTGTGGTGCGTGTGTGCATGTATTAGCTCCAATGGTGTTTGTTAAGTGTCAAAAGGCATATTTAAACACTTTTAACTCACCAAGGGAGAAAAAAAAGTGCTCCAATGGGGTGTCTCAAATTTTTGACAAATTTGTTATATCTGAAAGTTGGTTTCAAATTATCAAAAAAAAAAAAAAAAAAGGAAGTTGGTTTCTCAAATTTGCGAAACCAACTTCAATTATAGCAAATTTGCTATATGATTAATTATTAGATATATTTTTATATTAATAAATATTTATTTTAACTAAATGTTACTAACTATTATTGATTAATTCTAATTCATCTAACATAATAGAAATTTAGAAAATAACTTAGGTGTTTTTCCCGTAACTTCTTATACAAAATACATATTTCATGTATAAAATGCAGTAGAATATAATTAACAAATATTATTATTTATTCGATAATATTTGAAGATTATCTTTTTAAATAATGATTATTTGATATTATTAAAAAATACTACAATGATCTCTTATAATTAAATATTATAAAATTCCTATCATAATTAATGGAGTATTATTTTAGGCAAGTATATCAAATAATAAAATTATCAAAAGTAACTTTTTTAAAAATAAATATTTATTATTATATACTCCGTATTATTTGTTCAATACAATAGAATATCATTTACAAATTATTATAACTAAAAGTTGAAAACCAATGAAAATGGTAGTTTGCTAAAATATAAACAAGGTGGTCGGAGCAGAGAGTATAAAGTGGCTTGCTTAAACATTGATCACTTGCTAAATTATAGATATAGCAAAGGAGAGATATAACAAATGGGTTGAGATGCTCTAAGACCTTCATTTTTTTAAATAACTGCAACTACTTCTGGTGCAGCTCTTGCATCTGTGTGAGGCAGAAAGTGTGTCCTACCTGGATGAGGTTACTAGCAATGAGCGAAGTCAGAAGTTGGCGAAGTCGATTGCTTTAAAGGTTGGTTTAGCAACAAAGAGTTATCTATTACATTTTAATATATATTTTTATTAGTAAATACTAGAGAGAAGAAAAGCATTATTCCCGAATTATTAAAAGTGAAGATTATGCATTGTGGTTCACCATGAAATAGTTATGTAGCGTATCAGATTTGCAAACATCCTGAATTTTGTTCCACATGTTATTTGATTCATATATCATACTATGTGAAAACACATTTGCAACCCATCTGACAGGAGTGCATTATCGTTGGTAACAGACTTGAGCATGTTCGAATGGTGATAGCATCTTAAGCACTGCAGTAATATGTGCAATCATTTTATTTCCTTGAAATATGCTTCAGCTTTTATTATGATCACGCGTCTCTCAAAACTTCCTGAGGTGCTGATGGTTCATCATGTTTTCTTGTGGTTATCGATGTTTAATTTGATAAGAAACATCAGATTTACTAGACTAACGAAGTACTATTGTGGGCGTTTGTTCCGTTTAGGTTCTTGATATACTGAAGAAAATGTTTGGTATAGATTCCATAACTTCTCCCTCGGAGATAATAGTCAATCTAAAAGGGCAACTGGAACTGAACGCAATGCGTCTGGCTGACATATTTTCTGATGATTCAAATTTTCGATCATTCATCATGATAAACTTTGTAAGCTTTCCAATGACATAAATTGCATTAACCTGAGTTACTACCTAAATTCTTGTTTTTCTGATTTCTTTTAGTTGCTGTGAGCTTTTCTATTTATATTTTTTGCATGAAATTTCATCATTGCGGGTTGAATATTCAGAATCATGAATTGTCTTGAATGGTTACCTAAGGGACTACTCATTAACACCCTCTTTGCTCTCAGATATGTACACTAGATTACATGCTTGCTCTTGGGATATATTTATTACCTTTTCTTAATTCCAAGGCCATTTGGGATCACATATACCAGACCGAAATTATGTCTTTAATTATGTACTTCTTGTGAATGAAAATGAGGTCAAAATAAGGAAATGACTAAATACTTACAGTATTATAAACTTAGCAATCACCTTTCAGTGAGTCACCATCTTATGTTCGTAAATTTCAATGAGCCTTTTCATTATTTGATGCTTGTAAGGTAATTGTTGAAATTTCACCCAAGAATGCTGGTTTCTTCCAACCTTGAACCATCACATTTTTCTGTCTTAGATTAGTTGCCTTGCCTTGACTTCAGTTTGTTGCAATGAAAAATTTGGGAGACAAGTTATAATAGTATTACAACTTTTTTTGCAATATATTGTTTAAGGTATGCCAAGTGTAGTGTAAAGTGGCATCCCAGTCAAATGTCATGTTCAATTATTTTTTTTGTTATCAGAAGCGAGATTTTGAGCTGATCATTTTCCTGACTCGTAATTTTTCCTTCAGACTAAGGCTTTGGCAGCAATTTTTTTGTTGCCTCATGGAGATTTTTTGTCTGGTTGGTGTTCATCTGATCTTGCAAATTGTGAAGAAGATGTATCTTTGGAGTATGTATCATTTTGAGCTGTGGATGTTTTGGAAAAACTATATGAAATTTGTTATACACATTACATTTAGATTCACCTCTGTTCCTTCCTTTCAGTGTACCTTGGGAATCCTATGCCCATCATATAACATCACTATTGATTAAAGTGATAGCAAATCTACATTGTTTTGTTCCTGATGTATGTCAAGGTAAAATGATTGTGTATTTTCTGGCAGCTTTAGTTTGGCTATTATATTAATAATTCTGGCATGTATAGTTTGAACTATACTCGATATTTTTAATTATTAAAGTTTGTTTTCTTCCCAGATGAGAAGGATCTCTTTCTCAGCAAGTTTGTTCGGTGCTTACAGAAGAAACCTCAGTCACTGACGGATGGATTCTCATCTACCTTTGATACTGAAAAAACTAAGAATGTTAGCAAGAATTTATGTAACTACCTCTGACTGATGCCTTGGTTAGTCAACTGAATATGCTTTATGTTTTTCTGAAGAGTTTTTCTGCATGTAGGTTCACTCTTGAGTCATGCAGAATCTTTAGTTCCCAGATTTTTAAACGAAGACGATGTACAGCTTCTAAGGTAACTTGAAGTAATACCTACCTGACATGCTGTTACCAAGCTGACAAACTTTTACAGTTTGTTTCGTAGTCATTCTTTGGTACTATCTATGTTGTGCCTACTTCACAGTTCAGAGTTATTTTCTCTGCATGGATTGATTATTGTTTTAGCCTATTTTCTAATACAACATAATCTTCTTTGTAGGTTGTTTATTAGTCAAATTGAGTCTCAGATTGTTCATGCCACATCTGGAGATCATATAGTCCAAGTAAAACCTTTATTGCTTTCAGTACTAATATTTTGCTATCCCACCCCCATCATTTTTTTGTGTGTATATACTATATTCTTTACTTGGAAACATCACTCCCATTTCTCTTATTAATAGTCAAGGTGAAATTGTTCTATGCCAACTCAATGTGATCAAACTATACTGCTAGATGAAATTAAGAAAGCAAATTTGGGAGATCAGTATCTTGTGACATAAATTTCAATTATAGACATCAGTTGATAATGAGAGTTTAACTTGGTCTGTTCTGAATGACAATCACTTTGAGAGCTGTCTGCTGTTCAGAATCTTGTAGTGTTGAACAATATGCTCAAGATAGAAATTTGGATTATCACTGTAATATTTTTTATTCGATATCCACACATGTGATATGTTTAGTTTGTGGGGGGGGGGGGGGGTGGGGGGGGGGGGGGGTGGGGGGGGGGGGGGGTGGGGGGGGGGGGGGGTGGGGGGGGGGGGGGGTGGGGGGGGGGGGGGGTGGGGGGGGGGGGGGGTGGGGGGGGGGGGGGGTGGGGGGGGGGGGGGGTGGGGGGGGGGGGGGGTGGGGGGGGGGGGGGGTGGGGGGGGGGGGGGGTGGGGGGGGGGGGGGGTGGGGGGGGGGGGGGGTGGGGGGGGGGGGGGGTGGGGGGGGGGGGGGGTGGGGGGGGGGGGGGGTGGGGGGGGGGGGGGGTGGGGGGGGGGGGGGGTGGGGGGGGGGGGGGGTGGGGGGGGGGGGGGGTGGGGGGGGGGGGGGGTGGGGGGGGGGGGGGGTGGGGGGGGGGGGGGGTGGGGGGGGGGGGGGGTGGGGGGGGGGGGGGGTGGGGGGGGGGGGGGGTGGGGGGGGGGGGGGGTGGGGGGGGGGGGGGGTGGGGGGGGGGGGGGGTGGGGGGGGGGGGGGGTGGTTATACTATAACACTTACAAAGGATAATTAAAAAAAAGAAACATAGACACATTAAAATCAACCTCAAATCTCCACCCTACATTAATTCAAACTAACCAAGTATAATAAAAAAATTACCTATCAAAAGTTTGGCAATACCGTAACGCTCACAATATCATTACGTCCGCAGTATCTTACTTATGCCCACAGTATTGTACGCCCACAGAATGGGCCGGTTTGACACGTGTCCTCTTTGGCTATAGTATTGGAAAACCTACAACATCCTATCTTCACTCGACACTTTCTTCCTATATAAGCAGCCCAACCAGCCGCCGCTTTCTCTTATTTCTGCAGCCCCAGAGTCTTCTTCTTCTCCTCTCATTTTTCTTTTCTCCACTGCCTTTCTATTCTGCTTCAACAACACACCCATTCTTTTTCTTCCTTTATTTTTTCTTCTGCTTATGATTTAGTATTTCTGCAACCCATGCCCTCTTTTTCTTCTTTTTATGATGCTTGATATTAAATATTCACAAACTAAAATTGACTAGATTAATGGATTCAATATATTTTAGGGGTCCGGTTTCTTTTCTGTTTAAAGAACGGTTGTGTGATTGTGTGAGGGTAAGACGGATCAGTCTCCCTTATTTTTGATGAAGAACCGGACGATGAAGGTGATGATGTGGTATCTTGAACCAATAGTTCCACTAGTCCAGCGATGTCATGCAATGGTGGCCCTACACCCTAGTACTTCTAATGAAGGTACATACGGATATGTCCTCTATGTCTTCAACTTATAACAATGACATGTTCTTATCATTTGATTGGATTTCCATATACAAATATTTTAGAAAATTTGAGATTTAGAGAATGTACATTTGAGGAGGCCGACTAGCTTTATTCTTTTATTAGGTTTTCGTTATGGTAGAGTACCTACCCCAAAGCCCAATCCAAAATGCTCATAACAATTCGGATAACTCTGGAAATTGGGTCCAACAAATGGCCCAATTGACCCAACCCGATGAGGATTTTACTGGATCAGGTCCCAAAGTCGAAACCGACTTTTAGCTAGAGTTTAAAATTTAAAGAATTAGATCTTGCTTGAGTTCGAAGATTTCAAACTCAAAGTGAAACATAAATCAAGTCAGCTACCTAAGGTTTGATTAATTGTACTTAGGACAGTCAATTGAGTCACGCCTTCCCGAAGCCCCGATGGCTCAACCCGATTAAAATTGGCTCGAACCCGAATATTTGTGAGCCGGGGCCGAGTTTGAGCCATAATATTAAACCCCATCAATTTATGAGCCGAGCTTGAGCTTAACATGGCTCAACCTGAATAAGTCCGAACATATAGTTGTTTTAAATATCACGATTAATTATTTTTATTGTAGTTATAGTTATTTTTATTTTGAAACAAGTAAACTTTACAAAAAGTTATAATGTAAACTCACATATATGTTAGTATATCAATTACATTCCGAAGGTCAAACCCAAAGGAAAAAAGTTTAATTAAAGATTTAAAAAAAAAAAAAGACAAAAGTTAACACAAAATGTCAATAAATTGGAGTGTTGAGACTTTAAAACACTACTGCATGTTTATATAGATCAAACATATCTTAAAAAATGTGGGCAAATAACTCGATATTTTAGTTAAAACATTATTTAATGATATATAATCATGTATTCAGTAATAGTAGTCTATTCATATAGGAAAATCCTATCCCAGATCCCAACAAAATTGATCACATCAGTTCGGGTAATTTCAGCACTTGGGTGACCTCATTGAAATTTTACCAGACCGGGTCCTAAAAACCCGGTACACCACTAAGATGAAGTACCATATTGATTGCACTACTAAATCTTGCTTGAGTTAAGATTTAAAACTCAAAATGAAGCAAAAGCAAGGGCTACCTAACGGTTGTTTGATCATATACAACAAGCATAAGGTGATTGCAATTGCAAACATCCTCTCAATGTGTGTAACACTATAGGCTATAGCTAGCAACATGTCAAGATTCATGACATAATTTTAATTGGAAATAACCTGGAAATAAAAGAATAATGTTGACAAGACAAACTCCAATAGCCATTGAGCTACTATAGCAATAAGGATCCCATCTACTAACAATTGGTGCATGTAGCAATAAAACAAACAAAATGGACGCCCTCTGTGAAACTCTGCCAAAAAAAAAAGATAGAAATAGCTTTAGTATATACGCCTTGGAGAGAGAGGGGAGGGGAATGGGAGAAGATTTAAGCTAGACATGGGAGTATAAGTACATGAAAAAAACATACAGAGACATTAGCCTGACCTTGAATTCTGACACTCACAAAAACAGAAAAGTTAATGAAAAACTTAACATCAATATATCTGTTTTCGAACGCGAAAATCCTAGAGGTCCATATTACATTCTGTGTATTTTTCCAGTTATCAATGTCACAATGGCATATAACTGGAAAAGTACCCAAAATGTATATGGACCTCTATGATTTTGGAAACATATATATTGATGTCATGATTTTCAATAACTTGTCTGTATATATGTAGTCATTCGGGTTAAAAGTGTCCACAAATTGGAATTCCATTACATATAAAGCTAAATTTCACAAATATCGTATTTTCCTTGGCATGCCCGTGTAAACAAATCTGCATTTTCTTGTACTATATCTCTCCTTAATTACAAGTGGCAGGGTCAAGGAAACCATGTTCACTAAATTAACTTTCACGACATCACACAATATCTATAGATACAATAGATACCACAAGCACATCTGCAGTAGTTTAACAAATAGACAAGAAAATTCTTGTCCAAGCCTGGCTTGGCCAAACTCATCCAACCACCAAGCAAGTGTATTGCACTTGCTTTATGATTGGATTCTCTCCTAGAAGTTTTATCCAATCACAAAGCAAGTATATTACACTTGATATGTAGTTACTTTGAGTTCGACAAAACCGGGTCTGGGTAAGAATTTCCCCAAACAGATATCAGAAATCACTTCACAGATATGAAAGAAAGAACAATGCTAAAAACTATCTAGACGTATTTTCTTATCCCTCAATGAATAAAAAGAAAAACATCAACGATGATAAAAAAAAAAAACACAATAGGAAAGCACAAAATATTCTAACAAAAAAGTATGAGAAAAGATCTCCCAATTGGTAGCACAATACAAAGTTACTAAAAAGTGACATTAAAACTCTTTTCATAAGTTATACTTGATAAAATTGCAATAATATTTTGTTTCTATGTTGTATAAAACATGAGAATTTAATAATTTGATATCAGCGCCGGTATTAGGATTAGGAATATAAGGCACAATAGAATCTAATACTGGAAAATTCTTAATTTAGATAAAGTAATTCCAAAAAGTAAACCCTTTTACCAAATTCGAAATAGTTACCGGCGATTTATATTGCTTGACTGGAGCAGAAGTTGAACATATTAACTCCATTGTCGTTCCTTCGAACACGCTCATATTCGCGAGTATTTATTAAAGGGATTTTAACTTTTTAGGGAGTTTTTGTCATTTAGGTACTTTTTCTTTCGGCTGTAGGTAGAGGTGTAAAATGATCCGAGTAGGCCCGGCCCAGAATATCTCAAAAATGTGGGCCTGGTTGGTCTATGTTCCAAGCCCAACTCAACCCAAGACTAGAATCGGATAGCCCGTGACCTGAGGTGAATCGGACTTGACCCGAACCAGACGCAAGATCAGTTCAAGGCTCGCATGTTATTATCATAACATGCAAGTCAAACGGAAGGTCTCATTCACCATCATGAGTCTACCGAAATTATTTTTGTGTTAATTATCGAATTGCATATAATAATAATATACGGGTCAATAATTGGAATAGTGAATTTCTCAAGGAGCATCTGTAGAGCAACAAATATGAAAATAATAAGAAGTCATCAAATTGATGATATATACGGGGTCAATACGAGCAAATTTAAAGGAAAAATGAATAACTACAAACATCAAAATAACTTAGTTTTCAAAATGCAAATGGACCTAGACATTAATTACATACAGTTGAAGAGCCAAACATATTAAGCATTTGTGTTTTGTTTGGCTCTTCGACTATACTTAATCGGTCCAATTCTGTTTTGAATCTAAAATTTGAGATTTTTCAAGTACATCTATTTTCTTTAATTCGCCTCAGATAGGCCAGTAGAATCAATTTGACTGCTTCTTTGTTCAGGACCTTCACCATAAGTACCATTGAAATTTCAACATTAGGGTCAACCGAATTGGTTCATAAGTGGAAAGTGGAGATTTTCAGATTCATATGTAATTCATCACAACTTTAGAAAGCAAATTAGTCACATGTTGTTTGTGATGAATTACAGATGAATTTGGAAAGTTCTTCTTCCTACTTTTGAGCCAATTCAGTTGGCCTTCGGCATGTAAGAAATCTAGGCATTGGGTTTGCCAGAATGGCATTCCAGTTACCTCTTCCGTGTCTCCTCATGCCAATCCAGAAGCTATCCAGGTCCTCTTCTGACCACGTGATTGGACGCTCCATAACATTGCTTCATCTACTAATTCCCACCACACCTTTATTTCTATACCAATTATTATTATCAAAGGGCACTATTGGCCACTTGTACCAGGAAGAACATGAAGCTTGTCCATTAGTATTATTATGTGAAGGTTGATTTGATGATAGGGGCGTGTCTGCGTTACCATTCTCCGGAATAAATTGAAACACAAACCAATTCAAATATTTAGAAAAACAGGAATGAGTATAACGGCAAACACTAGAAAATTGTTGGAAAATACATGGAGATTTTTGTTTGCACATGAGGTACTAGCCATCAATAGTGGTACTTTGCTTTTGTTGTTACGAACTACCCTCCTCGCTGGATGAGTTGCTCTCTCCAAGGCTAAACCCGCCAATTTCTTCTCTGTCTTACTAGAAGAAGGAACAACTCTTGAAGCTTGTTTTTCATTTGAACTACAGAACAGTGGTTGATTGCAGACTACATATTAATAACAACACAAGATGAATATATATATATATATATATATATATATATATATATATGAACAAAAAACATGCAACTTTGTTCTTTAATTATCAAATTTATTGTATCATTTGCAATAATTTAATCAAAAATATATCTAACTAAACTTACAATTTTGTTGCTGAATATGCTAAAACAAAACTTGGATTACTAAAGTTGATAAAAGGCATCATCTGCATAACAATGTAAGACAAGAATCATATACATCAAACTGTTATATTCGTTTTTGATGTTGCGTAACATTACAAAACTCTTAACATTATCTATCTATTAATAACAATTATTCTTACTTACTATAATGAATTTGTTATTGATCATTGGAGCATAATTTTGTAGAAAAGAATTTCCAAAACAAGTACGTAATATAGAACACTTACTCGGTGTTCTGTTTTAAGCAAGGGGATGTTTGGATCCACTGAACAACTGGAAGCAGATGCATTTGAGGTATCAACACATTCAGCGGAAGTAGCACTTGTGTCCTGTTACATTTAGTTTAGTAAGAAAGTCATTTCATCGATTATGTTTTTCTATAGAAAGGTTATAGTAAATCGCTTAGTGTCCTTTTTAGAAAGGAAAAATCTACAATTAATAATCATTCAAACAATTAGGAACCACAAAATTATCACTTCTGACAAGGTCAATTAAATTCTATCAACAATTTTTTGTTGTTTTATATTGTCGTAATTCTGGTTAATAACCATTAAATGACTAATGTTTATCGTAGTCTTTAATGTCCATATCAACGGCCAACTTTTTACTTCAAATAATCAAACTTTATCTTAAATTAGGATGACAAATAGGAAAAACATAATTTTGTTAGATTCATGATCAAGAAATCAATTCAAGAATTTCATATCTCACCTCACATGTTTTATTTGGCTCATGAACAATAGAATCAGCCGAGTTGTTCCTCACCATTTTTGCCTTAATTTCCTCTAAGTTAACCTTCAACAAATTAATTCAATATTCATAAATTCTTTGTAGTAGTAAGTCATATTCGTAAACAAACACAACACATAAACACATTTCAAAACATTCAATTTACGAATAAGTAATAGAAAAAATAATTAAAATCACATCCATAAACCCACTTTAGAAATGGTACAAACAATGACACAAACATGTAGACATTCTACACATGACATACACATATATAAATCAACAAAAAGAGAACATAACAAGGAAAAAGAAATCATTACCATGGGAAATAAAGGAAGCTTGTAAATGTTAATTTAGAGTATTTTGCAGGTTGCTTGTGTTCAAACCGGGACAGGAAATGAGACTATTATGCAATATGCATTAATGATTTATGAGTGTGTGTGTGTGTCCTAATTACTATTGTGTTTTTAGTGGGTTCCACCAACTTGGTATCTGATTTCATTTTTTGTGCTTTATGCCAGTGAATGAAGTCACCCGTAAAACTGTCCAGACTTCGTTTCTTCATCACCTTTTATCCCTTACCTTCCATTTTTATGTTTCTAATTCACAATTCTAAACATTTTCCTGCACTTTCTCCAAATACATTTGTATACCATATATTGATAATGTTAGCATTCTGATTCTTATAAGAAAAACAAGACTTAAATATGAAATTATTTTATTGTGACAATTTACAATTTCCAAAAAAAAAAAAAAAAAACTAATTAGTTCACATGCACTACACAAAATACATAAAAATCATACAAATGGCTCTTCCGTGTGTAAAATACATACAAATATGAAGAGATATATGGTATAAAAATGTATTTGGAGAAAGTGTGAGAAAATGTTTAGAACTATCAATTAGAAACATAAAAATGGAAGGCAAAGGATAAAAGGTGATGAAGAAAAGAAGATTGGACAGTTTTACGGGTGACTTCATTCACTGGCATAAAACACACAAAAAAAGAAATCAGATATCAAATTAGTGAACCCCACTGCTAACACAATAGTAATTAGGAATTTAGGATATACACACTCACAAATCTTTAATGCATATTGCATAATAGTCTCATTTCTTGTCCCGGTTTGAACACAAACAACCTACAAAATACTCTGAATTAACATTTACAAGTTTCCTTTATTTCCCAAGGTAATGATTTCCCTTTCCTTGTTATGTTCTCTTTTTGTTGATTTATATATGTGCATGTCATGTGTAGAATGTCCATATGTTTGTGTCATTCTTTGAACCATTTCTGATGTGGGTTTATGTATGTGGTTTTAATTTTTTTTTTATTTCTTATTCGTAATTAGCATGTTTTGAAATGTGTTTATGTGTTGTTTTTGTTTACGAAATTGACTTACTACTACAAATAATTTCTTAATACTGAATTAATTTGTTGAATGTTAACTTAGAGAAAATTAAGGCAAAAATGGTGAAGAATAACTTGGTTGATTCTATTGTTCATAAGCCAAACAAAACATATGTGGTGAGATCTGAAATTCTTGAATTGATTTCTTGATCATGAATCTAACAAAATTATGTTTTTCCCATTTGTCATCCAAATTTAAGATAAAGTTCGATTATTTGAAATAAAAAAAATTGGTTGTTGATATGGCCGTTAGATAATACGACAAACATTAGTAATTTAACTGTTATTAACCAGAATTACGACAATATTAAACAACAAAAATCGTTGATAGAATTTAATTGACCTTGTCGGAAGTGATAATTTTGTGATTGCTAATTGTTGGAATGATTATTAATTGTCGGTTTTTCCTTTATAGAAAGGGCACTAGGAGATTTACGATAATCACTCTATAGAAAAACATAATCGATGAAATGACTTTCTTACTAAATTAAATGTAACAGGACACAATGCAAGTGCTACTGCCGTTGAATGTGTTGATACCTCAAGTGCATCTGCTCCTGGATCCAAACATCCCCTTGCTTAGAACAGAACACCGGGTAAATGCTCTTTATTCTATACTTGTTTTGTGAATTCTTTTCTACAAGATTATGCTCTAATGACCAATATCAAATTCATTATATTAAGTAGGAATAATTGTTATTAATAGATAGATAATGTTAAGAGTTTTGTGATGTTACGAAATATCAAAACCGGATGTAACAATTTGTTGTATATGATTCTTGTCTTACATTGTTATGCAAATGTCTGTTATCGACTTTAGTATTTCAATTTCTGTTTTAGCATATTCAACAACATAATTGTAAGTTTAGTTCGATATACTTTTCATTAAATTATTGCAAACAATACAATAGTTAACACCAAAATCAACATTCACAGGCTTATGATGGTGGAAACGACTGCACGTTTGTCTTTTACATGTGATAACTCCCCATCTGCAGCTATGGTGTCACATTCTAATTATTCATGTAACGATAAATTTGATAATTAAAGGACAAAATTGCATGTTTTTGGTATATATGTATATATTCATCTTGTGTTGTTATCAATATGTAGCCTATAATCTACCACTGGTATGTAGTTTTAATGAAAAGCAAGTTTCAACAGTTGTTCCTACTTCTAACAAGATAGAGAAGAAATTGACGGTTTTAGCCCTAGAGAGAGCAACTCATTTGGCGAGGAGGGTAGTTTGTAACAACAAAAGCAAAGTACCACTGTTGATGGCTACTACCTCATCTGCAAACAAATATCTCCAGGTATTTTCCAACAATTTTCTAGTGTTTGTCGTTACTCATTTCAGTATTTCTCAATATTTGAATTGCTTTGTGTTTCAATTTATTCTGGAGAATGGTGACACCAACACCCCTCTTTAGCAAATCAACCACAAAACATTTAACCTTCTTATAATAATACTAATGGACAATGATACCCAAGTTCTACCTAAGAGGGGGTGGCGGGGGTGTTGAATTAGGTTGTAATTTTTTTCTTTAAGTTAATCTTTTAATATTTTGTACCAGAAAGAATTAGTTTATAGTTTCAGTAACTTTCAGTTATAAGTTTTGTTAAGTATAAAATTGAAGTTTGTTGTTCCGTTAAAGATTAGTTGATCGTTCCGATATGCCTAAGAGTAATGTTGCAGTAAATTTATAAAAGTACAAAAAATAAAATAAAGCAAGTAAAATACAGTCACCGTTTATAGTGGTTCGCGCCCGAATGGCCTACTTCCACCCTTCCAACACCCCTGGAAAAATTCACTATAAGATGGCTTGCAGGACTTGTCCTTCGCCAATACGAGATTACAAGAAGCACCCAGCTTTCTCTCACGAGCTTACATGGCTTGCATTTAGCTCAACTACCTTGCTTGCTAGAACCATTGTCCTATCGCACACAAACCGTGCTTACTAACCCGTGTCCTATAGCACTTCGCACGTGCTTACTAGAACCCTCGGTCATATCGCACAAAACGAGCTTACAAATTTACAACTTTTGCTCAAACAATTACAAGTATTTGATTACAAAATGTTGCTCCTAAGTGAGCTGATTTTGACAATTGTAGAACACTCTTCTTTTTACCTCTCAAATATCTCAAATTTCTCAAGAGCAAGGTAAAAACGATTTTTGGCTTCCTAAAACAATTTGCAAGAGTAAGTTCAAAAAGATTTTGGAAATGGAGTAATTTGCAAGTGAAAGCTCTAATCTTCTCCTTAATGTTGTGTGTAGAAATCGAGTATGAAGAGCTCAATTTATAGGTAAAAATTTCGGATCCAAAAAAGGGCAAGATTTTGAGACAAAAATCTTGTTAGAAAATAATTTTGTTACAATTAAAATATTTGGTTCCATTTTTTGTGTCTAAAAAGGCAAAATGAACTTAGACAATGTTCTATTATTAAAACAAATTCAATCTATAGAGAATCTTACCTTAGTAAAAAGATTTATAGATTTAGTCTGAGAGGTAAGATTTTCACCCAAGGCTTATTTGGAAATATTTTGAATTGGAATAAGGCTTAAGATATAGATGATAATATTCGGCCTTATAAAAAAGGTTTCCATGTCTCTTCTCCCAAAATTGTCACCTACCTACCCCTATAAAATTATAAAGTTGATGAATTTGATAATTGATTGTACTAAACCACTTTGTGAATTGAATTGATTAAGGACACAAGTATACACAAGTGTATGATAGCATAAGCTTTATTCCGATGAAAGTGTAATACTATTTCCTGTATAATTCACTAAATATTTCAAAAAAATAAACCATAATCTTTGGTTGAAAAGAGAATTATAATTCACTTTCTGGGATATAAAGAAATGTGTGATGGTATGGTGTTAAAATTCGCAAGATCACCAAAAAAAGTTACTCTCAATTAAATTGGTAAAAAAAATTGTAATTTATAAAAAAAAAAAAATACAATAAGGATTGTCTATGAGTCGTAGGATCTTGCAAAATTACATGTCTCAAACTGCTGTCATGAATAATGGTCAAGATATCAACATCTTATCATGAATTTTGATAAAGATTATCAACATTTGAATGAAATTTTGAATATGATTAACGCAACCATAACTCCAATCTTGACTTTGTTAAGATTATTGCAATGGAACAAATCTTGAAAATATATTTATAATGTTAGCATTCCGATTCTTATAAGGAAAAAAAAAACTTAAATATGAAACTATTTTATTGTTACAATTTACAATTTCCAAAAAAAAAGGCTAATTAGTTCACATACACTACACAAAATACATAAAAATCATACAAATGGCTCTTCTGTGTGTGAAACACATAAAAATACAAAGAAATATATGGTATAGAAATGTATTTGGAGAAAGTGCAGGAAAATGTTTAGAATTGTGAATTAGATACATGAAAATGGGAGGCAAGGGATAAAAGGTAATGAAGAAACGAATACGGGACAGTTTTATGGGTGACTTCATTCATTGGAATAAAGCACAAAAAAAGGAAATCAGATACCAAATTAGTGGACCCCACTACTAACAAAATAGTAATTAGGAATTTATGATACACACACTCACAAATCATTAATGCATATTGCATAATAGTCTCATTTCTTGTCCCGGTTTGAACACAAACAACCTACAAAATACTCTGAATTAACATTTACAAGTTTCCTTTAATTTCCAAGGTAATGATTTCCCTTTACTTGTTATGTTCTCTTTTTGTTGATTTATATATGTGCATGTCACGTGTAGAATGTCTATATGTTTGTGTCATTAAGAAAAAAGGGTAATTAACCAAAAAGAACATAACTTGTTAACATGTTTTGTAGAATGTCTTTTGGAAGTTTTATTTAAGCATATGAACATTTGGTATATAAAATTGTTAGAAGATAATAAATGTATATTCAAAATTTTACCATTTTTAACTTAAATGTTAAATGATAGCTACACAAATTAATAAATATGACACCCACAGTTGGAAAGTGTTGAAAAATTATGGATTTGTCAATGAATTGATTTTTGGGTTCATGCTCAGAGCCCAAATTCGGGCTCAACTGGGGGAGATGGGCATTTTGCACCTGCCTTTAGGTCCACCATTGTGGCTTGATTTTTGGATATTTTGGACTCATACTAGTTTAGGTCTGCATTTGGGCTATGCTCAACACTTTAGGAATGAAAAAAATAGTATGATCTATACAAATATGCCAGCACCATTAAACTTCATCTATTGAGTTGAACATCTTTTTTTCAATGTGACTCAAGTACATAGGACATACTTAATGCCTTAGAATGTAATCTTTCCAGCCAAGTAGGAAAACAGGATTGGAACAATCCAATGATCTGACAAAGCAATGTCTATGTAGAAAGAGAAGTCCAGTTTATCAATCAGGGTATGACATACAGCTCAAAATCAACTTCCTGCAGTAACGACTGGCTTAGAGGCAGTAAAAAGAAAAGCAGCATGTAAATAATTGAGGGCAGCATATCTGCTCAAAAGTTTTCGAAGACTCTGAAACCACAAAAAGTTATTGAATATTAGTGATGCACTTTGTGTAGATTTATTACAGATACGTGTTTACATTTAGCGGCTGTTTACAGAATTCTGGGATTTTCCAAGACACCCCCACCCCACTTGTAAGGCTGGAGAGGTGGGGCTGGAGCAAAAGCGGATGTTGCAAACACTAGAAAACAGCTTCTGAGCAAAAATAAGTTCAGAAGTTGTTTCCAAAAGCTGTTGCAAACACCCCCTTATAGGAATTTCAGATACCAATACAATGGAGCATTAAGCAAATCGCCCAGCTGTAGAAAAAAAGATTACTCGACCAAAATGGTGGTTGCATTGAGGAAGAACATGACACAAACAAAGTGGAATAGGAATCTTCTGTTTCATCTTCTACTCTGCATTTTAACAAGTTGAAATCCAACTGCCTACAATAAACCTTGTTTCACCAACTGATGCAGGGTAGCATACAGGAGAATCAGCTTTTACTAGTAACAAGTTATCATCTGTGTTGCCTTCACTAGTTACTAGTTTACTGGTCCAACCGTTTTAACATTGTCAGAGTGTAATTATTATACAATTTTTAATACATTATACTATAAATACTTACAAAGATAAATGAAAAATTTATGAGAAATGCATATACATTATACTCTCCAAATTTCTTATATATAAGCCCGTTTTTGCACACGTTAAAATCGAGAAGATATCCAAAATCATTTTTGAATATGTATTTATCTTCCAGATTCGAAATTCGAATTTCCCTTAAAAAGAAAAGAGAAAATAGTTCTTTTGCTTATGGCTATAAAATCGGGTTTTTGACACTTTGCACCCCCGAAACACGAGAAATAGGCACTTTGCACCACCGAAATACAGAATTAGCACTTAGCACCCTTGAAATATGAAAAAATCAGCAACTTGCACCCTCTAATATTTTCCGAAGGGAAAAATAAGAGATGACAAGATTCATGTAAGTTGTAATAAGGGTATCAAACCTTTATTCATGCGATATCCGTTGGATGACAAGATTCACTGCTGCATTTGCCGAGGAAAAGGCCCCATGAAAGCTTTCTTGATATGATATAGATTCCAAATCTAGAGCCATTTTCAACAATATCTCTCCCAAATCAGCACGTTTTTCCAGTAGAGAATTGTAGAATGAAGTTGAAGCAACCTTGCTTATTTCTATATTAGTGGGTTCTGGGCAGTATTCATCGTCCAACCATTTGTTAAGATTCACTCTTAGCCATTCTGACTCCTGCACATATATGCAGCAAAAACATGTGCACGTTGAAAATGAGTTATGAATGGTCCTGTACTTAACCGAAAGAACCCCATAGTTGGAGAGTTCACCGTAAAAATCAAACAATTTGACATTAGCCACACACCCTTCCCTTTCAGCAATGATTACTAGAAATCAAGACACTAATGCTCTTCATTATGTAAGAGAAAACAGACAGCATAAATAAACCAAATGATAATACTAAAGATCATATGATAAAACTAAAATATGCTCATGTACCATCGCCGGTTGAAATGTATATAATATGCTAGATTGCTGGAACACCTAGACTTAGTACATGGGTAAGTTTCCTCTAAATAGCTGTTTTATTATAC
Organism: Penstemon davidsonii; assembly: GCA_034814905.1. Taxonomy (NCBI): domain Eukaryota; kingdom Viridiplantae; phylum Streptophyta; class Magnoliopsida; order Lamiales; family Plantaginaceae; genus Penstemon; species Penstemon davidsonii. The sequence continues at coordinate 46,584,066 of JAYDYQ010001087.1, read as the reverse complement.
TAAGTCTAATTAACACTCTAGCACCCTACAAAACTCATTAAGTGTATTACACGTTTATTTTGGCACCACATATCACGTTTAGATCAGTTATGTTATGAACTTCATCATAATAAACATAGCATAGTCTCATATGAAGCTAACAAGTATAATCTTATGCTTCGTGATTGTCTATTTTCCTACGTCTAAAACGTAGGTTGTCTTGTTCCTAGTAAACACTATCTAATAATCAAATGCGCCCACATTATTGAATACCAACATCCAAAAAATACACAACCACGTAAGTGCACCAGCAGTATAGAACTTGAAGGCATAAAAAGGGAAAACGATAAAGAGTGAAATACTACTGCAATTTAAAAAAAAAAAGATCCCTTGGTTTTCTTTTTCCTTATACTAGTATTAGTATGTTTATAACATGGTGTGGCCAAATTTACATGAGTATGAGGTGGGTATATGTTCTGGGATAAATTAACTTTAATAAGTAAAAGATAATCACACACTTGATCAACAATTTGTTCGAATCATTATCCATAAACTCACAATGAATGACGCATAACTACCTTACGAATTTGAACCCTATCAACAAACAGAAACTTTAATTCGTTACAAATCCTACTCAATAAATAAATACATGAAAAATCAAATGGTAATTAATTTACCTCTAAGGCTTTGGAAGGCTCCAACCAATGATTCGGAACCCTAACTTCTTGAAATGAATTCTCCATATCTTCACTCTCAGCATTTGAGTAGGAAACATTTCTCGGAATTTTGGAAAATCGAACGTTAATTTTCTGATGGCGGCAATACTCAAAATTAAGAGTTGGGAATTCAATTTGTACAGACTTAAGCTTGCCAGATCGATTAATTGTTGGGTTAATCAGGATTGGGACGTTGAGTATTAGGGTTCCCATTTTTCTTACTTCTCCCTGATTTTCGATTATAATTTCCAGAAAGTTTAACTGGCGGGAAATTAATTTACGGAATCAATTCAACGGCTTGTCCATGCTTTTGGATAAGAAGCGGGATTGGATTGGATTGGATTGGATGAAGAAGAATCTTAAAATGAGAATCTACACTATTGGTTTCTTTATTTACCCTGCAAATATTTTTTATCTTTTTTCTAAGCTCACCAGCCTTTATTTATATTTATAAAAAACAAATACCACATGCTTACAGTATTTAATTTAAGATTTTCATATTAATCTCCGGTCTAATGACTTTTTGAAACTAAATACTAGTAAAAGTTGGATCCTGGAGCAAGTTATATTTTAAATCCAAAATATTATTTAAGATTTTAAAATTTTCATGTTGGAACATGTGTTGGAGTTGTTTTTGTGCATGTGTTTTTAATTTCATAACCTTTATAATAAAAATAGTATTCTTTTATTGTTTGAATATATAAATGTGTCTGGAATATTTGACCAATTAAAGTTAAGTAGTATCATTTTTTCAAAATATAATAATTTTTTTTTTATTTTCTTTTTAAAGATGGAAGGAAAATAAGCCTTTCCCAACATCAACAATTTGATTATATATAATGAATGACAAATGACGTGTTTTTTTTTTGTTAAAATGACGAAGGACGTATTGATAATTATTGGAGGGAAAGAAAAAATACTTATAAATAGGTATTTATGCAATATCCACAACTCAAAATAACCCATTGTTTGTTAAGAAAAACCTTTGCTCAACAATTTTCTTAAGCATGGATAAAAATTGATGAAGTACTAATAACAATTAATTAAATAACAAGATTTGATTTTTAGAGTTTTTTTTATAGTTCTTCTACAGATCTTTTTCCTTTCCAAAGATATATGTTTTTTATTCGTTAGTTTTTACTTAGTTTTGTTAGACTTTTTTTTTTTGCTATTTTTTTCTTTTTGCTTTATATTTGGATCGTTGTTTTGACACATTGTCTAGAGTTGTAACTCTACTTTTGTCACTCAGGTTTATACTTTGTTTGGATATTGAGAGACAATTACTTTTTCTGCTCTTATTTTATTGAGGGTTAAATAAATCGTGGTTTTCCTCATCATATTTTATATATAAAAAAAAAAGGATTTTATTTTGGGTTATATTAACTAAAAACTCTGAAAATTAACATTTAACGGGACTGCTTAACGTTATTTTTAATAGAAACATTGAGTTATAGTATTAGGATATCATTTCATTCCACAATGAAAGTAAATTACAATGATTAATAAACAACTAATAATACAATATAACACTTTAAAAAATACTAAGATTTTTGGTGGAATTCAAACTCAAGACCTTGGGGTGTGTGTGGATGGGTTTTGGCCCGGTCTCGCAGGTTTCGCGAGACTGAGCCAAAATCCTTTCAAATGAGTTTTCGTCAAACCCATAAAATGAATTTTGCGATAGATGCATATAAAGACAAATCACCACCCCACATATATAATAACACATGGAGTAAACTCTTTCACATAATATAACATGATGAATAAATTGTTTCATAAATAAAATGCCATAGGAGGTAAACTGCAATACATATAATAGAACAAGAGATAATTTGCCACACATACAATAATACTTGAGGTAATATGCGATATGTGTAATAACACAGGGGAGGAAATATGTTTAATTTCAAATAACGTTTAATTCTGAATAATATTGAATAATGTGAAGGTATACATGTGAGAGTATTTTCTCCATAAATATTCAAGGAAGACAATGTGATTTAATAAAAAAAGAAAAAGAAAAAGAATAATCTGCCTATTATTTTTCTGGAGGGGTAAATTGAAGAATATTACAGTTATTGCAGGGGTAAAACGCCATTGACTCTAGTGCTTGGGGTCGGGACTGCAAATATAGATGTTTTGAACGTTGTCTAAAGGATAAGGTGAAAACAGCAAAAGGAGAAATCTCCGCTGCATTGCGGAATTTAAAATGGCAATCGCCGCCGCAAATTGTTCCTTCTCCGCCGTCACCACTACCAGCTCCTATCGCCTCTTCTCTACCTCGCGTAGAACTAATAATTATGCGTTTAGTACTGTTCGTCAACACTTGGAGGATCAGAATCAGATTCCGATACAAGGAAAATCTAAGAAATCTTCGCAAAATTCCGCCATTGAGGTAGTAAACCCAAATACACATTTCTTTCTTTCTAGAGAAAATAACACCAGTAAAAGCTTTGAAGCCCCTTTTGTATCTTAGTTCAATTGTTTTTTGAATAACAGTATATTGCGCAGAGCTAGTGCTTGTATAATATACTTCACGAAAATAGTAATATAGCCCTTTTATATCTTGTTTTTTAATACATTTTTGGAGAGGGGCTTGTCCCAATATAATCCACTTAAGAAAAAAAATAAGCATTATTAAGCCGATGTTGTTCTTGAATACTTTCTTCTTGTTGTCCTAGTATAACTTATCCAAGAAAAAGATTAGTTTTTCACTTTGTCTACCAAGACCCTTCATATCTTGTTATTGGATTAAGAATGAACTTATTACATAGTGTGTAACCGAGTTGAATAGTACTGAACAACACTATGTTCAAGCTTGGTTTGAACTTTGTTATCGAGCTTGAAACAGCTCAAACGAGCTTTAAAAGAGCCGAGCATGAGTCGAGCTTTAGTAGCCTGATATTTTTACATATATTTTATCACTTTTTAGCTTATCTAGTCGAGCCCGAACCGAGCTTCAAAAGGTATCAAACAAAAATGTTGTTAAGATTGATCGAGATCGCTTGGTTTGATTTTCATCCCTATTATTTACACAGAAGTTTCCACAGAGATCAAGAGACGAGAATCCTTTTTCGAATGCAGACGGTAGAAGCAGTAGGAATAAAACTGGACGATCCCAATCGACAGCATTCAAATCAATTGGAGTACAGAAGAAAGGGAATAAGGGAATCGAAGTGGACTCGAAGGAACAACAGGTACATTCTACAGCTACTTGTGTTGTTTTTATTATCTTTATCGGTTTAAGTATTTCTTTTTTCTTTTGATTGGGGATAAAGATATGTAGATGATTGGTGCTTGAAAACAGGTTTTTGTTTAATCTGATTTGATTAATTTGGAATATTTTTTCATGTGTTATGGTTATCTTTTTGGTGATAAGTTATAAACACCACCCTCTGGGGGATTTTTGGCATTTGTTTGTTGATTCAGTTCCTAAAGCCTAATTAGTTATCTTTCCCAGGTAAAGGCGCGTGATCTTCAAAATGCTGCTTTCCTTAAAGCTGTTGTTAAGGTAAATATCTATTATTTTTACAATTTTCTATCTGTATTACTCTCGCTTCCTTTGATATAGCTGTCGTTTTGTTATTCTTCATCTATTTTTACATATTGAGAAAGACTAATAATATTTTGGTTTTTGAAGCATTATGCTGTGGAGCCTTTTCATAAACCTTTGCTGCTAGTTACTCTCTTCCTTTTCCAGTGCCTTATATATCTTCAGACATTTTAGATTTTAATTTTAGCAGAGTGGGTTCCTTAGTTTGGCTGGTGGCATTGAGTTGATTGTCTTGAGATCTTGGTTCGAATACTTTAAAAAAAATATTTTAATTTTAGCATCTGTAAGAGTAATTAACTTATGCAAGCAGGATGCTTTTCTCTACGGTAATTCTGCAAAAGAGTAACTTGGATTGGAAATAAGCTAATCAGCAAAGATCAATCGCTAATATATATCACTGTTTATAAATAAATGTATCAAGTAGTACAGATACATTGGAATTAATCTTTTCTTGATTCTGGCTCTTGGCCTTATTCGATGCTTGAAATGAAATGTATAATGGTGTTAATCAGTTAGTCGATATTACCTGAAATTATTTTTATACAATCATAAAACTAGCTATGTAGAATGTACGTAAAATGACCTTTTTCATAATTATTATCCTTGGCAATGTTTATTTTTCAGTATATCCTTGAATATCAATTTTATTAGTGTTTCAAGTAACCTCACAATTGACATGCGTGCTGAAATATTTGGTATCTTTGTTTCATTTTTGTAATTTGTTCTGGACTCTTGTTAATTCCCTTTTCTCTTAATTTAGGTTTACTGTACCCATACTGCACCAGACTATTCCCTTCCTTGGCAGAAACAAAGACAGTATACTAGTACTGGAAGGCATGCCTGATTCACCCTTTTCTGTTAGAAATTTTATATTATGTTCTTAATTTCAATTCCCCTATTTTATTGAGCTTGTTGAAGTTTAATTTTCTATGCAGTGCTTTTATGATTGGGGACGGAAAGTTGTTGACCAATGCGCACTGTGTTGAACATGATACACAGGTACTCTCTGATGATGATCTTAATTTGCATCTGGCTCTAGTATGTAGTTTCACTTGATTCAACATTTTTCACTTGAGCTAAAAGGGTATGTTGATTAACATGCTCTATCCCCATTGTCATTCATGCCATAGCACAACTGAAAGCCTTAATAATGGTTTATGTTCCATTATTGAGTTCATTTAACACAAGAATTGTTGTTTACAAGAATTAATTATCCTCATTGACTTTTGAATTCAACTGGAAGTTAATGTAAATTCTCTTATATGTTACGGTTCTTGATTTAACACTGGACGCTAGATAGCTGCCATTATTTTTGGATTTGTTTAAATCAAATATACTTTTGAATATGATACATATTATGGATGCATTGCAATTTTTTGGATAATTCGGGTGATTCTAAGTTCTTTAGGCAAATAAATCAAAAATTTATTTACTCCACTAAACTTTATTTGAAATTGTATGAAAAATAGACAATTGAGATCTATTGTGTTTAGCGATTTTTCTCTAGTTCTACTGGAAAACTATGGCTCTTGATTAATAGAAGGCTCCTCAGGCTCTTCAAACAATGAATTAAAAGCTAATGCTACTATTTAAGATCTATCCAAGCTTAAATCATTTCTGCATTTCAAATCCCTCCATTAGAAACTAATATCAAAATCAAATGAATGTTGTTACCTTTCATGCATGGGTTTCATTTCCTTTTTAGCCTCTAAAGTATATGTGATATGCTGAACTTGACATATGGAAGATCTTTAGTCATGGTTTTCCTTCAAGTTTATAAGCCATAATATTATGTGTTTGTACTAGTTCTTTATGCTATGTTTGAAACTTGAATTTTAGACTTTTAGTGAAGAAAATGATTAGGAAAATAAAAATGAATAAACACTAAATCTCAGCGTTCCATCAATTCATGCAAACAAAATATTTACATTTTTGCTTTACTCATTAAAATCCAAAAACCAAACATAGCCTTGGTGTTTTTGGATGCTGGCGACTTTTTTTTTTCCGATCAATCATTTGTTTCATGTTCTCATGTGAAGTGCACCATAGATTCATTTCCATTATTTGGTGTAATTTTCATCTATTTGCAGGTCAAAGTAAAGAGAAGAGGAGATGATACAAAATATGTTGCCAAGGTAGTGTTCTCCAAGATTGAATGATATTGTTCCTATTGTTCTCATTATTTCATTTTGTCTGGTGCTCATTCTGTATTCAATGATAAAATTTCAGGTTCTAGCAAGAGGTGTAGAATGTGATATAGCTCTGATTTCTGTTGAAAGCGAGGAGTTTTGGCAAGGAGCTGAGCCCCTTCAGTTTGGACGCCTGCCTAATTTGCAGGTTCGCTTGAAACATTTTTTTTCCTTTCTATTTTACCCTAATTTCCCCCTTTGTTTTATGTAAAAGAGAATAGGAATAATTTCTGATGATTTATTCCATAGGTAATCGTACATATATATACAATTACAAGATAGCTAACTAAGGAAATAAGCTATATGTTAGCCAACTAATCAGCCTTCTAATTAGCCTACTATATACAAGGAAAGTACTAATACATATTATGTAACACTCCCCCTCAAGCTGGAGTATAGATATTAATCATACCCAGCTTGTTACATAGATACTTAATTCGAGCCCCTATTAATGCCTTCGTGAAAATATCCCCAAGTTGCTCTTCAGTCTTCACATGTCCAGTAGATATTATATTTGCCTCAATTTTCTCACGAATGAAATGACAATCAACCTCAATGTGTTTAGTCCTTTCATGGTATACTGGATTTGCGGCTATATGAAGGGCAGCTTGATTGTCACACCAAAGCTTTGCTGGCATCAAATGCTTCAATCCAACTTCATCTAAGAGATGATGAATCCACAAAATTTCACATGTGGCCTGCGCCATCGCTCTGTACTCTGACTCTGCACTGGAACGGGATACGACATTCTGTTTCTTGCTCCTCCAAGACACAAGGTTTCCACCAACAAAAACACAATACCCTGTAGTGGAACGTCTATTAACTTTGGATCCAGCCCAATCAGCATCTGCAAAACACTCAATGCGATTGTGTCTTTGATCACTATACAAAATGCCAAGACCAGGAGCTCCTTTCAAGTAACACAAAATCTGCTCTAAGGCTTCCCAATGTTTCACTGTAGGCGCAGTCATAAATTGGCTGACACTACTAACCGCATATGCAATGTCAGGACGAGTCACAGTGAGATAGTTTAATTTCCCAACTAATCTCCTATACCTTTCCGGATCTTCAAAGGGATCACCATCATCCTTTGTAAGATGTAAATTGGGAACCATTGGCGTGCTGCATGGCTTGACTCCCATCTTCCCAGTTTGTGCGAGTAGATCAAATACATACTTTCTTTGAGATAAAAATATCCCTTTTTTGCTTCTGGTTACTTCTACTCCTAGAAAGTATTTCAGCTGACCCAAATCTTTTGTGTGAAACTTGGTATGTAGAAATAACTTGAGAGAAGAGATACCTGCATAATCATCACCCGTAATAACAATGTCATCAACATAGACAACGAGAAGAATAATACCAGCTTCTGACGGTCTATAGAAAACCGAGTGATCACATTTGCTCTTCTTTAGTCCAAACTCTTGTACCACCTCACTAAACTTCCCAAACCAAGCACGAGGACTTTGTTTCAAGCCATACAAAGATTTTCTTAAGTAACACACTTTCCCATACTCCCCCTGAGCAACAAACCCAGGTGGTTGCTCCATGTACACCTCTTCATGGAGATCACCATGTAGGAATGCGTTCTTGATGTCCAACTGATGTAAGGGCCAATCCCTAGAAGCAGCAATAGATATAAATAGGCGAACAGAGGTTAGTTTGGCCACTGGAGAGAAAGTATCCGAATAATCTACCCCATAAGTCTGAGCATATCCTTTAGCCACAAGTCTGGCTTTAAGTCTTGCTACAGATCCATCCGGATTGACCTTGACTGAAAAGACCCACTTACATCCCACAACTTTCTTGCCTTTAGGCAAATCCACTAATTCCCATGTGTGATTATCATCAAGGGCATGTATCTCCTCAAGCATCGCATTATACCACCCAGGATGATCCAAAGCTTCTTTAACTGTCTTGGGCACAGAGATGGAGTCTAAAGAAGCAATTAAGGAACTAGATGCAGGGGATAAGTGATCATAAGATATATAATTAGCCATGGGATAAATAGATTTAGGAAGAGTGCATTGACGTGTACCTTTGCGAAGACCAATGGGAATGTCAAGGTCATTCGGCGGAGAAGGATCAGATGACGAAGTATTTGGTGCAGGACATGTATCATTGGTCTTTCCTCTTCTGGAGTAAACTTTATCAATTCGTGGCTTTATGGAAGCAAGAGGTTGCTCAATAGAAGAGCGAAGAGGAGCACTATCATCTGTTTGTTTATCCGGAGTACTTGAATAAGTCAGTTGGTAGACTAGCCACTCATCTTCCTCCCCCTCGCTTGTGGAAATGGAAGGTGAGGAGAAAAATGAAGTAGTTTCCGGAAATACCACATCGGTAGATACCAGGTATTTGTTGAGATCCGGAGAGTAGCATCGATACCCCTTCTGAAGCCGAGAATATCCCAAGAAAGCACACTTCAGGGCTTTGTGATCCAATTTGGTGACAGAGGGTCGAACATCTCGAACATAACATGTGCTTCCAAATACCCGTGGTTCTACCGGAAACAGTGACTTATTCGGAAACAAAACATTGTACGGAATATCACCATTAAGCACCGTTGAAGGCATCCGATTAATCAAGAAACAGGCTATTGAGACAGCATCTGCCCAAAACGGCTTAGGAACCTTCATTTGGAACAAGAGAGCTCGAGCCGTCTCCAATAGATGTCTATTTTTCCTTTCAGCAACACCGTTCTGAGCAGGCGTATAAATACAAGAGGACTGGTGAAGAATTCCATGTTGAGTCATGTATGTCTGGAACGCAACTGACATGTATTCTTTAGCATTATCACTTCTCAATATACGTACAAAAATATTAAATTGATTCTTGATTTAAGCACAAATAGCACAAAAATGGGAAAATACCTCAGATCGATTTTTCATAAAATAAGTCCAAGTCATTTGAGAAAAATCATCAACAAATGTAACAAAATAACGAAAACCCATTTTCGACACAACGGGACAAGGTCCCCAAACATCAGAGTGCACTAATTCAAAAGCAGACTCTGCTCGTTTATTAACTCTTGATCCTAATGAACTTCGGTGATGTTTCGCATAATGACATGACTCACAATCTAACAAAGATACAGTATTAAACTGAGGACACAACTTCTTCAACACCGGTAGAGAAGGATGTCCCAAACGATAATGTGCTTCAAATTGAGAGATGACACTGGAGCAAGCGACAGTACGAGGCACCCAATCATCGAGAATGTACAAACCATCTGATACATGTCCTTTACCAATAATCTGCTTCGTCATAAGATCCTGAAAAAGGCAATGATCAGGAAAAAATGAGATATAGCAGTTAAGATCTTTTGTAAGTCTACTGACAGACACCAGATTAAAGGCAAGTTTGGGTAGACTCAGAACAGATGATAAGGTAATGGACGAGGTTGGGTTTACAGTACCAGATCCCACAATATTATATGTTGACCCATCAGCTATGGTAACAGGAGAGGGAGCATTATGTGATTGGAAAGTAGAGAAAGTCATTGGATTACCTGTCATATGATCTGTGGCCCCTGAATCAATCACCCATTTGGTTGAAGAAGAGATAAGGCATGTTTTACCTGACTCAGCAAGAGCCGTAACCGGGGCTGGGGCTTTCAGTGATTCTCGATATTGAGAGAACTTATCAAACTCAGCGGCCGACACCATAATTGTTTTCTCAGAAGATGAACTAGGCGCAGCAGTAATAACATTAGCAGTAGGAGCCCTCTGATTCCGGTTCTGCAATTTTACAGAATCGCTTTGTGTGGCCAGTCTCATTACAGTAGTAGCAAATAACACTGCTGGAGTTAGTGTTGCGATTGTCATTAACCTTTTGTCCTCCTCCCCTATTGTTGTTGTTGTACCTCATTCCATTATCCGCACCCCCTTTGGCAACCAGAACATTATTCAGCTGAGCAGATGGAGTGCTCTCAGTACGCAATACTTTACTAAAAACCTCCTGGAGAGAGGTGATCTCGGAACTAGAGAGAATTTGAGATTTAGCTGTCTCAAATTCAGGAGGGAGACCACCTAAAAAACTCATTATGGCCATTTTCTCTCTCTGTGCTGGTTGCATTTTAATATCAGTAGTAAATGGCATGAGCATATTTAGTTCTTCATAAGTATTCTTGAAGTCCATGAAATAGGCTGTAACAGATTTAGCTTCCTTCTCGGGACGATAGAAGGCTCTGCATACTTCAAAAATACCGGACACATTCCCTTTTGCAGAATATAAGAAATCTAGGTAATCCATTAATTCCTTCACAAATTCAAAGTGATTAATCAGACTCACTACTTCACTATCAATAGAGTTCCGAATTTGTAAAACCAAACGGGCATCATCCCGCATCCAAATCTTTTTAGTATCATCCTTAAGGTGGTTCTTCTACTAGATGGTCATCTTTATCAACACTACGCAAGTACACCCTAATTGTTTTACTCCATTCCAAATAATTACTGCAATTTAATTTGTGTTCAGTAATTTTAGACATTGCTGGAACAATTTCAATAACTGATGCCTTGTTATCAGTCATGTCAACAAAAATAATGCCTCAAAATAACCCCAAAAAAAAAACAGCCCAAACAAAAGTGCACCAACTTAAGAACCAAACTGAACCAACAAAAAACAAATCGCACCGAAAAACACCTGGACAGCGCCGGAAATCACTGTGCGATGCCGGAGAAACTGGCCGGAAAGTAAACGAAGCAGCGACGCGCCGGCGCGTGAAAAACTGTGCAGCGGAAACAAACGGCGCGTGAGGCACACGCGCGGCCCACCCAGTCACCGGATCTGAACTGTCCGGCCGGAAAACAGGTTCCGCCCCCTTCTCTGGCGGAGGTGAGAATAAACGGTCACCGGAATAGTAACCCACGAAGAAACCCTAGCAAAACCCTAGGTTTTGCAAAAAAAATTTGGAACAGAAAAGGCTCTTATACCATGTAAAAGAGAATAGGAATAATTTCTGATGATTTATTCCATAGGTAATCGTACATATATATACAATTACAAGATAGCTAACTAAGGAAATAAGCTATATGTTAGCCAACTAATCAGCCTTCTAATTAGCCTACTATATACAAGGAAAGTACTAATACATATTATGTAACATTTTATATATATATATATATATATATATAGATATAGATATAGATATAGAATTGATGTTTCCTGGAGCTCAAATTCTTATTCTGCCTAATTTGGCTTGATCTCCGTATATTTTGCCCATTGAATACATTATTACACAAATTTTCCCCCACTAAATTTGCAGGATGCGGTGACTGTTGTAGGATATCCGCTTGGAGGAGAAACCATATCAGTGTCTAAGGGGGTGGTTTCAAGAATTGAGGTATGTTAAATCACTCTATGGAGCTCTTAGATTATATATTTACCAAATAATTGAAATGACGTTGCCTAAAGATTTTTAGGCGTTGGCCTACAATACTGATGAGGACTGAACATTCCATTAATTGATTCGGCAAATGAATGGAAAAAATGGTTCAACTTGTCAGTTTATGTCAGTGACATTAATGAATATATTTGATCAATAACGGAAATTTTTAAGTACATAAAAGGACGTTCTTTACTTATTAAGTAGTGCTCTAGGTTCTTTCACTCTCACATGGTAAGTGATGCTCTCATGCTTCAAGTCTCATTTGTCACTTTATGAGACTTTGATCTATATCGCTGCTACCTAGAGAAATGGAACATATTTATTTTCTATGTATATTAGTTTTCACTTTTAAATGTTGAAACCATGTCTGCATTTACATTTGGACTCACTAAGATGAGGGAGAAAAGATCAGTTGTTATATCAAAAGTCATTACTCCTGACACTTCCACTACCACTTCCTCTGCATATAATAATGGTTGATAGTTACAATTGGTAAATTTCAGGTGACATCATATGCTCATGGATCTTCGGAGTTACTTGGTATTCAAATTGACGCTGCAATAAATCCTGGTAAGTATTTCTAGTGAAACTAGGAAGCAGTCGTGCCATATATATATTTGTAATGGTCCTTTGTAATGCTACTTATATTTTAGGTAATAGTGGCGGCCCCGCGTTCAATGACAAAGGAGAGTGCATTGGAGTGGCATTTCAGGTAGGCTCCCTTTTCTAGTCCAATTTTCTACAGGAAGTTTCAATTTCAAAGACTAAACACTTTTCCCTAACCAGAATCAGCAGTCTCATTTTCAAAATCATATTCTCAGAGGACCTTTTGTTTAGGTATACAGATCCGATGATGCTGAGAATATTGGCTACGTGATCCCATCTACGGTTGTGTCTCATTTTCTTGAAGACTATAAGAGGAATGGGAAATACACTGGTTAGACTTCCTCCTCTTGTGAACTAATGAGTGCATAATTGGCATTCATATTCTAAATTACTTTTGATATGGGTACCATATACTCTCATAAAGTATCGTAGTTGGTCATGGGTTGCACTCGTATGGAGTATATTTCTTACTTCAAACACATGGGCTGAAATGGATAAAAATTGTTGGCAATATTTTCAGCTATTAATGGAATCATATGAATAAACACTGTTTTTGATTAACTCTTAGGGTTCCCTTCACTTGGAGTGTTGCTGCAAAAGTTGGAGAATCCAGCTTTGCGGGCTTGCTTAAATGTGCCATCCAATGAGGTCTCTCTCTTTTTCTCTATACTGATGTCGAAGCACTTTTATTTTGTGCTTATATGTTTGATACGTGCTGTAAAGCGTAAGTAATCTTCCTTCACTGTTAAAATGTGAGATATTTTGCTCAAAGTTTCTTAATAGTTCAAGATTCATCGAGATATCTCATGTATATATAGAATCATTTAGTAGGAGAATCTAGAACTATATCAATATATCCTAGGGTATCTAAGATAGGTGTTGATAATTCGAGAGAGTATAGAGTGAATTAGAAAGTTCAGAAATTCTAGATAGTTCATTGGACAAGTATATATATGTTTGCGTACCACTGAAATGTGATGTAATGAAGTGAATGAAAAACTTTTCCTCTCTCCTCCAACTTACTATAGAAAGCAAAATATTAAACAAATCATTGAGTTATCATCAATTTTATAATTGATTCAACCTCATAAATCTAACATCTTGTTTGTTTTGATGAACTTTACATTGATTATGATTTATTATTTTATGTCATATTTATGCTATGAGATCCATCTGGAAGTTCTAAGAAATGTGATTATGGGGTTAATATCTTGGCTATTGAGGTTTTATACATCATATGGGAATATTTATAACTAGGAGAGAGTAATTTAGCTTTGGGATCTGAGGTACATTACAAATAATGCTATGTATTTTGTTCAATAGTTGAAGTTTTGCTTGAACAGATTTTATTTCATTGCTGAATTATTCAGAAGGAGCTAAACTGCACCTTTTCTCATATTACTTGGTTGCTCTATTTTGACTCACACCTGATAATCTCCAAGCTAACTGTCCTTTCAGGGTGTACTTGTTCGCAAAGTCGAACCAACTTCCCATGCCAGTAACGTGTTGAAGGAGGTACGATTACCTTCATAATCCATGTAAAGTTTTGTAACCAAAAAAAAAACCATGTAAAATTTCAGTTGGTAAACCGCTGTTCCTAAACTCAGTTTTTATGGTAAACGATAAAATAAAGATGTTAGCTTGCTGTTCTGATGAATTCGTGGTTGGAATTTGAACTGAAATAGATAAATCAATGGAAAACTTGGTTAGGCTGTTCAAGAGAGCTAACTTTGGAATTGTGCTTTACCATCTCAGTGATACTGATTTTGCATTAGTTCTTTTTGTTACTGTTTTTTTTATATATTTCAGTAGTAAACAGGATGTTTGAAGGATTTGTTGACATCAAATAACATTTGGTTCATTAAATTTCTCCCAGGGGGATGTTATAGTGAGCTTTGACAATGTTCGTGTTGGGTCTGAAGGGACAGTACCATTTCGGTCATCTGAACGCATTGCATTTCGCTATCTTATCAGTCAAAAGTAAAAATTACTCCAGCATCAAATTTGATTTCATATTTAAGTTCATCATAGATACGGATTCCATATCAAATTCATCTTAAAATTTGGATTCCATGTCTTTAATACTGTTGCTTAATTTCAGGTTTACAGGTGATGTAGCAGAACTTGGCATTATTAGGGGAGGGCAACTTATGAAAGTGCAAGTCGTTTTGAATACACGAGTGCATTTGGTAACTGGAAGTTCTTATTTACGGAGTAAATTTTTTCACCAGACATGAATTGAACTATTGTTACTAAATGATCTTTTTCTATTATATTCACTTGAAGGTTCCGTATCACATTGAAGGAGGTCAGCCTTCATATTTAATAGTTGCTGGTTTGGTGTTTACACCTCTTTCAGAACCCCTGATTGAGTATGTATCATTTCTTTGACTTATTCTTGTTAGTTATTATGTAACGTTTATATGAATTAATGAGATTTTTATTGTGTCTGTTTTGACAGCGAAGAATGTGAAGGCATTGGCGTAATTAGCTTTTCTTCTCTCCTTTCCTTGAGACACAAACCATTATTATGTGTTATTTTGAGTTCTCTGTTTGATTATTACCATTTCTTTTTATGGTCAGTTGAAATTGTTGACGAGAGCACGATACTCTATGGCAAAGTTCAAAGGAGAACAAATGGTGATCCTATCGCAGGTATTCACATGGCTATGCACCTTCTAAGAGCATTTTATTCACCTAAGAGTCTCTCTTCTTATATTTAGCAACTGATCAGTTAAACATAGAACCGTGAGCCCTCTTTGGATGTATTCTATTTCTCGGTCGGAATTTAACATAAAACTTTGGAACTCTGCATTTTCATAAGAAAAGAAACCATGTGGCCCCACGTGTTTTCAGAAACACCCTACGCAAAGAACACATTCCAATACATTCACATTTTTTAATTCTAAAAACTCTGGGGTCCATATGGATCGGTTTTGACTCGGTTTTAATGCGGTTTGGTTTCAGAATATTGGTTTGGGTGGTTTCGGCGAAACCTCCGACTCACAATTTGGATTGAGTTTGGATCTTGGGTTCGTGGGTTTTAAAAATTTGAGATGTTACTTGATTGAGTTTGGATGGGGAGGGGGGGAGGGGAAATTAGGTTGTAGGTGTCAAATCAATGTCTTTTATAGAGTTTGAAGAAAAAGGTAGATGGTATAGGTGATACATGTCAATAGGTTTCATTTGATTTTGGGTTGGGTTGAATTTCACTTGAGTCTTGTCCAAACACGAGTTGGATTGATTGTGGCTTGGTATCGCGGTTTGGCGAAACCAGACCAGAACAGATCCACAAGGAGCCCTAGTGAGCCAAATATTTCCAAAATACTCAACATTTATACACATACATATTTGAACATCTTCAAACCTACAAAATCTGAATTGGCCTCACATGTTACTCCAAAATCCTACATTTATTCTTTTTCATCCAAACCATGTTTCAATATTTTTCTCACTCCCAATCTCCATGCATGAGTCAAAATACATTCAAACAGGGCCGTAACTGTCAATTTCTAATTTACTAGTACTCTTTGACCGTATCAAGGGAATAGGGATTATTCCATTATCTGAAAGCTTAAAATGTAAATGCTCCACTGTTATTTTGGCTTACTATTTGTATATCACACAGGTTTTAGCAAATGAAGTCAACTTAGGATATGAAGATATGAGCAATCAGCAGGCAAGTAAAACATAGCCAATTTGACAAGCTTATTTGTGTATCTGCATGCATGTCCATTTGTTCATGCCTTCACATGTTCGAACTTGAATAGATAAATATACTATATTGACAGGTTTTGAAGTTAAACGGGACCCGGATAAGAAATATTCACCACCTCGCTCACCTCGTTGATTGTAAGTTCTAGCATCTCATGATCTGTTCATTTATTTGTAACATGCATAGATAGCTCTAGCATTGACGGTTGTGTATTTTATCAGCTTGCAATGAAAAATACTTGGTCTTTGAATTTGAAGACAACCATTTAGTTGTTTTGGAGAAGGAATTGGCTTTAGCTCAATCAACCAATATTCTCAAAGGCTACGGAATTCCTTCTGAGAGATCGGAAGATCTTTTGGTTCCATACGTGGATTCCATAGAACAAAACGAAGTTTCATATTGAGAGTTCGGTTATGATGAGCGTAAGTGTTTGTATGCGTAAATTTTGACTTATTTTATCATCTTGCTCATGATTTGGGTTACTTTCTTTTACTTTACGGAAAAAGTGTTTTCGGTTTATAGGGGAAGGTCTTGTGGAGAGTAATGTAGGTAGTGTGAGGTGCCGTAGTTGGCTCCTCTAACCAGTGTAGAACATTAGGCTTTACTCTTTTATTCTTTATACATTTTATTTATTTGGGCTGGGGATTAAGCTGTAAACTTGTATTATTAGGTGATGGAAAATGGTGAGGTTCAATTCTTTCTTATTTATTTTTTAGAGAGAATAAGACACGAAATCTTGTAACCAATTATATGTAAATAAAGAGTTGGAAGTTTCTGAGGACAGAGGATCTGAACGTACCTTTCCTATTTGCATTTCATTGTCTTTTTTGTTTGCTTTTGTTCTAAACAATTTCGCGTTCACTAATATTGGGTGGTTTGTATTGATTTCTTATCATTTTTTTTAGGGATAATTACATCCACCTCCCCTGAACTTGGGCTAATTATTGTCCAATCCTCTCGCAATTTCATAATTACATCCACCTCCCCCATGTTTGAAAAACCTTACAAAATGATGTGAAATGATCATATTGTCCTCGTCAGTTTTAATTAAAAAAAAAAACAGATTAACAAAATATCCTATTTACCCTTGCAAGGGATAATTACATCGACCTCCCCTAAGGTATGGGTTAATTATTTTTCAATCCCCGCGCAATTTCATAATTACATCCACCTTCCCTCACATTTGAAAAATCTTATAAAATAATGTGAAATGATACACAAAATTATAATATTACCCTTGAAGTGATACACAAAATTACAATACTACCCTTGCAAAAATTAAAAAAAAGACTCTAACCCTAACCTTCCACTCCACCCCACCCCCACCCCCACCGTCCCAACCCCGCAAATATCCTCCCAAGTCGTTTCGTCGGCTTGGTTCGAACCCTAGGCCTTCCAGGCCGACGGCGCGGCCTGGGAGGAGATTTGCAAGGTTGGGGACGTCGGGTGAGGGGTTGGGGACCGATGGGTGCGAGGTTGGGGGTTGGGATGGGGGGTTAGGGATGGTGAGGATTTTTTTTTAAAAAAAAATAATTTATATTAAAATAGTTTATTGATTTATTACTATTAGTATTTTTATATAAATAAGATATGATTTAATATTATTGTATTTAAGTAAGAAATATTAAAAAAATATTTATGATTTTATAATAACTATTTTATTAAATCGAGTATTTTTATTTTTTGTAAAAAAATATTGATTTTATAATAACAATTTTAGTTAAAAGTTTAAGAACATTTTAGTAAGAATGTGAGCATTTTTATAATGTCTAATAATTATTGTTCAAGTTTTTTTTTCTCATGATTAAACGTAATTCATTAATTTATCCTTGCACTTTAATTATGAGAAAAATTGAAATTATTAAAATTACTGGTTAAATGTTAAAGTTGAATGTATATACATTTTTTATTTATGTTCTACTATATTTTTTTCTTATAATTAACCATAATTTATTTACTTTTAACTGTAAAAGCATTATGAAAAAAATCATTGATGTGTTATTATATTTTTATTTTAAGAATACATATACACTACTATTAAAATTCAATTATTCTTTTAAACCTAATTCATTCATTTATTCTTTTACTTTATTTAGGAAAAAAACTTGAAATTATTAAAATTATGGGTTAAATGTGAAGTTGAATGTATTTACATTTTTATTTATGTTCTACAACGTTTTTTTTTCTTATAATTAACCATAATTTATTTATTTTTCCTTGTACTTTAATTGTAAAAGCATTATGAAAAAAATTGGAAAAAAATATTGATGTGTTATTATATTTTTATTTGAAGAATACATATACACTAATAAACTAATTATAAGTTTCATGTAAATTTATAACATTTGAATCCATACTTATACATATACATTGAAAAGAAACCATTCCCATGTATCAAACATAACAAGGGTATAATTATCCAACAAAATAGCTACAATAACCTCAAGGGTAAAATAGGAAGTTCAATAAAAATTCGACGATAACGTCATCAAAATGTAAGGTTTTCGAAACGTTAGGGAGGTGGATGAAATTATGAAATTGCGAGGTCTAGCTTCCCTCTTGGAGATGACCTTAATTTTTATTATCAAAGGTTTGCCTATTGATGGAGTATATTTTGACTTAAAAAACACCAACTTAACTATATGTCTACGGTAGGGAATTACTAAATATGCTTCGCACAAATCGAACCTTTGGATGTTGGTACCAAAAACCAATAACACGCCCGAGCTGCCGAGCTGAGCATAAGCACTCTACTTGGCATCCTAGATTCCCCAATATCTGGTCCGAAAGGTGGATTACTTGTGTTAAGAAAGAATAAAATTTTATAGTTTTTCATTTGATAATTGATTGGTTTAGTGGAAGAGATTAATCCCCCCAAAATGGCGAACTCAAAATCGAATTCATGTTAGGAGAGTTTTCTTTATAATATATTTGGCGCGCCTCTTCACACCATCAATTTTAAATAGGATTTGTCCCGTGGACCTATGAGTTGGGCGCTTTCAGATGTTGCAACTTGCAACCTTTGGTACAAAAGTGCCTTTACGATAACCTTTGGTACAAAGTGCTTTTACGACAATGTTTTATTCAGAAAATCCAGGAAACACTAGAGAAATTTAATTTTCTATATTTTGACATTGTCTTAAATACAGTGGTTTTAGTTTGCACAATGTTAGTATTCAGTTTGAAAACTGGTAAAAAGATGTTTTCTTTTAATAAGGAACCTTTTCCATATTTTTTCCAACATTTCACAGTCATTTAATTATAGAATAATCATTGTCTTAAATTGCGTTTGGCCAAATTCAAAACATTCATATGATAAGTGCAATAGGGTGGTGTTTTCAACAGCTTAAGAAAACACTTTTGCCTTTATAGTTTCCATGCAGTTATAGAGTGTTTTCGAAGCTAACTTAGCTTCTCTAAAAAAAAGCTAAAAAAAACAGAAAAACATAAGTAACATAGTGTTTTCATAACTAACTTTTGAGTTTGCTTCTCTAAAAAAAAGCTGAAAATGACAGAAAAACAGAAGTAGCAAGGAGGTTGCTTCTAGCTTTTGATGGCATTTTTCTCCACTTAAAATGCAAACACCACCTGTTTTAAATGATTCTTCTCTTAAAATGCAAACACTGCCCACTTTTTATTCTCAACTACTTTTATGATTTCAAGAATCTCTAGTCCAAGTAAAAGTATAAGCATTTGAAAATACCACCTTAAATATATTTGTTTTGAGATTAAAAACACTTTCTTGAAGAATTACTAAATACAAAAGAATGTACAATATATACGTCTTGATCATGCGAGGTTTAGACTAGAGAATTTCCCCCAACTACAATACACCTACATAGAGCATTTTGGGGTGATCTAACTTAGACCAAAGATTTGCATTCCAATGGGATTGTTCAAATTTCCAAATGGGGTGATCTAACTAAGGCCAAAGATTTGCATTACAACTTGTTCAAATTATAGGAAGTATTTCTTTAATTTGAGTTTGGTTTGCCAATTTGGTTAACCAACCTAAAACATATCAATTCAAGAACTTTGCAACGTTAGCTTTTGGTTTTGAAAGTTAAGAATTTATAGACTCCGGAAATATTTGAAATTCGAACGGATTTGATTAAGATTCAGTTCAACCCTAATTCAGCTCAATATAAATATATTTGGATCCAGATATGAGTTTGTCTCAAATCTAACTTACTAACAACCATAGTTGAGAGTCTTGAGACTATATATCTAGACCTGAAAGTTGGTTGATAAATCTTGAGCTAAAAATATTCGGTTAATTAAGCTTGAACAGAAAAATACATTCAAGGCAACTCCAACCCAACCATCAAATGACATTACCGTCAATTTGATGGCTGGGAGTGACAAATGGACTTCCAACCCGGACATTAAACCCGATATCATTTAAATGTCAACACCCCATTACCATCAATATAGGGGCAATGGAGCATAATATCAAAATTTGATGGGAAAAAATAACTATTTTAAATGACGCGTGAATAAGTTGATTTAATTTAAATTAATTTTTAAATTGATGTTTCATTTTGGTGTCCAGTATTGGAGTAAAAACTTTGTAAAAACCTCAAAAGACGCATTCATCAATTGAGTATTTGATATCCAATTTGGATAGCTATGCATTGGAGTTGCACTAATTAGAGATTCAAGTAATTTTATGTTGGCTCAATTTACTAGTCCTATTTTACCCGTTGAAGAAGTCTTATAATTGGAGCCCACAAGCAAAGCATTCATTTCGAAGATTAAATGATTAAATGAATTTTACCTTAGCCAATCTGAATTCCAAATTCAATACTTCCCAAAATATCCCCCCAAAATGATTCCAAATCAAAACACAATTGTCCCATCTACATATAAAATATGCTGAATAGTACTAATAAATTCTCAAACAGACACAAGGTTTTCACGGGCTGAGAATGCAAGAAACAGCCATTTAGGAAAAGGACATAAGCAACCAGTTCACCCTTCATGTTCTCCAGACCATATTCCATTCATCAAATCTTGTCTATTTCCTCAACATGTGTACCTGTTTACTGCCCATTAATTGTTTGTGGCCCCATAATCCCACTTTCCTTTTTTCCTTTTCAATATCTTTTGAAACACTATCTGACATATTATATGGACACCTCTCTCGACGGGGATTTTAAACCTGGATTTCCCATATTATGAGAACTAGTATATTCTACTAGACCAAACACCCGTTGAAATTCATCTCTCAAAAACTCACTCATACTCCGCAATCATTCATTTCATTCCATTTATTTCAGTACCCTTTACATAAAATTTCCTCATCACTAATGGGTTGCTCCATAACTCAATTCTTGATTATTCTTTTTACCATTTCAATGGCATTTTCATCTTCTTTAGGAAAGAACATGCCACATTATTCTACTATTTCTGCAGCTCCTGCATTGTTACCTTATCCAACAAATAACTTTGCTCCTTTATCTGCACCACCACCAATATTATCTCCAGATATATCTCCTCTTTTTCCTTCACCTGGTGGCCCTGAGCTTTCTCCAAGTGTCCCCATTATAATTCCCTCAACTCCTAGCCCACCAAATCCCGATGCATTTGCGGCTCCCGGACCAGGTATGGCGGCCTTTGCCCCGTCTGGGATTTTGCCGGATTCTTCTTCAGCTAGGCTGTATGTGCCTAGTTTCTTGGGCTCAATGGTGGTTTTGTATTTGGTGGCTTTTGGTTAATGCAGCTTTCTGGTGTACAAAGCTGTCGATGATAATATTAGAGTCCATTTGTTTGTGTTTTCTGAGAGAGGTTTTAGAGATTCGGAGAGTTTCTCGAGATTTTCTTTGGTTTCGTGCATTAGAAAATGTGTTGAAGTAATAAGTTTGTTAGGTTTGTGCGAGACTGAAGCAAATCTCAAGAAATGACACAATTCTAAAATGTTGTTTGTCTACTATTTCTACGTTTTCGATGTATACTAATATTTGTGACGATTACGATCAAATTGTTGTTTGTAGATGTATTTCATTACAATGCAATTCAACGATGAAATAATGTCCTCTAAAGGTTTACATTGCAGTTTGTTCTTTAACTTGCACAAGTTTTTCCATCTTTAATCCCAAACTCAACACCTCACCACATGACAGCAGCAAAACAGAAACTAAAGGTAATTAAGGCCATGAAGTTAGATGATATTTAAAGTTTTTGTCATCTTTATCAGACGAAATGTTTTAAACATTTAAGGTATTTATCGGATACCAAATGAAAACGAGCAATTACAAGAAAAATAATGTTTAGTACAAAGACTATAGTTCCGCTTATACCTCTTCAACGCTTTCTTCGATCTTGTAGCCCGACAACTTATTTGCAAATTTGTAGGAATTTTAATCTATGCTACCTTATCTAAGTATAAAGAACCAAACATATCTTAAGAATACAATCTAACTAGTAAGGCTAACACAAATCATGCAAAGGAAACTGGAAAGCTGAACAAGAAACGCAACAGCATATAGGCTACAAACTTTTTACATAAAATATACGTGTGTGCCATAATATATTGGTTCAAGTGTTTAACATATGTAAAGCTAATACATATCTGCTATATATGTGTATATATATGGGCATTCTATATTTCTATCTAGCAGTAGGTCAGTTAAAACTACTTCGGCACTACGCAGAAAACCTACCCCCAAAGACTGGACGCATACATGCATCATCGAACTTTCTCCAATAATGATGGACTGTGTGGGTTGGGGTGCTTAGAAGAGTTCGAAAACTAGGTGTACTGTCTTCACCACCACCACCTGATTCTAGACCATTGCCGAGCAGAGGCAGTGCTAGAGATTTTGGACTAGAAGGGTCAACGGAATTCATACTATTGGGATGATCTGATGGAGGGAGCAGAAGCCTTACAAGAGGCTTGGTCAATAATCCAAACACCTATAAAGGCAAAAAGAACACAAACACGATCAGAATTTACAGTGTAGAGCTTAAGGAAAAACCGCATTTTGATTTATAGGAGCAGTAATCTTCTTACCACTGTACTGAAAAGGACTACAGTAATGGTGCAAGTAATCATGATCGCGTTCCCCGGCTGCTGGGTATGCCCAGATTTGGCAAACTGCAAATTTACCAAAATTCAGGTTTTTATGGTTCAATATTACCAAAGGCAGCTTCATTTGGATTCAAGAATTTGAAGTTTAATATTCTGAATCTGTAATAACAAATCCATTACACTTGTTTAGCTTGTATGCCCTTTTGTTTAGACTTGGCCCAAGTTTTACGTCCTCATCAACCCTCTGGGCATGCAATTGGAAAAAGTATTGTTTTTACCTGATTGTAAGCCAAGGCCATGGAGACAGCGCCTCGCATCAAACCAGCCCACCAAATGGTAACCTGTGTAGTCGTACTATGTATTTATTTCTCGTCACATGCATAATCAAAAAATTAGAAGGAAAATATCAAATGTTACCTGCTGCTTGAGACTGAGTTTGTCACTCTTGGACTTTTTTGCGAAGTTGGATAAAAAGGACAGAGGGAAAACGAAAGATGCTCTCCCGATCAGCACAAGGCCAAGCAGCAATGCACTTGCTCCAATACATTTTCCAGGGCTACATAAATATATCATTCAAAAATAAAAATACAATGAACAATATTATACATTGGTCTGATGAAAACAGGAGTAAGCAGAGAAAAAATTTATGCATGAAACTCGTATACAAAGAGAAATTACAACATCGATTACTTTTCAGTATATGCCACAATACCTGCTGCTTACAAATTTCCATTTCTCTATGTCTAAAGCATCCATACCAACGTATAGGAAGATAAATGTCTCTGCAATGAATGACATTGTTGCAAAAGCATGCCTACAAAAATTTACATAATTAAGCAATGGTGACACTGTTTTAGACGGAAGAAAGAGACAGAAAGAGAGAGTACATGTTCATGTACTGCTTACTTGGTGGTCACTCTTGAACTTTCTGTCACATTATGCCAGGTATAATGTGACATGACAATTCCACAGAAAAATACTGTCAGAATTCCACTCAAATCAAAGAGCTGTGACATAGGCGCAATAAACATGATCAGTAAAACTAGTAATTTAGTACCGCTTCGACAAATTAAAACAAAATTTAATAAAAGAAGCTCAGCATAGAGGTGAAAATGAAAAGAACCTCGGCCATAATATAAGAAAGGTAGGCCATGAGAATCATTATAGCGATCTCACGATCAGTTGAGTGCCTGAAATTAAGATGTTAGGGGAGACAAGTTACTAGTAAAGTATATATAACACTGAAGCGTAAGTATGTTGAGTATGTAAAAGCAACAAAGTAAGAACTGAGCACTCATTGATCCATTGTAAAGCTTTTCCATATGATGCAGAACGCACCAATGGAATATGGATTTATCTTATGGGCATAGAATCATACTCTCTCATAACTATTCACATTAAGAATTTATCAGTAATATTCATAAGCAAATGTTCCACTCACTTGAGTGTGCTAGTGCAAATAACTTGCATATTGAGGTTCAAAAAACAAAGATTTTCTCTTAATTCAAATAACTCGGATTTATCACACAGACTCGTGGTCAATTCAAATAACTTGCATTTTGAGGTTCAACAGATTACCAAATATGTAACTGGCAATTTAGTAGAGAAAAGATTGACTAAAAATATTTGCTTGCAGTTACGTACCTTCCAAAGTACAACTTTTTAGTAATGTAAGCACAAAGCAATCCAATCTGCATTTGATAATGATAACATTCGAGTCAGGAATGCAAGAGATACATTGTGAAAGAAAACTAGAATGTTGTGGTGCCTAAAATAAATCTGTGTCCAGTGATTGGCGAGTTAAATGTCATTTATAATTAATTAATTTATAATAAGTTGGCACTTGTAGCAATAACTTCCATTAGAAAGAACACGAATAGCACATGTCATTCATCCTTATAAATCCTCACTTATGATCTTAAAAAAAACATGAAACCTAAGAGAGAACTATAGAATACTTCACACAGCAAAAGTCAGAGGTGCCAATTTGATGAGATTATTGGCTATATGCATATGTAATGACTGGGAGTCTCGGATGATAACTTACCAGAACACCTAGCAGAGTGCTGGTTATCAATAAAGAAAAGAAATTGCCAATGAACTTTAAGCCGGTTCTCGAGTTAATCTGTGTGAGATCAAACTTCTGAATTGCATTGAAAAGCACCACAGATGTTGCATCATTCACCACACCTTCCCCAAAGACTAGACTGTACAGTAAGGGGGTCTCATCCTGATTAAGAACCTGTCAATCAGATGAAATAAGTCAGTTACTAGCACTAGCTTTCCCATTTTCCTTGTTAAGTATCTCTTTCATTTTTATAGAGAACAAAATAAGTTGCATTATCATTCATACCTGCAAGGTGCACACAGAATCTGTCGCTGAAAAGATGGCTCCAATAGCTATCCAAATGAAGTTTAATGATTGTTAGAAGCCATCAAGCCAAGTTCTTGTATGCAGAAAGGACGAGATCAAACCCAATCAGAGAATAAGAGACAGAATGGAAAGAAAGTCAAACATGAGGCTAAATCAATTGTAAAAGAATTCCAAGCTAACTCGTCAAAGTTACCAAAGGCATAAGCATGGAATAGCAAACAGTATAACTGGAGATACATACTAAAAATCTTAAACCTAAAGGAGCAAGATATTTTTATGGGTTGATTGCTTAAGGGTCAATAATGTAAACTGAAATTTCGGAGCATATAGTTCTTACTTATTTCCCTGAGGCACATATACACATATTGGCATGCATAGCTACTACATATGAATTTATTATAATTTATATAATATCCCACAATCCCAGCCATTATTGCAAGCTATTTTTATGTTTCTCATTTTGCTACAATACTGATAACAGTAAGCAATATTTTTTCTTGTGGCAACATATTGATATAAAAGGTAGTTACAGTTCAGGTGGAAAAAAAATTGACGAGTATTCAGCAAGGTATCCTAGGAGCATTCATGTAACTAACTTTAGTCAAGCCAAATAAACCAAGAGTATTGTGAAGTTGCAAACACCAGATGTATATATGAGAAGAGTAAGAAGCTACCAAGATAATCTCTAAGCTCCAAGTAGCCAATGTCCAATGTCTCGAATAACCTTTTTGCACCTGTGACATTCAGAGTCAGCACTATGCCGAGCGAAAAAAAAGAAACAAGACTTTGCATTTATATGCTATGATGCAATTCAAACTAATGTCTGAACTGAATATAGCTTGTAACTGATTCAAATAAATAGACGCAGACGTGGTATAAGATAGTGATGTGATATTTCTAATCTAGATTTAGTGAGAACTATTCTAATACTTTTTGTCTCGTTCTAATGAGCGATAAATACAAGTTCAGAAGTTGCTCAAATACAGTTTGTTTTTATTTTTGATCAATCCAAATTAGTTATGATCCAAGAAGGGACTGAAACCAACAGTCAGGCAACCCCAGATTTTTTTATTCTTGACAGTTTCATTCAAATAATATCATATCTAGTAAATTGACCAAGTAATTCCTGTTTTTCAACCTGAAGTTATTTAGCATCAATCCAAGACCACTAGAATCTACAGGAAACTTCCAGATGAATCTGTATATTTTTAAATAGTAATTGTGTGGTCGGATTGGTTCTAGTCTGATCTTATCTTGAATTTCCCTATGTAGCAAAACAGCCTGTTTTATACAAAAAAATGAAACAAAACCAATAGGCAAGATTCCATGCAAAAGAAAATGAATCAGTAACATAAATAACTATGGGTCTATTTGGATGGGTTTTGGCTCGGTTTCTCTGGTCTCAGTTTAAAAAAAATGGTTTAGGTGGTTTCGATGAAACCTTTAAGACCTCATTTGGATGAGTTTTGGCTGTTGGGTTTTGTGGTTTGAATAAGTTGAAACCCCCACTTGGATTAGGTTTGGATGTTTGGGTTTAGAGGAAAAAGTAGGTGGTAGGTGTCAAATCAATGTTTTATAGGTTTTAAGAGTTTGAGTGTGAGTTTTTAAATAAGTTTTTGATGGTTTTATGGGTTTGGCGAAAACTCATTTGAAAGGGTTTTGGCTCAGTCTTTTTGGCTCAGTCTCGCGAAACCCGCGAGACTGGGCCAAAACCCATCCACATACACCCTATGTTTTATTTATCTTCGTTTAAACCTTCTGGACTAACAAAAAATTAAGCAGTATATACTAGAATACAGTGAGCAGAAAAAAAACAACAGATTTATGAACATGAATTAACATTGAAAAGCTTACCAAACGATATTACGCAGAAGGATATCAACGTTCCAGCAGCGCCAAACATCGTGATATTCATGAAGTTTCTGAAAAATTGCTTTTTCTTCACTTGGAATCTGGGAACAACAACAAACAACTGTCATATCCAACCCCACAAAAATTATCATGTCACAAGCCAAACTAAAATGGGCAAACTCTTAGAATCTCAGTCAGTACAGATATCTTTTATTACTTCCCATGTCCTCAAAGTAGACCAAATGCCAAAATCAAATTATAATCCCTAGCAGAGAAAACCCAAGAAGGCTTATAAGAGAACTTTATGACTTACCCAGCATTAAATATAATAGGTGGTAGGAGATATATGAAAAAGAGCTCTTCATCAAATTCCAATATTCTCGAGCTCCTTCCTTTAGTAGCCAGCAAAATGATGGTTCCAGTACCCAAACCCTGCCATCAAACCACTAAATATTTTTTATATGAAACAGCAAAAAGTTCATATGATGATTAAATTGCGAAATTCCAAAACAAAAAGGGGGCGGCAACTCACAATAAAAAGAGCAGTTACAGACTCATTAATCCATCGATTTTCTTCTAGAAGATGACCGAGCACAATGCACGCACAGAGGAGTGCAACAAGCAGAGTTATGGAATCAACATAAACTTGATCGGAATCAGAGCTCAAACCCCCTAATCTTATCAGCGCAGAACCCAAACCGCCACCCATATGTATGGTTCAAACACTCAACCGACTTTTTCCTATTATATTAGCAAACCCTGCTCCAGAAAACAACAATCATCACTCAAATAACATTGTGCATGGACTAAAATAGTCATAAAAACAGGGAAATAATCTAAGTTAAAACTTCACATCCGGAAATACATGAACAAGTATGTGTTAAAATCACTATTAAAATCAAATCAAGCAGAAACTGAATAAAAAGGAAAACACGTGAATTAACTTGAAGCTTGAAATTTTATCAAGCACTAATTACTAGGGCTTTCCACCTTTCCATTTCTATTTAATTTTCATTTATCGAAAACGAAACCTCTAAAGAAGGCCAAATACTTTCGTCTTAAACGAACTCATAGCCGATTCTGGATATGAATTGCAAGTTGATCAAGCAATGGAGTACTAGGGCTTTCCACTTGTTCATTTTCAATGAATTTTAACTATTCCTCAAAAAAATTCAAAATAAAACCTCAATTGAACCCAAAAAAAAAACTTGTTCAACGAACTTATAGCCGCCACGATTAGAAAACATAAAACCTTTATAAATCATAGAAATAAAAACATAAATTATACCTAATTTTCGCAACAATGGAGCAGGAGTTTTCGGAATTATGATTTTTCTACTTTATTTTCTTATGTTGCTTAGTCAAAAAGAGAGGAGAGAATACAAGCAATCTGCAGGGTGTGACGTTAGTTAGAAATCCCGCGAAAGTGATATTTAGTGGACAGGTATCATATTCTAGTCATTTCTTTCTATTAAAAAGGGAGCAGGTGCACCGCAAATGAATTCGGGTCTTGTTGCAATACGTCATACGTGTAACGGTTGCACTAAATAAATTTTCGCAATGAGTCATAATTTAGTTCATTAAAGGTGACAATTGGGGCATTTTGTTTTTTGATTATATATTTATGGATTTGTAATTGGAAATACATTCAGTGAATATGAATTTATGTTGATCCGATCCATTAAAAATTTGTATTCGACAATATATATTCACATAATATTTTACCATCATCTTTAAGAAACTTGGTTTTATTTATGCATATTTTCATCTAATAATATGAATATCAATTAAGAAACTTTAAACATGTGAGTTAAATTAGATTAAGTTGTAATGTTAACAAACTTATTTTAAAATAAAATATTATTGTGAATCTTGAATGTGGAGATTTTATTGGATTTGAGAAATATATTTGATTGAATCCAGACAACATTCAATGGACTAAAAATTTATAGATTTGAGCAAGATTCGGATCCGATTCGACCCGACATATATAGAAATAGAGTGGATCAAAGTGTATCTGATCTGAATCCAAATTTGAATCCGACCCATTAGTGACAGTAATTGTGTTGTTTCTTAATTAGGCTATCAATCGGGTCACATGAACCGTGATAGTTCCACATATCTTTTCTTTGTGATGCCCTAAAACAAGATCTAGTTTCTAAATTGACATAAAAATTTCGAAACAATTATCTCACATAAGATAATAATTTCATGCTATTTATTCTCAATCATTGTTTTTAATCACATAATTGTAAAATATTTAAGAGTTTACTTTTTGATTTTTGCATAAAATTTCAGGCCAAAAGTAAGCCAAAAAAAATACGAAGGGGAATATTAATGTCCAGAAGAAATCTTTAAATTTATGTAAATTAATCAGAATTTCTAAGGGGCCATAAGAAAATTAAATTAATATCACATTTACCTTATTAATTTTTGTAACTTCGTTAGTCAGCTCAAAACTAGGAATGATTCCCTTGCGATCGGTTCCTCGATCTGTATAATAAAAGCAAAGAAACTCAACAACCCAATACCCCAAGATTTAAAGTAATTAATAAAATTAAATTGTACTATATATATGTTCAATTCATTTACAATTCCTATAGCCATCTCCAATGCTTTGTTATTGTTGATTTCTGGATCAAATTGCTTAAGTTTTTCCATCTCATTTCTGAAAATGGGCAAGAATTTATTTAGTTTAATGAAAAATACTGCAACTAGAATTTATTAATTTCTACAACAATCAATATACAAAAATTAATCGGGGGGAATTAATTACGTTAGGAATTGCAGATAATAACCATGTATGTCACCTGCGAAAGAGGAGCCTGGAGTCTGGTCAAGAACCTGAAATTAACATTGCATGTGTTGTAAAACTATGCTAAAAGGAACAACAATTAAAGTAGACAAAGTAGAAGATAGATAGGGAGAGAGTTTCTTATTATTCATATATTCTTGTGTATCTCAAATCATTTACAATGCACCTATTTATAGGGTCATAAGTGCAACTCAAAAGCCAAGAGTTACAAAATAACTAAGTGAAGATCAATGAATAAAATACATGACTTTTTCATATGTTGTTCAAAGAGTCTTAACTAGTGACCTTCCAAATGCATCCACCAAATGAAGACTAGATTAATAACACTCCCCCTTGGATGCATGTTGCTTATGGAATATGCCTCGTTAAAAACCTTGTTAGAAAAACCCTGTGGGAAAAACCTGAACAAGGAAAAGAGTACATATCCATTCGGGACTGATGAGCATGTAACACTGCCTCATTAAAACATTGCCAAGAAAACCCATTGGGATAAAAACTTGGACGAAAGAAAAAGAGTACAGTGTGCAAGTAATTATTAATAACACGCTCCCCCTCATGTCTGCACAAGGGCCACAAGTTGATGCACTCTGATATTGTGGACCATCTTTCTAAATGATGTTGCTTGACTAAAACCTTGTTAGAAAAAAGATTGTTGCTTGATTGAAATTGATGAACGTCCAAATCACCATTTTTACGAGACTTGTGGGTGAAGAGAAACTTTTGGTGATACGTATTCCGTTATGTCTCTTTTGATATATTCATTTTCGATTTGAGCAATACAAGTGATATTGTCTTCATATAATAATATTGGCGTATTCCTTATTGAATGTAACCCACATGTTTAGGAAAATATTGAATCATAGATCTCATCCATAAACATTTATCAAATGTCAAAATTTCAGAGTGGTTGGAAGAGGTGGCTGCTAAAGTTTGTTTCAGAGATTGCCATGATTTAGTAGCTCCACCACAAGTAAATTCGTGTTCACTTTGGAATAAAATTTTATGCAACCAACATTTAGAGTAAAAATAAACTCATGTCAGTTGATCCACGAAGATAACATAATGTTTGTTTAATGTCATTTCAATGACTTCATGTTGGTGCAAAGTTGTATCTAGTTCACCGAGAAAGCTATATTCCGACCTCGAACAATTTCAAGATACATGAGGGCTCTTATTGCACTTAAATATGGTACTTCAAGACCAAATATTTATTCATTGTTCTTTCCCGGGACAAAAGTGATATTCATATATCTAAAGAACAATCAACCATGAAATTTGCTCAACGAATAAACATTTATCAAAATTTTATCTGAAGTTATTAATTTACGGTATTTGTGGGCTCTACAGGAGTTCTCATAAAATTTAAATCATCCACGCCGCAATAATAGAAAACTCATTTAAAAATCTTTCAATGCAAAACACATGGACAAATTGAATTATGCACGAATCCTTCTTTTACGAGGTATTCATTTAGCTGGTTATACCACATCAGACCAGATCACCCTAACTCAATAAGAATCGTATTGTATAATAAAGGATAATCATGAGACCATTTAATTCCTTCAGGGATTTTAATATAAATATCACTACCCAATGATCTATCTAATATGCGGTAACTACATCCATAAACACATTTCAAGTCCTTCAGGGACTGAAAATTAATTAAATACCGCAACGTAATTATACCAATCACGGGGGAATATATTTCATCGTAGTTATTGGTCTCTGCGAGAATTCGTACAAGAAGTTGTGTCTTATATCTCAAATTTTCATCATGTTTTCGTAAAATTATATGTTTGTGATATATAAATTTCACGTCTTTGGGCGTGCGGACAACTAGTCCAAATACTTTTACAATTTAATAGCGATCTTGAATCGCATCTTTCTATATTGGCCAATTTATTTATTTATGTCGACATTAATATAACCGTTCACGGTTAGTGCGACCTATACATAATTACTTTCCTTTCTATCCCAGTTTTTTTGATTTATTCATATATTTTATTTATGTTTCATGTGCCTCTTAATGGGCATCTCGTGATTTAGACTGATCAGTCATTTTTCTATAGCGCTTTATTTTGAAACAGTTTCCTCTTTAGTAGGGATATATACTTTAAGTACCATTTTTCTTTAAAAGTTTTCTTTTGCACCAATAGTTCTTTCACACTTCAAGTGCATTTATAGTATGCTAGCATATTGTCCTTCAAGGACTTCAATCCATGCTGGTGCAATTTTCAATTCTTGCTATTTTTGTGCGTGGGCCAAGCTGAGACAAGTATTGTACATTTATGTACCCATGTCAAATAATTTCACGTCGTTCTACATGCAATAACATCAATTCTCCCCCTAATGACGGGAAGACTGTCTCATCAGGATATTTTGATTTAACCATATCACCTCGTCAGGCGTTTAAGATATATGGTTATAGTCTCGTCAGGCGTTCAAAATATATGATTACATACGGGAAATAAAAATTGACAAACACGTATTTGTAGACCTATATTTGTTCATTTTGGTGGAAAAATCAGAACATAAATCGCACAATCATAAATTTTAATTGAGAATTATTAGGCTTCTAGCCTGACACAAGTTGCAACGTTGCTCTCAATCTTATACTTGAGTAAGAATCTCAGCAAAAACAATACATGTTGACAATAGGCATAACTTAAACCATTAAAAAAATTACTTTTACAGGACCATGAAATAACAAAATGGTCAACAAAGTGGATCTATACGTCCACATATATCCCATTAAATCATCATAAAAAGGTTTGGGATTCACAACCATTCTTCACAGGAGATGATCTTACAATTTACTTTCTATGTGAGCAAGCAACACACATAATCATGAGGTAAAGAATTGTATGATTCTTTAAAAGATGCCTGTAATAATTCGGTGCCTTTGTAATTTTCCCTGGATGACCAAATTTATCATGCCACTTCATAATATTTTGGATCATTGAAATACTGTTTCAACTTAAATTTATGGTCGCATAATTCATTTTGATGAGAAAACTGGGATCTTATTCATCAATATTTTTCTGGCATGAAATATTGGATGTAGTATAGATATATTTCATATTCCCCTTATAGTTACCATATGAAACTCGTCAATACATTCTTCAAGACGTATATCTCTGAATTCAACAAATTCATTTTGAATTTTAAAGAGCTCAAAGCCTCTTTCCCTAAAATATTTGTCCATCCAAACAATTTACATTTGCTCTTCTGGAGCCTTTATAGTACCTCAATATGTATTAACTTTTGTTTTTGCTAATTTCAAGTTAGAGAATATTTTTCGATCTCGAAGAATTGTGTGTGTCGACCTACTGTTAACCAAATAAATATTTCCACCATTCATCTTTACGATGCTCACATAATTATTCATGCATCTTCATGATGCTCATATTATCGGTATTCCTACGATTTTGAATAAAGTAAATAAAATTTACCCAAAATTTATTTATTAAACTTAAATAAATCATCATTAACTTTTCCGTTATCAATATTTGCTCCATTTGACTTCTTATCATATTAGCAGTGTCAAATGGTCCGATTTTATTATCAACACTACGGGCATTCCTAAATTAATACCTTTCATCTTCACTTAATGAATGCTTAGAAAGTATCCATAAGATACGTAAGAGATCAATGTTTTTTATTCCAAACCTCTAGCAAGTGTTACCAATTTGCACACCTTGCTTTTGTTCTTCTTTCTTTCTTTACCGCTATTTTTGTTTTACTCGGAGTACTATGACAAAATTATTCCATGGAATGTATTATATTAATTGCATTCACTTCTCCGAACAAACCAAATGTTATGAGTGTCATAATTTTGTTTTTTATCAGTTCACTATTCAAAGCAAATCATCTGAGAGTATTTCTCAAAATATCTCTTTGGTATGACTTCTTTCGTGAGCATTTTATAATCATATTTTATCTCCACATGTTCTCGATTGAATGTCAAAATTCTGGAGTATAATCATTTATCAGTTTAAACTAATGCAACTTCAGGCGCAAACTTTCATAGTGAGCATTTGTGAGAATCACATGTCTTTAGTGATAATACTCCTTTTTAATATGATGCAACTACATGTGTTATCATTCATATTTTATCGAGCCTTTAGGAGTAAAACACATTTTGATGATTATATTGTGCTCCCAACATTTCCTATGACAAATCGGGTCTTTACTCCAATATATTAGGATCACTAATAATAAACCCAACCCTTTTTTTATCTATTACATTTGCCCAATTTTTCATTTCATGATTGTATTTATAAGGCTCTTCATGTTCCAATGGATTTCAATATCAAGAATCCACATTTATAATATTTTATTTTATTTTTCGGAAATATCAAGGGCAACAAGATCAAATATGGTGATATTAGTCATAACTCTAAAGACATATATGGTACTATCTAATGCTAAAGATATATACTCAAATCTTCGGGTTCGAGTTTATAACATAGATTTCAGATTTAACTATGATTTTAGAACTTCAAGTTCTTGATATGATAATAAAAATAAATGATTTAACATTCTTTAAACATAATCATCATGAGAAAAATTCACATCATAAATAATCTTTCATTGTCATGATATAAAGCAAAATCAGTAGCACAACAAGCTACTTGATAAACATTTTAATAGAAAATTATAGCGTTGATGAAGGATAAATCACTTTTAAAAATTTAATTTTAATCCTCTTCCAAAATAAAAAAAAATAAGGCATTAGTATTACGTGTAATGAGCAGAATTTACAAAGCTATATATCATAAAAGTGATTAATTATTGACGAGAGCTTCTCAACTTTACTAAAAACAATTCTATATTTTATGACTAATATTTCAATCTGAACCTTTTGATCATAAAAGTGAAGTTTATCTATATGAAATAATGTTTTGAATATCTATTCCTTTGACAAGCCAAATTTTGAAGTTTTCATATAGGTTCTCTTAAGCAATTTTAACAAATAACATATATAAATGAAATATCAAGCATCAAATATTTTAATATATTAAAGATATATCTTTACTTCATTCACATTCTGAATAGGTGTGCATCATATTCACAAATAAAAAATACCCACTTCACTGAAACACAAAATTACAAATTCTACTCTAGAATCATTAGACTGATACAATTATGTAAATTAGTAGACATATGATCAAAGAGCACAATTAAAATAATTATTAATGAACAAAATTATCATGACCATTTTAATATGAATACCAAACGACACTAGGCAATTAAATAAATCTGACAAACAAAATAGCTTATGCAACTTCTAACAGAATGATTATTGATTTTGCATGCAACTTTATATATGATAGTATTTCTTTGACTATTATGACACATTGTAAATTAGTTATATATGAACTTTCTAATTCTTATATTATATCCTTAAACCAATACTTAAAAACACTTACGTATGGTGATAGAAAAATTTACTAATGGGTGTACCTGATTTTCTTGGTCATGGAAACATGAATTTTCAAAGAAGTAAGGATGGGTTCAAGTATCGCTTTTGTCATTCAAACACTTCAACTTGATATTTGTTGATCCGATTAGCTAGCTTGGAAATGGAATATAGAGCAAATTCGTGCTGATAACGTGTTGTAAAACTATGCTAAAAGGAACAACAATTAAAGTAGACAAAGTAGAAGATAGATAGGGAGAGAGTTTCTTATTATTCATATATTCTTGTGTATCTCAAATCATTTACAATGCACTTATTTATAGGGTCATAAGTGCAACCCAAAAGCCAAGAGTTACAAAATAACTAAGTGAAGTTCAATGAATAAAATACATGACTTTTCATATGTTGTTCAAAGAGTCTTAACTAGTGACCTTTCAAATGCATCCACCAAATGAAAACTAAATTCATAACACTTATTAATTTTTGTAACTTCGTTAGTCAGCTCAAAATTAGGGATGATTCCCCTGCGATCGGTTCTACTGTATAATAAAAGCAAAGAAACTCAACAACCCAATACCCCAAGATTTAAAGTAATTAATAAAATTAAATTGTACTATATATATGTTCAATTCAGGGTTTTTTGCACTTTACACCCCCGAAACATGGGAAATAGGCACTTTGCACCCCCGAAACTTAGATTTAGCACTTTGAACCCTCAAAATATGAAAAATGCAGTATTTTGCACCCTCTTTTATTTTCAGGCAAAAACTCATGGGCAAAATCGGTAATTCAATTATAAATCTTTGGCACTTTGCACACCCAAAACTTGAGAAATTGGCGATTTGCACCCTCGAAACAAAATAGCACTAAACACCCTATAATTAAGAACAAATCAGCAAATTTCACCCCCAAAACACAATCAATGGGCACTTTGCACCCCAAAACACAAAATTAACACTTAACACCCTCAAATAAAAAAAAAACTCAAACCCCTCGTTTTATTCGGCAAAGTTGACCATCGGGGTGAAAAAAATCTAAGGTAAAATAGGTAATTCATTTTTTTCCTTAAATTTTGTAAAATATAATTATAAATACTGGAATACTCATTTCTCTCCCCATCTTTCTTTTCATCAATATACATATCCATAAATAACTAAATAAAGTAATGCTGAACTGCATTCACCAATAATGCTGAACATAGATTTTGGAGACCCTGTTGCCTCATGCTGAACATAGAATACTTGTACTTTATTTAGTTATTTATGGATAAGTATATTGATGAAAAGAAAGATGGAGAGAGAAATGAGTATTCTAGTATTTATAATTGTATTTTACAAAATTTAAGGAAAAAAAATGAATTATCTATTTTGCCTTAGATTTTTTTCACCCCGATGGTCAACTTTGCCGGATAAAACGAGGGGTTTGAGTTTTTTTTTATTTGAGGGTGTTAAGTGTTAATTTTGTGTTTCGGGGTGCAAAGTGCCCATTTATTGTGTTTCGGGGGTGCAAGTTGCTGATTTATTCTTAATTTGAGGGTTTTTAGTACTAATTTTATTTCGAGGGTTCAAAGTGCCAAATATTTATAATTGAATTACCGATTTTGCCTGCCTGAAAATAAAAGAGGGTGCAAAGTGCTGCATTTTTCATATTTTGAGGGTGCAAAGTGCTAAATCTAAGTTTTGGGGGTGCAAAGTGCCTATTTTTCATGTTTCGGGGGTGCAAAGTGTAAAAAACCCTTCAATTCATTTACAATTCCTATAGCCATCTCCAATGCTCTGTTATTGTTGATTTCTGGATCAAATTGCTTAAGTTTTTCCATCTCATTTCTGAAAATGGGCAAGAATTTATTTAGTTTAATGAAAAATACTGCAACTAGAATTTATTAATTTCTACAACAATCAATATACAAATTAATCGGGGGGAATTAATTATGTTAGGAATTGCAGATAATAACCATGTATGTCAGCTGCGAAAGAGGAGCCTGGAGTCTGGTCAAGAACCTGAAATTAACATTGCATGTACATTAATTTCACATCTATACTTATATTTTAGCACGACAGTCCTTGACCAAATCTTGCACTTTTGACTGAAATTCCGAATTCTGATAATTTTGAACTATTTTTACTATCTTAAAAATATTATTGGTCAACTTTTGCATTCTATATTAATAGACATTAATTTAGGCTATAAATATAATGTAAAAGTTTGAAAGTAGAAAGAAAAAAATCCGTTACATGTTTATAAATACTTATTTTAGTCAAAATGTAACTTACGGCACATATATATATATATATATAGTTTCTTAATGAAAGGAAAAGACAACAAGAACTATGTAATATTTTCTTGTAAATTGGTGTTTTAATAGGCAATTTTATAGTTATTGTTATGTTAAGGTTTTCTTTTAAAATGGAAAATATATTATCATACGCTTTGAATTGTTGCATTGATTGAAAATCATAAATAAAAATTACTTCACAATTGCTCCTTGATTAAACAGTTTTTGATTGATATGGAAAGAAAGTCAATTTTATCATAATCAACTTAAATTTAAAAAGACTGTTAAAATTGCAAAGCTAGAAATACTCATCAGCTTTAAATTGAGCGAAATCTTAGACTAATTGACACCATCTTTTTTTTTTTTTTTGAGGCAAATAAACACCATTAAAAGTTAATGTATATATCTTTTTTTTTTTTTGGTAATTTTAAATTACCTAAACAACTATTTTACTAAAAATAATTTTGGTCAAATTAATTTTGGAAAAAATTGTCCGCATCGCATATGTTTTAATGGCCGATTAGTTACCTTAATCGCTATATATTCAAGCGCAAAAAGTTTGTAACAATCCAAATTCACTTTAGTTTATATATTATTTATGTTATAGAAAAAAAAATTTCATCCGTGCATTGCACGGTGAATATGCTAGTTTTATGTAGTAGTTTTTCTTTTCTTAAAAACAAATAATACAACAAAAGTCATTGAAGTGAGGGTCTATTTTCGAATTACAGAAATAGTCTTATGACTTGGGGATATTTTCAAAAATAGTTTACAGTAGGTACATTTAATCTTTCAATTTTCATTTTATTTCAATTCTAGTACTTTAACTTTCATCCTATTTCAATTTTTTGTCATATGCGTACAAATTCAGTCCTCTAACTTTCAGTAAATTTGTAAGTGCCGGACGAAAATTGAAATCTATTTAAATTTACAGGACAAAGTTTATTATGCATAAGACTGTAATTGATATAGGATGAAAGCCAAAATGACTAATATTGAAATATGACGAAAGTTAAAGGACTACATGTAAACTTATATAGTGTAGTTACATATTTGTTTTTTGTAAAGAGTTCGAAAGTTACAGGACTTTCAAAGTTATGGAGAATTTTTTGGGATATTCCCTACTTTCGTGTATTTTGTGGGGGGGGGGGGGGGTGGGGGGGGGGGGGGGTGGGGGGGGGGGGGGGTGGGGGGGGGGGGGGGTGGGGGGGGGGGGGGGTGGGGGGGGGGGGGGGTGGGGGGGGGGGGGGGTGGGGGGGGGGGGGGGTGGGGGGGGGGGGGGGTGGGGGGGGGGGGGGGTGGGGGGGGGGGGGGGTGGGGGGGGGGGGGGGTGGGGGGGGGGGGGGGTGGGGGGGGGGGGGGGTGGGGGGGGGGGGGGGTGGGGGGGGGGGGGGGTGGGGGGGGGGGGGGGTGGGGGGGGGGGGGGGTGGGGGGGGGGGGGGGTGGGGGGGGGGGGGGGTGGGGGGGGGGGGGGGTGGGGGGGGGGGGGGGTGGGGGGGGGGGGGGGTGGGGGGGGGGGGGGGTGGGGGGGGGGGGGGGTGGGGGGGGGGGGGGGTGGGGGGGGGGGGGGGTGGGGGGGGGGGGGGGGGGGGGGGGGGGGGGGGGGGGGGGGGGGGGGGGGGGGGGGGGGGGTGAACAAAATTAATGTATGGAACAATTCAAGTTAAGGGCAAAATGAGACTTGTAATGAAATTCATCAAAACAAAATTACTATTTTTTGCTTTCCAGAGCAAACACATACAAAATTACTCTAAGCTGCTTTGTACTTTATTTTGCAAATACCCCATATTTTTTTTCAAAAATTACTTTCTAACTACTTAAGCA
The DNA here is from genome assembly GCA_034814905.1 of Penstemon davidsonii. Taxonomy (NCBI): domain Eukaryota; kingdom Viridiplantae; phylum Streptophyta; class Magnoliopsida; order Lamiales; family Plantaginaceae; genus Penstemon; species Penstemon davidsonii. The sequence continues at coordinate 46,544,331 of JAYDYQ010001087.1, read as the reverse complement.
AAAATAACTACTTCTTCATTAAATGGAATATATTTTGATAAATTCATTAAAAAATCTTAATAAAAAACTTAAGAAAAATCTACTATTTGGAGAAATATTTTATCTCTCATAATGAAATCTGAATGAATTGTGATGCCTATTCATGCACAACCAATTGAACTTAATACGAATACCACATTGGTATCACAAAGTACATCTCATTCAAGGGTTGGGCTAATAGCCGAGGTGATTAGATGCATCATATATGAGGAGAAATATGTGTCTATTAACAAGTTGTCGTTTGTGGGAGCTTCAGCCGGGCTGTCTGCCCACACCAGCAATAATGTCTCTGGAAGCGCATATGTTGTTGTAGGAGCTTTTCAACTCTTTTTCATTGCAAGTAGTCTTTTACCAAAACAAAGTTATGTTATTTTTGGTGCTCAATCTTTTATGCATCTTCTTAACCTATATATTTTACATATATGGGAACTACGTTGTACGTGGTTGCGTCGACCAAGAAGATAATTACGTACCAACCCTTGGCAAGAGAGGTAGATACAACATTCATCTTTTGGTGTCCATAGTATAACACTTGATACATGGCTTATTGCCTGTTGTAGCATATTGCTACATTTGCACACCAAGGGCGTGTTAAAAAAGGCTTTGGTGGCAGCCGCAATTAGTTTGTCATGGATTATATTCTTGTGGACTGGAAATGTGCTTATAGAAAGGGCTCTCACGCCTTATTTGTCAGTCATAGCCATCATATGGGTATTTTAGTCTTTGAATTTTTATATCTAATTAATATAATACAACCAATATACTTACTTTTCTACTATTTTATGATAAATTAAGTTTAAATCATTCATTGTTCTGTTTATTTTATAAAGTACTATGGTTGATCTTACATTAAATTTAAACATATATACATATATAACTAATTGAACATGTGCAATGTTTCTAATTAATGAAAAATAAAAAAGTTAAACAATAAGATCCAAACAATATTTAAGCTAATAAATTAAAAGAGAATTCAATATTTTAAGATAATAATAAATTTTTTAATAGAATTCATAATTCCATCTATTTTATCATTATCAAAAAAATTGGTGATCATTTACAAACTGTTGTTCTATCTCTCATAATGAAATAGGATGCAAATAATGGATCGAAAGGCCTATTTATGCACAAACAACTGAACCCAACATGAATACAATATGCATTGGTAGAATCACCAAGTACATCTCATCCAAGGGCATAATAAAAATTTGAAATAATTTTTAATAATTATTAATGTAAGAAAGGAATTTAATTTGATAAATTTTATAAGAATCTTAACAAAAAAAATTAAGAAATATCTACACTTTGAAAAAATGTTCTATCTCTCATAATGAAATATGATGTAGATATTGGGATGCCTATTCATGCACAACCAACTGAACTTAATACGAACACCACATTGGTATCACCAAGTACGTCTTATTCAAATGTTGGACTAATAGCCGAGGTTAATAGATGCATTGTATACAGCGAGAAAGAAGTGTCTATTAACAGCTTGGCGTTTGTGGAGCTTCAGTAGGTGCTGGTCTGCCCACTCCAGCAATAATGTATTTTGGAAGCGCATATGTTATTGTGGGAGCTTTTCAACTCTTTCGTTGTAAGTAATCTTTTACCGAAACAAAGTTATGTTATTTGCCATGCTCAATCATTTATGAATCTTCTTAACCTATATCAATTTATAGATATGGGAACTACGCCGTGGTCGCGTCGACCAAGAAGACAAGTACGTACCAACCTTTGGCAGGAGAGGTAGATACAACTTTCATATTTTGGTCCACAGTATCATACTTGATACTTGACTTATTTCCTCTGGTAGCGTATTGCTATATATTGCAAACTAACGGCGTGCTAAAAAAGGCTTTGGTGACATCATCAATTAGTTTTTCATGGATTGTACTCTTGTGGACTGGGAAAGCCTTATTTGTCAGTCATAGTCTTCAAAATCGTCATATTAATTAGTATTTTAGTCTCTGGATTTTCTTATCTAATTAATGTAATACAACCAATATACTTAGTTTTCTACTATTTTAAGACAAATTAGGTTTACCTCATTCATTGTTATGTTTATTTTATAATGTATTATTGATCATACAATAAATTTAAACATATATACAAATATAAATAACTGGACATGTGCAATCCACGTGCACTTTTCTAATCAATGAAAAATAGAAAAAGTCAAACAATAAGTTAAAGAATAAGATGCATACAAGATTTAAGCTAATAAATCAAAAGAGAATTCAGTATTTTAGGATAATAATATATTTTCAATAGAACTCATAATTCAATATATTTTATCATTATCAAAAAAATTAATGATTAGTTACAAACTGTTATTCTATCTCTGATAATGAAATATGATACAAACAATGGAATCGAGAAGCCTATTTATGCACAATCAACTGAATTCAATACGAACACAACATGCACTAGTAGAATCACCAAGTAGATCTCATTTGAGGGCTCAATAAAAAGATTGACATAATTTTTAACATTTACTAATACAAAAACGGAATTTATTTTGATAAATTCTTTACAAATCTTAATAAAAAACTTAAGAAATATCTACACATTGAAAAAATGTTCTATCTCTCATATTGAAATTTGGTGTAGATAATGCAATTGTGAAGCCTATTCATGCACAACCAACTAAACTTAATACGAACACCACATTGGTATCACCAAGTACATCTCATTCAAGGGTTGAACTAATAGCTGAGGTGATTAGATGCATCAAATATGGCGAGAAAGTTGTGGGAGCACTGACACTAGTCTGCCCACACCAGCAATATTGTCTCTTGGAAGCGCATATGTTGTTGTGAGAGCTTTTCAACTCTTTTTCGTTGTAAGTAATATTTTGCCAAAACAAAGTTATGTTATTTTTTGTGCTCAATCTTTTATGCATCTTCTTAACCTATATCAATTTATAGATATGGGAACTACGTTGTGATCGCGTCGACCAAAAAGACAAGTACTTACCAATTACCATCCCTTGGCAGGAGAGGTAGATACAAAATTCATCTTTTGGTGTCCATAGTATCATACTTGATACTTGGCATATTGCCTCTGGTAGCATATTGCTTCCTACATATTGCAAACTAAGGGGGTGTTAAAAAAGGCTCTAGTGGCAGCCGCAATTAGTTTTCCATGGATTGTACTCCTGTGGACTTGAAATATACTTATAAAAAGGGCCCTCGGGCCTTATTTGTCGGTCATAGCCATCATATTAACAAGTATTTTAGTCTACGAATTTTCATATCTGATTAAAGTAATACAACCAATATACTTACTTTTCTACTAGATTATGATAAATTAAGTTTTTATAAAGTACTAAGGTTGATCTTACGTTAAATTTAAACATATATACAAATATAAATAACCGAACATGTGCAACATACGTGCAATGTACGTGCACATTTCTAATCAATGAAAAATAAAAAAAGTTAAAACAATAAGTTAAAGAATACGATGCACACAAGATTTAAGCTAATAAATTAAAAGAGAATTTAGTATTTTAAGATAATAATAAATTCTCAATAGACTTCATAATTCAATATATTTTATCATTATAAAAAATTGGTGATTAGTTTCAAACTGTTGTTCTAATCTCATAATGAAATATGATGCAAATAAAAGAATCGAGATGCCTTTTATGCACAACCAATTGAACTCAATATGAACACAACATGCATTGGTAGAATCACCGAGGTGATTAAATGCATTGAATACGGCGGGAAAGATGTGTCTGTTGTCAGCTTGGTTATGTGAGAGCTTCAGCCGATGCTAGTCTGTACACATCAGAAATTATGTCTCTTGGAAGCACATATGTTGGTGTGTGAGCTTTTCCACTATGTTTCACTAAAGGTAATCTTTTACCAAAACAAATTTATGTTGTTTTCAATTCTCAATCTTTTATGAATCTTTTGACCTATATTATTATTTTACAGATGTAAAAACTACATCGCGATCGTGTCGAACAAGATGACTGGTGTGTACAAATTCTTGGCAGGAGAGAGATGTATAAAATTTATCTTTTAAGGTCTATATGGAAGTGTTTTGGCCAGATTTCATGGTTTTAGTTTCAAAAAAAATTGTTTGGGTGGTTTCGGTGAAGCCTTTCAAACCCCATTTGGATTGAGTTTGGATGTTGAATTTTATGGTTCTGAAAAAGTTGAAACCTCATTTGAATTGTATCTGGATGTTGGGTTTTAGGGAGGAAAGTATGTGGTCAAATCAGTTTTTTTTTCTTTATAGAGTTTTGGGATAAGAAGTAGTTGTTAGGTGTCAAATCAAGATTTTATAGGGTTGCTACTTGCAAATGAGTTTCAAAAGTTTGGGTATGAGTTTGTGAATAAGTCTAGGTTGAGTTCATGGGTTTTGCCAAATTCCATTTATAAGAATTCTAGCTCAGTTTCACGATACCCGTGAAACCGGCCCCTAACTCTTTTAAGTAGGCCTAAAGATACTTCAATTACTTAAAAGGAAAAAATGTTTTACGTATAGTAAAACAAAAATAGTAATTACGTATACTTCTGTCCCTCATTTTTCTATCTTTTTACTTTTTTGCAAGGAGTTTTAGATAAAAATTAAAAATATAGAACTTTTAGATATTTTTATGTAGATGCCCTCAAAAGTAGTTGTTGAGAGTTAGTGGTTTTATATTATTACTTTATGTGAGAAGGTATTTTTGAAAAAATGATTTCGGAAGCATTTGCAAACACCTTCTAAGGCCACCCGCATCCCTGGTTCCTCCCATTTTGTAGTTACTGATTGGTAAATATTGGTGAATATTAATTGTTGCATCTAAATTTTCACGAGGATAAATTCGTTTTATTATAATTATAGTTAAGGTTTTCGTATTTAGTTCTCTTCATATGTTATTGCCTAATACGTGATTTTCTAGTTTTTTTTTGATAAAAAGACAAAAACATCCCCTATGTTTTGTCTAACTCTCAAAAAACCCCTTGTATTATTTTAACTCCCAAAACCCCCCCTGTATTTTGTTTTAATTACCACATTCAACCCAAATATAATTTAATTTTTTACTTTTGGTGGAAAGACAAGATTACCCCTATGTGTTTGTTTTTTTTTATAAATTTATTTATTCTTTTTGAAAAATTAAGTATATACTACTTGGGTCGAGTGTGGTATTTAAAACCAAACACAGGGGGGTTTTGGGGATTTAAAATGACACTTGGGGTTTTTTTTGGGAGTTAGACAAAGCATATGGGGTGTTTTTGTCTTTCGATGTCATGGGTAAAATTGTCATATCAAAAGCAAAATGTGAACAAATACTTGCAATTTTTGCGTTTGAAACACACTCTCTTTTCTGGGGGTATATTTGTCACTTACTTGAGATCACAGAGTTTTTTTGAAAGTTAGACAAAGCATAAGGGGTGTTTCTGTTGTTGGTGTCTAACAATCTGTGCACTTATATGTTTCACAAAACATAGAATATAATATATAATGTTCTAACAAATAAATTCATGCATTATTAAAGCATATAAATCATACTTACCTGGTTAGGATTAATTCGTAGAACATTTTAATCAACACATAAAATAGGAAATAAGACTGAGGCTTGCCGAAACAAATTTCCGTAAGACAATATTTCCGGGGCTGCCACGGTGCATACAGTTTGATTCCCGGTAGTCTCCCAAGATACAACAGTCTGTTGTTCATTATTTGCACAAATAATGAACCCACGGCGAACTTGAACAAACAGAAATTTCGAACTAAATTTTGATGAAAGTAAGAGAAAGAGAGAGTATTAATTTTCCTTTTTTAGTTACTATAAAATTGATTCAGAATTGGCCAGATTCTGTCTCATATTTATAGACACAAAAGTGCCTCTTGGAAAGGGACACACTGTTTCGGTCCAAAGGATACCTCTTCGGACCGAATAGACACATCTCTTCCTCTTATTTATTTCATTCACATATAAAAACTCCAACATCTGTTTTACGCTCTTTTTGTTCAAAAAAAATGTTTTTATTTTAACCAAAAGACTTCAAAGGTTTAATTACACAACCTCAAATGATTCGACTTGAAAACCTTATAACTTAAATTTGTTTTAATGTTTGTATTGACCTTAAAAATGTTTTAAGCATGGTTCAACTTTCAATATCGAGATCGACCGATCTTTAATTAAGCTGCATTTGAGCAGAGCTCGACTAGATATTATTATGTAACTATTCTATTTTAGCTATATTTGATATACATATCAAATCAAAATGAAATCAAAATTTTAAGATATTTCTCAAGTTTGATTTGATATGTATATCAAATATAGCTCAAATAAACACTATTAGATAGAACTCAAACTAAATCTCAAATAGATTAATTTCAACCTTACACCAACGCGAAAAGGCTAATCTTGAAAAATACTTCCAACATTCTCTTAAAAAAAAAAAAGGGTTCCAGCATGCCTAATCAGTAACATGAGAAATTATTTCACATGCATTCTCGTGAGATTTTAAACCGTATCATCTTTTTTTTTCTTTAGTTTTTCTTCAAAAATCTATTCGTTTCATTTTTTTCCCAGGTTTGATATTCATTTTATCTTTTGTATATGTTAATCCAACTTTATTTTGCATTCACATGCTTTTTGCAAAGATTAAATGGGAAGAGAAGATTGTGAGTACAAAATAAAATGATATCTTATTTATGGTGAGTTAGATCTAGCAGCCGGTAGGAACTTTCAAAAGCATCTCTAGATCTCTATCGTGATTTTAAAGATGTTTGGCTCCTCAATTCAAATTACTTTTGGTCAATCATGATATTATTGGTGTTTGGTCCTAGGTATCATAAACACTTTTAAGATCTCCAACAGCAAAAATCAACTTATTTAAGCAACGAAATTGTTGCTTTTTTGGGGAAAGCAATTATAGAAATTTAAAATAAATATTTTATAATTAATTTTATCATAATCAAAATCAATTTTAGCATAATTATTTTTCTAATCGCTAGGCCAAACTCCACTTTAGTTAATAAATGATGTATATTACAAAAGAAATTGCTCATTATTTTGATATTAACTCGACCATGTGTCACAAATAAATTTGAAGCTAGCATGATAAAACATACAATTTATTTAGGACGCCTAAATGAAATCAAATAATTAGTGATATTTATGTCTTGTTCTATATATATATCTTATTACTTTCTTAGTGTTATATACATGAGCCGTTTTTTGGCTTCTTACTAGTCTAGAAGCATGACCTCAAATTTCAATGTGGCTATAACATAGAGACCTTCTGCAATCCAAGCATTCTGTATATATATATGTGGAACTTCTAATTGAGATCATGAGCTTACTGCGTGACCGGGGGACATGTTGCCATCATCGATGGTTGGTTTACTTTGTCTCTAAGCACAATAAAATTGTCTGGTATCGTCCAATGCTCGGTGTCATGGTATTTTTTTTGGAGAATTTGAGATATTTGATTGTCGTTACACATACAATGTTATATAATGTGTATATTATTATCCGGTTTGGAGACTCGATTTGGAATGAGATGATCATGAAACCGCTTGTTGTTGTTTTTTTTTTTCTCGGTCAAAGCTAGTAGCCACTGTGAATGTGACTGAGGGAAATTTGACGAAACCCATCTGATGCTTAAAATATATTATACTGGTCTAACATCATAAACTAGAGGAGCAAAAATAAAAAGGGTAAATTATGAATACCCCTGAGGAAAGGTCTAATGAAAATCCCCCTCATGTATTGGGTATTACAAAAACCCCCCTGAGGTTTGTAACCATCTAACATTTAATCTCTTACCACTTAAAAGTTCCAATTTTGTCCCTAGGGGGTATTTGTAATGTTTGTAATATATTTTTTTTAAAAAGTTAGAGCTTGATTGCTAATTATAATATCTCATAAATTATAAAACTGATAATTGTATATTTACCACCAAAAAATTAAAAAAAATGCATATTGCACATAAGTTTCCAAAAATACTAAAAGAACCTTATTTTACGTATTTATTAACGATTTAATTTTTATAATAAATAATTACATTAAATTATTTATTTTTATAATGTATTAATAATTTTATTATTAAAAAATACAATATAATTTTTAATTTACTTTTTATGTTTATAATAATAATATTTACTAAATTATTATTATAAAAATAAAATTTAATTTATTCAATTAAATGTGTAAAAAATTTCTTATATTTATTAAATATAATTAATACAATTTTTTTTAATTTTTTATTATAAAAAGTAAATTGTTAATAAATATAAAAAAAATTAAAACTTATGGGCAATTATACAATTTTATCAATTTGTTGGTTGTAAATATATAATTATCGATTTTATAATTGATGAGATATTACAATTAGCACACGAGTTTTATTATTTTTAAAATATTACAAACATTAAAAATAACCCCAGGGGCAAAGTTGAAACTTTTCAGGGGCGTAAGATAGTGACAAACCACGTAGAAGACTCTTGTAATACCCAATACGTGCAGAAAATTTTCGTAATTAGACCTTACCTCAGAGGGTGTTCTTAATTTATCCAAAAAAAAAAAAATGAGTTTCGGGAAAAGGAGATTTATGTTCCGTTGACATATATAGCTTGTTGGGTATATCTCCATAAGTTATTAGCTAGAATGGTGAGAGATACTTTGCTAATTTCTTGTCATGATTATGTGAAACATTACTTAGTTGATTTGCTTTAAAAAAAAAGTGGATGTTCATTATACACACCCTCACATTTGACCCGGTTCATTTTCGTAACCTTTTTTTACATGTTTGACTACAGTCATTACACCAACTTTTGGAATTTAATATTGTAGTTTGTGGTATTTTAAAGAATGGGAATTGAGATTCGATTAATCTTCAACGATACTCAAAAAGTGTAGTTTTGTCTTTAGTAAGGTTGACCAAAGGCATCAATGATTTGGATCTAGCAAATAAGAAATTATAAATTATAATGCAACTATATATGTATGTATTCCCAACAACTTTATTATTATTATTATTATTATTATTATTATTATTATCAATTGTGTTTATAAAGGTGATGTACAAATAATCTTAAAAAGTTATTTTGGTCTACTGACCAGCTACCAAATTTTTTTGAGTAAATTTAGCATGCTAAAATATATTTATTAACTTTTAATTTGGGGCGTCTAAACAACAAAGAAAAAATCAATAATTTTCTATAGTCACAAAATGTAGCTTATGACCAACTGTTTTCTTAAAAAAACACCCTAATATTTATTATTCCCCAACCAAAACTAGCAAATTAATTTGTTTCCGGATCCGACAGTTGTGACATATGCATGAAATGACTTTAATTACAAAATTTGATATTATTATTATACAATGTATCAAAAGCAGTGGTCAGACTTAACTCATACGAAACCAATGTTCATAATATTGTTTTCCTTTCATTAACATATAGTCACTACAAAGACTTAATTTTCAATTTTAATATGGACTAAGTGCTAAAGTATTTTGCCTAGTTGCTTATAGAAAATGGAGTCCCCCACCCCACACCACCCCGGCCCATCAATGAAGTGAAGCTGTTCTTCTCTGACTATGTTTTACTAGGAGACAAGCAAGCAACCAAGCCAGCCTTCCTGTATTTTCTTCATCCTCCTGGAATTCATTATTAGACATCTATTTGATATTTTTTTTTTCTTTTCTTTGATAGTTCTGAAAATAACTCTTTCAAATGAGTACTAGTGAATAAAAAAAATGAAATAGTAGGGAGAATTTAAGTCAAGATCTCTGAAGATTCACATTGAAAGGATTCAGACTTTGAGTATTTAAAAATCTAATAACAAATCTTATTATGTATAATTTCCAAATCAATCAGCGATTTGAAATCATTTTCTCTAAATCCTTGTTCATGTTCAATTTCTTCAATCCAAACGAACACGGGGGTCACAAAATCCCCTCGAATTCATACGTACAATCAGCTACTTAAAACGAGATAAAAACAATATATAGATCATACACAACATATGCATACAAATTTTATGTACATACAAAACTTTTCAAACTTTAAGCCATTTCTTTCTCTTCATGATGTAAAGTGTTCAAAAAAGAAGGATGATTCTTGAATCCCTCCAAATTATCAGAACCCACTATCCCTTTCAAGCTCTTTATACTAGCTTTAGCTCCATTAGACAAAAGATACATAGCAACCTCCACATGTCCAGCCTCGACTGCTCGTAAAAGAGGCGTATAACCTGCCCCATCCACAACATCCACTCGTGCCCCATTACCAACCAAAAGCTTCACACTCTCCATATGCCCTTTAAATGCTGCCCTATGCAAAGGGGTCCAACCATTTTGATCCCTTCCATTAACCTTAGCCCCTTGAGCCAAACAACTTTTCATCGAGTGAACATCATCCATTCTCGCAGCTCTATGTAATAAATCGCCTAAATGTAGCAAATCGTATAAATTTGAATTACCCTTTTCCACTGCTAAGGAAAATGCGGTTTTCCCTTCATTGGTCACCGCGTATTTTGAGAAAATCGATTGGTCTAGCAAGAACTCTACAGCCTCGATATGACCCTCGTTTGTGGCGTGATGTAAAGGAGTCCAGTTTTTGGAATCGGGGATTTCAGGATCACTTCCTACTGAAACAAGAAACTGAAGGGATTCTACATGATTATGAATTGATGCAATGTGAAGAGCTGTTAAGCCCTCAGAATTTGTTGAATTCAAATCAATATCCACGTAATTTAAACACAGAATTTCCATCAAATCCACTCTGTTCATAGCTGCTGCATCGTGTAAAAATCGATCAATTTCGTTATCAATTAAAGAACCGGATCCAATCAAGACCCGAACAACATCAACATTTCCAGATTCAACAGCCAACGAAATTGGGGATTTTCCATATGAATCCCTGTAATTAACATCCGCACCTGCTTCAATTAGGGTTTCAATAAAATTCGATTGTTTCCCATTAATTGCAGCAATTCTAAGTAAAGAAGTGAGCTCAGATTCACCACAACCAGAAATCGCTTTCGAGAATAGAAAATCGATTTCTAGGGTTTTGTAAAAAGGCGAGAGAAGAAACTCAGCGACATGTGGGCCGACAAACGAGATCGGAATTGTAGCGTCCTTGAAAATATGTGGCCCTGGTTTCGAGAAGAGGCGGCGGAGATCGTCTAAATTGGCTTTTCCGGTGGGAAGCATTGAAGAACGGACGAGAATTGTGTCCGCCGGAGTTGACAGCGGCGGCGCATCGGCCGGCTTGTTCAGTAGAAGAGTGAATGATGCGGCGGAGAGCGGAGGAATAATGTAGAATGGATTTGAGAAGGAGAAAATTGATGGATTTGAAGATGTGAGTGAGATTGCTACAGACATGGTGTGCATTAGATTGGTTAATTTGAATGTTTTTGAACATTTTTGGCCTTTGGTGAAGAACAAATCTAGTGTTTGAATATCTGGCTTGATTAATCTGTCCATAGATTTTGATGTTGGTTTAAGAAAGTGTAAAGTGAAAAGGGGTTTTGTTTTGATGAATAATTTTCCTGAATTGTGATTATGATGGGGTTTGATTGTTAATGAATAATTAATTGTGGGTTAATATTATAAATAGTGGTGGAGGGTAGAAGATAGTGACATAGGAAGTAAAGAAAATGAGAAAATATGAAAATTGAAGTAGTTTTGATGGGGTGGATGGAAAAGTACAAGGTCAATTTTTAACTTATATTAGGGAGAAAAGGAACAACAAAATTTAAATTGTTGACTAGTCCAAACAAATTATTTGATCATTTTCTTGTGGGCAACTATGCTTGTCTTGTTAAAGAAATTGTTTAGAAAGACTTGTTCCTCTCTTTAAATTCCTATGTACATATTGTGTGTTTCCTTCTACCAATAAAAAAATATTGTGTGTTTCCATTTCTTTCTCAATCACAAAAAAGGTAATGTGAAACTGCAATTCTTTATATGTGAAATTTGATGTAACACTTCCGATGCAGTTATATATTGTGCAAAACAATATCTATCACAAATGTGTAATATCATGAATTTATCAAATTTGATAACTATATGTAATATGCACACAACAAATAATTATGTGTTGACTTCTGGTGAAATTGACTTTGATCAAATTTAAAGTATTTACATGCTAAGTGTAATACACTTGGCTTAAGATTGAATAACAATCAACTAATCATAAAAACTTGTATTGTACGTGCGTTGTGATTGCATAAAATCCTTCGAGTCCGGATTGGTCTAAAAAAATTCATAATTAAAAGGGTTACGATATTTTCTCAACTCAAATCCTTTGACGAAGTAGTAAATATTTTTTTTTTTTGGTACAAAAGGAAAAAAAAATACACTAACAATCCATGACTAACAAATCATTCAAACACTCAAGGGGATAATCCCAGAAGTGAGTTCCTCTCGAGCTTGTATGTCCCAACTTTGCGAGTGTATCCGCACAAGAGTTTCCACTTCTCATAGTATGTTGAATTTTGCATTCCCAAGGCATACCTATGAGTCTTCTACAATCTTCGATAATATAGCCCAGCGGGTGTTCGATAGCGTCCGCTGATTTAATCAAGTTAATCACAACTTTCGAGTCGAGTTCCAATTCAATCCTTCTAATTCTTCTCTCCCAAGCCAAAGCAAGGCCCTCTCTTGCCGCCATTAGTTCGGCCATAGTAATTGTGACGTCTCCCAAGTTTGTAGTGAATCCTGCAATCCAACTTCCTTTCTCGTCCCTAATGAGACCACCAGCCGCGGCACTTCTTTCTCTTTGTAGCACACTTCCATCAGTATTAATTTTACACCATCCCTCACTCGATTTTTTCCAAAAAACAGACCTTTTCACCTTTGGTTGGCTGGAGTTAGAAGTAGTAAATGCTTTCTCTATCTCCAAAGCCACAAATTTGGATGCCAACACCACCTGTTTCGTGCTATCCACTTTGTTTTGTTATATCATTTTATTCCTGGCCTTCCAAATCACCCAAATTGTGGCTGCAAAAACAGTCCCCCATGGGACTTCCTGGGCAAAAATATTTCCCAACTTCAGTTTAGTCAGATTATCTTTTATCCACGATTTCAATTCCAGACTAATAAACTTGTAAAATTGTGTTGACGAAGTAGTAAATATGAGGCTTCGAGAGCTGGAATGTAAACACAAAAACTTGCATCTCCTTTTGAGTTAATGACTAATTTATGATTCTGACAAATTAATTTTGCTCCTTTTTTGTACCATGTAGGAGTCGAATATGGGTTTACATGTGACCCGTAAGACCGGTTCAACCCAAATAACTAAGCAACAAGAAGTAGACCAACAACCTGGAACCACAATGCGAAGGGCCGCTCAGACATGAGGTGGGCCCACAATCATGGCCCGTGAAGATATTTATTTAGCGAGGCTTCACAATACCAAGTTTAATCAAATTAAGGTAATGTTACGTCTAGGGCTGTCAATGGTTAGGATCAGGGCTCGTCTAGATCCGGCTCCATTTATATTGAATCGAATCCTATCAGATTCGGATCTTGCTCGGATTATGCTCGGATCTAGATTTTTTGAATCCAACGGATCTTGGTCGGATTTGACCGGATATCGGATCTTTTTCGGATCCAATAAATTTTCATTTAAAAAGTTAAATTAATATTTTTCCTAAAACAAGTTTATTAACTTTTCAATTTTATTTAATTAGCTCACATGTTTCATATTTTTAGAATGAAAAGATTTGTTTAAATAAATTTTATAAACGAGTTATAAATTACTATCTTGGCAACAATCTATAACTATAACTATAACTATAATTATGGGGTAAATTTGTCGGCCATAAAATATGTGAGGCAATGTTTGGCAACAATCTATAACTATAGGACCAATTCTGTAAATTTTCCATCAATTTTCCGTGTACAATTGAATTTTCCGTACAAAATTTGACGGAAGTACCAAATGTGTCGAGAGTAGTTAACATGTGGTACAAAATGTGTATGTTTTTAAAGTTATGGTACCATAACCTTAAAGTAGGGTTACTTGTGGTATCAAAAGTGAAATTCTCTCGTATATATATCTTTCTTTTTATTTATTGTCGGGTACGGATCTGTAACGGATCGGATCGACCTAAATCCATATTCGCTCCATGAGTTTCAGATTACAGATCTTTATAATCGGATCAAGTCCATCAAATCTCTAATCGAACAATTATCCTAATAAATCGGACCGGATTCAGACGTCCGGATTGAAATCCGCCCCATTGACAGCCCTAATTACGTCCCCATTATGATATCCCCCAACCAAGTACAAGTACCCCCAAGGTACGATCATTAAAGAATAATACACAATTTCATAACATCCATCATATTCTTTAATTTCAAGTTCTAGTGGCTTTGCCGGAACAATCTTGATTATGTCCTTCTGCAAAAGCAGACGTACATGTTATACATTTTCTTATTAGGAGTGTCCCATATTTGCCATTATGCCTGTCAGGGCATGACGCATGCATTTATGTGTAAGCTTGATCGACCATGATCACAAGGTCTTGTAATGAAAAATGGAAAATTTTTACATAGACCAGGTCTATAAGAATTTCATAGACCTTTGTGATGATGTCATGCTTCCAAAACTAATGATGTGGTAAAATCTTACCCACAAGGTCTATGTAAGAATTTTCTATGAATAACAGAGAATGTTATGAGGTATATATTCATTTCACTCTATAGTAACATGGATTATATAGATGGAGCATTACCTCGAATTTCTTTCCCAAGCCAAACGTAGCCCATCTTTCACTAAAACAAGTTTCGCCGCCGTTGTGAATGAGCTCCGGCAAGAAAATCCAATAAACCAATCGCCAACTGATAATGGGAATTGCTATTTTAGTAAATACTATATGGATTAAAAAGTAAAGAAATGGGTAACATTTTGTGGTTTTCTTGTAGACGAGAGATTAACGAATTTGAAAGTTTAATTACTAAATTGGGCTGCGTACTTAAACGATTTGATTATTAAATTGGGCCTTCCGATGAGAGAAAATGTAATTATGTTTGCATAGTCCATATAGTGGAGCTATTGGACTAGGCCCAGCCCATATGTTGGAGCAACTGGTTGGCCCATAAGTTCAGTAGCTACTCTATTGCAAAGTTCAAGACAAAACAACAAATAAAGCTCATTTTAATAGCATAACAAATTGGTTAATTGTGAGGTCTCCAAATTATTAACATAATTTTTCTGATTAATTATGGGTTTATTTGGATGGGTTTTGGCTTGGTTTTGCTGGTCTCAATTTAAAAAAAATGGTTTTGATGGCTTCGATTAGACATTTGAGACCTCATTTGGATGGTTTTGACTGTTTAGTTTTGTGGTTTGAATAAGTTGAAACCCCACTTGGACTGGGTTTGGATGTTGGGTTTAGGGAAAAAAATAGGTGGTAGATGTCAAATCAATGTCCTTTTTAGTGAAATTTGGGGAAAAAATCAATGGTCTTGATTTTAAAAAAATGGTTTGGATGGTTTTGATGAAATTTTGTTTTACTGTTGAGTTTTGTGGTTTGAATAAGTTGAAACTCCACTTGAATTGGATTTGAATGTTGGGTTTAGGGGAAACAAATAGGTGGTAAATGTCAAATCAATGTATTTTTTAGTGAAATTTGAGAAAAAAGTACGTGGCAGGTGTCAAATCAATGTTTTGTAGGTTTGAAGAGTTTGAGTGTGAGTTTCTGAATAAGTTTTTGATGGTTTTATGGGTTTGAAGAAAACTCATTTGAAAGAATTTTGACTTGGTCTCGCAAAACCCCTGAGACCGGGCCAAAACTCATCTACATACATCCTACGGAGTGCAATTCTCCTTTTTTTTTTTTTGTCTGGACATTTATTATTTACTAGAAAAGTGCACGTACGTTGTACGTGTCTAGTTAATTTCTTAGTATTTGTTGTAAATAAGAGTAAAACTAACTTCATTATGTCATAAAATAACACATATTAATGATTCATATTCAATTTATTTTCTATAATTGTTTTATTAAAATTATTATTTTATATTAAAAAAATAATGGCTTTCAAATTGTAATCAAATATAAAATGAAGAATGATTTAGTCACGAAATCTTGTAAAATTTGTTCTAAAATAATATCATAAGAAAATTATTTAGCTCTTCCATATTCCGTTTTAAGGAATATACATCATTGAACGTCTTTAGTTTTTTTATTTTACCAATATAAAATTAATATGATTTGTCTTTGTACCTGTCAAACACGAGAAATTTTTATCATCACAAATTATAATGTGAATATGACATCAAGTATGATACAATAAAAATAATTATGTTGATTTATATATTAAGAACCCATTCAAATTTTTTGCATTGTTTGACAACAAAAATTGTGAAATCCTGTTTTTTTATCAAATGAATTTGAGTCCATTTTTAAGTAGATTTCGATTATTTTTCTTGCCCTATTATTTTGAAATGCATCTCTTTACTTTTTTTTTTTGGGTACAACATCTCTTCACTAACCTAGGTCATTTTCATTTATTCAATTCATTAGTTTAATTCATTTTTCACTGGTTTAATCCATCTTTTTGCCGATTTCATTGATTTTTAATGAAAAAAATTCTCTTTTTAAGTGTTTTTAATCGATTACAACCTATTTTTATTGTTTTCCACATTTTAATCGATTTCTTTACTTTTTTGCGATTTAAGCCATTTTCATAATGGTTTGATTTTCTTTTTGTTGGTTGAACTTTTCTCATTTTATTGATTTCACTCGTTTTTACCAGTTTAACCAATTTTCACACAATCTTCACTAATTTCACGTGAACTGTGATTGATTTCACATGTTTTCACTGACTTTAGTCTTTTTCACCGATTTTACCTATTTTTCACCGATTTCATCATTTATTCTTTGATTTCACTGTTTCACCGATGTCATCCATTTTTTTCACGAATTTCACCTTAATTTTGATCGATTTCACATGAATTTACCGAATTTTCAGCTAAAATAATTATACAACTTCAATTACTTTTAATTAGATATCAAATTATTTATCTTACACTGTCATTTGAAAGACATTTCTTAATCGACCTAAGCTATTTTCACTTTTTATATTTATTAGTTTAATTTGGTTTCATTGATTTTTATTGGTTTAATATTTTTTTACTAATTTACTCATTTCTTAATTAGTTATAACCAATTTTTCATTGTTTTTCATCGATTTCTTTTATTTTATCCCTGTCAAACAAAAAAAAAAAATTTCAACCGATTTCACACTGTTTTTTCTAGTTAAACTGTTTTTATTAACTGATTTTACCAGTTTAACTTATTTTTCACTGATTTCACATATTTTTTTTGACCAATTTCACCTCAATTTTCATTCCTTTCACTTGTCTTCACAAACTTTAGATTTTTTTTCACCGATTTAACCCATTTTTCATTTATTTCACCCGTTTTTCACAGATTTTTTCATGAATGTCACCCAAATTTTCTCGATTTCACATGTATTTATTGATTTTACTGGCACTTTTTAGTACCGATTTTATCCATTTTTTCACCAACTTCACCAGTGTTCATAACTTTCACCCGAATTGATTTTACTTGTTTTCATCAATTACATGGAATTTACTTTATTGATTTCACCCATTTTTTTCACTTATTTCACACGTTTTTTGCGAAAATATTTCCATGAAAATTTAAGGTAATGCATGTTCTTGAATACTCTTTATATTTTATTTCTCAAGCCAAAGAAAAATTACTTAGTTATCTAAGTCGTAAATATTTTTTGTTCTGTCATAGGTAAGATGCAATTATACTTCAACTTTTTTTTTGTAGCATTTATGATATTTAGGAGAATTTGATTTTTTATGAGTGTTATATTGTACTAAATCTTTAAATAAAATAAATAATATTTTTTACTTAAAAACATATTGATGATACATTATAATAACATTACATATATATAATAGCAATTATTAAAAATAATAGTGTTTTTATTTTTTTTGTGTTATAGGAGAAGAAGAATGAAATTGTAAAAGTGATGTAGAGTTAATTTCTAAACTTTTGGAGTTAATGGAGGAAATAACTATAATATGATTCCATGTCTAATTATACCTATTATGACGTTTTGAATATATAATTTTTTTCTTCTTCCATATCCAATTTTTGGAAAGTTAATTTTTATTTTCCCGTATGGTGTTTGATTAAGGAAAGGAAGTTACAAATTTTCTTAAAATATTTTTCTTATCAATTTTTTGGTGAAAGAATTTAAGGAAAATTCATATCTAATTTTATTTTATCAATATTACTTTACAACTTAAATAAGGGGTATTTTTGTCTTTACAAAAAAAGAAAAAAACTTAAATTATTCACACTTTTAGTAGTAAAAAAAAAAAAATAGTATAGATATAGATATAGATATAGATTACTCGTATTTAACAAATTGTCATGAAAGATTACACTAAATAATGTTGTGAGCAGGAACATTTAACGTGGGCTTTATTTATGTGGTCAGAGAAATTTAACAGCAATGAGAATAAGACAAGAGAGGACATTACAGTCATGACTCACGCGTAAGTGATGACTTTTGTACAGGATTAATTCACTGTATTAGGACATCAAATTACCCAAAGGGAGATGTTTCAATTCTCTTGCCCTTTCGTTTATGTAATTATTTATAAACTTTTTGTCTCAATGCTTTCTCTGCGATTTTTAAGAGATTAAAAAAATCAGATGACTTTTAGTCATGAGATGGGACATACAAATAATGGGTTTTTATTTCTTTATTTATTTATGATTGTATGCTATTTGCTTATTGTAATAATAAAGTTTAATTAACAATCGCAACCATGTGCTCCTGGAGAACAAACTTTATTTAATGAATAATGGGTAGAGTTCATAAGTAATGAGTTTCAGGCGTTGGTCTTTGAAATTTGACTAAGAGAATAAATAAATTTTCTCCAAAAATGTATCCAACTTATGACGTGAAAAAGGGCGATTTTTCATGTTTCAAAATTTTAAAGGGTTATAATATCAATACCTTTTTTTTGTATTTTATCAAAAAAAGTTAACGATCTTAAATTTTTAATCGTTGACTAATGATTTTGAGGGATGAATGTTAACTTTTATACCTTATGGGCTACTTATCTTCTATGCATTAGATGGTTATTGTTACAATCTCATAAATTATGGGATGTACGACATTAAACCCTTAATTAAAATGAATAATCTTTTATCCATATTCAATTTAACCACACTCAACCAATCACAAAATTTATTCTACGTGTAGTGTAATTGAAGAGTGTTAACTATCACAAAACAAAATCTAAGGCCTGTTTGTTTGGCATTTGGGAGAGTGGTAAAAGTTTGTGAAATAATTTCAATTTGCGCAATGTTTTTTATTTAGATTCTGGGAGAGTGGTTTGAGAAATATGGTGGATGTAGTTATTTTTAGAAGAGGTGTAAGATATGTAAGACTTTATGTCAAATCATGTTTGTTATTTGTTGTGTAAGAGATAATTACTTTACGTCAAATCAAAGTTGAGTCAGGTTTTTTTTAGAAACAAGAAATATATTGTTTGTTTGGCTTTTGCGAGAATAGTTTGAGAAAATTAAGAGATGATAAATTTATTTCAGAAAGTAGAAATGATGTTTGTCTCGCGTTTTCCAAACACAATTTTTTTTTGGGAGATGTCAAACAAACATTTCATATTACTCCCTTGGTCCCTTTATTTGTTCCCTTGAATTTTGATACGGAGTTTTGGATAATAGTTGAAAAAAATAAAAAATCTATGCAGTTTTACTTTTACTCAAAATAAGTGGTAGAGAATTGGTGGGGTTAAATCAATACTATACGAGAAAAAATAATTTTATATTAGAAAGTGAAGTAATATTTTGAAACATTTAAAAAAAAACTGTGAGAAAAATAAAAGGACAGAAGAAAGTATAAGGGTCTATTTGGATGGGTTTTGGCTCGGTTTCGCGGGTCTCAGTTTAAAAAAAATAGTTTGGGTGGTTTCGATGAAATCTTTGAGACTAAGTTGGATGGGTTTTGGTTGTTGGGTTTTGTGGTTTGAATAAGTTGAAACCCCACTTGGATTGAGTTTGGATGTTGGGGTTTAGGGGAAAAGTAGGTGGTAGGTGTCAAATCAATGTATTTTTTAGTGAGATTTGAGAGAAAAAGTAGGTGGTAGGTGTCAAATAAATGTTTTATAGATTTGAAGAGTTTGAGTATGAATTTCTGAATAGGTTTCTATGGTTTTATGGGTTTGGCGAAAACTCATTTAAAAGAATTTTGGCTCGGTCTCACGAAACCCGTGAGACCAGGCCAAAACCCATACACATACACCCTAAATGATTTATTATTTGAACAAGACTACACGTTAACATGACATAATATACGTATCAAATTAAAGCTCTGAAAGAAAAATCTTGCCTATTAATGTGTAAATAAAGTCGCCACGTTTCAAGCTGGGGTAGCACATGTTCTTAGTGGGCCCCACGCATCCTCGTCACTAATGGGCCTCGTTTCATGTGGGCCCCTTGGCGATCAACACGTGTCACTGAGACTCATTAAAGTGTTCCATAGCGCCAAATATGAAATACCCAAGCCCAAAAAGCCCAGAAAGATGAGTAAAGACCACGGGACCCACAATAAAGCTCTGACAAAAACCATGCCGTCACGAGTTTAGCGCTACTTGACAAAACACGAGTCTCTCTCAGTGGCACAATTGTGGTTTCGATGGGAAATGAGGTATCTTTTGTCCATAAAGCCTAAAGGAGCTGTATTTGGCAAAAGAGTCGAGACGGAAGCATTTTGTCGCCACGTGCTTTTAGATTGGCGTCCACCGCACGCACGAATTTTTCTTTGGGAATTTTTGGGTTTAATTTTTTGGGTTTAATTTTTTGATATTTTGGAGAGTGAGGTAATAGTTGAGGTTTGCGAAATAATTTTAATTAATTTTTTTTTTGAGATGGTCAGTATATCGTTACATCAATCACTAAATTGATTTTATTTAATTGATATAAAACTATAAAAATAGTTTAATTATAAATACTAATATTAAACTAGAGAAATATCCACAATAATGAGAGTTTGAGTTTTGGTAAAGTGATTTGCGAAATAAGTATAGATCTTTTTGTAAGGGTTATAGTTATACGTGTAAATTGTTAGATTTTATATCAAAATCATGTTAGTTGTATAAGATAAGTTATATTATGTCAAATCGATGTACATTTTGTATAGATTTTTTTAGAAATAATAAGATTGTTGTTTGTTTGATTTTGAGATATAAAAAAATTATAAAATACTCAAACACAAAATTATTTTGAAAAAATGGAGACAAACAACCCCTTCAGTTTTACATGTACACTCCTATGGACAAAGCTCTTTTGGCTACTTCCAAAATCTCCTTTCCATTTTGCCATTTTTGGATATGAGCCAGGACCTTTTGTAGTTAGGGAAATAATATTAAATTATCTTTCAAACTACAATTTCCTTTTCAAGAAACCAACAAGATGTAACTATTTCTCCAATACTAAAATTGACTACACCCATTTTTGTTTTCACTGAGTAATTAAATATTTGTAATTTCCAACAAGAAAAAATGTGTAATCTTCACATTAGGAAGTGACGGTAGGGAGAAAAACTGCCTCTTTGTATTATTAAAATTGTGCAATCTTCACGCTGAAAGTCACAACGAAGAAGACCCACAAGATGCCAAGAGAAAGAAGACCATTAATTAATTTTCATTTTCACTCCTATAAAGAAGACAAATAATGGTAAAATAGTCAAAATTAGAAATTTGCTCTGACAAATTCAAAGTTAAGAAGAAAAGAGAGAAAAACTTTAATTAATTTTTCTTTTCACGCGTATTATAAAGAAGACAAATAAGGATAAATTAATCTAAATTAGAAATTTTCTCTAGCACCAACAATTTGTGAGAATCAAAATGGATGAATACAAGGTGACAAATTCTAAGAAATGAAGAAGTGAGAGAAGAATATTAATTAATTTTTTTTTTCAGTCGTATAATAAAGAAGGCAAATAGAAGTAAAAGTCTAAATTAAAAATTTAATCTAGCTACAACAATTGATACTCTAGCTATATCGCTAGCCATTTTAAAAATTATATTGTAGCTTTGCAAATCGGATTAGAGTTACCATAAATTTTATTATTGCATGTTTTTAATTAGATTACTTTAATGACCATAATATGACAACTTTAATAATTATTAATATCATATAACAACTTATACCATTTAGATTCAAATTACCCAAACTTATTACAAATATGTAAATTACTTTTTTTAGAGACATTTAGAAATAAAACTCAACTATATAACATGGGTTAATTATAAACTAATGATTCTAACACATTACATAATTCTACAACAAGTAATAAGAATTATATAAAATGATCAAATTCATTTTTTAATCTTCATCTTTTCTGCAACTCTTGTACATGTAGGAAAAAACATTTGTGAACTCATGTCAACTTGATTAATATGCTTCCTCCAAAATCTAAACCGTTATTGGTACATTGCTCGTCTAAAGATGACGATCTTGAAAATCACACATTGGCAATAAACCAAGTATTTAGATTTGATTTTTGTGTGAAACCTTTTAGAACCTTATTCTTTTGTAACCTTCGATGGGGTAATAAGCAGTCGAGTGTTGAAGTTTATAATGCCAAGTGGGTTAATAATCCTTGTCATAATACGCACTGTGATTGTCATAATACGCACTGTGATTGGGCAGCAAAGAGTGATGGTATTTATTTACAAAACCACAAAATAAATAATAGGGTAAGTATGTGATACAGGAGAATCCAAGAGAATCCTGTCATTTTTGTTTACTTAATTCCTTTAAGAGTCTTATTTCATTTTAGTTATTTAGTGTCAAAGTCTGAAATAAAGTGTTGTCGTAATCTTCGTTATCATGAGATATTGAATATTATGACTTTTTAAAAAAATTTAATAGATATGTTCTCTCTAAGGTTCATGGTGCCAATTTCTTTTTGTTATTCGATGCACTTTGTCTTATGGAACTCGCCTGCAGAATACTCACTATCCTGCCCGACTTCGATATGTTTGCTTGATCTTATACTTGAGATAAAATATATGAATGATATGCAAGTTTCCATCAAAATAATTAGTTTTATTTGGTTTTGATTTGGAATATTGTCATTGGATAAGTATTTCCAGAGAGTTGTATCTAAAGCATTTTGAATTCATAATTTGTAATATGTTGAATATTTATAAATGGAAAACAAAGGTATGATATGTTGGTATTCTTATAAGGAAATCATTTGTACCATAAATTAACAATTCTCAACTGCCCTTCGATGGAATGCATAGCACTATCAGTGCTACCATCTTCATCGACGAACAACAAAATTTTAGGCATGGACTATCGATGCATTTATGAATACACCGATGAAACATCAAGCAATTTGATCAATGCCATCGAAGGATAGGCAGCCAAATCATTCTGATGCAAAACCAAATATGGTTAAGCTAGCTATATAACAAACATGGCTTAAATCAGTGGAAATTTTATCATTATGATGAATTAGTAATTTTTAAATGCTCTACTACTTGGACCTCACACTCATCTTAGCTTATTATAGCTCATAGTGACTTGCAACCCTTATTTATCATTATGATCAATTAGTAATTTTTAGTTGATACGACATTGATAATTTAAACACTTTTTATATATCAATCTTCGATTAATGTGTATTCCGACTGTTATTCAATGAATTGATAGAAAATTTATAAGCAATGAAATATTGCCTAGAAATTTTCTATACCATGTACTATGTGCATGAAATATCTTTTATATGACAAGAATATATAATCAAATATTTTTCTTGTCATACAAGATATGAAGAACCAATTAAAATTGCGCCACATCATACGGAGATTATTACAGGATTTTCAAAATCCAAGTATAAATAGGGGTCATCTTCAAGAATGAGTTCACAAAGGAGTTCAAGTTGAAGAAGGAGAAAATTCTCTCTACGAAGTTCTTCGTCATATTCAAGGAGTTCTTGATCAAGTTCAAGTTCAAGGCGTTCTTCAACAAATCCAACGTTTAATTTGAGATCAAACTGTTAAGCCCTCCAATAAACGTTATTGAAGATCCACGAAGTTCCGAAGGAGATCAAAGTCCAAACAAGTCGAAGAAATCAAGACGTTCATTAAATCCAAGCATTCATTAATCATTAAATCCAGGCATTCATTAATCATTGAATCAAGGCGCTCATTATTCATTAAATTGAGACGTTCATTAAGTCAAGCCATTCTTCACCACTCAAATTAACGTTATTGGAGATTCACGATATTTCGAAGGAGATCAAAGTCCAACAAGTTCGAAGCATTCAGGTGGTGTTCAAATTATTTGTCACGAAGATTCAAATCCATATCACACTTTAATTCGGGATTAAACGATCTCGCCCCCGAATTATCATTTGATAAAATCAAAGCTACTCTGGAGAAGATCAAATCATCAATCCGAGTTCAAATTCACTAAATCTCGAAGTCACATCATTGATCAGAAGATCAAATAGAGATTGTATCATATTTTTCTAAATTCTATTTGTACAATTATTTTTCTTGTTTAATATAATCGCAAGACTCGAAATTTTGTTGCTAAAGGGTAATTTTCTATTGTTGGAAAAAAAACACATCCTAGTAAGTTAATGTCATCAATTAAAATTGTATTCAATCAACTTGTTTGTTTCGCAAATATTTGTTCAAAAAAATTCGTTGCTAGATGTTTGTTTGTTTGAGAGATACCAAACAAACAGACCCGATAAATTTATTTCAGAAAATAGAAAATTTGTTTGTTCGTTTTTTCCAAACACAAAATAATTTTAAGAAATGCCAAACAAACAAGCCCTAAGTAATTTTTGTTTCCATAACTAAAAACATAAATTTCCCAAATGTTTTGATTAAATATGTGATAATTTATTCCACGTAAAAACAAAACATATGGGAAAAATAATTCGTGGCCCTACTTAGTGAGCTCATTTCGGCCGCCCCCTTTGTTGTCTCTCTCATCTATGCCCACCCCCACCCGACCCAAACCCGAACCCAACCCCAACCCATATCTCTCTTACCTATTCTGGTAATTTCACACGCCACCTTCATTTTCTCTCTTATTTATCTCCTTCTTATCTCTCCTCCCCCTGTCTTTGTTTTGCTCTCTTTTCCTTGATCTTTTCTTTACTAAGAAAACTGAATCCCTTTGTCCCAGCTGCTGTGTCTTCTTTCGTTTTTTGTTGTTCTCAGAAGTTTAATCAGAAAGAAAAAAAGGCAAATTAAAAGGAAGTATCAACCTGCATAATAATAACATCAATTCTTTTAGTGCAGATCAACGGCTGAGAATACTCCTCATGGCGGGAAGTAATGAAGTAAATGTTAATGAATCAAGGGTAATTTTAAATATTCCCTTTTGATTTGGCTCGAATTTCTGTGTTCCCTGTTTTCATGGTCTGAAATTAGGGTATTTGGTGATGTGGGTTACTCTCTGAAGTTTTGTGATTAATTAATTCATGGGTTTTGTTTTGAGCTTGTTGTCAAGAAAGAATTCATTTATGAGGAAAAGAGGGGTGTGATTTGTGGTGAAAGATTGAATATTTACCTTTTATTATCTTTGATTTTTTTTGTTTCCTTTCCCTTTATTATTATCCTCTTTGTATTTTACTTGCCCTGCACCACTGATTTGGCAGTCCCCATGAACCAATCTCATGCTTTTATGTTGGGGTTTCTTTTAGGTAGTTTCTCCACTTCCCCAATTTTTATTTTCTTTCTATAGACATTCTTGTCCTTTTTTTCCTTTTGAATTTTTTTCTTTGCAGCTGATTACCTTAATTGGTGCACACTACTGATTTAACAATACTTGTGTATATTTACTCAAATGTGTTTTTTTTTTTTTTTTTTTTTTTTTTCTGAATTCTGGAATTGATGGACAAATGAATATCCAGCAAATTGATAGTTGACTTTCTATTTATGCAGAGGGTAGTTCCACTTAATACATATATCCTTATATCCAATTTCAAGCTTGCTTACAATATGCTCCGGAGACCTGATGGAACATTTGACCGCAATTTAAACGAATATCTCGATCGTAAAGTACCCGCAAATGCTAATCCCGTGGATGGTGTTTACTCGTTTGACGTTGTAGATCGTGCCACAGGCCTCCTCAACCGTATCTATCTCCCTGCCCGCGAAAATGAGGCTCAATGGGGGATAATAGAACTTGAAAAGCCCCTAAGCACTACAGAAATCGTACCTGTAATCATATTCTTCCACGGAGGAAGCTTTGTTCATTCCTCAGCCAATAGTGCCATATACGATATATTTTGCCGACGCCTTGTTAAAACCTGCAAAGTTGTTGTTGTCTCGGTTAATTATCGTAGGTCCCCAGAGCACAGGTACCCGTGTGCCTATGATGATGGATGGGGAGCTCTTAAGTGGGTACACTCGAGATCCTGGCTTAAAAGTGGGAAAGATTCTAAAGTTCATGTATATTTAGCCGGTGATAGTTCCGGTGGTAATATTGCTCATCATGTAGCCGTAAAAGCCGCGGAAGATGGAGTCGAGGTATTGGGTAGTATTCTCCTACATCCGTTGTTTGGTGGGGAAGAAAGAACGGAATCAGAGAAAAGATTGGACGGGAAATACTTTGTAAGGATACAAGATAGGGATTGGTATTGGAGAGCTTATTTACCGGAAGGAGAAGATAGGGACCACCCAGCTTGTAATGTATTTGGCCCGAGGAGTAAAAGTATCGAGGGACTTGTTAACTTTCCGAAAAGCTTAGTTGTCGTGGCTGGATTGGATCTTCTTCAAGATTGGCAATTGGGTTATGTCGAAGGGCTCAAGAAATCAGGACTAGAAGTGAAACTTCTTTATCTTGAAAAAGCGACAATCGGGTTCTATTTCTTGCCTAATAATGAGCATTTTGAATGTCTTATGGATGAGATGAAAAGCTTTATCCACTCTTAACTGTTAATATATTACTTAACTTGATTATAGGCAGCTATATACATAATAGAAGCTTGACATTTTACGCAGGGTCCTTTTTATTTCCCACTTATTTTAGCAGTAATGGTGTTGTAGTTATAGTTGTATGATTGTGAAGGATTTCATGTTTCTTTATCCTCGTTTCCGATGAAGATATAATATCTTGGCATCTAATGGAGTATCGGTTTCTCTATATTTGAAGACAATTACTCTTTTGTCCTTGCTGAAAGAGGCATTTCAATTCAGTACTGTCGATTTCTCGTTAATGGAAGAGGATGCCATAGGAATATCGGGGGTTCACACGCTTGCTACAGTTGTAGTCTACTATTATTAGAGCTAATTCAATAGATGGATTAGGGAAATCCATGCTGTTGCGATTTGTATTTTATGCTTTTGCTGTGGAATTATAGTATAAAGTTTCTGTGTTTATATGTAACAATGAAGCCTACTTCATTCTATCAACATTTAACTATGTAATATACAGAGCTGAAATGAGGCTTCAAGATATTTATCAATGCTTGAAATTGAAGCTCTTAGTTTTAACTTACCTCTATGTTTTGGTCTTTGGATTTGCTTGTATTCTTTGATGGCTTTGTTTTTTTGAAATTAAACTTGATGATTGATAGAAGTTAATTAGGTCCAATTGTTTTACATAAAGCGGATAAAATTTGATATGATTAACCGATTCACATGATAAATTTGTCTCCAATATAGGTGCTTAAATTGTTGGTTTCATCGGATTTTGCCAATTATGATACTCCCTCCGTTTCTTTTTTATTTGTAGCTTTGGCGAAAGAAATATTGTTCTCTTATTTGTTGGTTTAGGATTTCAATGTAAAATTAATTTTATCTTTCTTATTAATACTTATAATTAAATAAATGCTATGATTATTTTATTAAAAGGGTATTTTTGGATTTTGTTTTAAAAAATGGACTATTACTTATATTTCTTAATCCATGTGCAATTTTTCGAAACAATAAATAAAAAAAAATGGAAGGAGTTTCAATGTCCTACATTGGTAATCTTTTAACTCTTCAACTAGTTAATTAACGTATATGAGAAGAAAAAAAAACTATTTCAATGATGAGAATATATACGATCGACTTGTTTTCAGTTTGGCTAATTAGAATTCATGCAAAATCGATTTAAAAGATATATAGTTTGAAACTCGATTGAAGATTGAAAAATTAAATCAAAGTAAACATCATTACATGAATTTTCGGCTCTAAATAAAATATTGTTCCATGCATGTAACCAAGAATTGATTAGTTGAGAGACTTGATTAAAGGCTAAAGCCAAACAGTAAGAATTGTTTCTTTGATTGGCCACCTGCTAGAAAATTCACAACAGCGTTTTTGAAGTGGTGGACCAATGGGACAAAAAAGGGTACAAAAAGGAAACCCCGTCCAACAAAAAGAAGATCAAATTGATTTTGCCAAATAAATAAAATGATATTGATTAGACGTGGGTCAAAACAATGGGATTTCACTATCATCTGACGTTGATTTGATTAATTCTTAGCAAAGCCCCTTAATTTCTTTTCTTTGATTTTTCCTCCAGACTAGACAAGATATATTTGGCGTGAAATTTGGTTTGGTGCTTTGCTTTATGACAATTATAACATCTAAAATAATTAATAGTATTATTTTGTAATAGAAATTTTTGTTAATTTAGAAAGAATGAATCATATTTTTTGTCCTTCTTACGGGTTGAATTTTATATATTCGTTTTTCTTAAATTTTTTGCAGCAGATTCGTTCCTCTTATCAATGTAGTGTAACAAATTCGTCCTTCTTAATTTTTTTTTGTAGCAAATGAGTCCCTCTTGAATTCAAAATACATTCATTTTCGTTCATTTTAGGATGTAATTTGGATTTAAGAGGGACGAATGTGTTACACTACATTGATAAGAGGGACGAATCACAAAAAATTTAATAAGAACGGATGTGCAAAGGTTGACACATAAAAAGAACGAAAAGTGCGATTTACTCATTTAGAAATGCTGAACTATATGATGATTCACAATTAACCGTGAAAATACTGATTAGTTTTATTTCTTTCTATAACAATTTTCTCTGCTCTCCGACTAAATTCTACCAAATTAAATAGTAGAAGGGTTAGAATTTTATAAAAGAAACGAAAAACAAATCTTTAGTTAATCACTTCAAGATTAACACAATATTCGTTCGTACTAAAAAAAAAAGGGACCACTTTGAAAAATCTCCATAGACCTTTTTTTAAATTTTAGTTGTTGGGATTGCTTTTGTGAGTACGGTTTAATTTAATACATGATTTAATAGCACTAAATGTTTAAAAACCAACTATGCTTGGACGAGGACTTTAAATATACACTTAATTGGTTCCACATTATTTGACTTTTCCTGTGGAATAAAACATATGTAATAATTATATAATTACGTTTTGGTTTCTTGTTGCATGCATTATTCAACACTTGATATATATTGGACACCAGTTATTGTTGTATATATTGTCGTATTATGGTTTGTCCTTTTATGAGATTAGCTGGTTTGTGTTTGAAAAAAATGTGGATTTTTGCTAGACAAAATTAGGTCTTTGTCATAAATATGGAGAATTTTGATTAAGACATAATTTTGTGTTAAATTTTCTTGTCATCTTCTCACTTGTTTTGGCATTAATCTATTCATAGTCTGCGTGTTCATACTTCCAACACTTCTTAGTGGTATCCCTAATTCAACTAGCTAACAAGTTTGGGAATTTAATTTATTGATTATTAATGTTTCAATGAAATTATTACGGGCTCTATTGTCTTATTCACCTTATATTTATTTAGGTGTAATGAATTTGGGATAATTTGCCTCATATTTTAGTGGAAATATCTTATGATCCTACGATGGGTAAAGTTGAGGCCCCAAAAATGTTCGATTCGAGTTCCACAAAAAATCTGAGTAATATTCTAAATTTTATAGTAAATTTTTGTTTTTGAAAAATACTAGTTTTACTTGTTAGTTATTTAGTCGTTGTAATTGATTTATACATTGTAGTTTATTATTGTAATAGATATTTTGGTAACAATGTAATTCATCCTTTGTGTATGGTAACCCTATACGTTTATAGTTTAAATAAATTAGTATGTTGAGACAAAATGTTCAACATGAACTCAAACTTATGACTAAGTTCATTTTTATAAGATATTGGACAATTATTATCTCATGAGCTAACTTTTGATGTGAGTTAGACCCTAAACCACTTATAGTCTAATCAAGAAAAATAAGTATTTTTTATTTTTTATTGCATTATCGTCTTAATTAGGGTTCGTACTTTATGGTCTTTTGTCTTGTTTGCCGACTTGAGAACTTTGTATACCTTCCCCAAAAGAAGCCCATGTGTTGAACTTTCATAATTGATAATAACAATATTTTTATTTTTTTCACAAAGTTAAAAATACATATATATTCCAAATATATTGGCTCTGTTTGGAACATGTTTGGCCCAACACTATCAATTTTTTGCTGGACTAAACATGGTTTGGAACAATTTTCATCAATCCAAAGCTATGAACATAATGAAATAAGATGCAACTTTCACTTTTTTGTCCACTCTAAAATAGGGTTATGACCTTTTTCTTTTTCTTTTTTATAATTGAATAGGGTTCTGACTTAGGCCCAACTAACCCACTTGCAAAAATTGCAGACCACTTGCAAAAAAGGTGCAGACCTATTAATTTAAGGTTTAATTAATTTATTTATTTTGTGCACAAAAAATATTAATTTCTTTGATAAATAAATAAATATTTTTTAAATAATATATTAATAAATTATTTGTATATTAAATTACACAAATAAAATTTTGTACAATAGTCATAATAGCATGCCCATCAATATAGAAATATATATTATATTGTATGTATATATATATATACTGAAATTTAATTTTAATTATTTATCTCATAAAAAAATATTAATTCAATTATCTTTCTAATTATTTCAACCAAAAATATTAACCTTTTTATTATTATTTTAATTACATTTTCAAAATGAAATGACATTTACCAACTAGCTTTCACCCTCAAACTCCAACATCCAAAATACATTCAAATCATAACTCCCAATTTTCAATTCATCTACTCATTTAGTTAATTCCAATCAAAATACATCCAAGTCTATTTTCAATAGTTTTGCTCAAATTTAGAAAAGAATCTTCAAAACTTTCAACCAAAATATTTTTCATTCAAAGTAAGTGAAACTAAACCAAAATACATCCAAACTAAAGCTTGGACAAAGAAGCTTATATTTTACCAACACAGTGTTAAAAGATTTTTTAGTTAAAATGGCTAAGAAAACGTGGCACAATTAAAGAAGTCAGAATGAGTTAAAAATGTTATACAAGTTTAACACAACCAATAAATTGGGTTTTAACTTGTAATTCATAATTTAATAATTGATCATTAATATTTATATGCAGCTCGTTCGAAAAGTTGTTAAAACTTAAAAGTCACTATTTCTCCAAAAAGTGAAGGATGCCAACAAAGTATGAACCGAAGTGCAACATTCCAGAAATTTGAATTGACCATAATTTGGGCTTCAATTGGTCTCTCGGCCCAAATGTTGTATACCATATTGACATGTGGCTTATGCAGGCCCAGTATACCATAGATACTAGGGCTGTCTATGAATCGGATTCTGATCGGATCAAGTTCGTTCATATCCGACTCCATTTATATATTTAGATTTTGTTTGGATTGTATTCGGATATATATTTTTTTAATCCAATGGATCTTGATCGGATTTGATCGGAATTTCGGATTCAATAAAATTTTCATTTAAAACATTAAATTAATTTTTTTTCCTAAAACAAGTTTATTAACTTTTCAATTTTATTTAAATTCAGCTCACATGTTCAAACTTTTTTTTACTAATATTCATATTTGTAGATGAAAATATTGGTTTAAATAAATTTATAAACGAGTTATAAATTATTATCTTCTTAAATTGACGGTGAAATATTATTAATGATACTTACTGTTATAAAACATTATGTATATATATCAT
This sequence comes from Penstemon davidsonii, assembly GCA_034814905.1. NCBI lineage: Eukaryota > Viridiplantae > Streptophyta > Magnoliopsida > Lamiales > Plantaginaceae > Penstemon > Penstemon davidsonii. Next base: position 46,512,289 of record JAYDYQ010001087.1, on the reverse strand, counting down.
TCTTTTTATTTATTGTCGGATATGGATCTTTAACGGATCAAATCGACCTAAATCCATATTCGCACCATGTATTTCGGATTACGGATCTTTATAATCGGATCAAATCAATTAAATCTCTAATCGAACAATTATTCTAATAAATCGAATCGGATTCGAACGTATCCGAATTGAAATCCGCCCGATTGACGGCCCTAATAGATACTAGTAATTGTTTGCACTCACCAATTATTAAAATTCTGTATGGAGTACAACTTTTGTAATTATTTAGTCACTATTTTTACTAGCTAGTGTTACACAATCGCATAAAAATTGTATCATACTTTTCTTTTTTTATTAATTGGATTCATTTCATTGGCTCGTGATTTCTTTGGACGTTTCCGGAAATAAGCTATAATTACAGGGATATTTTGTGTCGGTGGTGAATTCAATTTTGAATTTCCAGTTATTAATTAATTAAAGATTAGTGATCTGCCTAAAACAATATGGAATATATCAAATTGATTTTCATTTTAGTGGGGCTGCTGAATATGAACTACTAGGTACTGGGAAATCGTCTTGAGATTAATACACAAAACTCCTTGAATTTAGGTTTGTTATATATATTAAATTAGATTTAAACAACATGTATCGCCTTATATATAGCGTTTCAAGATCATTTCCTTAAATTAAAAAAATGAAATTATAAAAAGTCATTTGAGCTCTAACTTGTGTTCGGCTTGATTCAAGCTAGCTTAAGAGAAATAGAAGTTTTATAATGAGTGAAAAGTTGTCCTTCTAAAATAAAATTTTTGTAACATAGGTGTACATGAGATGTCCCATCTCAACCACTAAAAAAAGTCAACAATAAATTTGAACCATAATTTTTGGTCAAAATGTCCAATAATGACGTGGCATCGGACATGTAGAAAAAATAAACATATGTTAAATTACATACTAACTCTTTAATTAATATGTTTAAAAATTTCTCCCTTATCTCTAATTAATTTCATCTCTTTCCCAAAAAAATATCTCTCAAGTAATCAAAATTTTAGACGAAAAAAATCTCTCAAGTAATCAAATTTTTATACGAATTGACAATTAAGAACATCAGTATAATATCATTTGAAATAATTTTAGGTGAAAATGCACTTTACACCCCCTCTCAAAGAAAAAGGATCATATTATGTTTAATTTAAGTTATGTTTAATTCTAAATTGTTGTTATATTATGTTAAATTTAAGTTATATTTGACTCTTGGAATTTATGATTTAGCTCAATATGATCCTTAATATTTATTTTTATATATATTTAAACTTTGGGAAATAAAAAATAGGTTGACGTTTTTTGATATATATATATATGATTTTTAAGGAGAATATAAAATTATTTTACAGAAACAATACACATTCTTAATTTAAGATCAATTATGTGTAACGTGTTGCCACCAATTTTCAGAATTGTATGTAATATGTCGATGAAATGTCAAAATAAAAATATTTTGGTTCTTAAATCGAATTACAGGAGAAATAAAGTTGAATTCAAAGATGATTGCAGCGTGCGGAAAGAAATTGTGATATGAAACTGATACTATAACATTGAATACTAAATGAAGAGTTAATTGAATTGAAAAATGTACAAATCTGTTTATGCATATATAGGCAGGAGAAACTAAACTAATTAATAAAATGGGAATAGAGCGGTTGGGGGATGGTCTTGTGGGTGAGGATGGTGGTTGAAATTTTGAGATAAAATGGAAGAGATAAAATTATTTTAGAAAATTATGGTTGGACTATTTTCTTTGGTTAAGTCATGAAGGTGAAGGTGAAGATTTGGGTTGGACATGGAAAGATAAAATTTTGAGTGAGAAAATAACAAGAATAATGAAAGAGAGAGAAAAAATATTCTAAAAATAGAATATTTTTTGAAATATATTTGTTAAAGGGTTTTTAATGTAATTAAAAACATGTCTACTTTTTTCAAATGTCCCATTGCCACGTCACGTCGGACATTTTGACCTAAAAATGTTGTTTAGATCTTTTGTTGACTTTTTTTAATAGTTGATGATATGAGATATCTCATATACACCCCTGTCTAATAAAATCTCATTTTAGAAATCTCATTTTAGAAAGATCTAACTATCATTTCACAAAAAGTAATGATTTGACACCACTAATTCTCTACCACTACTTTTAAAGACATAAATATAAAATTGCATAAAAAATCCATTTTTTTAACTCTCACATAAAACCTCATCCCAAAACTCAAAGTAGTATGTTTAAAGGAGACGGGTCTAATGCATGGAACTGAAGGAAAAAAAAGAAAAAAACGTAAATAATGAAAGAAATTGATTGATTTGAATTGACCGCTGAGATTTTATAATTTTACTCACCCGCTGTAAAAAATGCACCCATTAAAGATGGGCCGTTTTATGTGATTGCTTTTGAAAGAAGCCTTGTGATTAAAAAGAGAAGCTCAGCCCATATCCAAGAAAAGGGCCACCGAATGATGATATTTAGAAGAAAAAAAGCTAACACAAGTTCAATACGACATCCCTTTGTCTTTGTGTACACTTTGGATGGGTTATGGCTCGGTTTCATAGGTCTGGATTTTAAAAAAATAGTTTGGATGGTTTAGGTGAAACCTTTGAAATTTCATTTTGTTAGGTTTTGGATGTTGGGTTTTATGGTTTTGAAAAAGTTGAAACTCCACTTGGATTGGTTTTGAATGTTAGGGTTTGAGAAAAAAAATAAGGTATTAGGTGTCAAATCAATGTCTTTTTAGAGAATTTTGGGAAAAAAATAGATGGTAGGTGTCAAATCAATATTTTACAGGTTTCAAAAGTTTAGAGATGAGTTTGTGAATAGGTTTGTGATGAGTTTCATGGGTTTTGCGAAAACTCATTTGGAAGGATTTTGGCCCGATCTCGCGAAACCCACGAGACTAGGCCAAAATCCATCCACATACAGCCTCAAGTTCTCAATACATTACTTAGCTAAGATTCTGAAAAAAAGAAAAATACATTACTCAGCCTCAAAATGTGAGTGATTATTTGGTACAACCGTTGCATGAATGATGTGGTGCAGTATTTTATTAAGATCCGTATAATTTAGTTTGCTTACTAATACATGCTGGAAATAAGATCTTAAAAAAAACTTCATACAATCCTAATAATTTAACGTACCACATCATTCGTGCAACGATTGCAGTAAATAATTTCTCACAAAATGTCAACTTTTGTTTCGGTTTGAAAAGGTTTTATTTTGGTTTGGGCTGAAAAGTTTTATTTGATATTGTTTGAATTAATAAAAAGATTCAATTGGTTTATATATAAAAAGAAAAATTGAAACATGTTTGAATTATTTTTTAATTTTATCCTATAACATAGTGTATATTATTCATGAACTCCTTTATTATACCGAAATAAAATATCATGAGAGTTTGTCGCTAGTATTCGACCAAATAGCTGCGTGTCACTTTCATTATTGTTTATACATATTAAACCAATTTCATTTAATATTTTTCATTTGATATTTTTTGAAGTTTTTTTTTAAACTCAGCTCGTTAATCTAAAAAGTAATAAGATATATGTGAAGTTATAAGTTTACTCCGATTAAACTCAATTAAAGTTTGGATGGTTTAACAATCAAATCAATTACAAACACAATAAGAATCAAATCAATCTTAACGAACACCTGGTCAACTCTGTTCGACTGGATCTTTCACGTAGTGTTGCAGATTTATAGCTCTTAAGAGAATCGTCATCCAAAGAAACAAAGTATAATGACAAATTACATCAAAACCAAAGATTTTATTGTACAACCCTACAATAAGAGAAACAATCTATCGGATCAGAATTTGTATATCACATCGCTTATCATTTTCCTCTTAAATCGTAATGTATCGTGAATCTTATCATTAGTTGAAGAAAATTAATTGTATCAATTTTTTGTTGTTAGTAGGGCCTGGCCCGACCATATAGCTAGGCAACTTAGGCCAGGGATCTCAAAAAATATATTTTATACATGTGTATGTATTTTAATTTTTTAGTTTGATAAACGATATTTTTTGTCTAATATAAATTATGTATAATGGAATTAGAGATGTAAGTTGAAGAAACTAGAAACAAATAAGATGTAGAAATGCTATCAGACTTGGATAATATTCAAATGAAGTTTTGCCCTATTGTAAAAGTCTCTAGAGTATTACTATGCACACACGGTTTGATAAACCGACATAAAATTTACGAAATCAAAAGCTTGATATATGTACTTACTGAAATTCGAATCAAAATGTAGTTTGATATTCGGTACAAACTTAATTACAAAACTTATTCCTTTCGATTTCGATATTATCGATCGGTTTACATACCAAACCGTTAGTACCGAAATAATGGTTTTTTTTTACTTAAGTAGTGTTTGTGACCATTAAAAAACATCTCTCACTTCAAATAACTTTGCCAATTGTGTCATTTTCTTTTAAAAGAACAATGGAGATTTTCAATTTGATCTAGTTCGGAGGGGTGATCTAGTCAAAATTTATATCGTATGAATCAGATATATATAGTAAGATACGTATCGTATCGTGTATGATTCATAAAATGCTTATCGTATCAATAATATACATAAAGTTGCACATACGACTTGTATTCCGTATCGTTCAACTTCTGTATTGTGTCGTATCACATGTTTTGATATATCGACAACTGTGATATACACTACTACTGTATGTTAATGTAAAATTGTAGTAAAATGAATTTATGTAAGCATTGGTAGGTGTTTCCGACAATTCCCAACGTCTTCTGGCACTAAACAGTGCTTGGCCGGATGAAAATAATGTCAATTTTTAAAGTGACAAAAAGAAAAAAGGTAAACAACACGAAATCACACTAATAATAGCAAAAACAATAGACTGGTAGTCTATAATAAATTGAATAAAATGACATAAAGAAAACTAACCACCATTAATTGTTTCTAATTACAAAAAAAATTAGTAAACATAAAATATTAACCCCCCCTCCCCCCCCACCCTACCTACCCGGGTCACAGAGTCCTCTTCTGATAGATTATGCACAATTTCAATAACCACTTAATACCACGAAATAGAAAAAGAAAAAGAAATCAATAAATGAATATAATGAATGATTTTGATTTATGACAACCCCACAAAATTACTCCCAAAAAATTTACCAATTGACATTTCCTGTTCTGCCCCTGCTGCAAGCCATTGGATTTCCAATTTTACCCTCTCCACTCGATACATTGATCAGTAGGCCTTGTTTTCTGCTGACCAGCCTTCAGCGGGCAGGGCGCTTGTACGGGCAGGACCATGCAATTATACTGTAGACACAGTGACGTGCTCACTGGAATCTCCACCGTCGGATTAATCTCGATCCCGGTCAAATAATTGTGCTGTAAATACAGAATCTGTATATTAGCCGCTAACAACCGGTCAACAAAGCTACCCGGTACCTGACCAGTGAACCGGTTATTATTCAAGTACAAATTCTGAACCGTTGAAAACATTGGAGAAATCGAACCGGACAACCGGTTGTAACTTAAATCGATGATCGGAATCGTCACTTGATCAACCGGTTGAACCGGGCCGGTAAACTGATTCCTCTGTAATTGAAGATTACTAATCGGGAAACTGAATAAATTACTTGGTACGCAGCCGGTGAACTGGTTCATACTAAGGTCCAGGTAATTTAATTGGTTCAACCGTGACAAAACCAGGTCGACCGGACCGGTGAGCCGGTTCGATGACAGTGAAAGGTACTGAAGCGACGGAGGAAGACCGAGCGGCGGAATCGGACCGGAGAGATTGTTGTGCTTTAAGTCCACTCGGGTCAGGGTTTGGGAAACAAAAACCGGAACCGAACCTGTGAATCGGTTGTTACAGAGAATGAGATTTGACAAAGCCGGTAACGTACCGATAGAAAATGGAATACTTCCGCCGAGTTGATTGAAGCTGAGATCGAGAGTTTGTAGCCCCCGTAGATTCCCCAAGTTCGCCGGAATCGCGCCGGATATGAAATTTTGACTGATGCCTAGAAATCGAAGGTAGTTTAATTGGGAAAGTGTGTGGGGCAATGACCCGTAAATCCGACCCGGAACGATGGTTAGTTCTGCTAGGGCAGTTAGTTTGCCAATGGCCGGGTCGATCCGACCCGTTAAACCTGGTGACCCGGCCCGTGGATCACCGAGATTGAGAGCGATTACTCTGTTTTCATCACAATAAACACCGGCGAAACTACAAGGTTCAGAAGTGAAATCCCATGAAGCGAAGAAATTCGACCCGGGTAAATCGCTTAAGCTCCTCCGAATTGACTGCAACGCCAGAAAATCATTTGGGTCTAGCAATGCGTGGGCCAAAATCAAATGGGTAAAGAATATAAAGCCATAAGCGTACATTTTAATTTCTTCTAAAACACTTTGAGTTTTTTTTTCTTTTTTTTTTTATTGCAGTGTAGTAAGTATAGAAAAAGGGGTTTATAAAGAATGTACTTTAATGGGGGCAGCTATAAAAGATGTAAATGTAGATGAAGAAGTAACTTCACAGGAAAGGAAAAACAGAGAAAAGAAAAAGAGAGGAGAAAATGATGAAAATTGCAGAACAAAGAGAGGAGAAAATGATGAAAATTGCAGAACAATCGAGTGGTTTTTCTTGGGGTTGAGTTAATAATTTGTGGGAGAAGGTGGAAAAATGGGACTAAATGCTGCAGGTGGTTGTTTCTCTACTGTGTGTTGTGTGTTGTTTTGCAGCAATTACAAGGTCGGGTTATTGATATTCAATGGTTATTTTTTTATTTTCTTCTGGGGTTTAGGAATTAGGGGACTGGTTTTTACTTAAAATTTAATTGGGGTTTTTGTTTTGTTATTATGGGAGGCTTGGATGGTCCAACGGCTGTCCGTGTCTACGTGGAAGTCAACGAAGCTGAGGTTCGGAGTGACATGTCATCACGTTTGGTTTATTTTTCCGGGAACCACGTGACATTTTGGTTGGTTGGAGTCTCTTTCTAATTTCCCTTTTCTCGCTTTCATTGTTTTTCAGTGGAAAGTCTAGTAATGGATGGTGACATGCGAAGGCATGTATTAAATTAAATAATATATTTGACGAGTAAAATATGCAAATAGACCCCTTGTACTTTATATTGTCAACCTTTTGTACAATCAACAAATTTTTTTTTTTTTTGGTGTTAAGATTTTATTAATTCACTACACTATAATGAAAATTAAGAGTTGAATGCAGATAAATATACAAAAATACCTCCATAAGTCACAAAGGGAATATCGCTAATTTTTTAGTTGAAACGGAGAGTTATTGCTACTTTTTTAATAGAGCAAGAAGGTTATCGTAATTTTTTTAATCTAACATGATAGTTAAAATTTGCAACGTCAAGTATACCTCTAAAAGGGTATACTTGACGTTGCAAATTTTGAAGAATACTCACATTTATAATGCATGAAACACAACAATTTTAGAGAGAGGTAAATGTCACCACAAATATATGGGTAGTTTTCTAATTTTATATTAGTCTAGCATGGATTAAAATTTTATTTTTGTGGTATGTTTCAGTTCTTAAATATTAGAAACTTTTTGGAAATTTTCGAGAAATATTTAGAAAAATTATAAATCAAGAAAAAATTTTAAAGTAGAAACTAAACTAATTTTTACTTTAGTTACCTCAAAAATAGAAACCATTCGATATTTTCGATGAAACTATTCGATATTTTCGATGAAAACATATCGTAATTCTGATTCGTGGTCTTCAGTTGTTAGTTAATTAATCATTGTAATTAGCTATACTGGAATTTGCTTTTTGGTAATTTATTATTGCAATAAGAATAATACTTCATAAATCATATGGAGAGTTTGGTCAAATAGGTGGTAGCCACCATCTGCTAGGGACACTTTTTATGTAAAAGTGTCCCTAAAAGCAGTGTTTTCAAAACCATACCGGACCGGTCGATCCGGCCGGTTTAACCGCTAGCCGGACATCAATCCGGTCCGATTGACCCCTTAAAACCAGTAGCCTTCCGAACCAGTGTGAACCGGTAAAAACCGGTAAAACCGTCGAACCGGTAAACTCGGTGAACCACTGGTTCAATATTTTCTACTGGAAAAAGAAATTAAAAAAATTGGACAGCTGAATTTCTTTTCTCTCACACTGTCACACCGATTTTCTTTTGTCACAAAACCACATGGTTATTAACTAAGAAAAGAAATCACAAAATTTGAATCTTCTAATCTAGAATAAGAAGAAAAAGTTACAGAAATACAAAATTTATCATATGAACAAGAAATAAAGGGAGAATAAAAAAAATAAAGGAGTATTGAAGCAAAAGCAAAAATAAATCAAATAAGACAATTAAAAATATAAGAGAAAAAGAGGAAATGGGGGCTGCAGAAGTTTGGGAGGCGGCTGATTTTGCTGCAAAGAAGAAGGTAGTAGGAAATGATAAATGTGAATGGTTTCTAGGGTTTTTTATTTCTTTATTTAAGAAATTGGATAACTTGGGCCTAATATTAAAAGATAAGACTTTGTTTAAAATTAGCCCAATGCCCACATAATAGAATTTTTTGATATAAATATTGAATAATTTTGCATATTTAACTATAAAAATTTGGATCAACTAATTTTTCACTTATTTAAGGATATTTGTTTTAGATTAATCTGGACATAATAGCCATTTTGAGATATTAATTTATTTAATACATCATGTTGACGACATACCGGTTGTATCGGTTGAACCAGTGGTTAAACCGGTTGAACCGATCTAACCAGGAACCAGTAAGACTACCGGTTCTATATCCGATCCGGTTATGAAAACACTGCCTAAAAGGGACCTAACATGACAGATGGTGACTACCCAGAGGTTAGCCACGAATATTTCGATTAAGTATATGGGGTCTTTCTGCACCTTACACTAAATGTGACACGTAAATTTATCAAAAAATATATAAATATGTGACACGTAAGAACAGAGATGCAGTTTGGGCAGGTGGAGTAACAGCGGGAGGTAGGCCGGTCCGACCAAGTTCGGGTCTTGTTTTCTTACTGATCCCAGGTGCAAATTTTGCAGTCCTCCATTTTAGTTTTCTTTATTTTACAAAAAAATTATTCTTATTTTCAAAAGAATTATTGGGAGTAAAGAATTATTGTGAGTTTAAGTGGAATAAAATAATGAATATGAATCTTAAAAGTTGAAACAAACTATTGATTATTTAATTCGAGATTGATATGTTATTACAACTTTGTTTGGGATTTGATTTGTTAATTAACAAATTCAAATTAAAATCCTATTACTTGTTGATTAATGTATTTGAAATGAGATTGACTTTAACTAACAAATTAATTAAATAACAATAAATAAATATTCTATATCATAAAATAAATTACTCATAATACAAGAATATTGTACTACTCTTTACAATTCAGATATTTTGTACATTTCATTTTTTTTAGAATACATTAATCATTCATCATTATATCATAAATCATTTCAATAACTATCAAAGTACAAAAATTTACAAATAATAGACGACTATCAAATACTAGTAATAAACAAGGTTTCTTTCTAGGTAAAAATGTAAAATTACACAAGTACAAGGATCTTTTGCTCATTTCTTGAACATCCCAAAAACAAGGTTTCTTTCAAGGTTAAAATTTAAAACTACCCGTATTTTCTTTTTTCAATTTTTATTACCAAAAGGGAGAATAATAGGACGTATTAATTAAGAATTGTTGCACTCACTAATCCTTGAAAGAAATTTGCAAAATTTCTCAATCTCACAAAATCGTGAGATCATTTCAAAACTTTAAACACTGTAGAAGGTATTAAGCTCCAATTCTATCGTTTGTATTCGGATTTGGCAATAATAGTACTTAATTTTTCTTTCCTAAGTAAGGGATATTGACATCATCTTCTCATGAGGCCCACTAAGTTAATGTGAGTGTTGGACATCCAACTATCAAATATATGTGGAATTGAAAATTAAAAAATATTATTTTATATTTAACTTGAGTTTATTTGAACTCAATTCGTCTTTTTTATTTATGTTTTATAACGTTGTTTCATTTAAGATTATTATTATTACAAAATTGGTTTGAATTATCGACCGGCGGTATAAATGTATGGTTCGGTCCAAACGAATTAAGCTCTTTGATATTACTGGACATGAACATCCCAACTCTTTCTAACTATTAGAATTCACTACATGGATTGGGTTAAGCTTGTAAGGTGAAGATTGTCCAATACCTTATAAAGTGGACTTAACTATGATTTTCAACCAATGTGGGAGATTTTGTCTCAATACTAACAGTTTATTGAGTGCAGATCATGATTTTATTACAAATTTATGATGTGAAGTATAGAGGAAGAGCTTGAACATTTATATGCTACATTAAGCCCGACTCAACTGATGTACATTCCTAGTTGTTGGAGTCTTAAATTGAAGGATGTAATTACATTTCTTATATTACTGAATGGGTCCCTTTCATAATTACAAATGATGCAGTACCTGAAAAACAAATTAAATTATTCAATAATTATTAAGTATAAATGCAGACATTCCTGCAACAACTGACTTTAATTATTATGTCTGAATAATTGAGACCATATCCTAATTTCTGATGCAGATGCAAATTAAAAGAATTCTCAAAATGTGGAGATTAAACCATATATGTTGCTTAAATATTAGGCCAACTTTTGTACATGTATCATTACTCATCACTACATAGTCTACATTGGCTTAGCATTTCGGCTACTCTTTTTCTTATCAAATGGCCCTAATCTATCACTCGGTAAATTCCACGGGGTGTCTATGTTCATTACACCAATCTCAACAACCCCATCATTTGCAATGGTGGGTGTGGGTGTGGGTGCAATAAGTAGATGTAAGACCATCACCAATGGTAGGGGCACGGCCAGGGCTTCAGAGCCCTGGGGCTGTCCCTGCTCGCCCCTAGTCATGTCTGGTCGTCTCCAATGGCAGAGTTTTGAGCCCAATTAAATTTTTTTTTTTCTTCCTCACTCTCACTTATAATTATAGTTTTTATTTTTTTAATATTAATATTAATAATACTAATAAATATTTTAATAATATAATTAAATTATTAATAATATTTAAATATTAAAATTAAAGAGAGTAAATAATCATAAATTAAAATTGATTCAAGAGAGGAAATGCAACAAACACGAAGGATATACAACAAAGAAGATTAAATACACAGGACTTGTATAAGTGCTTAATTATATTTTCAACTAATTCGATATTTTTAAAATATATAGCCACCACCAATATTGTAATTAAATAATTAAATTTTTAATTACAATAAAAGAAATTAAAATAAGATGTTGAATTTAATTATTAATGATTTGTCCATAAAAAAATTTAATTATAAATCAAATTAATTATTAATGATTTTAATTTTAAAAAAATTAAATTTTATTATATCAAATAATTCAATTAAAAAACCCACGATTTATTAAATACTAGTAAATATATAATAAATATACTAACAAATTTTACTACAAATTTAATTTAATTTAGGAGGAAATTTTATTTGTATTAAATATTTATTTAAATAAATAATTTTAAATTATTAAAAACTTAAAAAAAACAAAATAATTAAAGAAATAAAAAAAAGCAATTAGGTGGCGCCAAGTGGCGCCACCTGACTTAAAGAGGGTGCGGGTTCTTCCCCAGAAAATACACACGCCCCCCGGGCCGTGCGCAGGGCTCGCCCGAGCCCGGTGGCGGCCCCGTTCCCGCCCCGAGCCCCAACGGCTGGAGACTGTTTCTCCACCCACCTCGGCCCCGAGCCCCACCCCGACCATCTCCATTGGAAATGGCCTAACACCCGAACTTGTTCGACCGCATTCAATTATTTATAAGACGAGGATAACATTATCACATCTTAGGGGTGGGCATTCGGTATCTGGAATCCGTCCTGTCCCCGTCGAGATTTTGTAGTTTGGGACGGGAAATATAGTGGATTTTTGGGTTTTGGGAAACCCGACAAACTAAATCGGGACGGTATTCGGGTAATGTTTTACACCCGATCGGGAAAACCGAATCCCGAATTTCTTATTATACAAAATAAATTACCCCTTTCAATCAATATCTTACTCCCAAACCCAAGCCCCATCACCTACCCATGATCTTGAAATTAACAATTCATGATCATAAAGAAAAATATAATGTCATGAGGGAGCAAAATAAATAAAAGTGTCCTACTTCTACCATATAGGAGTTTAAAATTACTATTTTCGGGAAAGCCGAATCCCAAACCTAATATTTATCGGGAAACCGAAATACCGGGACCAAGTCAATTTAAACGAAATTCGGGTAGTAAAAATCAAAACCCGAATCCCAAAAATCCCATCCCGAATTAGTTGAAATCCAATGCCGATGCCACCCCTATCACATCTTGTGAACAAATATTAGGCCATCTCCAACTGAAGCCATTGCCTAGTTGCCCAATTGCCCAATTGCCTTGCCCTCATGCCTTTTCGACCCACCTAAAAAACTCATCTCCAACCTAAGGGCAATCAGCATCCATTAATTCATTTTCACAACATTCCCCACTCTCATTTTTCCTACTCTCCCCATTCAATCTTATTTTAATAATAATAATAATAATAATAATAATAATAATAATAATAATAATAATAATAATAATAATAATAATAATAATAATAATAATAATAATAATAATTATTATTATTATTAATAAAAATCATAATAATTTTTTTAATAGTTACACAATCATGAAAAATAAGGCATTCTTAATAATAAGAAAATCAACAACAACTAAACATAATTAACGGAAAACAACAACGACTAACATAATGAACGAAAAACAATAACACTTATTATTAATGCACTTCAACAAATCTTATTTATTTAATTCATGAAATTAAAAAAAAAAATAGCACCCGAGCCACTCGCACAACCCCGACCCAGCCCCCGACAGCTCCTGTAGGCACCAGCAGGCGCGTTTGCCTACCGGCAGCCTGCTTGCCGGGTTCCCTGCCCCGTTCCCCCCTGCCCGCCCTGCCCCCTTGCCCGCCCAATTGCCCTGAATCATCTCCAACCGAACCGAGCCGACAATCTCCACTTATGCCCGGTTGCCGGCTCGATTGGAGATGGCATATGTGTATATATATATATACATACATACAATACTCGTAGAGAGTAATTATAAGACATGCACTTGAATGGATTTGTATTCGAATTTTCTCCACCTTATTGGATTTTTATTGGAATTTTCAGGGGGTTGTTTCTTGAAGATAAGAGTATTTTTATAAAATTTATAGGTTATAGGGATAACTAATTAGAAAACATATTACAAATTGGATTTTTTTAGAGTATCCTCCCTATGTTCCTTTTTGTCTGTCGCTTTGGAGAAATTATTTTGTTCCAAAATATCTATTGCTTTAGGATTCAATGCGACATTAATTACCTATTTTTCAATTTTACCCTTATTTATTAATCTTAATCTTATTACCCCCTTTTTTGTTCTCTCTCATTTATCATTACTAACTAACAAGGGCATCTTAGGTATACCTTTTGCTTTTCCCCCAAAATTTATGCTATTTATTAGATTATTTAACAGGGCCGGCCCTAGGCATTTTGGGACCCTAGGCAAATGTAAAATTTGTGGCCTCATATGATAAGAAAATTGTGTAATAAATATTATTTTATTATATTTTTTAAAATGCAAATGTATTGATTAATATACATTTTAGTTTTTACGAACTATATTTTTCTATATTGATAAAATGACAAATGCTCTTAATTTTCTGATATAGTTAGTCGTAAATATATTTTTATTAATTATTAATTTTGAAAACCTTCTTTTAGCAAACAAATATCATAAGTGTGATGAATGTAATTAATTATATGAGTATAACAAATGCACATTAATAGAAATAAAATTTACTTGTCAAAAATCAATTAATTTGTCGTTAAAATGTATCAGAATAATTTTTTATACTCGTATAAAACTGCGCTACAAAATGTGACTGACATAAGCAACGTCAAAGTTGATAAAAAATTCAAAATTTAATAAATTAAACCAAATGACTTTATATTTGATTCAAGTTTGGTCAATAAAAGGTGGTTTAGACCACACCATATCAAACTTGAACATTAATAGCCTTAGAAACATGATTCGAGATCAACTCGATAAACTAAATATAAATATTATGTAAAGTTACTCGGGCTTGAGCTCCTTTGAGCTCGTCTTATTTAATTAAATACAATCTAAATTTTGATAAGAAAATTAACCATTTTAAATAATACATCGTTCGACTCTATTTTGTACACTACATTCCTAAGTCCTTATATATCATCTAACCATGTATAAAAAATAAATCACATTCCAATTATTAAATTACAAATATATATACATACATCTACCAAAACAATTGGGGGCCCTTCTACCCTCGGGGCCTAAGCAAAGCAACCGCCTAAGTTGCCTAGGGGGAGGGCCGATCCTGTTATTTAATACACATGCAAAACTCTAATGCAACGGATAAAAAGAAATGGAGGGAGTAAATACTACACATTTCCTAAGGTTAGGTGAAACTATAGAATTTTTACTGTTAGATCTATTAATCACCAACACGTCCCTACGGTTAACTTGTTAATAAAATGACATGAATGAATACCATCTACTGCTATACAGTAGACAATTTACAGTGTTATGAACATGCTTTTGAAGTCCTCATTTTTATAAGACAAACGCGCTAACAAACACACACACAATTCAAAGAAAATTCAAAGAAAGGAAATGGAAAAAGAAAGATGAAAGTAAATCAAAGAGTAGATGTAAAATGCTCCAAATTGCTCCAATACAAACTTTACATAATCCAAGCTGACACTAACTTAAAACAGATTGTCTTAACATGTTCAGAATTTGGAAACAAAAAAACAAGGTCGAATTCAAAAGGGACATTTCATCATCTTTTGTTTTCGTACTAGGATCTAATAAAATCTGTAATCTACAAAGGGAACTGCCCCACCAGCTTCCAAGATTTGTCGCTCCAACTACATTCAACATATAAAATTTTATTACGATGTGAAGTTAATATAACTAATGTCTAAAGAGAAACATAATTTACAATAAATAAACGACCCGAAACTAGAAAGGAAGTAAAAATAGAAGAAAGAACATCATACATCCTTCTTTTACTAGTTAAATTTAGGAGACACAGCATAATAGATTATAAATAAGCCATTTGATGGGATGCTAGCTAAAAGAACAACATGAAATTTCAATATTAACAACCATTTCAGAATAATAACTCAGTTTGAATTTTTCAGAGTTTGATGCAAATGTTGGATAAATTATTCGTCCCAAGACGTAAAGATACTATAACTAAGAAATTACTTACCCTAAACAAAGTTTCCCACTTGTTCTTCACAAGATAGAACTCATGTTTTAATTGCTGCAAACATCTCACACACCTGCAACAAAAATCGAGAGCAGGCAATTTAAATTGTGAGGTTGTAACCAATGTGTCGTTTGATTTCTAAACAAAGAAAATACGAGCAATATATCATTCACTAGGCTATGCAAATAGACAATATTAAATACTAAATTTTTTGATAATTTTCCGAAAAACCTAAAAAACTGTAACATGTCGACGTAGAAACTACTCTGTATATTCGTTTTGATCGACCCAAAAAATGTATCGGTATTTCAGAAAATTGTAACACTTATAAGTAGAAATTAACCAAAACAGAAACGTTTTCGTGTTCTGGATAGAAACATACGGAAATTTCAATCCATGATCGTCATATTTAATTTGCGGTAATCAATGACACAATGAATATTGACTTGGAAAAAAACAAAATCGAATATTAAGGGGAACTTACCCATCAAGGTTCTTCACCTCACATAAGCTTTTAAAGGCAATACACATATTCCTCACTCTTAAGGCACCCATGCTGTTATTTTGAGAAGAAAAAACACAAAGAAGTTTCCATAAAACAAGTCAATGAAAATGATATGTACATTCAAAGCCACATCTAAATCTGTGATTCAACTCTCTCAATAAAACATATATTAACTTAGATGAGCAAATCAAATCAAATCAAACCAGCAAAATACATATTTTTGATAAATTGAACCTCAAAAAGAAAATCAATAATATTATAACCTGGAACTGCTGCCCTTGAACTGGTGGACATGGTCATCTACCTCCTTAAAGTTTACAACCTGTTGTTGACTACAAAATTAAAATTGAATTAACAAGGAAAATAAGATATATAGTTAGTAAAACTGAAAATCCAGAACAATTAATTTAAATTAAAAAAATATGAAAAATCAGGATCGAGTAAATGAAACTAACAGAGCTGTGGTCAAATTAGTCAAAATCTTCTCAGAATCCTCAAAATACTCTGAAACCAGTTCACATACAAAATCTGGAGTGCTCTCATCTTGCAATTTCTGTAACTCTACAAATTGACTATCCAAAATCCCCTTTTCCACACAACCACGAATCAAAAATAAAAGTCAGATTCAAAAATCTGCCTAAAAATTCAAACAATTAAAAAGAAAAATGATTGAAATGAAGGCAAAAGAAGATAGAACTGACCTCGCGATAAAGAGAAGTGGAGAAGTCTACAAACTGTTTCTGCAATTGCCCCACAATCTCCATTGCTCTTTGTTCCGTACAAACAACGCCAAACAAAGTCTTCTTTTTGGCAGATCTGTGTCAACTTTATAACATTATACAGTATTAATTAAAAAAGAAAAGGAAACAGTATTTTGTTGGTGGAATTTTAAAGGGGTGTGATTAAAACCTAATAAGAAATTAAATGAATTTTAAGGGGATTAATGATTTCTGAAGTCAATAATATTAGATTATTAGTACTATTTCTTGACTTAAACAGATAAGCGTTACTTTTCTGGCGAATATACACCCTGTATTCCACGTGCCACTTTATATGGAATTTTTTTTATGATAAAACTTTATATGGACACCCATTTTTTTTTCCTTTTTGGTAATTAACTTTATATGGACTTGGTCCATTAACAATTTAACGCACGTAAAATTATTAGAAAATTTTACTTTTGGTGTATTGCATTCATCATTTGTTACTTAAAACTCTTTTATTTTAAGTACGTTTTATAAAATTAAATATTAGAATTCTTCTAGAAAATTACCAAAAACTTCGGGTAACATTTGAAAAAGGTATTAATTAAATAAATATGTTGAATTACAAACTACTTCATGTGTATGTAGTGTGGTGAGAAATGACGAGGGCATGTGAGTATTTGGTTTTTGCTGAAGTGAGGGCTTGTGTTCAATGGAGCAAGCAGAGCTTTTGGCCCTCTCGGATTGTTTGAGCATCGCGTGGGAAATGAGATTTAGGAATTGGTGATATAGAGTTATTATAATGTTATTTACACCCTCTTGTAGAAGATTGATACTTGGACCCCACACTGGATTTCATTTTAGTAGATTGCGGGGCTCTACTTGGCTAAGTCATGGATTGTGTCCCTCTGTCGGATCACAAGGTCGGCCAACTCGGTAGCGAATGCTTTGGTCAAGGTTGGCCTCACTTCGGGAATTGATCTGCTCTGGATGGAAGAATCCCCAAATTTCATTCAAAATTAATTGAAAAGATAGACATTGATTGCCCCTTTTCAAATAGAAGATGTTTCACTTAAGAATGTTTTATGTTTTTTTGTGCAAGCATATGAAAATTCCAATTTGCATGGGTAGTTCAAGTTTATTCAAATTACTTGCAAATCTAGTAAGAGAATACTTATTAATTTAATTTCATATTTGGAATAAGTTCATCGAGTTCAAAACATGTATTACAACAAAAAAATAAAATAAAGAGAGAGATTGAAAAGACCACATATAGAGTCCAAATTATTATAAAGAGATAATTCTTCAGATCTAATATTGTGTAACGTTAAACGGAAAATAGTAATTTTAGGCATATATAATTATAGTTGTCTTGAATGGATTAATTCATTTGCGGACCCCATTAGGGACGTAAACATGCTGAGTAACACATTGTTTAAGTTTGTTTTGAGTTTTGTATCGACTTTGAAATTGTATTCAAACTTAATTTGAATGTTAAACAAATTGAGCTCGGACGAACTTTTATCGAACAAGTCAGAGCCAAGTATCGAGTAGATTGCTAGTTTTACATATGTTTTGTCACCTTGGTTTATCAAATCGAACTTCAAAAGTTATATAAAACTAGAAAAGTTATTCAAGCTTATTTGATTTATTTGACAAACCGAGCTCGAACAATTTTTATCGAACTAACTTAAGCTTAATATCAAATAAATTGATTTGATTTTCAGCCCTACCCATTCTTGGGCAACAGAATCCGTAACACAATCAGGGATGACAAATTTAACATCACGTGTCTTCTTGTTTATGTTTCCTTTTTGAGAGATTTGCATACTTCTACTAGACCATTTTAATGATTCTAATTTGCTACTTTTTATCACAACCATAAATGACATTTGTACGATTTTTCCTAGCAATCGTACACAATTATATTGCTTAAAACATGCTTTCTAATCATCTCACCCCATATACAAAACGTGTCCAACCAATTTCAAAATATTAGCTTTAAATGTTTTAAGAAACAATAATGGATCAAATAAATGTTTTTCCCCCCTTCCTATTATCAACTTTCAATTTTCATCTATTTTAAGTAAAAGGAAAAACAAAACAAATTTTCCATTTAATTAATTTTACTTAGCTTGACCTGTAACCCCAGTAGCAGAACGATAAATTGATAATAGAAGATAAAGACGATCAAAATAATCATACAGTTTTTTCTCTCTCTTTTCATTTTTCATTTCTTTTATCCTTTTTTTTTTCATTAATAATAGTGCTACACAAATTAGAATCAACTGCTAAAAGTTACCTGTACATGGTTGCCCTGAGCATCCAAAAAACACAAGAAATGTAAAACCCAAACCCCCCAAATTCAAATCCATCTTCTCCAGAACTTCATAACAATTTTTCTATGTACAAATAGTATACAACACATAAAAGAGCGAGCTAACGAGCGTACAATGTCCCATACGCCCTTGCAACTCGATCCATTTTGTAAATGTCATAAGTGTACCGGTATGAGGCATTAATTAAGCTGCGATAAGAAAGAGATTGCAAGTTGAATTTAGACACGAGCAAGGCATTATACATTAATTAATGAGATGACAAATTAATGAATAGAACCACCTTCTTCGGAGAAATCAAACATCCCACCACTCCATCCTTCTTCATTGGGCTTTTCCTCCTGGGTATTATTACCACCGGAGTCCACCTCATCAGTCGCAACTTCAGTTGGCTTATTACAGTAGCCTTCCTTACAGAACTGCAAAAAATCTACCTTTTTCTCTGCATCTGAAGTCATAAGAATAATTGATATTTATGCGAGAACGTTGTTTTGATTTCAACGAGGATTTATGAAAAATGACTTCTTTCCAATTATACTAAGCAACACAAAAGGCAATATGTGTTACTACATTTTGACCATTGAAGAGAAATGCATATCTTACCTCCTTCAGGGCTTTCTGTAAAGCTAAATGTCATAGGCATTGAAGGACGAATAATACTTGTTGCTACATTGGTCTTTTCTCTAGTTTGACAACTATCAGCTGAAATACTAAGATATCTTCCCTCAGAAGAGACAGATCTGCATAAAACAACCACACCATTAACGCTGTTACCTTATTTAAAGGGGCTTATGAAGAAACAAATCAGTTCACCAACAGGTTGCAGATTATGTACTACATCAAGAATAAAGCAAAACAATAAGATGTAACCTAGATAACGAGCAAAGTATGAGGTATTCACCGGTCAATCCGGGCAGATCTTGCTTTAGGGAACTGGTCAAATACAGGCAGCAAATCTTTGCGTCTTATTTCAACTTCACGTGAAGGAGTCCTCTCAATCTCAAACTCCCGACCAATATAACATTCTGGTTTAGGAGGTTCCATCACATAGAAATGTACATGTATCTAGATGATAATTGTGTTAGTTTCACAAAGACCACCAAATAAAACAAAGACATCATCAATAATATAAGGAAACACTACCTTTGATTTCTGCCATATGGGTAACCTGCAGGAGTGTATTTGCACTTCAGCATTAGACAAGTACCAGTGAGATCTCTCTATAGACTTCGATGGACCACTATCGACTAGTTTTTCCTCAACGTCACTAGCATTTTCTGGAACAATCTCTTTATCAAAGACGCTACCAGAAATATATTCCTCCCTTTCCAAATTATCCAATCTTCTGCACACATCCCACCATTGTATAGGTTCAACTTTCAACCTTAACTCCTCGTTTTGTGAGTTTACTTGGTTAGTTGACCAAGATTCAGTTCTACTATCACCCAGTTCAGTCCCCATTGATGATTGAATTTCATGTTGAACCACAAAACCAGAAGGGGTATAAACTAAGATATGCTCCAGTGAATTACCATTTGAGTTAACATCCACAGAACCAATAGAGTTAGAATTGTGAAAAACTGCAGCAACTGCTCCAGATGGCACCCATATCTTACCAACCATTGAAGCAGCAGCATTACTTACTGAATTAAGCAAGCCAGAGTCACTGGATTTTATACGAGTGACCACAGAGAGGGTGCAAGGAGGTGGAGGTGAAGAATTTTGCTCATTAGTGGTGAAAGATGAAGTAGACCACCATGGTGGAGTTGAAGCTAAAAACAGAGAGGTACCCTGCCCACGAGTACTTAGAGCTTGAAAACCGACATCACCCCCAAAAGGGGACAGAACAAAGATATGACAAGTTCCTCTTGAGGATACAACAGCAATCCACTTACTGTAGCTACTGAAGCAGATATCTTGGATGACCTATAAAACAAGACATAAAAAAGGGATCAATAAATTCACGAAACTCAAGACCTACTGTGAAGAGAAGATGGTACTAAAGAAACAAGTAACAAAAAGTACAGGGCATATACTTACAGCAGTGGTTAAACCACGATACAGCTTGTAAAGATGGACATAAGAAGTACTCCAGTCACTACAGCCCGATCCGCTACACGTATGTGAAGGCATGATTCGGAAGATATTAATGTTATTTCCGTACACTGAGGCAGTGACAAGAAGGGTCCCACTTGGATCAAAACATAAAGCAGATATTGGACTTGTATGAGCCCTAAATTGTGATACAACCTCCGAGCAAACAAGGTCCTTCACAACAACCTGCAGATGATGGATGCATTAAGAAGAGAAGATAATAAAGTAATACTTTCACAAGGATTAAAACTCAATAAACATAATGTAAAAGCACATGAAGGGGAAACTTTCCAATCTTAAACTTCATGCTTACTCACCAACTATCAAATGAATATATAGTAATATTATCACCACTTAGTACTTACTAATCCAGCATTCTCTGATTCAGATGCTGCTAGCTTCCCAGGTTTCCAGCCAGGAGAATTAGGACCATCAGGAAGTAGCTCCGGATAGTACTTAGATAATTTCTTGTATCCCATGTCCCCGAGGGTGAGTATCCCGGACGCTAAGTGTTTGCTAGATTCCATTGCATAACGAGCCATCAAACTGCCGCTTCCAGGATAAGTTGATGGAATAACACTAGATGCAAGGCTCTTTGGATTCACCCTACCCATATTTAACATAAATGGGCGATTGGGAGTATAAGCCAACCATCTAGGTCCCACAGCCATTGGACCATATCCGGCGTTGATCCCGAATGCTCCTTGCTCTCCGACACGGGGAACAGGATATGTGACAACTATGAATTTCTTCTCAAGAGTAAGGGTATCAAAACAGTATATCTGCAAAACATATAAATAAACAATCATCCCACATATCATTATTTCCAAAAGATAGTTGATTCTGGCGTAACAATAAGATATACCATCAAAAGTAAGTGTATCAATTCATACCGCTTAACAACTCCATAAACCAATCATCCCCCGAATACTGTATCTTATTCGTAAAGGATCTCGTACTAACATATCAACTATCTCTACATCCAAGAATCAGTTTGTGGTAAGTAACTTAAGCTATTTCCCATCAGAGTAAGAGAACTCAGACTTTTGTCATGCAAGCAGATGGTTGAGAATATAATTTCAAACCTAACATGCTAAAGCCACAGTTCAGTAGGCAAATAAAAAGAGGAAGAAGGTACCAAGAAGAAAAAAGAATATCACATGCAAAAGGTGCAGAATCTGGAAAACAAAGGTCAGTAAGACAATAATACAAGACGACAATGGACCGTCCTTATTAACTTGAGCCACTAATATGTGGTGCCTTATTTGGCTTCACGGAAATAATCACATGATTACAGCTAGTCTCTTTCTTTCTAACCTTCTTCCTTTTCATTTCTTTTTTGAGCAACTAAGAAATCTTACAAGTATCAATGGATTCATCTAAAGATATACTTACTTGTTCTTCAAGACCAATAGCTACTATTCGAGGGCTGCATCTAACCATCAATACAGCAGACTTAAAGTCGATGACCTTCACATCCTCGTTTGATTTCATCGAGTAAAATCGAACTGCAGTAGGGGGGTCGAAAGAGGTCCCATATGGTGACTCTGCTGAACCATATCTGACAGGCCCTTGGCCAGCATTCTGGAGTCCACTGATTCCTTCATCCTCGTCCCCTCCAACAACCACCAGTATAGGATGTGATGATTTGTACTTATCAGCACCATCAAAATGTGCAGGAGCTGGAAGCATCTGCAGGAAGGTAACTGGTCCATCACGCCTGGAAACCAGTTCGCTTAAACCAGAGGCATCCTCAACATCGAAGACTTGAAAACCCTTAAGATAACCAAGTAACAGGACACGTCTAGAAGCAGATGGACTAAGCTCCAATTTGTCAAAGCCTGCCCACAATACCTGATTGACATAGAGGATCAGCTCTATACCAAGTAAAGGAGCAACACTGACAAATACAAGTTATTCATCCTTAACAAAGAAGACTCCTAGATGAAAGGAATAATAAAGAATTTATATTGTTACTTTGTAAATGATTAAATCTTAATAAATAAAAACAAGGTTAAGTATACACACATTCAAGGTCTAAATAAGCATTAAATCGGCGTTTGCATAGTTGTGTGTGATGTCCTGCACAATTATACACACATTCAAGGTCTAAATAAACATTAAATCAGTGTTTGCATAGTAGTGTTTGATGTCCTGCACAAATTAGTCAGTCAGATAGCTGATAGGCAAAGATTAAAAGATAAGTTCTGCAACAAAAGGACTGAAGATAATTTCTTAAAATTTTAAAATAAATGGATATAATGAAGAACAGAAGCACAATATTGGGTTACGAAATTGGATACTAGATTTGATTCACAGTGCACTGAAGAATGAATGTGAAATACCGATCACAGTTCCACCAATAATTCTTCAGTCATCAGTCTGAGCATCTTGTTGCATTAATAAATGCCCTGTGAGTAATGATAAAGGAAATGTTTGCCCTAATCAGATGATCTAACAGTACTTCAAAGCAACTGACGTCATTTATTCCATTGAAACCACGTGTTATAGTGAAAACGACAAAGGTGAAAACATTTGCAGAGATTATGGGGAAGAGAGAAAGGGACAAAACTAAGTAATATATGGAAAGTGCAGATCAAATAAAATGCAGACACAGTTTCTTACAACGAAACTCTGAAGTAATCCTTCTGAATTATACACAAATAAAACAAACAAGTGGATAGTGGTTTATAACTAAATGCTTTGGTTCAATCAAGAACGAGAAATTACAAAGAAAGTCAACGAAACTCACCTAAACTGAAAGCAACCAAATAAAGCACTAAACTCAAGATAGCCAGAAAAGAAACAAGTTGTGAAAAGAAGAAATAACGCACAACAATGATACACTTGGGGAAAAAAAAACAATTAGATTCCAGCAAGTTAACATATTTGCAGTGAGGTTATGACAAAATTCTAGAAAACTATGTAAATGATTAAACAAACAATTGGATAATTTTATATAAGAACCGCTCCAAGTCTTTTATAATAAACATTAAAACACTAAAAAATATCAGTTGTAGATCAATTCAAATACGACAAATCAAATAAAAGCACTAAGGTCAAGAAAAGGAAACTATCTAGACGAAAAGTTTTGACCAAACTTCCATACTAAAGAAATAATACAAAAAAGGATAAATTTATATAGTTAACCTCCTCCAATCTGGGCGAACATTAAAAAACTGGAAGACTTAAATAAACTCACTCCAATTACAGTGAATCCAAAGAACAATAAAGTCAAGAAAACCAGGAATGTTACTAAAACAAAAAATTGGATAATTTCCTCTAATTCAGCTAGATTCAATCATGAACATCAGAAAGCTATATAGAAAAAAATCATTTTAATTAAAAAATATCAGAGCAAGAAAATAAACCATTACGGAGAAAACGATAATACACTGACTCGATTTCGTTCCATAAAAGCTCTATCCGGTATGTACATCAAACAAGCTGGAACAATAATTTTCGTTAGATAAATTTTGAAGCTCAGTTTCTACTTCATGAGCTAAAAATTAAAAAATTTAAGCTATTCGAGCTTGCTCCAATAAAGCTTGTTCCAGCTTGGTTTGTGTAACAAAAAAAACCAATTTCAAACACATTTCAAACTTGATCAAAATTTCATATAGAAAAAAATTATTTTAATTAAAAAAAAGCAGAGCAAGAAAATAAACAATTACGGAGAAAACGATAATACACTGACTCGATTTTGTTCCATTAAAGCTCAATTCGGTATATACATCAAACAAGCTTGAACAATAATTTCGTTAGATAAATTTTAAAGCTCAGTTTCTACTTCATGAGCTAAAAATTAAAAATATTAAGCTATTCGAGCTTGCTCTAATAAAGCTTGTTCCAGCTTGGTTTGTGTAACAAAAAAAACCAATTACAAACACATTTCAAGCTCCATCAAAATTTCAAACCAAGCTTGGATAATGTATAATTCAACAACAGATCTTTTACACCCCTAGGGTGGATATTAAGTTTAAATGCAGTTCTTCCAAACTATTTAATAAAAAAAAATTCCAACAATAGGGTATATCTCTACATTTAGATGTTCAACTTCAATCAAGATCAATAAACAACTAATCATAATCGTTTCAACTTTAATCAATCAAACAAAAGAACTGAACTCAATCACCGAAAAAAAATTAAATGTTAGGGAAATAGATAAGCACGTATATAGATAAAATTCACTTGAAAAATCGGTCAGAAATGTAGACCTGCTCTTTCCGATCGTCCCCAGAGGAAGAAATGGAGGAGGCGACAGATGCACCGGCGGAGCGCACGACGGTGCTAGCATTCGTCGACACCGTTTTGATACAAGATGAAATAATTCTCAAAGAATTGGGCAGCAATTTGTTGTTTTTTCCCTTGCTTTTCCTCATCTTTTTATTTTCTTATTTATCCTTGAATTTTTGTTCTCTCAACCTTTTCCAACCGCCACCGACTCACCAATAAGTTCCGATTCTACTCCCCCGCCGTCGTGCACCGCCGCACAGACCGACGTGTTAATCGTATCTCCGTAGATCATCAAATTCTACGTTCACCGGGAAAATGACGACACCCGCCGCTAAGATTTATTCGATTTAATTTTTTTTTCAGTTTCCTATTTTTTGCGTGTTTTGGAGTTTGACTTGAAGAGAATGGTTTTATCTACTGTTTCTGGGCTCGGTTCGATATTTATACCCGCACGCGTTCGCCTCCGCTTCTTGTGTGTGTTTTGCGCTGTAAGCGAATCTATCCGCATAATTTTTTCCGAAAGAAAATTTACATTTTTACTCCATTTTCTTTTGCTTTGTTGAAATTTAAATCCATTTCTTCAATTTATTTGGGTAAGCTTTCGGGACAAGTATTCTTGTTTGACAAGAAAAAATTGCCTGTTATATATAGATAATAATCATGATAAAAAAAAATCGATTAAACCACTACACAATTAGGGCATAGGTCAAGGAGTTTAGATAATTATATCATGTAATGTATGGTATTATGGTTATTAGGTAATACTATGAAGCTAGCTTTTAGCTTTTTATTGAGTTTTATTTTACTGATAGTTTAGCTGCTGTATTATCAATTGGTACAAGTCAAAATATTTCACGTGAAGTTGTAGGGATCAAGATTTAGTATTTTAAAAATTATCTCTTGAAATATATCGATTCAAAAAGACCTATTTTTTTTTACAATTGGAGGTTTCGTGCTGAGTTTTTAAAAGTACAAGGGGTTATGCATTAAAAATTTCACATGGTAGTTTCATGCAGATTTAACATAATACATAGGATCGAGTATCATGCATTTAACCCATACGAACTTGATTAATAAAACATGGAAGTTAAACAATTACCGTAAACAACTATGGTTGAAGGTATATTTACGTATTGAACACTTCTTTTATGTCGTCTTTCAGTTATCGCCTATACGATTTATTTTCGTGGCATGTATGTATTGCTCCAATTTTTATGGTTGGAGGTAACTTTGTGCATCAACGTTTTCTTTTATGTCGTCTTCAGTTATCGCCTATTAGATTTATTTTCGTGGCATGGACGTATAGCTCAACTTCTATGATTGGAGGTATCTGTGTGCATTGAAAGCTTCATTTATACCGTCTTTCAATTACAAATAACCCATAAAATTTATTTTCGTGGCACATCTGTAGAGCTTCAATTTCCTTTTACGGTCATGTATTTGCATGAAAATTTTACGAGGAACACGTAATTCCATATTCGACCTAAAGAGTTAAAAGATTAATAACTTCGAAGATGACACAAATAAACTCTAGTAAACTAATCAAATTTGTTCCCCTAAAAAAAACTAATCAAATTTGTACAATTTTGACATTGAATAGGAAATTTCTTCTTCATCATTGTTGAGTCATTGACATTATTGATTCTCAAATCTATTTCGAACAAATATTTCATATAACGCTGAATATATCTTTACGTACAACACAAATTAACAAGAGTAGGGCTGGAAATTGTGCCTTGTGAGTCCAGCTGCTTAAATACTATCGGACTTCATGGTTATAATCTTAAACTCAAATACCATCGAGTTTCACACTCATTAGGTAAAGCTCAACAACTAATGTATTTAATCGGGCTTATATCGAGCTAATTCACAATAGCACATTTTATTCACTTGATTTTTCTTTTTTGCACATAAAAAATACTGTAGAGTGATTTGAGACCATGACAGTGATGCGGTTGATAATAAAACATCCTGTTATTGCTTAAAAATTTATTTTTATTCTCAAATATTGATCCTTACTTTTATTCTTAGATTGAAAAGAATTCTCCATCTATCACTTAAATCGTAGTCCCAAACCTTATTTTTGTTTTTACAATGATTTTTTTTTATAGTTTTCATTCTTTCACAAGGTACCGATAGATGCCTAATTTTTATATTTTATCAATTTAACTGGTCGTAAGTATTAATATATTTATTTTAGTCGGATTTTATTCTGGTTGAGTCTCATTAAACTCAAATTCGATTCATAAATTAATCGGTCCTAGTATTAAGGCTCAAAATAGCCCCAATTCACAATTATTCAGGTTGGACTCAAATTCAATTGAGTTGAACCATTGGGCCTCATGTTGACCCGACTCAATTGATAATCATACAGAAGAGTAATACTTTAATTTTATAAAATAATCATTAATCCATCGTACATTATCTAACATCTAGAGTAAATCAAAGTTAATTTTATTACACCACGTCATATATATCTACGACTGCATGAAATAATTTCTCTATAAGTTGGAAGGGATGGTAAACAAACTATTACAATTTAAGAAAGAACACTCCCATTAATTGATTAATAGATCAATTTGTTTAAATCATATATATTTTTTGAATGTATATTGATATTTAAATTTTGTAATTTTGACAAACCAATGTGCAATAATAGTACCAAAATGTCCTAGTTAACAACTTTATTGTTCATAACCATATATGATCGATCACCAATATGTTGTCATACAATTTCTTGAGCCGTGTAGAAATGAATGTTTGGAATTTGGAAAGAGAAAGTATACTAGAAATGGGGCTCTTATTTCTTTATATTTATTTTGGGGAAGGGATAGATCATAATATATTAGGTATTTGGATAGGTATATCTAATTGACAATAATGAAGAAAGGCCTAATTGAGGTCCCCAAACAACATTGTTATCCAACCACTTTATACTATTCTTATCTTTTTCTTTTTTAATTTATATCTAGTGTTAAACAATTTGTAAGGCAACTAGAAATTAGCACCGTCGCCAATGTCGAAAACTTAATATTTGGGCCTACAGCCTGTTATGAACAGATATTGATATTGATGGGCCTATAGCCTGTTCTTCAATACAGGACCCTAGGTTGTGAATGTGACCGTTAAGACAAATATGACCGTTTGAAATTTTGAGGAATTAATTTTTTTACTTAAAAGACCCTATAGGTTATACTAAAAATATTAAAAAAAATCCTATCGGCCTACAAAGAACCTTCATGGCAAAATGTCAAAATAATTAAGGATTTATTTTGGAACATTTTGTATGAAACCTCTAAAAGGAGTTAAATTTTCCAATTCATAGGCATATACTCCTATATATAGAACATTGTAGAATGGAAATTGTTATATTTAAATTTAGAAATAAAATCGAAAAGAGAAAAGCCAAGATACTAGCTATTTTATCTTTTCTTCATTTGGTTTTCAAGTTGCATTTTACAAGCATAACACTAGAGATGCTAAATATAAAACTTTTACTATAATATCACATGAAACTGAGATTTCATCGTCCAAAATTGCATCAATTTGATGATACTTGTACATATATATATATATATATAATTAATATATATATCAAACAAGAAGCAAATGCCCACTTTTCTACTTGAAGCTGGTGTATTCTTCAGCACTAAAAAGCTGTTTATAATACTTCTTCCAACTTGACAGCTTTTTACATTTTCTGATCAAATCTAGACTCCCACAGCTTCCTCTTAGAAGCAATAGAATCTGCAGTCACAAAAAATAACCAACTTTAATATGCATATAATTTTATTAATGTAAAAATAATTTCGGAAATGTACATGCCTGACTCATGCGAGGACGCTTAACGGAAGATTGCTGCACGCATAGAGAAGCAGCCAAAGTCACGAGATTCATATGTACGGAGTTATAGTCTTCAGCAAGAGAGGGATCTACGAGCTCTCTAATTTTGTTCTTCTTCAGAAGAGGTTTAGCCTAGCAAAAGTTCAAAGACAGCAATACATTACATTTCGTTTTACACCAAAACGAGATAAAGGATCTAGTAATTGGCACTTTGCACCTCATAAATGCATCACTTTGAGATATGCAATTTGAGGGTGCAAAGTGCCAAAATTGAGTATTTCTGGGGTGCAAAATGCCAATTAATCTAAAATATCCGTTCCATGACAACAGCAATTCAGAGTAGTCATACCCACATAACAAGGCTTTGCTGTGAGTAATCCAGGGCCTTACGGCCAGTGATAAGTTCCAAAAGCAACACCCCAAATGCAAAAACATCGGTTTTTTCATCAACTATTCCGTGCATTAGGAACTCAGGAGCTAGATAACTGCAGAGACAACAAGGATTATTTTATGACCAATCTTCTTGAATATGTAGTACAATATTGTACTAAAATAGAGTGAAAAAATTAACTAATGTTTGGCTTTCTCACCCGAAAGTGCCTTCGAATTTTGAAACTGTAAGGTGAGTCCATCTCTCTGGCAGCCATTTTGCAAGGCCAAAATCACATATCTGAGTTCAAAGTCCCTCGAAATCAAGACTCGACTCGAAAATTACATAAAAGTATTCAAATTTTCAGAGTTTCTAAATATACCTGAGGCTCAAAGTCCTCCGTAAGCAATATATTAGCAGCCTTAATATCTCGATGAATGATTCTCCTTTGACAACCTTCATGAAGATAAAGCAACCCCTTAGCAATCCCCAATGCAATCTTATACCTAATATCCCACTCCATTTTCTCCCTCGAATCTTCACAACCAAAAATCGACAATAAAAAACAACATTAATTCAGATTAAATGAAACACGAAACTTTTCAAAGATTAAAAAAGAAATCATGAGATGATGAACTAACTGTGAAGCATAGAAGCCAAGCTTCCAAGAGGAGACAACTCGAGAACAAGATACATTCCACCTTCAACTCCATAGCCTATCAATTTAGCCGTATTGGGATGATTTACATGAGCCATAATCCCAAGTTCCGATAGAAAATCCCCTGTTCTTTCTTCTTGTGAGCCTTTTGTCAAACGCTTGATAGCCACAAGTTGTCCACCAAACAAACAGCCTCGATAAACCTCAGCGTAGCCGCCTTTTCCGATCAAACATCCTAATGCAATGCAATACACATTAGACATTCAAAATAAATCCCAAGTAATTAAATAAAGTTCTTTAATTGACATTATTATACCTTGGGAAAAATTATGGGTTGCAGTTTGAAGTTCTGCAAAGGTGAAGTTCTTCCATTGAGGTTTGAAATAGTTTAGATTACAATCTGTAAAGGGGTTTGGGACTCCATTAAATCCCCCCCTCATGCTACTGCTGAATCTTTTTGAGAATTTGAGGGCATTTATAGGATGTAAATTGGGTAATTTTTTGTGGGATTTAAATCTCAAAAATTGGAAAAATTCACTCAATTTTGAAGAGGGTTTTGCTTCAATCTGGGTTTGTGAATCTGAAGTGCTGGGTTTTGATGAATCTGTTTCGGATTCAGCACTCCTTAAGAAATCCTCAAGAACTGTATCAGGGGAATAAGGCTTTGATTTCTCTTTCTCCTCCATTACTTCAATTTGAAATTCACTACTCTGTAAAGATACAGTACACAAATTTCAGAAATATCACAATTTGCCTTTTTTTACTCAAAATTGTTACCAATTACATTAGAAGTTTAGAACCCAGAAAAGAAGTAACAATGAACAACTCATAAAACAAAAAAAAAAAAAAAAAAACCGAAATTGAAAGTACAGAAATGCAATAGACAAATTGTTTGCGTATTCAAAACACATTTAGATAAAAATCACAGCAAATAATATAACAAGCGGCGGAAAGATGTACGTACGGAGTTGAGGAAAGTTGTGCTTATCGTTTAACAAAAGCTGACGTCTCTTGAAGCGGTTGGGACAGAGAATGCAAAAGAGATAAGCAAAAACAGGGGGTTTTGATAAAAAGAAAAATTCTATTTTTTTTTTTTGACAGAGCAGAAAAAACTAGTGTGCTTTTTGTAGAACCTTTTTTTCTTTGAACAAGTTATTTTGCCTTCTTTTTTTACGTTTGCATGAAGGAAGAAAACTGATAATTACTATGTATAGTAAGGTTGTTCTTCGAAGACAAGGTGCGGGATTGTACTTTACCCCACCCACCAAAAAAGTTTTCTTTCTTTTTCTTTTGGAAGTGAAAAAAGATCAAGAGCAATTTTCTCATTTATCCGGAGGTATCCTAGTATTTTTCTAATTAGATTGAAAAATCTACTTGATATAAAAAAAATTGTTAATTTTTAAAAAGTTGTTATTTTTCATACATAAATATAGAAAAAATAACAATTTCATTTTAATGAATTATTATAATTGACTTTTTATCTTTTTATTTTCTTGCTTTTCTCCTTTTTTATTTTCCAATTTTCACATTTTTCTCTCTTTGTTTGGTTTTTCCTACTACCTTAATATAGATGGACAACATATGAATGTAAATGTTGGTTGAATATTATGTTTGATAGAATTAATCGAAATTTTAATTACATAATTTGGTCACAAAACTATCAAACCAACTATAAAATTTTAATATACTTTTTTTCCCCATTTTTTGCATAGACTCTGTAAGCTAAATGAGGCGTGGAATTATTCATTTGACTCCATACGTCGTCACTGGATAGTAATATAGCATGTCTTGTAAATGGTCTATGTGTCCCTTACTTGACATTCAAGATTGACCGGACCTTTTATTTCCATTTGATCGACCCCCGTCAACCAGACTCGTTGATCGTCGATCGATCAAGGTTTTGAGACGAATTAGAATTATTGAACTGGGAAACGAACTGTAGTTCCGCTAATTGAGGTTTCAGCATTGGATGATCTTTGTTAGGATCAACCCCAATGAGCTCATTTACTAATCTTATTTGAGTGCAAGTAAGGTTCCCATTCAATAGAAGAGTT
This sequence comes from Penstemon davidsonii, assembly GCA_034814905.1. Lineage (NCBI taxonomy): Eukaryota > Viridiplantae > Streptophyta > Magnoliopsida > Lamiales > Plantaginaceae > Penstemon > Penstemon davidsonii. The sequence goes on along the minus strand of JAYDYQ010001087.1, from coordinate 46,480,106 downwards.
GTTCGAGTTGATTGGCTAGAGCTCCATTATGATCTATGAGGCTACATTTGGACATTTGATAGTTGACTTGGACTAATTTGAGAGAACGAAGTTATCCTTCACAGGTACCCAATTTTATACATTGAAAATATTTTATCAAATTTAAGTTTTTTGTCTGTTTCTTTATATTTTATGGAAGAATCTATAAAATTACCAAAATCCCAAGTTTATCTGACTATAATAAAATTCCTCTTATTTGGTGACTTACAAGTTACAACCCCCCCTAAGAAACACTTAAATTACAAAAGATTGTAAGTTTCTTTATGAAATTTAATTGTCTGATTATTTCAGAAAATCATATTTTTAATAGGTGAGAAATTATTTCATGTAACAGTTGCATATAAGCTTATACAATCAATTCATTTTCTTTTTATTAATACACATTATATCTTGAAACTTAAAATTATTAATCAGTAAGTTAAAATATTATTTTTCTTATTTTGTATATTGCATTAAAAACATATACAACGACTAAATATACTTTTAAAAGAAAAATAAAATTACACAAATAATATCAAAAAGGATAAAATAAATAAGGAATTGGAGTCTCCTATATATTCGAATTATATTAATACCTACCCCACCAGCAATTATCTTTAATCATTAAAACTTAAGTAATTGATGGCGTAAGGAAATTTCTGTCCCCCAACGGGTTATAATCACTCCACAATTATTCCAACTCACTGAATTATTTTCTAGACTGTTCTACTAACAATGTATTCATTTGTGATTTTACTTAAATTAAGAATGAACTGGCAATAATTACCCGATTAGCTCTTAAAATGCACGCTTTCAGTTGTCTCTAATTATGATGACCACTAAGAGGTTTTTTAGTTTTGATTTTTTTTCTTTTTCTGTACTTATTAATATTACATGTTAAACCCATATTCTAATTAGAATAACTCATTTGTTTTAGTTTTCTGGGAGAAATTTAAGAGATACGTTGAGTTTTAGAGATTTTCTCGATTTTTCGTGAATATGTGGATGAAAAATTTATGAGTTTTTATATGAGAACGGCACAAATAAATCTCAAGAAATAATACAATTCTTACTAAAAGTTCATGTATTTAATTATATGAAATGAAGTATACATCATGATTGGTTATTCTTGTTAAAGTGTTCCTCAAACATATATTTCACTTGTTTACTAAAATTGTGCGTAACTTGGATGTAAACGAGCCCACTTATAATTTAATTTGACAAAAATAAGAGAAAAAATGAATATAAGAAGTATGAAGATAATAATCCACATCTATATAAGGTGCTTTTGAAATTTCATTTTCATATGATATGAGGTGGTGCATTTTGGTAGGTGCCATATTTAATGAGTGTGGTAGATTTGAAAGACGAAGTGCCATGTTATCAAATTAAAATTGAAAACTTCTTTATGAATAAGATTAACTTTATAAGAGAAACTTAACAAAAAGTTTGCTAATTAATCATTTTCCCCTCTAAAAAACTCTTTTTGCTACTTCTCCAGGAATGTGTCATGAACTGGATTTCATGTGAAGCTCAATTAAGATTTTTCACTCTTAGGCCTTATTCAATTGCAGATTAGTGGGCTCATACCAACTCATATTTGAACGCACTCAAACGCTTGTATTTGGTACAATGGGCCAAGGCCCAATATATCTACTACTTTGTATATTTTATCTCCCAAACCCACTTTCCTCTTCTTTCCCCTTCTCTCAGGACAAATCCAATGCTGGGGGCTAGGGGGAGGGCTCCGGAGCTCCCCAGCCTCAGCTCATGTCTATTCAAAATCAATTCTGGGACTTTCTACTTCATTTAATTTCAATTTAATTCTTTTTCACTCTCACCATTATAATAATTATATAATTATAATACTAATAACAACTTATAATAATAACAAATATAATAATAATAATAATAATAATATAATTAAATTATTAATAATATTTAAATATATAAATTAAGAATAATAATAATAATAAAAACATTCATTAAGTTGCCGGAGTACAACACGAAAATACATCATCGAATTAAAAAAAGTTCTACCACGCAACAAAGGAAAATAAAATAAAATACAAGAACACACATCATCGGCAAGTGGATATGACAAGATTTTAATTAATTAAGATCAAAACCACCTCTTCCTTCACTTGACGAACCTCCAGATGAACCTGAAAATAAGCGTTTTGTAAGCCATTTTTTTTAATTTCTTTCCTTAGACCCTTCCAATAAGCCTTCGTATCTGGAGTGTACGAAGAACAATCCATGGACATAATTCGATATTCATTAGCGATTTGGTCGTCGATTCTTTTAGCTTCATTTTCTCGTTCTCTTTTTTCGTCGTCAATTGTTTTTTGTTGGAGATTATCCTCATGCCTTTTTTGGCATCCCGCCTCTAAGAACACTGCAGTTTTCGACATTTGTCGCATCCTTTCATTAAATTGAGCAGTTTTTTCTAAGCTGGACGAAGCCTTTCCTTTGGCTTTTTTCGCACTCTTTGTTCCTGTTGGTCTCACACTATATTGGTGCGACGAAGGAGTCTCCAAATTTTCCTCGTTGGGCTCCGTTTGACTCGGTGAAAAATCATTCAGCGGAGGTGACGGATAATAAATACCTTCTTCTCTGTCAAGCGTTGGTTGAGAGGACATACCAAGCATGCATTGAGAAGTTTGAGATTGAGTTTGGGTTTGAGTATCTGATTCCACTTGCGCATTGCTTATGTGCTTTAATACATGCAGAGTTCCATTTGTTCATGCTTTTGAAAATATATTTTTTCCAACGGCTAGTAATTGCATCTTTCGTCCGTACTTCATAAAGGACACTAGCAACATCGAGAATTTGGTACATCATTGTGATAATCTTCATCCATAAAGATTTTCCCTCTTGGCCTATACCGGCTATATTGTCCTCAGAACACTCGATGTATGCTCTCGTCGACGTTATATCTTCTTCGTTCGACCAAAGGTGAGACATTTTTGGTTTGAAAATTTCGTGTTTGTTAGAAGAGGTGGATGTGGAATGAAGTTATGATACCAAAGTACCCATTTAAATAGAGAAATTCTGATAATAGATGAAGATTTTTTTACTTACGTGGCAAGTTACAATTCGTTGATTATATTTGATCAGGTATTCTGCAATCTAAATATATAGATGAAGTCACAAGTTTATGTACGCCATTTATTTCTTTGTCTTTTAACTTTATAAGATTCCCTGCCAATTATCAACATTGGCAGGATATGGGTAAACTACATTATTGAAATTTATTTTGAAGTATTATCAACTTTACCCCCTATCTGATCAAATATCATCAATTTTTTCAGAACTTTAATTTTCCTCCACAATTTGGTATTTGGATTGCAGAAAATCTGATCAAATATCATCAACTTTTTTGAGATATTTAGCTGCAATTTGTATTTATTTGAGAAGTCACAAGTTTCTGTACGCCATTTATTTCTTTGTCTTTTAACTTTATAAGATTCAGAACTTTAATTATCAACATTGGCAGGATATGGGTAAACTACATTATTGAAATTTATTTTGAAGTATTAGCAACTTTACTCCCTATCTATTATCCGAATTCCTCTATTTAAATGGGTACTTTGGTATCATAACTTCATTCCACATCCAACTCTTCTAAACAAGCACAAATTTCCAACTCGAAAATGTCTCGCAATTGGTCTCGTGATGGTTCTAGTTCAAGTTCGAGCCAACATAATTTTTATGTTCAATATAATGAAGATGTAGAAGAACAAAATCAATTTGACGAAGAATTTTCTGAATTATTTGAGGAGGTTCAACAACATTCTGTTTCCATTGCATTAGCTCAAAGTAATGAAACTTTTGCATACCGTGGTTCTGTTCCCGGGCGTGAATTTAAGAACATGAACCACCAACAACGGCACATAACACTAATGGAAGATTACTTCGTGGAAAGACCGTTGTACTCAAATGAGGATTTTCGACACCGTTTCCGCATGAAGCGTCCCTTATTCCTTCGTATTCTTGCGGACTGCGAGCGAGTAAACCCATACTTTCGACAAAGATTCGATTCCGTAAAGCGACCAGGGTATTCACCCATATTAAAGGTAACGATTGTTATGCGTTTATTAGCTTATGCATACACAACTGATTCCCTTGCCGAAAATCTTCGTGTAGCGGAGACGACGGCTGCCGAGATGCTGCGGAGTTTTGCACTACCATTTTAAGTCTGTACAAATACGTGTACCTTCGCCGTCCAACGCATGTGGATCTGGTAAGACTTACACAAAAAGCTGAAAGGCGTGCATTCCCAGGGATGATCGGTTCCCTAGATTGCATGCATTGGTCATGGAAAAATTGTCCAACTGCATGGCAAGGGAGCTATTCGGGAAGAACCAACAAACCCACCATTGTTCTTGAAGCAGTGGCATCACATGATACTTGGATATGGCATGCCTTTTTTGGCGTGCCTGGAGCAATGAACGATATAACTGTCCTTGGTCGTTCATCGTTGTTCGACGAGCTCACTTCTGGAACAGTCCCGGGTGTTAAGAATGTGGTGAATAATAACAAATACTACATGCCGTACTATCTTGCTGATGGTATATATCCTAAATGGAGAACATTAATCCAATCATTTAGGAATCCCAGAACCCCTTAACAACAACTATTCTCAAAGTTTCAAGAATCATATCGAAATGATGTTGAACAAGCTTTCGGAATTCTTCAAGCTCGGTTCCAAATTGTAAATCAACCTGGAAGAGAATGGCATATAGAGGACTTGTCCAATATTATGTTGTCTTGTGTAATACTTCATAATATGATTGTTGAGGACGTACGTGATGATTACAGCGATGATGAGTTAGACGACGATGATACAAACTTAAGAACATCTCGTAGGGCTCGTGCAAAAATTTATGATGTAGGTAAGATTTATAGCGAAAATCCAGAAAGAAGAAATCAAACATTGGATGATTATATGTCGCCTAATAACACAATGCGATCGACATATATCAATGGTAGACTTCAAAAAGACTTAATGGCCCATGTGTGGGCAAAATTTGGATCGCAGGCATAAATCGTGTTTGTGAGATGTATTTAAAATTAATTCGTATTTTGTTTAGGTGTTATATTACTTAAGTGTTTTTCCACTTATTTGTTTTTATTTTGTTTAGGTGTTATATTTCTGAAGTGTTTTTTCACTTGTTTGTTTTTATTTTGTTTAAGTGTTTTCTTGCTTAAGTGTATGTTAAATTGTTTGTTCTTATTTTATTAATCAAATTAAATCGTATTGTTCCAATTATTTTTCATTGCAAGTTATTAAATTTCATTATGGTGATTTAATGTGATAAATATATTAACAAAAATTTCAACACAAAAATATTATAAATAAAGTATGAGTTTGAATATTTTTGTCTAAGTATTTAAATTATATTTTCAAAGTAATTGAAAAATTATATTGTTCAAATATATATATTGCCACCAATATTCTAATTAAATGATTTAGTTGTACTTGTCATTTTTTAAAATAAAATTAAAATGTCATAAAAAATATGAACAATAAAAGTTAAACAAAAAAATTTGAACTAAAAACTATATCACAAATTACATAAATATACTATACTATTAATTTGTAGGAGCCCAACCCCTACCCCCAGCCCAACCCCTCCCATTGGGTTTGGCCTCATGAAAATAAAAAATCTGATAACTTCTCCGTTCGCGACCATAACATTTTGACAAACAATGGATCAAAATAATCAAAACCAAATTTCAGATTAACAAGACAAGCACAAAGGGGAGGAGGCGACTTCAACGTTAAGATTTACTCTTGAATTATCGAAGGCTCGAAAAAGGATGCTGGCTTTGTTTGCTACTGAAGGCGGACTAAAATCGAAGAAAAAGGCATTGTCTCCCAGAATTCTCGGATCAGGGAAATTGGTTAGAGAAGCTTGGATAAGTACATCCTTGCATAAAATTGGAACGACAAGTATGCAACAGATACCAGGATGTATTTTTACTTTCTTTGATCACAATATGTTTTGTACAAATTAGAGTTAGAATGCATAAAAGTTAGAGATTGTGGAAGCTAGGAATTATTGTTAAGTTTGTATTCATCATAGATGAAATGATTGATATTATATTTAAATAAAAATATTGTATTATGAAAAAATGCTTGCCTCCTTTTGAGTGTGATTGATGATATAATTTTTTTCTGGTTATTTTCCAAAATTTATTATGTCAAATTATATTTTTTTATTTCTTTCAATTGGGCTTTTTTTTTCTTCATTTTATAAATAGTTGAAATTTAGACTATCATTTTAGTCTTCATTCTCTTTATATGCCAAACACATTATTATTCTCCTACTAAATTTTCAGAAACTACTATATAAATAAAATTTAACATGATTTCATACTAGTATGCATAAAATAGATAATGGTTATTGGTGACTCTTTAAATTAGAGCAAAAGAGAACAACACCCCTTATGCTTTGTCTAACTCTGAAAAAAATTTCCTGTATTATTTTAACTCCCAAAAACCCCCTGTGTCTAGTTTTAAATACCACACTCGACCCAAGTAGTATATACTTATAATCTTATTTTTGACTTTTGGTGGAATGACAACATTACCCCTATGTGTTTGTTTTTTTAAAATTTATTTATTCTTTAAGAAAAATTAAATATATACTACTTGGGTCGAGTGTGGTATTTAAAATCAAACACATGGGGGTTTTGGGGATTTAAAATGACACATGGGGTTTTTTTTGGGAGTTAGACAAAGCATACGGGTTTTTTTTGTCTTTCGATGTCAGGGGTAAAATTGTCATATCAAAAGCAAAATATGAACAAATACTTGCAATTTTGGCTTTTGAAACACACTCTTTTTTTTGGGGGTGTATTTGGCACTTATTTGAGATCACAGGGGTTTTTTTAGAAGTTAAAATAATACAGGGGAGTTTTTGGGAATTAGACAAAGCATAAGGGGTGTTTTTGTCTTTTGCTCCTTTAAATCATGTGGGATTTGTCCCGTCAAAAAAAAAGAAAAAAGAAAAAAATTATGTGGGATTTGGGATAGGAAGTTAATTCACCAGAAGAATGAAATTAAAAAACAACTTTAAATTTGGTGGATTTGGGATAGGAGCAAAATTAATTGGGTTGAACAAAAACAACTAAATTTTAATTATGTGGGATTTGGGATAGAAGCAAAATTAATAAGCCGGATAGGACCATAACAGAAAAAAAAAAGAAAAAAATTAAATTCATAAAAGGGTCAGTTACGTTCTTTCTAATAAAAAAGTTAAAATTAGATTCATAAAAAGTGTCAGTTACGTTCTTTCTAATAAAAAAGTCAAAATTAGATTCATAAAAAGCTTCAGTTACGTTAAAAGACGAGACTGGACTCTGATTAGTTTTCCAAAAGCTCGCGCATAAAATAATATGTATACATACATAAACATTATATATATGGATAATTAATTTTTATAATATTATCCATGTATATGTGTAATTTCACATGAAAAATACTATATACTAAATATATGTAGGACATTTTGAAACGGAAGTTTGACTAGTCATCTTATTTAGATATTCAGTACAATTCAAACGTTATTTTGTAAACAATAAAATTCCTAGCAATCAAATTTTGGAAATCAGATTTCATTCCTTACAAACAAACGGGGCCTTAATATTTTCCTTCTATGTACATCCAAACATCACCGGGCCTTGATTTAGTTTCTTGTATATGCCAAAAAAGATAATGGTTATTGGTGACTCTTTAAAGGAGGAGGATTTTTTATCTCACACGATAGTTCATCATTCAAGTATATGTGTAGACCCACACAAAATTTAAATATGTATTCTTGTCAATAAATCTAAATTATGTGGGGTTTAGGAAAAGAGCAAAGTGTATTCATCAGGTGGGCCCAAAAAGAAAAACAAGTTTAAATTTTGTGGGGTTTGGGATAGGAGTAAAATTAATTGGACAGGATAAAAACAACTAAATTTGAATTACGTGAGATTTGGATAGTACCAAAATTAATAATCCGATAGGTCTATAGGAGAAAAGGGAAAAAAAAAGTTAAAATTGTTTGGGATTTGGGATAGGAGCAAAATTAATAAATCGATAAGATTTGGAACATAACTAAAACAATGAATCAGTCATTAATTGAAATATACCGTGGTTACTTTTTTCTTTTTGATAATATAATATTGAGCAAAAAACAAAAACACCCCCTATGCTTTATCTAACTCCCAAAAACTCCCCTATATTATTTTAATTCCCAAAAAATCCCCTGATCTCAAATAAGTGTCAAATACACCCCAAAAAGAGAGAGTGTGTTTCAAACGCCAAAATTGCAAGTATTTGTTCACATTTTGCTTTTGATATGACAATTTTACCCTGATATCGAAAGACAAAAACACCCCCTATACTTTGTCTAACTCCCAAAAAAACCCCATGTGTCATTTAAAATCCCCAAAACCCCCCTGTGTTTGATTTTAAATACCACACTCGACCCAAGTACTATATACTTAAATTTTCAAAAAGGTAATATAAATTTTAAAAAAAACAAATACATAGGGGTAATCTTATCATTCCATCAAAAATCAAAAATAAAATTATAAGTATATACTACTTGGATAGAGTGTGGTATTTAAAACCAAACACAAGGGAGTTTTTGGGAGTTAAAATAACACAGGAGATTTTTTGGGAGTTAGACAAAGCATATGGGGGGTTTTTGTCTTTAGCTCATATAATATTCGTTGATATTAAAATAAATACAAAGTCGAAAATGGGTATTCCCGACAACAATACACATTAACAAGAATTAAAACAAATGGAATACAAATCGTGATTACTTGAAAAAGAAAGAAAAATCTAAATAAAGAAGAAACTCACAGGCATTATTTCAAAAAGGGCACAAGTTTTATTCTCATCAAGTCTATTTTCTTTCATAAATAAATTAAATACAAAAAGAAAAAAAAGAAAAGAAATCGTCGACAGCAGGGTTCGAACCTGCGCGGGCGAAGCCCAACAGATTTCAAGTCTGTCTCCTTAACCACTCGGACATATCGACCTTATTATGTGTACATTTGCCATTGTAATGTATTATATATATATATTATATTTATCTGATTTTTGAACTTTCATATATTACCTTTTGTTATATGTTTATCTGATTATTGAAACCTTCATAATCTCTTACTTCTACTATGAAATATATATACACCAATACAATTACACTAAATTTTATCATTGGCATATGGTGGAAGGTCATCATATGTACTTAGTAACAAGTTATTTTTACTTTTATTTGTATCCAAAATTATTGATTTCTACATTCCACCACAAATATATTTTTGAAGTCTTTTGCCCATTGGGCTTATTCAACAGATTACTGTATCATTTTGTAACATATTTGTGCTACAATTATTAATAACACTTTTCGAGAGAGTGACAAGTTATAAAAAGTATGTACGAGAGTATTTCGCGATTGAGTAGATTTGATGAGATGGGCATTGACGAGAAGTTTACTGTCATCGAAGAACATTAATGATTTGGTGATTGGTTTTCTTTGTAATTTGATTGTAATTTCATAGATTTATAATTTAATGATATTAAATATAATAATATTAATGTAATCACCATTTCATAGATTTAGGGCAAAAAGGGATTTTAGGGCCTGTTTGGTTAGCTGTCAATGAATGCCATTGAATAGTATATAAGATGCCATAGATTTCTTTGCAGGGAAAGTTATATTTGTTTTTTTTTTAAATTTTTTTCTTAAAGTGTTTTTTGGTTTTAGAAGAAAAAGAAATGTCCGATAGAGTATAGAGAGTAAAATCTAGAATAGACAAATTCTTGTAGATTTTATAACCTTTTCAAGTGTAATAACAGAGTTGTTCTATTTTTTTTCCAAAAGAAGTTACTAATTGATGAGTGGAGAGAAAATCTTTAAAAAATAAAAACGAGATAGAAAATTACTTCTCAAGATCATAGAAATACTGAAAATCAAACCAAACAAAGCCTTTAAGTCCATGAATCTGCTAAAAAAATAAGAAAAACACAGCAACAAACATTTAATTAAATAAAGAAGAAAACTTTCAAGTTCAGTTTATGGTAACAAAATTCCAACAAAATGTACATCAATAATCCATTTGTAAACCAGATTCACCATTCATACTAGCTAGCTAGATTGTTTTCCTTCTCCAAATCTAAACTAGAGCCAAAATATAATCAATTCTTACCTTTATAACGAGCAAAGATTCGTTTCTCGATTATCGTCCTGCAAGAAGGACAATCATTCATACCTTGCTTCTCATGGATTTTACAACATTCCTCTGGGGGTGGGGGGGGGGGGGGGTGGGGGGGGGGGGGGGTGGGGGGGGGGGGGGGTGGGGGGGGGGGGGGGTGGGGGGGGGGGGGGGTGGGGGGGGGGGGGGGTGGGGGGGGGGGGGGGTGGGGGGGGGGGGGGGTGGGGGGGGGGGGGGGTGGGGGGGGGGGGGGGTGGGGGGGGGGGGGGGTGGGGGGGGGGGGGGGTGGGGGGGGGGGGGGGTGGGGGGGGGGGGGGGTGGGGGGGGGGGGGGGTGGGGGGGGGGGGGGGTGGGGGGGGGGGGGGGTGGGGGGGGGGGGGGGTGGGGGGGGGGGGGGGTGGGGGGGGGGGGGGGTGGGGGGGGGGGGGGGTGGGGGGGGGGGGGGGTGGGGGGGGGGGGGGGTGGGGGGGGGGGGGGGTGGGGGGGGGGGGGGGTGGGGGGGGGGGGGGGTGGGGGGGGGGGGGGGTGGGGGGGGGGGGGGGTGGGGGGGGGGGGGGGTGGGGGGGGGGGGGGGTGGGGGGGGGGGGGAGTCGATTGAAAAAATCGAATTAATTTACAAAATATGATTTATTTACATCTTTTGTATCTAAAGTATCACTTCCATAGATCAAAGGTGTAATTTTTTAAGTTTGAGACCAAAATTGCTAAAGGTCCAGTTTCACATGACTAAAAATGCAATATATTTTTCCCAATACACACGTTTCGAACTAGTGATTGATAAATTAAAAATAGAGGCATGTATTGGGTGGAGAAGAGCCAATAAATGGGTATAAGTAATAATCTAATAGGAGTAATTATATGTTTTGAGATTATATTTAAATCAAGAAAAAGGCAATTAACAATACAAAAACTTATTATATACTTTGAACTTTCAGCTGATAAAGGAGTGAATAGCAAATTAACTCCCTGTGTTATTCTTAATAGGCAAATTAACTCCTTGTGATAAATAAAAGGGCAAAATACCTCCCTGTGATATTCTAAAAAGGGCAAAATACCTCCCTGTGATATTCTAAATAGGCAATTTAACTTCCTGTGATAAGAAAAATGGCAAGATACCTCCCTGTGTTTTTATAAAAGAAGCACATTGCCTCCCTCTAAATTGCTCATTAATTCTTATCACAGGGAGTTAAATTGCTCATTATTCATTTCATAGGGAGGTAAATTGCCTATTTTTATATCACAAGGAGGTAAATTGCTCATATTATTTCAGGGAGTTAAATTGCCTATTTTTATTTCACAGGGAGGTAAATTGCCCATTAGACATATCACAGGGAGTTAACTTGCAAAAAACCCGCTGAGAAAGTCCACTCAGGTGCATGAAGAAGTAATGAATCTTGTTTTTAAAAATATAAGAGGGTTAATCAATAATTTAGTTTTAACACTAAATGCTATTTGGCCAAATAAGGACAAAAAAAAAGAGGACAACAAAAAGAAGAATCCGATACTAGTGTATTATTTTATTTTTTCCCCCCAAAAAAAAGATAAAAATGATGACTATACTTTCATGAAACAACAAAATTTGGCTCCTTAATTGGTTTAACCTAATCTAATATTGATTGAATTACCAAATAAAGAAAACTAGATTTTAAAATTTTAAATAATGCTACTGGAAACTTACCAAATACCAACAAATCATACTTACTAATTGATTCCCACAACTAAACTGAAGACTTTGATGTACACATTAGAATCTGATTCCCCTGACTTAGTTTTGCTACCCACAAAATTAAGTCTTGCAATGCAATCACACGGCATCATCATCGATCACAGCTAACGAGCATTTCGATCATTCCAATTCGATCACAGATACAAATGTAACAAGTACACTTGTAGACAAATAAATCGAGTTACGAAAAAAAAATTGTTCGGTTAACACGTCCTACTCCATATTAAGGAAGCACAGAAAAGTCGTCCATAAAGGTACCAAACTATTGAAAATGAAATACTTTGAAACTGATTGTCAAAAGTAAGAATCTCAAGGGCCATTAGGAATAATTTTAGGCTGGAATTCCAACCCCCCCTAAATCTTTTCACACTAGAGAAAAAATCAAATTAAACACTTAAATCTTCCTCATTAAATTGCAATGTCTGTCACACTCATTTTTTTCATCATCATCAAATTAAATTGAATCTAGCATACTTACACTTGCAAAAATCAAAATGTCACATAATTACCAAAACAATAGCAACAACTCTGAAGGTGTGTGTCAAAAACTCCACAAAGCAGTCTCTATTAACCCTTTTAAAGCCAAACCTTTTCGAATTTCACATCAGCCCAACTTTAGTAAAAATATCCCAATTGAATCTGGACCAATTGTCACACATTCTTCTGCTCAAAAGAACAAGAAACCTGTGATTGTTAATCATGTTCCAATTGCAAAGGCCAAGTCCAAGAAGCTGGAAAATGGTTCAAGTTCTAATGATGATTATGAAAGTAAGTTCTCTGATTATATTAATAAAGTGAAGAAAAGAATGATGAACTCAGTTTCAAGTATTGGAAGGAGTGAGACAAGAAGAGATAGCTTTGATGATAAGGTTACTAATTACATTAGTAATGCTAAGATGAAGATGAGGACTACGACAAATGTTGGCGATCAGAAGAGCGATTCTTTTTATCTTAAGTGAAGAATGTTTGGAATGTTATGAATAAAGGCACAGGGATTATGATGAAGAAGTGGCAAGAAAAAAGAATGTTATGGAGTGATGGATTTGCATTATTAATTTTTTGTTTTTAATTAATATACTTATGGATTTTTATGTATGCATGAAATTAATGTGACTGTGATTGTTTAATATGGGTATTCTATAATAAATTCCTTAAATTATGTAAAGTTTCTTGTTTATTGTTTGCAAATTGCAATTATTAAAATCACTTGGATTTGTTGCTTCTGCTTTCATGTTTTTCTTTCTTCTTTGGCTTAATAAAGAGGTCAATGTAAAAGAAGTGACAATCAACTCACATATTGCTATCAATGTAACTGTCAAATTACTAAGATTCTGGTCTTCATTGCCTACTTTTCAAGTTGAAAAATATTCTTGTCAAATTACTATGATTATGGTCATGTTTATTGCCTACTTTTCAAGTTGAAAAGTATAAATATACCTTATTACCAACTGGTATTTGGTCTGATAGAACAAGGTAAGTCCCCACAATGTATTGAACTCGGGTTCGAATCTCCTTTGAGAGAGATTTCCAACTCATGTGTCGCATCTTAAAATGAATTAAGTCTGGTCTAATACTGAATGGCCTTGGAAAAACTTACGTAATAAAAATTATCTTGATATCTTTATATTGGCCATTTAAATTTAACACAAAGATAACTACTAATTTAAAGCACAAAATTAGACACACGAAGAATCATGTAAGTCCCTTAATATACCTAATTTTAGGAAGTTCTTAAATACCTATGTGGGCGATTTCGGGCCGACTGGAACTAAAATTGCCAACAAAGTTGGAGGTGTGACACCAAATGTGCCAGTCCGTAAAAATGTGGGGTAAAAATGCTAGTAAACTTAAATTGTGGCACAAAAAATACAATAATCCCAAATTAGACACACAAAGAATCATGCAAATCCCTAAATAAATCTAATTTTAGGAAGTTCTTAACAATACTCTGTTTGTTAAGAAGCAACTAATCATGTGTTTATTCGTTGGATCCCGACAAATTGGGTTTGGACAATGCAAAAAAGATTATAGATTGAAAATAAGTTAGTTAGAAGCCCAATAAATTAAGAAATCAGTCTCACCTGCAGTCCAAGACTACTAGCTGATTTTTAATTCGAATATTGGGCTCTTACTCTTATGTAATGTGTATTAACCCATTTTTGTCTAGTCTCACTTTATTTCGAGTACCAAACCTGATCCCTGTCAATTTGACTGAGTATAATAAAATATAAACTATTTAAAGTTCATATTATTTATCTTTTCGATAAAAATTATTAATTTAATACATATCATTTACTTTTCTTCCAAATTCCAACAGTTAAACACCTACTTAAACATCCTAGCTTAGGCCAAATCATGTTTCAAATATTTTCATGAAACATCCAAACCTATTTTACAAACAAGAAACGATTAAAATGGAGCCAACCTCAAATCATATGAGTCTAACATGTCAAGATTATAGGTTTGAATTCGGAACTTATTTTATGATTATAAATATGTATGCATATACATTGAGATTAATGTTGGTATAATTTTATCATATGGTTTGGTCCATATGGGAAATCATTTGACTAAGCTGATGAAAATGGGCCTATTTGGAAGGGTTTTAATTCGGTTTTACGGGTCTCGGGTTTAAAAAATGGTTTCAGTGAAACATTTGAAACTCATTTGGTTATGTTCTGGATGTTGAATTTTGTGGTTCTAAAAAAGCTCAAACCCCACTTGAATTGGGTTTGGATGAAAAAGTAGATGGTAGACATCAAATCAATGTCTTTTTTATATAGTTTGAGTAAGGAAAATACGTGGTATGTGTCAATCAATGTTTTATAGGTTTCAAGAGTTTGGATGTGAGTTTCTAAATAGGTTTGTGATGAGCTTCATGGGTTTTGCCAAACTCCATTTAAAAGAATTATAGCTCAATTTCGCGAGATCAGCGAGACCGGCCAGAACCCAGCCAAATAGGCCCAAAGATATTTGGAACCCCAGTGCCGGGTTAACCCATAACTCAGAATAGATTATATATTTTCTGTTGGCCCAATTTTTAACTGAATTCACGAACAGCCTTGGAGGCTAAGCCAAGGTATCCAAATTGCATCGAGTAAACTCTGGTGATTTTAGCAAAATCAGTATTGTGTGTGTATATATATATATATATATATATATATATATGATTTGATAGTCTTTTATTTCACTAAATATTTTATAAACAATAAATTAACGAGGCCCTACAAATTATTGAAATTTATACTTAATAATTAGTAGCTGAAGTAAAGAGACATAAATTCATTAAAAAAGAAAAAAAAAACACAATTTTAATGAAAATAGTATGTTAACAACTAATAAGATGTCAGGTATATGATGGTTAGGCCATCTCCAATGGTGGTGGGGGGGGGGGGGGGGGGGGGGGGGCCCTTAGGGCTCCGGGGCCTTGGGGGTACCCCTGCCTGGTCCCCCCCAATGGTAGGGCTCCGATGTTGATTTAATTTAATTTTCAACTTTTGTCCACTCTCACTTATAATTATAGTTTTAATTTTATTTTAATATTAAAATTAATATTATTAATAACTATAATAATAATATTTAAATATTAAAATCAAAGAGAGTTGATAATAATAAAATTAAAATTTATTCAAAATACGAGGTACAACATTAAATAAACGGCACACACAAAAATAAGAAGAAAATTAAATTGTTTGTGTAAGTGTTTAATTATTATTTCAACTAATTCGATATTTTTATAAATATATAGCCACCAATATTGTAATTAAATTATTTAATTTTTAATTACAATAAAAAATTAAAATAAATTTGATAAGTATAAAAATTCATTCGGGTCTTTGCAGAATTATATTATACTCCGTTAGTATATTAAAACGGTATATGGTAAGTCCAAATCGGAGTTCGGGTGAATAATAAATTGATTCTCAAAGATCACCCTTTGAAATGGAAGAAAAAAAAAAAAAGTGGTTTTATCCCACATTGGAATTGGAAGGAAAAATTTTGAGGTTTATATAGATTTGCCTTGCGCGCAAGGGGGGGGGGGGGGGTTTGCAAATCATGAATCGAAATTCACTTCGTCTCTTCAAGACTTGTGCAGGGCCCGCGACCTGCGGACACGAATGCAGTCAAATTCTCTAGCTTCCAGACAAACCCAATTTTTGCATATTCAATTAACAGTTGGTACTAACAATTTTTTCTAATTAAATGCAAAAAAATTATCTATCTCCATATTCTTTTTTTATTATTAAACAATTAATTAGAATTTATTGAATGAAAAAAAATTATCTCCACATTTTTATTTTTATTAAACAATTATACTTCTTAAATAAAATCAACAAAGAATAAAGAAGAAAAAACAAACTAAGAGGGGCGCGTGCTTCTTCTTCAATTAACCCACGCGGCTGCGGCCTGGCCGCGCCCCGCAGCCCCAACCACTGGACTTCATTTTCCCTCCCACCCCGACCACTGCCCCGAGCCCGGCCATCTCCATTGGAGATGGCCTTACAAATTTACTTTTTAGACTTTCAGTAGATGAAATTTTAAATTCCAGTATGGTTTTGAGCTTTTGTCTGAGCATTCTAAAGAAAAAATAACATATGAGGTATATTAATTTTTTTCCCTTCAAATAATGAAAAATGCATGCTCAAACCACTCTCTCGAAAACCAAACAAACAACATTACGCAATTCGAGATTATTTCACAAATCTCCATTACTCTCCCAAATACTAAACAAACGGGCCCGTAAACTTCTATCGGATTCGAAGACAACGACCATGATTGTGATCCAATATGTACGAATATGATCAATTTTTTTTTTATAAATGGACACATGGTTATATATATATAAAATTGATGTGTCAAAAGAAGATAATCTAATTTGTAAGAAAATATTGCACCTTTGTGCTAAGCCACTCTCTTTGTCCGTCTGTACAATTACAGAGCATGGTTGAGTGGACTATGTTTGTTTTAGGATCACGCGTGACAGTAATATATATGTGACATTATGCATAGCTAGAGTTGACTTGTGCAATTAGAGACAGTTCTATTCTTTTTCAGTTTTCCAACTAGAAAAACGAATTGTTAATTTCAAGGGTGTCTTTTAGGGTTCTTGAAGAGTAAAGCCCCTTTCATTGAGTATGTTTGTGAATATATTATAGGGAATCCTTGGCATGAATCTATTGGATCTGGTGCAACAATAATGATATAAAATACTATATACTATAAGTATATTTGAATGGTTTATAGTTCAAAATACTTAATGATTTTTTTTCTTCAAATGGTATTCAGGTCTTAGATTTGAGTTAATCTCTTTCAAAGCGCATCAGACACATTAAGTGGAAATTTCTCTCAACAAATATTCAAACTCGGTTTAGCTATATTATAAAGTGACTAATCAACAATCATCTGTTGTTCAAAATAAATATTTAATGCTAATATATGGTTTGAAGATATCATTAGTCACTTCTTGAAGGAGACAACTATAATAATAGTATATAATATGTATTTCTTTGTTAATTCTCATTGCAATTAATTTTGAGGAATCTCGGTTGTTTCCGGTTGACTTGAATTGTTTAAAATTTCTCATATTTGTGACGGTGCTCATGGAATCTCTTTGGGTCGCAATTCGGTGATTCACAACAAGTTTCTGCTAGGGCTTATTCTATTGAGATTAAATGTCCCACATGAATTGTAAATCATAATTAAGTCCATCTTATAAGATCTTGTGCAATCCCTACCTCTTAAGCTAGCTTTTGAGATGAGTTAGACTCAAGCCATGTAAGTGGACTTGGTCCAATCATTGCGGTGAATCCTAAAATATCCCTTTTTATCAAATATGTGGAGAAGAAAAGCTTCTAAACATTTCTTTGCTCAAAAGAATATCATTATCACTTCTAAAGGGTCTCCTCTTGGTCATTATTGGTCTCCTCCGTCTATTGGTTTTTTGAAGGTGAATACAGATGCTTCTTTCAAAGATGGGTTTGCTTCGATTGTGATCATTGTCCGCAACTCTAAGGGGTCCATCATTTTTGCTACTTCCTATAAGCAACCATGCTTATCTCCTTTGGCGGTCAATGTTATCTCGATCCACATTGCGTTCTCGCTTCTTATCAAGTGGCGCATTCATGAGGTGCACATTGAAAATAATTGTCTCTAAGCTATCTTTGAGATTACCAATTCTTGAAAGACATTGGATTGGTCCGCTCGAACCCTCATTGTTGAACTCAGCAAATTTTGGGCTTTTTTGTCCAAATGGAAGTTCAAATTCTCTCATTGTAACTCGAATTTTGCCGCCCACAACCTTGTCGTGTGGGCCTTTGGGTCCGGTTTGTCGAATTGGTAATTCTGATAAATGTCTGTTGCGATGGAGGCTATCCCCTTTTTAACTTTGTTGAAACTTTTTATTAGTGTGGAAAAATTGAGGAATTCAATCACGCGTTTCTAAAAGATAAAAAAATTCATGTATTATTTTTATTAACAGGAAATTCTTTATGTTAATATTTTATTATCAATAAACTCTGTATTATCATTTTATTAGCTCACTATACCCATTTGAAAATTAGGAGATGATTACAAGGGTTTATTGTCAATTTCTAAGTTACATAGAGGTTAATGCTAATTTTTAAAGTTTACCGGGGGGGGGGGGGGGGGGGGGGGGGGGGAGAGAGGGGTTATTGCCATTTTTCAAGTGAATAATCGGATTTTCACATTTTATTCCAAATAAAAAATAACATCTAAGGGTATATTTGCCACTTACCTTTCAAATCATGAAAAATACTCGCATTTAGAGTGAGTTAACTAAACACATTGCAGCCTCGGAGCTGAGAGAATCCCTTTGATTTGTTAACATATGAGGTCTTTAATTTGCTACTAAAAATAAAAGTGAGGTTTTTCTGCCAACTAGAAATATTAAAGAGGTTTTCTGCCAACTAGAAATATTACAGGGGTGTTTTGCATTTCACTCTAAAACATTTTCATACTTATATTAGGAGTTAATGACAAATTATCTCTATGTGTTATTCTAATGGCTAATTTCAGTATGCAATTATCTAGAATTAATTTTTCCCGCCTTTGGTTTATACGTGCATAATGGGTATAATATATAGCAATTATACTTGAGATTGATTAAGTAATCTTTTTATGATTTTCTCTGAATTCAAATAAAAATGAATCTCTGACTTTTTAGATGCATATATAGCTATTAGATCGAGTTTTCTTCTTGTAATAGTCAACTAATTAATATTACGTATACTAGAGAGAAAGATACTTAATCTCATCTTGAATCTTCTACTTTATTGAAATTTAATGAATAATATGAAATTTTTATTTTGAAGAGACAAGAATTAAAATATTATGGATTAATTAATCTTGGATATATATCAGTGTATCAAATGACTCCTAAAATTTTGATTTTTCATTTGTCCATTCATTGCGCCAAACAGTTTTTAGGCTTAATTTTAATGTTTCTTCTAGCTATTTTTGGTGTATTGCACGAAGATGAATCTTGAATTTATACTTAGATATTGTAGTATATATAATATAAAGTACCGTTAGTAACTTAATCAACGAGCTTTTACATATTTAAATTTCAATTTCCAAGAAACAACACTTGGGAAGGATCACAATTTATAAAATTAATCAGGTACTTGGGGTTGGGTCGTGTTGGGTTGGGTTGGATTTAGTTGAGTGGTCAGATATAGATTGTCAAGTCGAATATTCTTATTGTAGTTCTACCTGACTTAATCCATTTTGAGATACATCGATCATATTACATGAGAAGAACTTTTCTCAGCGGGATTTAAATCTAAATTCGCCAAATTGTGGGGACTATTCACCCCCTCTAGATAAATCACCCATTACCCATCTGTATTGTTTTTATTTAGTTGCCATATTTATTGTTACTTTTGAGTTTTGTCAAACAAGCTTAATTACTAATTTAACTTTAGTTCAATCCAACATGAAAACACAGGAAAAAAGAAAGAAGAAAAGTTTACTTTTAAGGTTGGTATGTTGTTGTCTAATTTATCAACACCGAAATGGTAATGGTAGGCATAATTCTTTTATTATTTCAATAATAGTGCTTTTTATATTATATTTATTTATAGAAATATATAGGTGGGTCTCTGGTATTTTCTATAAGAGGGTTCTGTCATGAAATGCAAGATGATGTAACTGACTTTGTGACAATGATCCTAATTAGGATTGTCGAACACAATAATTTATCCAAAATAGAAAGAAATATATTAAAGTGCCAAATTGTTAAAGTAAAAGCCCATGAAATTGCATAAAAAGGAGTACCTTTTCCATGCCACATTAAAAATACCTACCTTTTTAATTGTTAAGTTTTCATCTAGTATAAAATTATTGAATGATGTAACGTGCCACTCCTTTGATGTTGATATGTTATGCAAATACCATTTCCAACTAAGATATGGATATATTAATTTAGTATTATGAGTTAGTTCAACCATTTTAAATCGGAATTTAAAATGATTCAATGAGTTCAAAATAACTCAGATTTATATATAACAAAAAAAAAAAAAAAACAGCTCAAAGTAACTCTAGCTTGACACGTTTTATTCTTTTCTCATGTTTGGGAAAAAAACATAACAATTATATTGCACGAATAAACTTGTACTCATTTAAACTTCGGATTAAGGTGAAATTTTGCATCAATTCTATTATATGGTTGAGGAAAAATTGCAAAAATGATCCCATAATTATTGCTCGCTGACATAAAAGTCCTGTAACTGTTTAAGCTGGCAAAAAAGTCTTGTAACTAAAATAATTTGACAATTTAGTCCAATTTGGTCCAAATTGAAATTTTCTACCAATCCGCCAAGTCACCCACCCCTTGCTGACATGGAAAATTAACACCCTTGTTGACGTGGAAAAATTGCAAAAAATGGTCTTGTATTGCTTACTATCAAAAAGTCCTTTAATTTTTTGGGGTGGCAGTTAGGTCCTGTATTTAAAACAAATTGACAATTCAGTACTATTCCAGCCCAAATAGAGTTTTTCTTTTCCCATTATGTCCGCCTCTTCCACGCAAAAAAATTAACCCATACTTGATGTGCATCTAACTAAGATTCATTGTAATATTCGAAGGTATTATAGTAATACAAAAATTATTACCAGTTTAATACTTAAATATTGCAAACCAAACTAGTTTGATAGAATGAATTCCTATAAGGTATTTAGTCGAATCACACCAAATTATCACAACAGTTGCCCAAAATTACAACAAGGCTCATACATGACAAAAATCATTCTTCAGCAACACAAATTTTCCCAAATTATTGAATAACAATAACAAAAACAATTGCTATTAAACTCAACATAGACTACAAGAGTAGCTTAACAACAACTCTCATAGTTGCACATTTTTTATTTTGTGGTTTATTTTCATTTTCTCTAAATTTAGTTTATGTAAATTTTTTCTTAATTTTTGTTATGTAGGTGCAAGTGGCCGTGTGGATCATCTTGGAACTCAAGCGAAGTGCATATGGCATATTTTGATTGTCCGTCACATTTGGAAGGGCAACTCTCCTTTTGATGAGATTTTTAAGACAGAGATTCAAGGTCGGGTTTCACTAACCTAGCGAACTCTAAACTATGACGGGACATAATCAAACCCTAAGACTCATAATATAGTTACACAATCAACCTGAAACGTTCACCAAAAGGTCCTACCAAAATTTAATTACTAAGTTTTACTATATAAATCTTGAAACAATAATAATAGTTCAATTTCAATTTATTGATAATGACTTGAATGAATATTGGAAAACATTGGCATAAAATCTGAAGTTTGAGTGCTAAGATATTCTGTCTAATATAGAATCTTAAACGTTTTTATTCTAACTAGGAAAGTGCACGTGTCTAGTTAATTTTATGGGTATTTTTGTATAATAGAGTGAAATTAATATTATTATGTCATAAAATAGAGGAAATTAACTCGTTTTTCACCTATTTAATTCATTTTCATCGGTTTAACCTGTTTTTTAACTCGTTTTTCACCTATTTAATTTAATATGTTTTTTTTATTGTTTTACCTATTTTTTTTATCGGTTATAACTTATTTTCACTGTTTTTACGATTTTGTCCTTTTGTTTTTTCCTTTTTAAATCATTTTTCTACCGGTTTCACCTTATTTTGTCGGTTAAACTCTTTTTTTTTTACTAATTTTTCACACGTTTTTATCATATTAACCTGTTTTCACCTATTTCGCACATTTTTTACACTGATTTCACATGTTCTTTTCACCAACCCGGCTTTTCATCGATCGGACATGTTTTCACTAACTTCATTAATTTTTTCACCAATTTCACCTACTTTTCATTGATGTTGTCGTTTCATCGGTTTCATCATTTTTCAAGAATTTGACCCGAATTTTCATCGATTTCACATGTCTTTATCGATTTCAGGGCACTTTTTTACCGGTTTCACCCAAATTTCCACCAACGTCACCAATTTCACCCGAGTTTTCATCGATTTCACATATTTTCAATGATTTCATAGAATTTTTTTTATCGATTTCACCCTTTTCCACCAATTTCACTTGTTTTTCTCGAAAAGAATTCCATGAAAATTCGAGATTATGCATGTCTTGATATTATTGAATATTCTTCATATTTTTCTAATCTAGCCAAAGTAAAATTATGTAATTAGCTAAGTCATAAGTATTTTTTATTTTTTCATAGAAAGATGCGATTCAATTTTAACTTTTGTAACATAAAGATATTTAAGAGAATTTCATTTTAAATTTTAATATTTAGAGTATTTATGACTTATATTGTACTAAATCTTTGAACTAACATCTTCTTACTTAAATAAATATTGTTATATAATAATTTTTTATCTATATTTTAGGGGTTATTTAAAATAATAGTGTACTTTTATGGTTCGTTTTTATTTATTATAAGAGAAGATTAAAAAAATTGATGTAAGAGAGAATTTACAAATTTTAGGAGTTTATGTAGGAGATAATTAAATATAATAAGACTTCATGTATATTTATACCTCTTCAATTACTTTTATATATTTACCATTAAATTAAATAACAATTCAAACAAGGGTATTTTAGTCCACAGAAAAAAGTTCAGAAATATTCATGCGTTTATAATAATACATATAAAGAGAATAATGTCCGATACGCCAACTCGCTCTCCAATTGTTCGACCTCCATGAGCTTTGTGATTTATAAAGAAAAGTTGGAAGATGTCGTTCATATTTAAAAAATAGTGGAAATTATATGTTTTGTATCATACAATAGGACGCTTTGTAATCTTTGTACCAGTGAATACGTAAATGTACATTTAGTAACACAATTCAAATATTTATTGCAATGTTCACACCACCGTCAAACAATTCGACAGAAATGGACGGAATTGGTTGTGCAACACATGTGGCTGTAATATCGTTTTGTGGAAGGAAATTAATCACGTTTTCTCACTTTTAAAGGGAAAATTATCGCATTATTTCATTTTTTGGGTAAAATTTATGACGTTTATCTCACGTTTTCACGTTATTACGTGATAATTTGCACTCAAAAAGGCGAGATAACAGCCACGTGCGGTGTGCGTGTCTGATTTCGTCCACTTCGATTCAATTATTTGACGGTTGTATGAAAATTGCAACCAATATTTAAATTGTGGTACTAAATGTGCATTCAAGTATCCAGTAGTACTAATGTTACAAAATGCTCTATTATATGATACCAAATTTGCAATTTTTTGGAAATAAATATTGTTTGGTATTTATTTTTCTAGATTCTGTCTTAGTTGAGATAAGAATGAATGAAATCACTGTCAACTTTTCTCAACCATTGAATTGACAACACAATTCAGGTGTCTTCGAAGCACTAAATTGCCAAATCAATGTGAGTTGTAGTAATTAAACAAGCCGTATTAATGCATACAAGAACTGCAGTAACTATGTAGTAATATTATATTCATCAATTCACTTTAAAAAAATTAATTGAATTAACTTATTTAGATTTTAATAAAATTATAAATTGAGTCTCATTAAAGCTGGCAAAATCATCATCAATCAATAATTATTGCATGAAAATCATCACAGTAACTGTTAAATTACAAAGAATTACACTTAATAACCAATTACAAAGACTAGTAAAACAAATGCCCACATTTTTTAAAATCGAACTCAGGACATTTTGGTCTTAAGACCTCGGTTTAGCTGGCAAAATATGGTTGATGACACAATCTAACAAAAAAGATTTAGTTTTTGTTCTCTCTTGTACGTATAACTTACGTCCTTAATTCATCTCTAATAGAATCTCGTATCCGAACATCATAAAAAAAAATTAATACAACTCTAATAGAATTTCGTATCCGAAGACCATAAAGATCAGAATCATCAGTGATACCCACTTCAAATTACTTGAACAAAGATATATTTCAAATTCACCTTGAATATGCTAAATCGGAAAATTTCCTTTAATCGCCAAATCGAACTCAGTATATTTAGCTAATTTTTTTTTTAAGTTAATAAAAAATAATAAAAAAAGCTATTATTTTTTTTTTTTGATTGAACTAAAATTTTATTTAAATAATGAATAATTTGAGTATACCCAAAAAAATTGGACTAAAATTACTAAAAAAACTATCTACGATATGTATATATATTTTCAACCCTTCCCATATATTAATACAGCCACACCACCAGTTAGTTTTGTTATAATATCGACAAGTCAGCAGTGGTCCCCATAGGTACGGTAATTTCCATCACGACTGCTGAGCATTTTTTTCAAATAAATCCACCCTATATATAAATCCCCCAAAACGCATCAAACCCTCACTTTCATCACTACATTTTTCTCAAATATTTATTATATTCTTCACATTTTTCAATAAAATCATCCCAAATTACACACCGCTACGTAACAAACCATTTTCACCTGAAATATAAGCTAAACAGAGTGTTCTGTAATGCCGCCGCCTGCCGGAATAGGAGCACAGGGCGATCGGATTCCTATGGTGGTGCCGGCGATGGTAAAGCAGCCTCAGCCGCCGATGTTAGCTGAATTGAATGAGGCGTTCGCTAAGGACGCCATAATTGCATGGTTCCGCGGCGAGTTTGCGGCGGCGAACGCCATAATCGACTCGCTGTGTGGCCATCTCAGGCAACTGGATGGCGGAGAACCGGCGGCGTATCAATCGGCGTTCGCGGCGATTCACCGGAGGAGGTTGAATTGGATCCCGATCCTACAGATGCAGAAGTATTACTCTATTGCTGACGTCACGACGGAACTCAAAAAAGTGGCGGAGAAGAAGAGAGAGGAGTCTGACGTGGATGCGAAGAAGGTGAATGAGGAAGAAGTGAGAGAGAAGAATCTAGAAAGTTCGGTGGTGGATGAAGATATCACCGCAGATGAGTCTATTGACAGTGAGATCACTGATACAGGTAAGTAAAATAAATTTCTCCATTTTTTGTTTCAATTTTTAAATTATTTTAATTGATTAAATTTATCTGTACGTATAATGGGAGTTGGTGATATATGATTTTCATTTCATTGAATCTGGCAGTATCATGTGAAATTAGATCTGATTTTCTCTGTTTTCCGATTGTGATATACTCCCTCCATTCCTGAACATGTAGTTTAAGGTGTTGCACAAGAATTAAGGAAACTATTGATTATCTGAATTTTAAAAGAATAAAAGTTTTATGGTACAAAACTAATCTTGAAAATAAATTAAAATATCTGCAACTTTCTATGTCCATTATTAATGAGAAATGATAAAATTGTCAAAAGAGTACTTAAATCTCTCTTGAATTTTTGAAATGACATGTTTTTAGAAATATTTTTTTTTTTGTTAAAATGACGTGTACTTAAGAATGGTAATAGTTGAATAATTATTCATAATATACATTTCTCCTGTCAAACCATCAAAATGAGAAAGCAAGATTTTGATGTGACAATTTGGTTAATATTTTCCCGATGATTTACGGGAAATATGTGAAAATCGAGATCCATAGAAAGGAATCAGAAAATTTTGTAAGGTTTGGGAAAAGCGAATCCCAATCATTAATTATTTAAGGGTAGGGTCCACCTAGAAATGCGTGAGGTACCATTAAAGTTGTTAGAATTAATTTTTTTGACTTATTTGATAGGCGGCGTTTGCTGACTTGGTATCAGTCGTCCGATCTTTGCCGATTCTTTCTCTCTCATGGAATATATTCGGATCCCATGTAGGTTTGTTGGGGTGGTTATTCGATATTATTACCAAAGGTTGAATATCAAATCAACTTACTTCATATCTGATGCGAGCTAATGAGCTCGATTCGTCGTGCTAATCAACAAGAATGAATATGACTTTTTATCGTTTAATTTTGAAGTTCGGCTCTAGCTCGATTTAATAAGCTAAAATTGTTAATATACATATAAAATATCAAGCGACTCAAACTCGTTCGATAAAAACTCGTTTGAGCACGGAATCGTTTAACACTCAACTCAAACACAAAATTTTAAATTCAATAAAATTTAAATCAAACTTTAACAGTGTGTCATTCGACACTATTCGATTCAATTACACTCTTATCATTAGATACTTAGTACCATCATAGCGTAATCATATCATCACTATGTTTGTCCGGTTATCTAACTTTCTAATTACGTGTCGATTAGTAACATCATAAGACTAGTGTAGTCAGATCCACTACAAAGGATATAGGCCTGTCAATGGGCGGGTTTTTACCCAGCCCTAACCCAAGCATTACCCACTGGGCTTAGGCCCGCTGCCAGGCGATCGGGTTCGGGTATGGGCCCGAACCCGGACCCGGTCCTTGATAAACAACGGGTCCGGGCCCGCTCGTTACAGGGTGCCCGATTTTTTTTTTTTTTTTTTTTTTTTTTTTTTTTAAACTGTTTGGGTGTTTTCTTCTGTAAAAAAAAAAAAGGCCTTCATTTGCCATAGGCCCATAGTTAATCTAAAACCCTAAACACCTAAAAGCTTAACCACTGCCCGCCGCTGCCGCCTCCTCCTCATCCCACAGCCGCTGCCGCTGCCACCTCCTTCTCCTCCCGCCGCCGCTGCCGCCTCCTCCTCATCCCACAGCCGCTGCCGCTGCCACTTCCTCCTCCTCCCGCTGCCGCTGCCGCCTCCTCCTCCTCCTCCCACCGCCGCTGCCGCCTCTTTGTTCAGATTCAAAGGTAATGATATTAACTATACTCAAACATAATGATATTAACTATACTCAAATTTGATTGATCTAGATATATAACCCAAATTTCTAAAAATTATCTATTGGGTTATATATATATATATATATCCAAAAAGATCCATTTTTAAATTGACCCTTAGGATAATTTTGAACCTTTTTTGTTTTAAGTAACAATGAATAAATTTGGTTTGGATTTATATATGCTCTTTAGATGACAACCTTATGAAGACGATAATGTTTGAATACATACATTTCAGTTCATATGAAGACGACACTGTTTTGAATACAAATCAGTTCAGACACATTTATTAGATATAGCTATATGTTGAACCTCCTTTAATTGATTTAGACCCAACTACCAATTTGCTACCTGTACCCCAAATCATATCAATTGGAAAATGAATACATACAGTTTACTTTTCTTGCTTTATTTTTTTCATTTATATTTCATGTTTTTAAATATTTCAGTTGAGAAAATCTGAACACGACTTATGATAATATATGTAGTTTTATTCTAATGCAGATTGATATTTCATGGATGGATTGTTTTATTCTAATGCAGATTGAGAATGTCGATGTTTTATAGTGAATACGATAACTCAGATCTACATCACTTTGTTGATCCTTCCGACGACAATGGAGAACACGAAAATGAAGAACCAAATGATGACCTAAAAGTAAGAAAAAAAAACCCTCTATTGTTTGGGACCATTTTACTGTTGAAAAGAAACCAACCAAAGAAAGTAAACAATATGTTATATGCAATCACTGCCAGAGACGAATGGCTTGGGATAATAATACTGGTACTTCTTCTCTCTTAAGACATATTGAAAACTCTTGTCCGAATTTCAAGCTTCTTACATCTAGGGGACGTAGAGCTAAAGGTTTGACTGAGTTTAAGTTTGATCAAATGAAAAGTAGAAAGGACTTTGCAACTGCGGTCATAAAGCACAACTATCCGTTTAATATGGTAGAACATAAATATTTTAAGGTGTTTTTGGATGGTCTTAATCCAAATTTTGATCTTCACAGTCGGAATACCCTTAGAGCGGATGTCATTGAAATATATGAAGAGGAAAAGCTTAAGATAGCTAACATGTTAAATGATCTTACATCGAAGGTGTCATTAACTACTGATATGTGGACTTCCGACCATTCACGTGATCCTTATTGTTGTTTAACTGTTCATTATATTGATGAGGATTGGAAATTGAACAATAAGGTTATTGCTTTTAAAAAGATACCTCATCCGCACGACGGTACGACGTTGTTTGAGTTTGTGAAAGAAATGCTTTTGTTGTGGAACTTGGATAAAAAATTGTGTTCAGTTGTAGTTGATAATGCTACCGCCAATGATTCTATGATTAAAAAGTTAAAAGATTGGCTTTGTGATGCATACATTCCTTTTAATGAAAAGTTACTTCATGTTAGATGTAGTGCACATGTTTTAAACTTGATAGTCCAAGATGGACTTTGTCAAGTTACAGGATTGATCGAAAATATTCGTGCAACAGTTAGATATTTAAACAAATCCCCTGCCGCAGAACAGAAATTTGAGTCGGCAAAAAAACATTGTAAGTTAGAGGATAAGAGGTCGATTGCCATGGATGTAGCTAATCGGTGGAACTCAACTTATGAATTGCTTGAGACGGCATTGCCTCTGAGAGATGCTTTTTCTCGTCTAAGTTTGATGGACAACAAATATCATCATAATCCATCTAACTTGGAATGGAAAACAGCTCAAATTGTAATGGAGTGTTTACAAGCTTTTTATGATGCCACTTGCCATTTTAGTGGTAGGAAGTATCCCACTTCAAATGTTTTTTTTCCCGATGTTTGTGAAATTAAAGTGAAATTGATGGAGTGGAGAGATAGTGAGATTGGTTTACTTAAAGAAATGTCTGGTCCTATGCAGGAAAAATTTGATAAATATTGGGATGAATGTAGTTTGGTTTTGGCAGTTGCGGTAGTTTTTGACCCAAGATTTAAGATGCAAATCGTCGAATATTTCTATGGTGAGATTTATGGTTCAAATGCTCTTCCGTACATTCAACGAGTTCGTAATTCCTTAGATGATTTGTTCTTCTCATATGGAGGTAATATTAATTCTTCATCGAATGAAGTTGGCACGTCAAGTAATTTTATAGTCGAAAAGCGGACTAAGTTAAGTGGGTTTGATAGATGGTGTGATAAATCACGTATTTCTTCTGCTGTAAAAAAGTCAGAGTTGGATACTTATTTAGATGAGGATAGATATCCTAGAGCCAGAGGAGTAGATACATTCAATGTCTTGGATTGGTGGAAACTTAACAGTCTGAGACTACCCATTTTGGGTAAGATTTCCCGTGATATTTTGGTTGTGCCAGCTACTACAGTGGCATCTGAGTCAGCATTCAGTGTTGGAGGCAGACTAGTAGATGAGTCACGTGCTTGTTTGCTACCGGACGTAGTAGAGACACTGATAGGCGAAACTGATTTGATTGATTGAACTAGCAGGTTTTTATTTTTATTTTTTATTTTTGGTTTATTTTCATTTTTTAAAAATTTAATTTATTTGACTTTTTCTTGATATTTTTTGTATAGGTTCAAGCGGTGTGGAGTCAGACTTTTTCGGAACTCAAGGGGAGTGCATATGATACATTTCTATTTTTAATGAATATTGTGAAGTGTTATATAATTTTAGATTGTTATCATAGCATTTTTATGATGATATTTTCGTTCTAAGATAATATTTAAGTGATTGATCTATTTATATTTTTATTGAGTGATTATTGTAAATTTCAAAATGTCAACTTGCATTGGTGGGAAGTTACTGGATGAAACTTATACATTTGAATTTAAGTTTTCCAAAAAAAAAAAACAGGTTTCTTAAAAAAAAAAAAAAAAAAAAAAAAAAAAAAAAAAAAAAACTGGTCGGGTCGGGTCGAACCGGTTTTCGGGTCGGGTCGAATCGGGTTTTTGACCCATTTATTTTTTTCGGGTCGGGTTCCGACCGGGTTTGGGCCCGGTGCTTTTGAGTGGGTATTGGGCGGGTAGTAGGGTGGGCTGGGTAAAAGCCCACCCATTGACAGGCCTAAAAGGATATATGCCTGATCATTTCCAATTATTCTTTCGCTGTGTCAATTATTGAGGTAATTTATCTAATTAATATCAAATTATCCGAAACGTATGATGAAACAAAGATAACACGATTACTATAAAATGAAAACTATGAAATTATCACAACTACAATAATTGATAGCCGACGTTAGTGTAATAGGGATGCGTAGTATGAAATTACTACTTCAAAAATGATACATTTTTTTTGTATTTTAATTTGAAAACAGAAAATTCCGGATTAAGGTTTTTATGATTTTTTTCCGCTGAAAGTAGTGGTTAAAAGTTATCGATTTTAGGAATAATATTGTTTTAGAACGTCTTAAAAGAGCAAACATGTCCGCATCTACTGGAGTAAAACATAATTCGTGTGACATCCCAAGATTAAGAAAATTACAGAGAATATATATATAAATATGGAGTAGAATCTTCTTTGTTTTTTTCAAATGCTATAATGATCAAGAAAAGGAAACAAAATACTGAATTTTTAGCTTTTATCTATCTAGAATAAAAATAGAATGTAGGACCATTGCCGAGTGCATAGTGCACACTATGAAAGGTGCATAGGGACTGCTTTCCTATCTAGTCATGGTGTGTTAGTGGGACTTGGTACAGCAAAATAGTAGTGCCACCATCACATCTTTTTGTTGATACCCTTTAGTGACTTATTTAGTAGTAGTAATAAACTGTTAATTACTGTATGAATTTGTGACAGTAAATGAGTCGTAGAACTATTTTAGGGTGGAAAGGGACAGAAGAAATATGCCCACAGTCCGAGGTTCAGTATGTGCAAAATTTATTTATAGTCCCAAGAAAAATAAATGGTCCTTTATTGAACAGTATTTCTGGCTTGCCTTTAATAGTGAGTCGAATTCAATATCTCTGGTTACATGCCTTTAATTTAGTAGTTTATGTGATTATATTTAATTTTTGTATCTGACAGATACTAAGAAATTGGAATTATATATCTTTGTTATGTTATCATTATGGATGTCATTAGCCCATTAATGAGGACTATTTAGTTATGTATTATCATTTCATATGCCTTAATGATGAGTTTAGCCCTGGGTTCTTATATGATCACATATTAGTCTGACTCTTGAGACTGTCATTTTCTTGACTTATTCTAACATTATGTTAAATTCCAAATTTACCTTTCTTGTTCTGGAGAGCAGGATCTCAGGAAGTGCAGCAATCTTTAGAAGACACTGATATATGTTCTAACCATGAAGACTGTGAGGCACGTCGTGCCAAAATCAAGACGATAAAAGGATTTGTAGCAAAGGAGCCTCTGAAAGGGCATATGGCAAGTCCTTTTCTATTACAGTTTCTCACTTTTTATCTTCTGTGTACAACATATAATTCTTTCAAGTATGATTATTGACAGTATATAAATACTGACAGGTGAATGTTGTTAACGGTCTTAAGTTGTATGAAGACATATTCTCTGATGTTGAGCTCTCAAAATTGAATGACTTTGTGAATGAACTCCGAGTTGCTGGTCAGAATGGTGATCTCTCAGGTGAATCCTGTGATTCGTGATGCTGTTTATTGTTAAACTGATTGTTTCCTTTCGGTCCAGATGTCTTGAAATTGTAATGGACATCTTTTATATGTTTGCTTCAGCAAGTTAGAGCATTCATTTTTACTATATCATTGGGGACGATTCACGTGGCAATGATTACCTGCTCCACCTGCAAGAGGTGATCAATTGGCCCTCATTTGCCACGTGATGGCCGATGAGAGCAGGTAGATCGTGCACAACTTTCTCAAATTTGAGCCCTCATTGGCCAAGTGACGGTCATTGAAAGCAGTTGGATCTTATGCAATTACAGAGAACTTAATAAGCTAGCATCTTCAATTAACACGTGAAGTGATCACGGGACTCTATTCTGTTCATAGCTCTGATTTAGTTCTGACTTGGTTTCAGGGGAAACTTTTGTTTTATTCAACCAGCAAATGAAAGGAAACAAGAGAGAGTTGATTCAGCTTGGAGTTCCCATATTCAAACGAATAGGAGAAGATACAACAGATCAACTCCAAAAGAGTATGAACAATCAAATATCCCATTTCCACCAATGCTTAGCTTCCTTAATTATACTTCTTATTGTTTCTATTTACTTGAATAACAAAAGAGCGTTCGATAAATGTGTTTGCAGACTATATTGAGCCAATCCCAGCTCTTCTCGAAGGTGTAATCGAGCACTTGATTCGGTGGCATTTGATTTCAGAAAATAAAAGGCCGAATAGCTGCATCATTAACTTCTTTGATGAGGTATACTTCTTTCCTCTTCAACTTTATCTTCTATAACAGCCAAAAGAAGATTACAAACCTAATCATTTCTTGTAATGTAGGGGGAATATTCTCAACCTTTTCTAAAACCACCTCATTTGGACCAACCTTTATCTACCCTCCTCCTCTCTGAATCAACAATGGCTTTTGGTCGAACCCTTGTGAGCGATAACGAAGGGAATTACAGAGGACCTCTCATGCTTTCTCTGCAAAAAGGGTACATATATATCTAAGCTCTATGCATTAACTTCACATGTAAAATCAATTTTTTTAACAACAAATAAACAAATTAGTCAAAAATATTTCACAGGTCTCTTTTGGTCATGAGGGGGAATAGTTCAGATACAGCAAGGCACGTTATGTGCTCCTCCGAGAACAAGAGAGTGAGCCTTACTTTCTTCAGAGTCCGAAGAGAAACAGAAAACCAGATAACTCATTCGGCTAAAGCAATGACCTTATGGCAACCCGGTGTCCCTTCTCCATATATCACAACGCCAAATAGCTATGCACAAATGAATATGATTCCAAAATGGGGTCTCATGCGGGCCCCAGTAGTAATGTTAGCCCCAGCGCGTCCAATGGTTGTGAATCCTAGAAGGATGACACGTGGGACCGGAGTTTTCTTGCCGTGGACAGTTGGATCGCGAAGACCGGCAAAGCATCTTCCACCACGTGCACAGAAAAGAAGGTTTCTCGCTCAATCTCCAGTAGAAACGCATACAACTGAGACAATTTTTGATTCAGGAGCCAACAGCCCTTGAATTAGGTTTGTATTACAATGCGCTCGTGCTAAGGAGCATTTTCAATTGTAATTTGGGCTCGGTTGCTGAGAATGAGTTTGTGCTCTTTTTTTTATTTTTTATTTAGAAATAGTTGCGAGTGAAGTTGAATGGTGTGTCTCAGTCTTGTAGAGGCCTGGTTGAATAGTGTATTAAGTTTCTTTATACATGATGTAATTTTCAGAGATTACAGTAGCTTTTTCTCATTAGGAAGCAGAATGTAAACTAGTTTGGTTTTATAGAGTTCAGAAATCTTTTTACATCATATGGTGTTTTGTTATATCAAATCACATCATATGAGTACTGAATCGTCTATGAATTTAGGAGTGTAAGCTACAAGAGAAACGAGTTAATAACTAACTATACAGCCCAAATTTAGAGAGCAGATTCAAATTAAATTTATTGGAGAACACAGTTTCAACATAACTAGTGTGCCTCAGCAGCCGATGGAACAAATTGGTTACACGGCTCAAGAACTTGCTTAAGACAGTCTCAACATTCAATTTTGAGCAAATGGCTCCAATTTACAAATGGAAACACTGGGCCACAAGAATTAACACAGCTATATCACACATTAATAGAGAGGAAACTTGACCTCCATTTTTTCACATAGAAACAACTGAAGAAAAAAGGATGAATTCTTACATTCTGATTTCTTATACATGTATGTTCTGGATTTACATTTTGGTTAGAAGACTCGTGGAATCGAGTATCTCTTCAACACTGTGAAAATTGAGGATTTTTCAGTATTTAAATCCACCTGTATTCTCAATATTTACTATATATCAACTATCAAGCTCTTGCCAAGCTCATTTGCATATAAACAAAGAATCAGTTGTGGTTCTTATCATTGGTATGCCATCATGCTTTCACTGGCTCATCATCATCCTCAATATCCCAATTCAAATCCACATCATCTTCTGCTGCACTCAATCGTTTCCTAAGTTCAGCTCTATTTGGGCTTCCATCATTAGTACTTCCAATTCTTTTCTCTTCACCACTTCCAATGTCCTCAATTTCATCCCAACCCATATCCTCCTCATCCTCCACCTTTGACTGATGACTCGACACTGGTGCAGTGTCGCCCTTTGTACCAGATTCACCCTTGTCCACTTTCTCATCAATTTTGTCTTCAACACTTTGTTCAGATTTCACTTTCTCATCACTTTTCACCTGAGCAGCTTCCTCAGACTTCACTTTTTTCTCGCCCAAAGATACATTTTCATTACTCTTCTTACTCGACTCCTCAACCACATTGTTATTATCACCATCATCCACGTTTAAAATGCCTCCTTCCTTATCATCATCAATTTGGTTAGAAATCTCTTGTTTCTCAACGGAGTTCAAACTTCCATCACTCATTCCCTTATCATTGATTCCACCATTCGTTTGATTATCTTCATCCTCATCATCAATGTCCCACGAGAGCTCCTCCTCATCGAACGAAGTTGCCCTCCTCACAAGATTGGCCCTCACCCTCTCCTGCTGCTCGAGCTTATCCACTCTATAAAAATACCTACACCAAAAAGTCTCATGATCGACTGCACTCGGAACAATTCTTTTATAAACACCCCCCAATGTACCATTTTCCCCAATCAAACCCTCAGTTTCACCCCTCTTGTCTTCCAACTCAAACCCTGATTTCCACTTCTTATACTCATCAGCATCCTCCGGCTCTTCACAGAAAGTATTCAAATCACTCTGAATCGCGCTCAACTGCGACTCAAACCAACTATACCTAGCAGAATTCAAGCTCCGATTTGTTTCTGGACTGTCGGGTTCCCCTTCCGACGAAAATATGAGGACTTCTTTTGAAATGATATCGGCCGTTGACTTAATCGAAGTCGGGAGATCCTTCACAGCTCGGCTGGCAGCTTCTCGGAAAATCTCCGTCTCCGATTTTAGACCCGACCCGAATTCCTTGAGATCTCTACGGTATGTTTCGATCACTGATTCGGATCGAGTTGCGAGAGTTTTGATCAAACCATCGAAACTCCACAAACCGGCGGTGTCATCCTGAGCGACGTCGTGTGGATTCTGGTCATCGTAATGAAGTTCGCGTGGGGAATTGGAGTCGGAATCGTGGGGAATGTCGGATTTGGGAGGGTACTGATCGTCTGACAAGATGGATTTGAAGTAATTCATGGCGCGAGTTATCGAATTGAAGTACTTAGGGTTAGGTTTCCAAAATTGATTTGACAAATGACATTTTGTTACTTCCCAAAAATAATGATTAGCTTCTATGTTGAATATACCGGGATACGATACATATACGATGATAAAATTTATTAAATACGATACGGCATGGATATAAATGTAAATATATAATTTAAATTTATTTATAAGTAACTAAATCATTCAATTTAATTCCTAAAAGTAAAAATAATCCACTATCATATAAATAAAAATTATATATAACTCCAAAAGCAAACATAATTCATTTAAACATAGAACATCAGTGGAAGTAATTCATTTTTGAGATTTTATGACCTAAGAGATATACTTGAATAAAGAGGTAGAGTAGTGATACTAGTTGTTTATGTTTAACCCTAGAGACTTTATCATTTTTAATAATTTAAATATGATCCAAAATATTACATAAAAAACCTATTGGTATATCCTGATGCCCAATTAGTGTATCCAATACGTATCCATTTTAATTTTTATTTATTTTTATTATCGATACGCCACGTAGCGTATCGAATACGTATCTCACGCGTATCCTATGTGTATCGATATTCCCCGTATATCCGATACAATACTTTATCTTTTTTCGGAGTATCCGCATATCATAGACTACAAGGGGATAAATAATGTCAACCGATTGGGTTCAATTCAGGTCCATCTCCATTTAGTTCGGTTTGGATCATTATGTTGTCCGTATATGAAATTTTCTAGTCCGTTGAATCTTTCTCAAAATCTTTGGATATTTTTGGGATTAGACAAAATCCCAGGGCATGTTTGTTTGGCGTTTCCCAGAATTTTTTCGTGTTTGGAAAATGCCAAACAAACATGTTTTCTATTTTCCGAAATAAATTTTTCATCCATTAATTTTCTCAAACTACTCTCCCAAAAGCCAAACAAACAACAATTTTTTTATCTCTAAACAAAACCTATACAAACTCTACAATAATTTGACATAAAGTAACATATCTCTTACACAATTTATCTCACATAACAAACATGATTTGACATAAAGTCTTACACATCTTACACCTACAACCCAACTCTTCCAAAAAAACCTACACCTACTTTATTTCTCAAACCACTCTCTCAAAACCCAAACAAACAATATTACGCAAATCGAGATTATTTCACAAACCTCCACTACTCTCCCAAACTACTTTCCCAAACGCCAAACAAACAGGCCCCCAATTTCTAAAGTTATCTCCCAATTTTATAAATATATTATAATTTCATTCAAATTCAAGTTATCTTATGTGTTCGAACCAGTGTAGTTAGTATCGCACGATTCGCGATACGATTCGTGCGATACGGTTCGATACATGGCCAAAACGATACGACTCGGATGTCGTATCGTTTTTAGCAATGTATCGCAACGTATCGTTACGATACGATTCAGTATCGCATGTATCGCGATTCAGAAGCGATACATGCGATACGTTTTTATAACCAGGTTTGCACACTGAACCGGGTCGGACCGGCACAACCCGACCGGTTCGGTTTGTGACCCGGTTCATTTCTTAGAAAACAAACAGCAAATCTGCTTCCAAAAGGCTAAAACAGCAACAGAAACTCACGATTCTTCTTCCCCCTTCCAAGCACTAGCTTCCTAATGATTTCTTCTTCAAACTGTCTTCAAATTCTCTACCAAATTCACAAATTAATAACTCAAGCAACCTAGTTTCATGATTAAGTGATAAATTTTGAAAGCAAAAAAGATGCGAATCTTGTGCCATTTTGGGCTATTCTTGTGCAATTTTGGGTGATTAGCTCGATTCTGGTACAATAACAAGTGGGTGTTGTGTGGTTCTAGCCGATTTTTATTATTTTAGCGTGATTTTGTGCTTGAGCCTGTTACTTTTTTTTTATTATTATTTTGAGCCTGTTACTTTGACTTTGCTCTATTTTGTGTTTGATACGTTGATTTAAATTTTGGATGGGTAAAGAAGAAGTAAATGTTACTTGGAATATTTGATTATTGGGTTTTATTTCATAAAAACTATTGTTTGATTTTACTTTATGACTTGAAAATTCAAACTTGGAACTTTGTTTATTTTGAAATAATTTGTTTGACTTTAAAATATTAATTTTTATGTTTTGTAATTTTTTTTTATTACAAGGAGAATAAATTTGATATTATTTCAAGAAACTAATCATATATCTTACGATACACGATACGTATCTCGATACGATACGATCCGATACGAGAGGAAAACGATACGCGATACGATACGCGATTTAATAACCTTGGTTCAAACTTCTTTTATAATTCAGATATTTAGTTTTTATAATTGAAATTATCATATCGAGCTCGACTCGATATTAAAATTTATGAAATAATAAATATGTGTTTAGATTGTTACGTCTTACAAATTAGGTTAAACTAGGTTAAACTGAACTTATCATCACTTTTAAAATGAATCTCAAATAAATCAAAATGAATCTCAAATAGTTTGATTTGATTTTGTTCCTAACAAACTTTGTTTATAATCTTTTGCTCATACATGTCAGCATTTCCTATTCCATGTTTTGGATTTAATACAAAGAATTAAGTCTAATCAAATAGCTACAAGCAAGATTAGATACAATCTTCATCCACTCCACTCCATCAAATAATTAAATGGTTTAAAATCAAAGATTCCAGTCATCTAGTGTTCCTCCTATTAGGGAATGAGGCA
Source organism: Penstemon davidsonii (assembly GCA_034814905.1). NCBI lineage: Eukaryota > Viridiplantae > Streptophyta > Magnoliopsida > Lamiales > Plantaginaceae > Penstemon > Penstemon davidsonii. The sequence continues at coordinate 46,441,931 of JAYDYQ010001087.1, read as the reverse complement.
TGTTTCACAAACACTAGGTGTCATTTTCTCTTTTGCATTCTTTGGTATCTTTTATCTTATCTTACAAGGGATTCTGGCATTTATCCTTTCTAGCTATGTTCTAAAACATCATCCAATGAGATCATGAAAAACACTTCATTGTCAAAAAGAGAAACCAAGTGTATACCAAAACTTACTACAAAGTACTATAAATAACTATCACATTCTTTCACCAAAAGTTGAGAAAATGGACACTAATTCCAAGTCTATCGGCATCTGTCCAAGACTCGTCAGCTTCGTTCTCAATATGATGAGTCGCCCCAACTTGCCCCGTGGCTTAGCCGAAGTGCCCATTGAAGAAGGTTTATCAAGAAATGGGAAGACGACTAAGCCTAATGGTTATTTGGGCTCTGATGAGATTGTGGTTGAGTTTAGACATTCAGATCATGTCAATAAAGGTCATGGAGATCAAGGCCTGAAAAAGAGTGTCACTACTTTCAAAGAGAGTAATGAGGGAGTTAAGAAAAAATTAGAGTCTAATCATCAAGCTACTATAAAGGCGAATAATCATGAGACTCGTGACGAGATGATGAAACCGAAGCCTCCAAAGCAATTTCGTCCGCTACTTAGTGTGGCTTCGAATATAAACGAAAAGTCCGATGCTTATATACAAATGAAGAAGAAAGCCATGAGCAGAAGCCTGGATCCTGAAAAGTATTAAGGCTTTGTTTGGATTCTATGAAAGGATTTCTATTGCCTCAAAGTGATTCTAATAAGTGTTAATGTTGTCTAGCTTATTATTGATTTGAAACCTATAAGTCCAAATCCCTCAATCATATGACGCATGTACTAGCTCATAAGATTTTATTATGTAATGCTTCATGCTTGTATTGCATGACAACTCTAAATTTCTTGTATTCCTATAAAGAATATTATGAATTTTTCTACATTTTGATATTTGGTAATATTTCAACGACAAAGAGCTATTGTCTGGATTTTTTTTAAATTTTTTTTCTTTCTGAACTGTTAGTAATGTCTAAATTCTAAAATACCAGTAATGAATGGTTGTGTGGAAATGAAAGATAACTACAAAGTACAAACACAAAGAATCAATGGGATGAAAGCATCACCAAAAGTTAGGAAGAATAATCCAAAGTCACTACCATATGTCAAGAAAAAAACTGGAAAAAAAATGATTTGGAGTTCATACTTCATTGGCTACAAAAAGAGTGAATAGCAAATTAACTCCCTGTGTTATTCTAAATAGACAATTTAACTCCCTGTGATAAGAAAAATAGCAAGATACCTCCCTGTGTTTTTATAAAAGAAGCACATTGCCTCCCTCTAAATTGCTCATTAGTTCATATCACAGGGAGTTAAATTGCTTATTGTTTCATTCATAGGGAGGTAGATTGCCTATTTTTATATCACAAGGAGGTAAATTGCTCATTATTTTATTTCACAGGGAGTTAAATTGCCTATTTTTATTTTACAGGGAGATAAATTGCACATTAGACATATCACAGGGAGTTAACTTGCAAAAAACCCGCTACAAAAATATGGTCTAGGAGTCGAGTGGATTTTAAAAATGGTCTTTTGGAAAGTTTAATTTTCAAAACTGACCTTCAGGGGCTTTTTCCTGTAGAGATGGTATTTGCACTAATATTCTTCATTTCTGTAATTTGCTTTTTAGTACCCTCTGGTTTACTACTTGTTTTCTATATGATATATCAATTTCTGCTTATGTAATTCATATTCATAATCAGTTTTTAGTCTTTCTAATATTTTTATTTTGAAGTCTAATATTCCTGGTGTACAAGGATGAACCTCTAAAAATTGTATATTAGCTAATTTATCTTCATAAATTTCAATTTCTTCACTAATTTTTTGTAATTTATTTTGTATTTTCTGTATTTTCTCCATTTTCGTTACTTGGCTCTGATACCAAAAATTGGTCAGAGGCTACGGATGTTTGTTTTTTGGTTAAAATTTTTTTCTTTACACATAACACATGATTCTTTGGCCTCTTTTATTTTTGTTCTTATAATTTCTTTATTTATTTTATACATTTTAGTACTAATCGATGTTGATCTTAAATATTCTAATCTCTTTTCATAGTGTTTAACTAAATCTGATATATGTTCACAATTATTTTCAGGTTTATTATTCATAATTTTTCTTCCAAGTATTTACTTAAATCCGAAATTTTCTTTTCTAATTTTGTATACTCACTATCTTCTTCGGATTTTATATAATCTCTTTCTTCATTATTTATTGGTTTTATTAGATTTTTAGGTTTTTCTAGAGGTAATTGTTTTATGTTAGGTGATCTAAACGATATTGATCGTCTAATTTGGTCACTAGTTCCTTCTATTGTTACTTCTTTCATTGGTAATTTTTTTATTTGAGCTATTCCTTCAAATAATTTATCTAAATAAATAGATTCTTGATCTAAGAAATTTATACTATGATGACTATTTGTTAAAGCATATTCTACCATATATGTTAGACTGAATGGTTGATCTCCTTCTTCCATTAGTTCTTCTCTTGCAAATTTGTATCCTAAACAAATGCTATTATCTAAATTTTTTGTAGATAAAGGAATTGCATATTTAATTCCTAGATTAAACTTTAGTGTTTTATATGCTAGGTTTTCCATAGTTATTCCTAAAACCGAATCATGAGTATCTTTAGTTCTTCGGTCGTAAGCTATTAAAGCTATTGGTGAATTAATACCTTCTTTAAAAGTTGATTTTATCAGCACTTGTATTGTAGCTATTTGAATATATCCTATTTTATTTCTGTCTTCTTTATTTCTAATTTTTTCTATTCTAGCTGCTATTTGTTCACTATCAATTATGGGAATTACAATGGTTCCTCTAGTGGTTTTTATATCTATTGGTACTTCTTGGGTAAATAAACCAGGATAGATAATATTTTTTCGTTTTATTTTTTCAAAAATAGATTTATTAAAGTGTTGTCCTTCTTTTAGATCTAATTTTGCCTTTTTAGTTTTTTCTATTTTATGCTCAATAATTGATTGAGCTGAGAACATTCCAAGTGTTTCTTCTTGTTCTAGTAATTGTATATGTCTATCAAATTCTTTTAATGGGGAACTCATATTTTATTATTTATTTCATAAAAAGGTAATTTTATTCTTGGTATTTTTATCTCCCCTATTTGTATATGTTGTGAATGAATTTCACATCTTATTTGTTCTAAAAAATCAGTACCTAATAGTATATCTGATCCTGTATCACTTTCATCTATATACATAGTAAGACGAAACCTTAATTCTTCATGAAACATGAGTTCTATAGTAGTTTTTTCATTACATGTTTTATCTCCTTTTATTGTATCTATAACAACTAATGGTGCCGCAGATCTAGCTACTACATATTTTGGATGAACATGTGATAAAGATGCTCCTGTGTCTATGAGTATCGAAACAATTTGTGTTCTATTTATAACTCCTAATATATGATATTGTAGATATTGATTTCTCGAAATTAAATCTAAATCATACATACCTGATATGTTCTTGGTTGGTCTTGAGTTTAATGCTCCGTGCAGATAGTATTTGGGATCTTTGTAGATAATATATTATTTATGATTGATTTCTTTTTTGAAAAATCCTATTCAGAAGTTTGTTACAACTTCAAGATTTGAGAGAAAATTTTAGAAACAGAGTTCTTTTATTAATTTTCGCACACTTACAACTGAACTAAACACCATTATTTATAGGAGGGGGAAGCTATTTTCCTCCACTCATCCAGATCACATAAGGTGATAAGGATCTTTTCTAGGTCCTACGAAATAGTAAACTTACATAATTGTGTACATTGGATCCTACTACTTTTTCAACAGTAGGTCCTACATAATAGTAAAGTTATCTGACTGTTTACATTGGATTCTACTATTTTTCAAAAGTAAAGATTTTCTAATTAATTTCTTCAGATTTTCTTGCCGACACTCTTGTCTTCTTCTGCTGATAATTTTATCCTTCAATTATTGCTTCTTCTCCACTGGATTCATCCATGCAATGGTTGCATTTGTGAGCTTTGAATTCCTTCAATGTTTCACATATCTGGAGTTTTTCTTCATCGGATAATTTGTTGAATACTCCTTGTATATTCATGATGTCTTCTTCAAAATCCATAAATGTTTTAAATTCTTCAATTTTGATTTTATCCTTAAAGTTTGAATATATCATAGTGGTTTCATTTTTATAATTTATTTTAATTTTTGATTCCTCGGTTAATCGTTGTAACATGGAAACGATTCCATAGATTAATCCGGTATTCATGACTTGATGACTTTCTTCATTTTCCTTAACTGGTTGATCACGAACTGGATATGTTCCATTGGATACTCCCATGTAAATGAGTGAATATGCTGGCACGTGTACTTCATCTTGTTCATTAAAGTAGGGATATGAGCTATATATTTTTAAATATATTTCTCTATCCTTACCAAAATACTTTCGATAATTTTTCACTGTTTGTTGGATCCCATGATTGAATTCTTGGAGAATAGTGTTGCTTTCGTCAATGTATATCGTATCAATTAATCCACATTGGAAGAATTTATACGTCATTAGTGGACTTGCTCCGCTGATGATGACTGCTTTGGGTCCTGTTATTCTTTTTTCAGTTGGATAAAAGAATTTTGTCATATCTTCCTCCGTCCAATTGTATAGCATTTACATGTATTCTTGAAAATCCTCCTTATTTACTTTTTTGAGCTGCATGTGTTCCTGTCTTGTGGGTACCTGTGTTAACTTCGTTATTTTTCCGAGTACCTTCATTGAAGAAGATGGTTGATCTATCATTGTTGCTTTTGGTTTGACTAAAGCTGATTTGAATGGTTGGGCTTTAATTTCTGCTTCTGAGATTGCTTTGTTTTCTTCGACTGCAAGTTTTGCTTCCGCCATAGTTTTGTATGCCTTATGAATGATTCCTTTGTGACCATTAATGTATAGTGATGCTTTATGCCATTCATCAAAGATTGCTCCTTTGGCTGGTCCGTTGAAGATGACATAGTACTTCTTTGATGATGATGATGAAAATGTTTCCTGAATTTTTATACCTGATGGAACTTCTGGTTTTGATTCGGATTTTTCTTCTGTTTTTGCCTTTGTTTTTGTTGATTCGTCCACCACGCTTAGCATGCTAAACTCTGATGGTTTGTAACTTGGATCCAAGGATTGTTTAGCTTTTTCTAATTCTTGTAATTCACGAATTTTTGCCTCAATATTTCCTTTTATCTACTTCGCTTGATTCTTCAGTGTTGCTATTGCTCCTTCCATAATTTAGATAGTTTATCCTGATGCGAATTCTCTTGTTAATGTATCTGCAATAATGTTATTGCTACTTTTTATATATTTTATTTTTGCTGGATATCTACTTAGCTCAAGTTGCCATCTTATTAGTCGTCCTTGATTGTAATTGGCCTGTAGTTTGTATCTGATGAATCCGGTTAGATATTTTGAATCTGTTCTAAGCTCAAATTCTTTGGGTAACAGATCAATTCTCCATTTTTTAAACGTCCTTAAACATGCTAGTGTTTCTTTCTCATGGATGGGATACCTTTTTTCTGTTTCAGAGAATGTTCCGGATATATATCTGCACAGAATTTCTGGACTTTTGACTGCTGATTTCTCCATAAATAATTCATCAGTATCATGTATACGTTTGCTCGTAGAGCTGATTTCATTGTTTAAGTTACATACGGTATCATTATGTATGTTTTTGCTCGTAGAGCTGATTTCATTGTTTAAGTTACATACTTCTAATTCTTTAACTTCTTCATGTTGTGGTATTTTTGTTTGTATACATTTCATACATCCTGACCAGACTTCGTCAGATGCGTCAGTCTCAATTATTAAATAATCATTAGAAGTTGGATTATATAGCTTTGGTAAGTTTTTCGAGATATGTTTTATCGTTCAACTATTTTACTATCTTCTTTATCCCAAAACCATTGTTTTTTAGTACTTATTTTCTCTTGTAGTTTTTTCTTTTCTTTGGCACATCCTTTTAGATACCCTAATTCGGATATGTAATTTAAACATCCTAGAAACCTTTGTAATTGTTTTCTATCTTCGATTTTATTTGGGAATAGGTGTAATTTTTCTAAGACATGTTTTTGCAATTCAATTTCTCCATTTGACTTTATTATTGTTCCTAAAAATTCAATTTCTTGTTTTGCTATTTGTGCTTTCTTTTTACTTAGTACTAAACCTTTTTGTTTACATCTCTTAAGTACGATTGCTACTTTTCTTAGATGATCTTCTTTAGAAGTATTACTGAATATTAAAATATCATCTATATATACAAGACATATTTCCTCTAATCCTTCTAAGTTTTTACTCATATATCTTTGAAATATTCCAGGTGCTTGTTTTAACCCAAATGGTAATACATTCCATTCATAGTGTTTTTCTGGAGGACAAGTAAATGTTGTTAGTGGTTTTGTATTTTCGTGCAATCTTAATTGATAATACCCAGATTTAGCATCTAAGGAACTAAACCAAGTCATTCCTTTTATTTTTTCCATTATTGAATCTCTTCGAGGTAACTTATGTGCGTCTCCTACAGTGGCATCATTCATCTTTTTATAGTTTATTACCATTCTCCTTTTTCCTCGTTTTATTTCATTATGGTTTTCTACATAGAATGCTGGAGCAGCATGTCTACTTTTGCTTTCTCTTATTAATCTTTTTTCTAATAACTCTCTACAATCTTTTGTAAATTCTTCTATGTCTCTTTTTGAATAGGGTATCCTATTTGGTACATTTACTTCTTGTTTTGGATCTTTTAATTCTATAGTGATTTGTTCTTCATTAGTATTTATTTTTACATCTAACGGGTCCTCTGAGCAAGTTTCTTCTAAAAGATTTTCTACTTCTTTTTCAATACTCGTTTTATTATTTTCTTTCATATAAAATAATGTTTCGTTAAGAATGTGTAATATTTTTAATTTTGTTCGCTCAAGGTTGTCTATGATAGGGATTTTTATCATTTTTCCTATAGGTGCCTTTAGCTCTATATATTCTAACCATTGTATAAAGGGATGGTATAGTCTAAGAAAATTGTTTCCTAGAATAATATCAAATCCTGATTCTTGCCTGTAGAGTGATGGTACCATGAATATATAGGGTGTTTTAGTCTTATCTATAATTTTTATTTTATTAAAATAACTTGCTAATTCTATCTTATGCGTACTTCCATCAGCTATCATAATTCTTACTGGTCTTTCTGTTTCTCTCCAAAATAATCCTTTTATATTTTTAGAAGCAAAACTAATACTAGCTCCAGTATCAATATATGCTGAATAATAATATCCTTTTATTTCTACCTTTATAAAAGTAGAATTTGGGTTTCTTCTATTCTGATTCTGTAGATAATTCTGTCTCATGACTTTCTTCTGTCTCATAATCTGAATCGGTTAATAATATATATATTTCTTCAATATCCGATATTTCAGATTCAATTGGTTCTAGACTTCTTAACTCTGCTACTCTTAGAATTTCTTTTTGTTCTTTATTTTTTCTTTTTGGGCATTCATTTGCATAGTGACCTTCTTCCTTACATAACCAACATTTACATTTCTTTTTTCCTTCTTTACAATATTTTTTGTTTTGCTTTCGTCTAAAAAATCGTTCCGGCTTTTTGTAAAATTCTTCTTTATATTTTTGAAAAGGTCGTTTCTTCCATTTATATTTTTTATTATAATATTTATTTCTATGATATTTCTTTTTATATTTACGTTCTTTACACCCATACTGTTGTGGTACTCCTGGATTGCCTTCACAACAAACTTTGTTAACTTGTTTTACCAGTTTTGTTTCATTTAGTTGTGTACATTTTTCTATTATATATTATCGTCCTACAAGAATTGCTCCTCCTAGACTATCTGCTATAGTACCGTTTTTTACTCCTTCATTAAATTTGTTTAAACAAATTTTATTTATTGGGTATGGTAATTTTATTAGTAATAATTTTTTCGTATGTTCTTGATTTTCAGGTTTTAGTCTATAAAAACTTTTTGAAAATTCACAAACATAATTCTCGTATTGACACATATCACATATAGTCATACTGTTTAAATGCCAGGTTGCTATTTCATTTTGCTTTTCTGTAACTTTTTCTGCATAATTTATTTGATCTTGACCAACAAATTCTTTCCATATAAGTGCTATTACTGACCAGTAAAATTTTTCTACATTATTTTGGCTTGCTTCTTTTAGCTGGTCAATGTATTTGTAATCGCTTAAGTATTGGAATACATTTCCTTTTGTTTTGAAAACCATATAATTCCATATATTATCCATTGTAGCATTTTTAAATATATCATCTGTTTGTAAAATTAGGTTTACTTGGTTTGCCCATTCTTGTATTAATCCTTCTATGTTTCTAGCGCAATCTACATCTAATATCCCTTGTTTTATTTGTTGTAAATGAGGTGTATATTCATCTGGTAATTTTCGGAATCCTCCTTGTTTTCTTTGATAAAAACCATTTCTTTCTCTAAGGTTTTCTGGATCAATATCGATCCATTCAAACCTACTAGACTTTCGTTTTTTATTATTTTCATCATCTTGTTGCTCTTCCTTTATTTGACTACTTTCTCCTTTTTCCATATATGCAGGAATAGAATCATCCGATTCGTATCCATAAATTACTTCATTATTATTTGTAAAATTTGTTTGTTTTATATTTTGTTCATCTTCAATTATGTTTATTTGTTCAATCATTTTTCTAACTTCCTCTATTTGTTCTTCCATTATTTTAGTAAATTTCTTGGTGGTCGTAGCCCTCTAGATGAACTAAATATTTGTTCTTGTTTGCTTATTAAAACTAAATCTTTAATTTTTTCTAATTCGTAACTTAAATTTTTAATTTTTTCTTTAGGTATATTTTCTTTTTCAAAAATTTTATAAATATCTTCCTCTTTTAATATTTTATCTATCTTAAGTAATTGTTCTTTTAAATCAGCAATTTCTTTAGTTATATCTATTAATTGTTTTTGTAAATCTGCTATTTCTTCGGTCATTCCCATTTGAATAATTTATTGGTCCGTTCTTTCTTTTTGAACTATCAAGGGACCTATTTTGCAAATATGGATTATTTGGGAATATTTGCACAAGGTCATTTTTAAAATTTTGGTTTTTGGAAAGGTCATTCTTCACAATTACTCTCTAGGAGTCCCCAAATAAAGATATACCAGTAACCAATAACCAATGATCTATATAGACTATGTCCAATTTCAACTATTTAGTAGTTTTGAATTCAGCTGGAAACAATCGAAAATTTTCAAAATTTTCCAACTTTATTCAAGTCCACCTGACAATTGATAATTGTATATACTTCCCCGAATTTTCTATCAAAATTTTGATTCAATGAATTAATCTATTTTCTATGTAACAAGACTCACAATATTACATGATCATTCACACACTCATAAAGTAACTATCAAAAACTTAGTTGGAAAACAACGGTATTGATACTATTTTAAAAATTATTAATGTTCTGTTAGGTGTGAGTTTAGAGGATAAAAATAAAACAATATATTAATTAATTGTGCAAAACAAAATATATTGATAAAATTACCTCAGGTATGAACAATTATTATATATCTGTTTATTTAACACTCCAGTTAATAATTTTTCTTTGAACCACATCAATCTTATCTCACATATTCTCAATAAGCAAATTAGCTAGATTCAAGTCTGATTCAGATCTTTTACTCCATTGGCAGCCCTATACATATGCCGATCACATATCTCGAGTCTCGACATGTATACCGCTTCTCGATATCATAATTCATCATAATATTTCACAAAAGTCAATCTGAGGGCCTATAAATTTCATATAATTATCGAATATGTAACCCCAACTTGCCTATTCACACAAGCCAAAATTCGAAAAGTTGCTTCAATCTAACGTAGGAGTAGAAAGTATAAACCAGATGACACATCTATGGCTTCACAAAATTATATGCATTACTCTTTCTGTGAGAGCCATCCAAGCTGTAAAAAGAAAGGCACGCATGCATTTAAACGGAGGCACAAATAATCACCAATAATTTAATTTTGTTTATAAGACGGATATGTACCTTCCATGCGTACATCCCAAAGAAGGCTATAATATCTGCAGACCAAACAACTGCAAATGATTTCACGAAAAACGGGATTATGACATTAAGTAACGGAACTAATAGAAAGAGATAGTTGAGGGCTTCTTTCTCGTTCTTTGAGCAGTCTCGTGCACGAAGTGAAGGAATAGCTGAAACATCAGATATTAACAACTTAGTAAAAATGGAGCAAAAGTAGTAATAAAGTTTAGCAATCTGTATTTTGTCATAGTCCAAAACTAAATTGTTTATCATGTGAATTGTGAAGTGTTTAAAAGATATTAGTAACCTTCAAAGAAAGAGAAGTAAACAAATTTAGGAACAACAGGGCACTGAAATGGTTAATAAAGTCTATAATTTAATCACATTGGTTTACAAGTTCACAAGTTACTAAGTTAGTACTTGTTTGGTAGACTAAATTAGCCATGATTGAGCCTCGTCGATTAAATTAATCTGACCCAATATACATTGTTTGGTAGTAATGATTTAATAGAAGGCCGGTCCATGTTAATCAGGATAGTCTCTGATGGATAACTCGATCTGTCAGCCCGAATTACAAAAAAGACAAATTTACCCCTAACGTTGTATAAATAATTAGAGTCCTAGAAGAGATCCCAGAAATTATATCAAGATATATCCTCTTTTACCTGCAAACTGTCCGATGTTCAAGAAAAGAAATTCGACATTTCTATAGAAATTTAGTTCAAAATAACCATATGTGCCTAAAAATTGGTACTTGGTATGGAATTACGAAAAGCGTATTAAATAATCCATGTAAATTTTGCAGAAATAACAATTAACACACTTCTCCATATAGAACTAAGTAATTAAGTTTCCTCAGAAGTGAAGGCATTGCTTACTGAACATCCATACGGACCACATGCCCATTAGTCTCCATAAATCTGGTTCATTTGATGGGAATAAGAGATTGAAAGAAAGAGCTCCACCCAATAAAAGAGATGCATACCCTTGAACCTCAAATACAGTGTATAAAACAGAACCAGGTACAGCTGGATTTTTGGTTGCTGTGGAAGCTCTAGGTGCAAAGGTTGCAGCAGTCTTTTGGACCACCTGTTTAAAGACATAACACAAAGAACAATTATTGATCATGTAGTTTTGACTAGTTTTAGTTAATCAACATACTAGTCACATACTCACATATACAACATCCATATTTTAAACGATCTAAATTAGTAATTTATTACATTTCCTACACAACTCTCGATAGGTACTATGATGTAAAAAGAATGTTGCAAGGTGATCAGTAGCAACCAGGAATTTTTTATGTGTGAAAAGAAGTGTAGGTCAATATTCAAGATTAAAAACAACCGATATAGATAATTAATTCACGTTTGGCTCAAATTTAACAAGCAAATGTGCATTAGGAATTTGTATTGCTTTTCTTGGTTAACATGTAACTATTATCTTAGGTAAGGAAGTACGAAAATCGATCCAAATTCCGCTATCTTCAATTCTAGTTCCATTCTTTAAATGCCATGGAAAAAGAAACAACCTCGTTGTAGGAATTCAAACATGAATTACTATTTTTTAAGCTAAAAACTATGTCCTAGTTTTGGTGTATTCATATGGGCCCGTTCAATTCCAGTTCCATTCTTCAAATGCCATGAATCAGAAACAACCTTGTGAATATTTTGAAGCTAAAACTATGTCTTTATTTAGGTGAATTCATCTGGGACCATTTCAATTCTAGTTCCATTCTTCAAATCATCAAAATGCCATGAAATCAGAAACAACCTTGTAGGAATTCGAGTACGAAATACTATTTTGAAGCTAAAAATTATGTCTTTATTAAGGTGAATTCATCTGGAACCCTATGAATGGAAGACAACAGAATAAATAAATGCCATGAAATCAGAAACAACCTTGTAGGAATTCGAGTACGAAATACTATTTTGAAGCTAAAAATTATGTCTTTATTCAGGTGAATTCATCTGGAACCCTATGAATGGAAGACAACAGAATAAATAAATGCCATGAAATCAGAAACAACCTTGTAGGAATTCGAGTACGAAATACTATTTTGAAGCTAAAAATTATGTCTTTATTCAGGTGAATTCATCTGGAACCCTATGAATGGAAGACAACAGAATAAATCATTTCATGTTTTTAAACAAGAAAAGTACTTGCCTTTTTAAGATCTTTGTCAAGGGAAGGGGTCGACCCGCTTGAAATGGGTGGGGGGGGGGGGGGGTGGGGGGGGGGGGGGGTGGGGGGGGGGGGGGGTGGGGGGGGGGGGGGGTGGGGGGGGGGGGGGGTGGGGGGGGGGGGGGGTGGGGGGGGGGGGGGGTGGGGGGGGGGGGGGGTGGGGGGGGGGGGGGGTGGGGGGGGGGGGGGGTGGGGGGGGGGGGGGGTGGGGGGGGGGGGGGGTGGGGGGGGGGGGGGGTGGGGGGGGGGGGGGGTGGGGGGGGGGGGGGGTGGGGGGGGGGGGGGGTGGGGGGGGGGGGGGGTGGGGGGGGGGGGGGGTGGGGGGGGGGGGGGGTGGGGGGGGGGGGGGGTGGGGGGGGGGGGGGGTGGGGGGGGGGGGGGGTGGGGGGGGGGGGGGGTGGGGGGGGGGGGGGGTGGGGGGGGGGGGGGGTGGGGGGGGGGGGGGGTGGGGGGGGGGGGGGGTGGGGGGGGGGGGGGGTGGGGGGGGGGGGGGGTGGGGGGGGGGGGGGGTGGGGGGGGGGGGGGGTACTAATTGATTCCCACAACTAAACTGAAGACTTTGATGTACACATTAGAATCTGATTCCCCTGACTTAGTTTTGCTACCCACAAAATTAAGTCTTGCAATGCAATCACACGGCATCATCATCGATCACAGCTAACGAGCATTTCGATCCTTCCAATTCGATCACAGATACAAATGTAACAAGTACACTTGTAGACAAATAAATCGAGTTACGCAAAAAAAATTGTTCGGTTAACACGTCCTACTCCATATTAAGGAAGCACAGAAAAGTCGTCCATAAAGGTACCAAACTATTGAAAATGAAATACTTTGAAACTGATTGTCAAAAGTAAGAATCTCAAGGGCCATTAGGAATAATTTTAGGCTGGAATTCCAACTCCCCCCTAAATCTTTTCACACTAGAGAAAAAAATCAAATTAAACACCTAAATCTTCCTCATTAAATTGCAATGTCTGTCACACTCATTTTTTTCATCATCATCAAATTAAATTGAATCTAGCACACTTACACTTGCAAAAATCAAAATGTCACATAGCAACAACTCTGAAGGTGTGTGTCAAAAACTCCACAAAGCAGTCTCTATTAACCCTTTTAAAGCCAAACCTTTTCGAATTTCACATCAGCCCAACTTTAGTAAAAATATCCCAATTGAATCTGGACCAATTGTCACACATTCTTCTGCTCAAAAGAACAAGAAACCTGTGATTGTTAATCATGTTCCAATTGCAAAGGCCAAGTCCAAGAAGCTGGAAAATGGTTCAAGTTCTAATGATGATTATGAAAGTAAGTTCTCTGATTATATTAATAAAGTGAAGAAAAGAATGATGAACTCAGTTTCAAGTATTGGAAGGAGTGAGACAAGAAGAGATAGCTTTGATGATAAGGTTACTAATTACATTAGTAATGCTAAGATGAAGATGAGGACTACGACAAATGTTGGCGATCAGAAGAGCGATTCTTTTTATCTTAAGTGAAGAATGTTTGGAATGTTATGAATAAAGGCACAGGGATTATGATGAAGAAGTGGCAAGAAAAAAGAATGTTATGGAGTGATGGATTTGCATTATTAATTTTTTGTTTTTAATTAATATACTTATGGATTTTTATGTATGCATGAAATTAATGTGACTGTGATTGTTTAATATGGGTATTCTATAATAAATTCCTTAAATTATGTAAAGTTTCTTGTTTATTGTTTGCAAATTGCAATTATTAAAATCACTTGGATTTGTTGCTTCTGCTTTCATGTTTTTCTTTCTTCTTTGGCTTAATAAAGAGGTCAATGTAAAAGAAGTGACAATCAATTCACATATTGCTATCAATGTAACTGTCAAATTACTAAGATTCTGGTCTTCATTGCCTACTTTTCAAGTTGAAAAATATTCTTGTCAAATTACTATGATTATGGTCATGTTTATTGCCTACTTTTCAAGTTGAAAAGTATAAATATACCTTATTACCAACTGGTATTTGGTCTGATAGAACAAGGTAAGTCCCCACAATGTATTGAACTCGGGTTCGAATCTCCTTTGAGAGAGATTTCCAACTCATGTGTCGCATCTTAAAATGAATTAAGTCTGGTCTAATACTGAATGGCCTTGGAAAAACTTACGTAATAAAAATTATCTTGATATCTTTATATTGGCCATTTAAATTTAACACAAAGATAACTACTAATTTAAAGCACAAAATTAGACACACGAAGAATCATGTAAGTCCCTTAATATACCTAATTTTAGGAAGTTCTTAAATACCTATGTGGGCGATTTCGGGCCGACTGGAACTAAAATTGCCAACAAAGTTGGAGGTGTGACACCAAATGTGCCAGTCCGTAAAAATGTGGGGTAAAAATGCTAGTAAACTTAAATTGTGGCACAAAAAATACAATAATCCCAAATTAGACACACAAAGAATCATGCAAATCCCTAAATAAATCTAATTTTAGGAAGTTCTTAACAATACTCTGTTTGTTAAGAAGCAACTAATCATGTGTTTATTCGTTGGATCCGACAAATTGGGTTTGGACAATGCAAAAAGGATTATAGATTGAAAATAAGTTAGTTAGAAGCCCAATAAATTAAGAAATCAGTCTCACCTGCAGTCCAAGACTACTAGCTGATTTTTAATTCGAATATTGGGCTCTTACTCTTATGTAATGTGTATTAACCCATTTTTGTCTAGTCTCACTTTATTTCGAGTCCAAACCTGATCCCTGTCAATTTGACTGAGTATAATAAAATATAAACTATTTAAAGTTCATATTATTTATCTTTTCGATAAAAATTATTAATTTAATACATATCATTTACTTTTCTTCCAAATTCCAACAGTTAAACACCTACTTAAACATCCTAGCTTAGGCCAAATCATGTTTCAAATATTTTCATGAAACATCCAAACCTATTTTACAAACAAGAAACGATTAAAATGGAGCCAACCTCAAATCATATGAGTCTAACATGTCAAGATTATAGGTTTGAATTCGGAACTTATTTTATGATTATAAATATGTATGCATATACATTGAGATTAATGTTGGTATAATTTTATCATATGGTTTGGTCCATATGGGAAATCATTTGACTAAGCTGATGAAAATGGGCCTATTTGGAAGGGTTTTAATTCGGTTTTACGGGTCTCGGGTTTAAAAAATGGTTTCAGTGAAACTTTTGAAACCTCATTTGGTTAGATTTTGAATGTTGGATTTTGTGGTTTTAAAAAGCTCAAACCCCACTTGAATTGGGTTTGGATGAAAAAGTAGATGGTAGACATCAAATCAATTTTTTTTTATAGAGTTTGAGGGGAAAAATACGTGGTATGTGTCAAATCAATGTTTTATAGGTTTCAAAAGTTTGGATGTGAGTTTCTGAATATGTTTGTGATTGATTTCATGAGTTTTACCAAACTTCATTTGAAAGAGTTCAGACTCAATTTCGTGAGATCAGCGAGACCGGCCAGAACCCAGCCAAATAGGCCCAAAGATATTTGGAACCCCAGTGCCGGGTTAACCCATAACTCAGAATAGATTATATATTTTCTGTTGGCCCAATTTTTAACTGAATTCACGAACAGCCTTGGAGGCTAAGCCAAGGTATCCAAATTGCATCGAGTAAACTCTGGTGATTTTAGCAAAATCAGTATTGTGTGTGTATATATATATATATATATATGATTTGATAGTCTTTTATTTCACTAAATATTTTATAAACAATAAATTAACGAGGCCCTACAAATTATTGAAATTTATACTTAATAATTAGTAGCTGAAGTAAAGAGACATAAATTCATTAAAAAAGAAAAAAAAACACAATTTTAATGAAAATAGTATGTTAACAACTAATAAGATGTCAGGTATATGATGGTTAGGCCATCTCCAATGGTGGTGGGGTGGGGGGGGGGGGGGGTGGGCGCTCTTAGGGCTCAGGAGCCTCGGGGCTACCCCTGCCTGGTCATCTCCAATGGTAGGGCTCCGATGTTGATTTAATTTAATTTTCAACTTTTGTCCACTCTCACTTATAATTATAGTTTTAATTTTATTTTAATATTAAAATTAATATTATTAATAACTATAATAATAATATTTAAATATTAAAATCAAAGAGAGTTGATAATAATAAAATTAAAATTTATTCAAAATACGAGGTACAACATTAAATAAACGGCACACACAAAAATAAGAAGAAAATTAAATTGTTTGTGTAAGTGTTTAATTATTATTTCAACTAATTCGATATTTTTATAAATATATAGCCACCAATATTGTAATTAAATTATTTAATTTTTAATTACAATAAAAAATTAAAATAAATTTGATAAGTATAAAAATTCATTCGGGTCTTTGCAGAATTATATTATACTCCGTTAGTATATTAAAACGGTATATGGTAAGTCCAAATCGGAGTTCGGGTGAATGATAAATTGATTCTCAAAGATCACCCTTTGAAATGGAAGAAAAAAAATAGAAGTGGCTTTATCCCACATTGGAATTGGAAGGAAAAATTTTGAGGTTTATATAGATTTGCCTTGCGCGCAAGGGGGGGGGGGGGGGGGGGGTTACAAATCATGAATCGAAATTCACTTCGTCTCTTCAAGACTTGTGCAGGGCCCGCGACCTGCGGACACGAATGCAGTCAAATTCTCTAGCTTCCAGACAAACCCAATTTTTGCATATTCAATTAACAGTTGGTACTAACAATTTTTTTTAATTAAATGCAAAAAAATTATCTATCTCCATATTCTTTTTTTATTATTAAACAATTAATTAGAATTTATTGAATGAAAAAAAATTATCTCCACATTTTTATTTTTATTAAACAATTATACTTCTTAAATAAAATCAACAAAGAATAAAGAAGAAAAAACAAACTAAGAGGGGCGCGTGCTTCTTCTTCAATTAACCCACGCGGCTGCGGCCTGGCCGCGCCCCGCAGCCCCAACCACTGGACTTCATTTTCCCTCCCACCCCGACCACTGCCCCGAGCCCGGCCATCTCCATTGGAGATGGCCTTACAAATTTACTTTTTAGACTTTCAGTAGATGAAATTTTAAATTCCAGTATGGTTTTGAGCTTTTGTCTGAGCATTCTAAAGAAAAAATAACATATGAGGTATATTAATTTTTTTCCCTTCAAATAATGAAAAATGCATGCTCAAACCACTCTCTCGAAAACCAAACAAACAACATTACGCAATTCGAGATTATTTCACAAATCTCCATTACTCTCCCAAATACTAAACAAACGGGCCCGTAAACTTCTATCGGATTCGAAGACAACGACCATGATTGTGATCCAATATGTACGAATATGATCAATTTTTTTTTTATAAATGGACACATGGTTATATATATATAAAATTGATGTGTCAAAAGAAGATAATCTAATTTGTAAGAAAATATTGCACCTTTGTGCTAAGCCACTCTCTTTGTCCGTCTGTACAATTACAGAGCATGGTTGAGTGGACTATGTTTGTTTTAGGATCACGCGTGACAGTAATATATATGTGACATTATGCATAGCTAGAGTTGACTTGTGCAATTAGAGACAGTTCTATTCTTTTTCAGTTTTCCAACTAGAAAAACGAATTGTTAATTTCAAGGGTGTCTTTTAGGGTTCTTGAAGAGTAAAGCCCCTTTCATTGAGTATGTTTGTGAATATATTATAGGGAATCCTTGGCATGAATCTATTGGATCTGGTGCAACAATAATGATATAAAACACTATATACTATAAGTATATTTGAATGGTTTATAGTTCAAAATACTTAATGATTTTTTTTCTTCAAATGGTATTCAGGTCTTAGATTTGAGTTAATCTCTTTCAAAGCGCATCAGACACATTAAGTGGAAATTTCTCTCAACAAATATTCAAACTCGGTTTAGCTATATTATAAAGTGACTAATCAACAATCATCTGTTGTTCAAAATAAATATTTAATGCTAATATATGGTTTGAAGATATCATTAGTCACTTCTTGAAGGAGACAACTATAATAATAGTATATAATATGTATTTCTTTGTTAATTCTCATTGCAATTAATTTTGAGGAATCTCGGTTGTTTCCGGTTGACTTGAATTGTTTAAAATTTCTCATACGGTGCTCATGGAATCTCTTTGGGTCGCAATTCGGTGATTCACAACAAGTTTCTGCTAGGGCTTATTCTATTGAGATTAAATGTCCCACATGAATTGTAAATCATAATTAAGTCCATCTTATAAGATCTTGTGCAATCCCTACCTCTTAAGCTAGCTTTTGAGATGAGTTAGACTCAAGCCATGTAAGTGGACTTGGTCCAATCATTGCGGTGAATCCTAAAATATCCCTTTTTATCAAATATGTGGAGAAGAAAAGCTTCTAAACATTTCTTTGCTCAAAAGAATATCATTATCACTTCTAAAGGGTCTCCTCTTGGTCATTATTGGTCTCCTCCATCTATTGGTTTTTTGAAGGTGAATACAGATGCTTCTTTCAAAGATGGGTTTGCTTCGATTGTGATCATTGTCCGCAACTCTAAGGGGTCCATCATTTTTGCTACTTCCTATAAGCAACCATGCTTATCTCCTTTGGCGGTCAATGTTATCTCGATCCACATTGCGTTCTCGCTTCTTATCAAGTGGCGCATTCATGAGGTGGACATTGAAAATAATTGTCTCTAAGCTATCTTTGAGATTACCAATTCTTGAAAGACGTTGGATTGGTCCGCTCGAACCCTCATTGTTGAACTCAGCAAATTTTGGGCTTTTTTGTCCAAATGGAAGTTCAAATTCTCTCATTGTAACTCGAATTTTGCCGCCCACAACCTTGTCGTGTGGGCCTTTGGGTCCGGTTTGTCGAATTGGTAATTCTGATAAATGTCTGTTGCGATGGAGGCTATCCCCTTTTTAACTTTGTTGAAACTTTTTATTAGTGTGGAAAAATTGAGGAATTCAATCACGCGTTTCTAAAAGATAAAAAAATTCATGTATTATTTTTATTAACAGGAAATTCTTTATGTTAATATTTTATTATCAATAAACTCTGTATTATCATTTTATTAGCTCACTATACCCATTTGAAAATTAGGAGATGATTACAAGGGTTTATTGTCAATTTCTAAGTTACATAGAGGTTAATGCTAATTTTTAAAGTTTACCGGGGGGGGGGGAGAGAGGGGTTATTGCCATTTTTCAAGTGAATAATCGGATTTTCACATTTTATTCCAAATAAAAAATAACATCTAAGGGTATATTTGCCACTTACCTTTCAAATCATGAAAAATACTCGCATTTAGAGTGAGTTAACTAAACACATTGCAGCCTCGGAGCTGAGAGAATCCCTTTGATTTGTTAACATATGAGGTCTTTAATTTGCTACTAAAAATAAAAGTGAGGTTTTTCTGCCAACTAGAAATATTAAAGAGGTTTTCTGCCAACTAGAAATATTACAGGGGTGTTTTGCATTTCACTCTAAAACATTTTCATACTTATATTAGGAGTTAATGACAAATTATCTCTATGTGTTATTCTAATGGCTAATTTCAGTATGCAATTATCTAGAATTAATTTTTCCCGCCTTTGGTTTATACGTGCATAATGGGTATAATATATAGCAATTATACTTGAGATTGATTAAGTAATCTTTTTATGATTTTCTCTGAATTCAAATAAAAATGAATCTCTGACTTTTTAGATGCATATATAGCTATTAGATCGAGTTTTCTTCTTGTAATAGTCAACTAATTAATATTACGTATACTAGAGAGAAAGATACTTAATCTCATCTTGAATCTTCTACTTTATTGAAATTTAATGAATAATATGAAATTTTTATTTTGAAGAGACAAGAATTAAAATATTATGGATTAATTAATCTTGGATATATATCAGTGTATCAAATGACTCCTAAAATTTTGATTTTTCATTTGTCCATTCATTGCGCCAAACAGTTTTTAGGCTTAATTTTAATGTTTCTTCTAGCTATTTTTGGTGTATTGCACGAAGATGAATCTTGAATTTATACTTAGATATTGTAGTATATATAATATAAAGTACCGTTAGTAACTTAATCAACGAGCTTTTACATATTTAAATTTCAATTTCCAAGAAACAACACTTGGGAAGGATCACAATTTATAAAATTAATCAGGTACTTGGGTTGGGTCGTGTTGGGTTGGGTTGGATTGGGTTGGATTTAGTTGAGTGGTCAGATATAGATTGTCAAGTCGAATATTCTTATTGTAGTTCTACCTGACTTAATCCATTTTGAGATACATCGATCATATTACATGAGAAGAACTTTTCTCAGCGGGATTTAAATCTAAATTCGCCAAATTGTGGGGACTATTCACCCCCTCTAGATAAATCACCCATTACCCATCTGTATTATGTTTTTATTTAGTTGCCATATTTATTGTTACTTTTGAGTTTTGTCAAACAAGCTTAATTACTAATTTAACTTTAGTTCAATCCAACATGAAAACACAGGAAAAAAGAAAGAAGAAAAGTTTACTTTTAAGGTTGGTATGTTGTTGTCTAATTTATCAACACCGAAATGGTAATGGTAGGCATAATTCTTTTATTATTTCAATAATAGTGCTTTTTATATTATATTTATTTATAGAAATATATAGGTGGGTCTCTGGTATTTTCTATAAGAGGGTTCTGTCATGAAATGCAAGATGATGTAACTGACTTTGTGACAATGATCCTAATTAGGATTGTCGAACACAATAATTTATCCAAAATAGAAAGAAATATATTAAAGTGCCAAATTGTTAAAGTAAAAGCCCATGAAATTGCATAAAAAGGAGTACCTTTTCCATGCCACATTAAAAATACCTACCTTTTTAATTGTTAAGTTTTCATCTTATAAAATTATTGAATGATGTAACATGCCACTCCTTTGATGTTGATATGTTATGCAAATACCATTTCCAACTAAGATATGGATATATTAATTTAGTATTATGAGTTAGTTCAAACATTTTAAATCGGAATTTAAAATGATTCAATGAGTTCAAAATAACTCAGATTTATATATAACCAAAAAAAAAAAACAGGTCAAAGTAACTCTAGCTTGACACGTTTCATTCTTTTCTCATGTTTTGGAAAAAAACATAACAATTATATTGCACGAATAAACTTGTACTCATTTAAACTTCGACTTAAGGTGAAAATTTGCATCAATTCTATTATATGGATGAGGAAAAATTGCAAAAATGGTCCCATAATTATTGCTCGCTGACATAAAAGTCCTGTAACTTTTTAAGCTGGCAAAAAAGTCTTGTAACTAAAATAACTTGACAATTTAGCCAATTTGGTCCAAATTGAAATTTTCTACCAATCCGCCAAGTCACCCACCCCTTGCTGACATGGAAAATTAACACCCTTGTTGATGTGGAAAAATTGCAAAAAATGGTCTTGTATTGCTTACTGGCAAAAAGTCCTTTAATTCTTTGGGGTGGCAGTTAGGTCCTGTATTTAAAATAAATTGACAATTCAGTAATATTCCAAGCCAAATAGAGTTTTTTTATTTCCATTGTGTCCGCCTCTTCCACTCGAAAAAATTAACCCATACTTGATGTGCATCTAACTAAGATTCATTGTAATATTCGAAGGTATTATAGGAATACAAAAATTATTACCAATTTAATACTTAAATATTGCAAACCAAACTAGTTTGACATAATGAATTCCTATAAGGAATTTAGTCGAATCACACCAAATTATCACAACAGTTGCCCAAAATTACAACAAGGCTCATACATGACAAAAATCATTCTTCAGCAACACAATTTTTTCCCAAATTATTGAATAACAATAACAAAAACAATTGCTATTAAACTCAACATAGACTTCAAGAGTAGCTTAACAACAACTCTCATAGTTGCACATTTTTTATTTTGTGGTTTATTTTCATTTTCTCTAAATTTAGTTTATGTAAAAAAATTCTTAATTTTTGTTATGTAGGTTCAAGTGGCCGTGTGGATCTTTTTGGAACTCAAGCGAAGTGCATATGACATATTTTGATTGTCCGTCACATTTACGAAGGACAACTCTTCTTTTATATTAGAGGAGATTTTTAAGTGAGAGATCCTGAAAAGCATATTCAAACCCTTGGATTCATAATATA
Source organism: Penstemon davidsonii (assembly GCA_034814905.1). NCBI lineage: Eukaryota > Viridiplantae > Streptophyta > Magnoliopsida > Lamiales > Plantaginaceae > Penstemon > Penstemon davidsonii. The sequence continues at coordinate 46,419,517 of JAYDYQ010001087.1, read as the reverse complement.
GTTATACAATCAACCTGAAACGTTCACCAAAAGATCGCACCAAAATTTAATTACTAATTTACTATATAAATCTTGAAACAATAATAATAGTTCAATTTCAATTTATTGATAATGACTTGAATGAATATTGCAAAACATTGGCATAAAATCTGAAGTTTGAGTGCTAAGATATTCTGCCTATTATAGAATCTTAAACGTTTTTATTCTAACTAGGAAAGTGTACGTGTTTAGTTAATTTTATGGATATTTTTTGTAAATTAGAGTAAAATTAATTTTATTATGTCGTAAAATAGAGCAAATTAACTCGTTTTTCACCTATTTAATTCATTTTCATCGGTTTAACCTGTTTTTTAGCCGATTTTATTCATTTTTACCAATTAAATATTTTTTTTTATTGTTTTACCTATTTTTTTTATCGATTATAACTTATTTTCACTGTTTTTATGATTCATCCTTTTATTTTTTCCGTTTTAAATCATTTTTCTACCGGTTTCACCTTATTTTGTCGGTTAAACTCTTTTTTTTTACTAATTTTTCACACGTTTTTATCATATTAACTTTGTTTCACCTATTTCGCACATTTTTTACACTGATTTCACATGTTCTTTTCACCAACCTGGCTTTTCATCGACCGGACACGTTTTCACTGACTTTATTCATTTTTTCACCGATTTCACCTACTTTTCATTGATGTTGTCGTTTCACCGGTTTCATCATTTTTCAAGAATTTGACCCGAATTTTCATCGATTTCACATGTCTTTATCGATTTCAGGGCAATTTTTTACCGGTTTCACCCAAATTTCCACCAACGTCACCAGTGTTCACCAATTTCATCCGAGTTTGCATCGATTTCACGTATTTCAATGATTTCATAGATTTTTTTTTATCGATTTCACTCTTTTCCACCAATTTCACTTGTTTTTCTCGAAAAAAATTCCATGAAAATTCGAGATTATGCATGTCTTAATATTATTGAATATTCTTCATATTTTTCTATTCTAGCCAAAGTAAAATTATGTAATTAGCTAAGTCATAAGTATTTTTTATTTTTACATAGAAAGATGCGATTCAATTTTAACTTTTATAACATAAAGATATTTAAGAGAATTTCATTTTAAATTTTAATATTTAGAGTATTTACGACTTATATTGTACTAAATCTTTGAACTAACATCTTCTTACTTAAATAAATATTGATGCTAAAATATAATAATTTTTTATCTATATTTTAGGGGTTATTTAAAATAATAGTGTACTTTTATGGTTCATTTTTATTTATTATAAGAGAATATTAAAATTACAAAAATTGATTTAAGAGAGAATTTACAAATTAACTCGTTTTTCACCTAATTTACAAATTAGAGTAAAATTAATTTTATTATGTCGTAAAATAGAGCAAATTAACTCGTTTTTCACCTATTTAATTCATTTTCATCGGTTTAACCTGTTTTTTAGCCGATTTTATTCATTTTTACCAATTAAATATTTTTTTTTATTGTTTTACCTATTTTTTTTATCGATTATAACTTATTTTCACTGTTTTTATGATTCATCCTTTTATTTTTTCCGTTTTAAATCATTTTTCTACCGGTTTCACCTTATTTTGTCGGTTAAACTCTTTTTTTTTACTAATTTTTCACACGTTTTTTTCATATTAACTTTGTTTCACCTATTTCGCACATTTTTTACACTGATTTCACAAGTTCTTTTCACCAACCTGGCTTTTCATCGACCGGACACGTTTTCACTGACTTTATTCATTTTTTCACCGATTTCACCTACTTTTCATTGATGTTGTCGTTTCACCGGTTTCATCATTTTTCAAGAATTTGACCCGAATTTTCATCGATTTCACATGTCTTTATCGATTTCAGGGCAATTTTTTACCGGTTTCACCCAAATTTCCACCAACGTCACCAGTGTTCACCAATTTCATCCGAGTTTTCATCGATTTCACGTATTTCAATGATTTCATAGATATTTAGAGTATTTACGACTGATGTTGTACTAAAGCTTTGACTAACATCTTCTTACTTAAATAAATATTGATGCTAAAATATATAATTTTTTATCTATATTTTAGGGGTTATTTAAACTAATAGTGTATTTTTATGGTTTATTTTTATTTATTATAAGAGAAGATTAAAATTACAAAAGTTGATATAAGAGAGAATTTATAAATTTTAGGAGTTTATGTATGAGATAAATATAATAAGACTTCATGTATCATGTACATTTATACCTCTTCAATTACTTTTATATATTTACCATTAAATTAAATAACAATTCAAACAAGGGTATTTTAGTCCGCACAAAAAAATTAAAAAATATTCATGCTTTTATAATTGTACATATAAAGAGAATAATGTCCGATACGCCAACTCGCTCTCCAATTGTTCGACCTCCATGAGAAGTGTGATTTATAAAGAAAAGTTCGAAGATGCCGTTCGTATTTAAAAAATAGTGGAAATTGTATGTTTTGTATCATACGATAGGAGGCTTTGTAATCTTTGTACCAGTGAATACGTAAATGTACATTTAGTAACACAATTCAAAAATTTATTGCAATGTTCACACCACCGTCAAATAATTCGACAGAAATGGACGGAATTGGTTGTGTACAACACATGTGGCTGTAATATCGTTTTGTGGAAGGAAAATAATCATGTTTTCTCACTTTTAAAGGGAAAATTATCGCATTATTTCATTTTTTGGGTGGAAATTTATGGGGCCTATTTGTTTGGCGTTTCCCAGAATTTTTTCGTGTTTGGGAAATGCCAAACAAACATGTTTTCTATTTTCCGAAATAAATTTTTCATCCATTAATTTTCTCAAACTACTCTCTCAAAAGCCAAACAAACAACAATTTTCTTATCTCTAAACAAAACCTATACAAACTCTACTTTGATTTGACATAAAGTAACCTATCTCTTACACAATTTATCTCACATAACAAACATGATTTGACCTAAAGTCTTACACATCTTACACCTACAACCCAACTCTTCCAAAAAAACCTACACCTACTTTATTTCTCAAACCACTCTCTCAAAACCCAAACAAACAACATTACGCAAATCGAAATTATTTCACAAACCTCCACTACTCTCCCAAACTACTTTCCCAAACGCCAAACAAACATGCCCATGACGTTTATCTCACGTTATTACGTGATAATTTGCACTAAAAAAGACGAGATAACAACAACGTGCGGTGTGCGTGTCCGATTTCGTCCACTTCGATTCAATTATTTGACGGTTGTATGAAAATTGCAACCAATTTTTAAATTGTGGTACTAAATGTGCATTCACGTATCCAGTAATACTAATGTTACAAAATGCTCTATTATATGATACCAAATTTGCAATTTTTTAGAAAAAAATATTGTTTGATAAGAATGAATGAAATCACTGTCAACTTTTCTCAACCATTGAATAGACAACACAATTCAGGTGTCTTCGAAGCACTAAATTGCCAAATCAATGTGAGTTGTAGTAATTAAACAAGCCGTATAAATGCATACAAGAACTGAAGTAACTATGTAGTAATATTATATTAATCAATTCACTTTAAAAAAATTAATTGAATTAACTTATTTAGATTTTAATAAAATTATAAATTGAGTCTCATTAAAGCTGGCAAAATCATCATCAATCAATAATTATTGCATGAAAATCATCTCAGTAACTGTTAAATTACAAAGAATTACACTTAATAACCAATTACAAAGACTAGTAAAACACCACATTTGTGGGAATCGAACTCAGGACATTTTGGTCTTAAGACCTCAGTTTAGCTGGCAAAATATGGTTGATGACACAATTTAACAAAAATATTTAGTTTTTTATTTTGTTCTCTCTTGTACGTATAACTTACGTCCTTAATTCATCTCTAATAGAATCTCGTATCCGAACATCATAAAAAAAAAATTAATACAACTCTAATAGAATTTCGTATCCGAAGATCATAAAGATCAGAATCATCAGTGATACCCACTTCAAATTACTTGAAGAAAGATATATTTCAAATTCACCTTGAATATGCTAAGTCGGAAAATTTCCTTTAATCGCCCAATCGAACTCAGTATATTTAGCTAATTTTTTTTTTAAGTTAATAAAAAATAATAAAAAAAGCTATTATTTTTTTTTGATTGAACTAAAATTTTATTTAAATAATGAATAATTTGAGTATACCCAAAAAAATTGGACTAAAATTACTAAAAAAAACTATCTACGATATGTATATATATTTTCAACCCTTCCCATATATTAATACTGCCACACCACCAGTTAGTTTTGTTATAATATCGACAAGTCAGCAGTGGTCCCCATAGGTACGGTCATTTCCATCACGAACTGCTGAGCATTTTTTTCAAATAAATCCACCCTATATATAAATCCCCCAAAACGCATCAAACCCTCACTTTCATCACTACATTTTTCTCAAATATTTATTATATTCTTCACATTTTCAATAAAATCATCCCAAATTACACACCGCTACGTAACAAACCATTTTCACCTGAAATATAAGCTAAACAGAGTGTTCTGTAATGCCGCCGCCGGCCGGAATAGGAGCACAGGGCGATCGGATTCCGATGGTGGTGCCGGCGATGGTAAAGCAGCCTCAGCCTCCGATGTTAGCTGAATTGAATGAGGCGTTCGCTAAGGACGCCATAATCGCCTGGTTCCGCGGCGAGTTTGCGGCGGCGAACGCCATAATCGACTCGCTATGTGGCCATCTCAGGCAACTGGATGGCGGAGAACCGGCGGCGTATCAATCGGCGTTCGCGGCGATTCACCGGAGGAGGTTGAATTGGATCCCGATCCTACAGATGCAGAAGTATTACTCTATTGCTGACGTCACGATGGAGCTCAAAAAAGTGGTGGAGAAGAAGAGAGAGGAGGAGTGTGACGTGGATGCGAAGAAGGTGAATGAGGAAGAAGTGAAAGAGAAGAATCTAGAAAGTTCGGTGGTGGATGAAGATATCACCGCAGATGAGTCTATTGACAGTGAGATCACTGATACAGGTAAGTAAAATAAATTTCTCCATTTTTTGTTTCAATATTTAAATTATTTTAATTGATTAAATTTATCTGTACGTATAATTGGAGTTAGTGAATATATGATTTTCATTTCATTGAATCTGGCTGTATCATGTGAAATTAGATCTGATTTTCTCTGTTTTCCGATTGTGATATACTCCCTCCATTCCGGAACATGTAGTTTAAGGTGTTGCACAAGAATTAAGGAAACTATTAATTATCTAAATTTTAGAAGAATAAAAATTTTATGGTACAAAATTAATCTTGAAAAGAAATTAAAATATGTGCAACTTTCCATATCCATTATTAATTAGAAAGGGTAAATTGTCAAAAGAATCAGAAAATTTTGTTAGGTTTGGGAAAAGCGAATCCCAATCATTAATTATTGAAGGGCAGGGTCCACCTGGAAATGCGTGAGGTACCATTAAAGTTGTTAGAATTAATTTTTTTGACTTATTTGATAGGCGGCGTTTGCTGACTTGGTATCAGTCGTCCGATCTTTGCCGATTCTTTCTCTCTCTCTCTCTCTCATGGAAAATATTCGGATCCCATGTTGGTTTGTTGGGGTGGTTATTCGATATTATTAGCTAAGATTGAAAATCAAATCAACTTAATTCATATTTGACGCGAGCTTATTTGAGCTCGTTTCGTCGTGCTAATCAACAAGGATGAATATTATTTTTTATCATTTAATTTTGAAGTTTGGCTTTAGCGCGATTCAATAAGCTAAAATTGATAATATAAGTGTAAAATATCAAGCTACTCAAACTCGTTCGATAAAAACTCGTTTGAGCTCGGGATCGTTTAACACTCAAATACAAAATTTTAAGTTCAATAAAATTTAAATAAAATTTAGACAGTGTCATTCGAAACTACTCGATTAAATTACACTCCTATGATTAGTTACTTAGTACCATCATAGCGTAATCATATCATCACTATGTTTGTCCGGTTATCTAACTTTCTAATTACGTGTCGATTAGTAACATCATAAGACTAGTGTAGTCAGATCCACTACAAAGGATATATGCCTGATCATTTCCAATTATTCTTTCGCTATGTGTCAATTATTGAGGTAATTAATATCAAATTATCCGAAACGTATAATGAAACAAAGATAACACGATTACTATAAAATGAAAACTATGAAATTATCACAACTACAATAATTGATAGCCGACGTTAGTGTAATAGGGATGCTTAGTATGAAATTACTACTTCAAAAATGATACATTTTTTTCTATATTTTAATTTGAAAACAGAAAATTCCGGATTAAGGTTTTTATGATTTTTTTCCGCTGAAAGTAGTGGTTAAAAGTTATCGATTTTAGGAATAATATTGTTTTAGAACGTCTGAAAAGAGCAAATTAACATGTCCGCATCTACTGGAGTAAAACATAATTCGTGTGACATCCCAAGATTAAGAAAAATGCAGAGAATATATATATAATTATTTGTTTTTTTCAAATGCTATAATGATCAAGAAAAGGAAACAAAATACTGAATTTTTAGCTTTTATCTATCTAGAATAAAAATAGAATATAGGACCATTGCCGTAGTGCATAGTGCACACTATGAAAGGTGCATAGGGACTGCTTTCTTATCTGGTCATGGTGTGTTAGTGGGACTTGGTACAGCAAAATAGTAGTGCCACCATCACATCTTTTTGTTGATACCCTTTAGTGACTTATTTAGTAGTAGTAATAAACTGTTAATTACTGTATGAATTTGTGACAATAAATGAGTCGTAGAACTATTTTAGGGTGGAAAGGGACAGAAGAAATAAGCCCACAGTCCGAGGTTCAGTATGTGCAAAATTTATTTTTAGTCCCAAGAAAAATAAATGGTCCTTTATTGAACAATGTTTCTGGCTTGCCTTTAATAGTGAGTCGAATTCAATATCTCTGGTTACATGCCTTTAATTTAGTAGTTTATGTGATTATATTTAATTTTTGTATCTGACAGATACTAAGAAATTGGAATTATGTATCTTTGTTATGTTATCATTATGGATGTCATTAGCCCATTAATGAGGACTATTTAGTTATGTATTATCATTTCATATGCCTTAATGATGAGTTTAGCCCTGGGTTCTTATATGATCACATATTAGTCTGACTCTTGAGACTGTCATTTTCTTGACTTATTCTAACATTATGTTAAATTCCAAATTTACCTTTCTTGTTCTGGAGAGCAGGATCTCAGGAAGTGCAGCAATCTTTAGAAGACACTGATATAAGTTCTAACCATGAAGATTGTGAGGCACGTCGTGCCAAAATCAAGACGATAAAAGGATTTGTAGCAAAGGAGCCTCTGAAAGGGCATATGGCAAGTCCTTTTCTATTACAGTTTCTCACTTTTTATCTTCAGTGTACGACATATGATTCAAGTATGATTATTGACAGTACATTAACACTGACAGGTGAATGTTGTTAAAGGTCTTAAGTTGTACGAAGACATATTCTCTGATGTTGAGCTCTCAAAATTGAATGACTTTGTGAATGAACTCCGAGTTGCTGGTCAGAATGGTGATCTCTCAGGTGAATCCTGTGATTCGTGATGCTTTTTTTGGTTAAACTGATTGTTTCCTTTTGGTCCAGATGTCTTGAAATTGTAATGGACATCTTTTATATGTTTGCTTCAGCAAGTTAGAGCATTCATTTTTACTATATAATTGGGGACGATTCACGTGGCAAATGATTACCTGCTCCACCTGCAAGAGGTGATCAATTGGCCCTCATTTGCCACGTGATGGCCGATGAGGGCAGGTAGATCGTGCACAACTTTCTCAAATTCGAGCCCTCATTGACCAAGTGACGGTCATGGAAAGCAGTTGGATCTTATGCAATTACAGAGAACTTAATAAGCTAGCATCTTCAATTAACACGCAAAGTGATCACGGTACTCTATTCTGTTCATAGCTCTGATTTAGTTCTGACTATTGGTTTCAGGGGAAACTTTTGTTTTATTCAACCAGCAAATGAAAGGTAACAAGAGAGAGTTGATTCAGCTTGGAGTTCCCATATTCAAAAGGATAGGAGAAGATACAACAGATCAACTCCAAAAGAGTATGAACAATCAGATATCCCATTTCCACCAATGCTTAGCTTCCTTAATTATACTTCTTATTGTTTCTATTTACTTGAATAATTAAAGAGCATTCGATAAATGTGTTTGCAGACTATATTGAGCCAATCCCAGCTCTTCTAGAAGGTGTAATCGAGCACTTGATTCGGTGGCTTTTGATTTCAGAAAATAAAAGGCCGAATAGCTGCATCATTAACTTCTTTGATGAGGTATACTTCTTTCCTCTTCAATTTTATCTTCCTCAACAGCAAAAAGAAGATTACAAACCTAATCTGCTAATCGTTTCTTGTAATCTAGGGGGAATATTCTCAACCTTTTCTAAAACCACCTCATTTGGACCAACCTCTATCTACCCTCCTCCTCTCTGAATCAACTATGGCTTTTGGTCGAACCCTTGTGAGCAATAACGAAGGGAATTATAGGGGACCTCTCATGCTTTCTCTGAAAAAAGGGTATGTATATATCTAAGCACTATGCATTAACTTCACATGTGAAATCAATTTTATAAACAACTTAGTCGAAAATATTTCACAGGTCACTTTTAGTCATGAGGGGGAATAGTTCAGATACAGCAAGGCACGTTATGTGCTCCTCCGAGAACAAGAGAGTGAGCCTTACTTTCTTCAGAGTCCGAAGAGAAACAGAAAACCAGATAACTCATTCGGCTACCTTATGGCAACCCGGTGTCCCTTCTCCATATATCACAACGCCAAATAGCTATGCACAAATGAATATGATTCCAAAATGGGGTCTCATGCGGGCCCCAGTAGTAATGTTAGCCCCAGCGCGTCCAATGGTTGTGAATCCTAGAAGGATGACACGTGGGACCGGAGTTTTCTTGCCGTGGACAGTTGGATCGCGAAGACCGGCAAAGCATCTTCCACCACGTGCACAGAAAAGAAGGTTTCTCGCTCTTCAATCTCCAGTAGAAACGCATACAACTGAGACAATTTCTGATTCAGGAGCCAACAGCCCTTGAATTAGGTTTGTATTACAATGCGCTCGTGCTAAGGAGCATTTTGAATTGTAATTTGGGCTCGGTTGCTGAGAATGAGTTTGTGCTCTTTTTTTATTTTTTATTTAGAAATAGTTGCGAGTGAAGTTGAATGGTGTGTCTGAGTCTTGTAGAGGCCTGGTTGAATAGTGTATTAAGTTTCTTTATACATGATGTAATTTTCAGAGATTACAGTAGCTTTTTCTCATTCGGAAGCAGAATGTAAACTTGTTTGGTTTTATAGAGTTCAGAAATCTTTTTACATCATATGGTGTTTTGTTATATCAAATCACATCATATGAGTACTGAATCGTCTATGAATTTAGGAGTGTAAGCTACAAGAGAAACGAGTTAATAACTAACTATACAGCCCAAATTTAGAGAGCAGATTCAAATTAAATTTATTGGAGAACACAAGTTTCAACATAACTAGTGTGCCTCAGCAGCCGATGGAACAAATTGGTTACACGGCTCAAGAACTTGCTTAAGACAGTCTCAACATTCAATTTTGCGCAAATGGCTCCAATTTACAAATGGAAACACTGGGCCACAAGAATTAACACAGCTATATCACACATTAATAGAGAGGAAACTTGACCTCCATTTTTTCACATAGAAACAACTGAAGAAAAAAGAATGAATTCTTACATTCTGTATCAGATGAATTCTTTCTTACATTCTGATTTCTGATACATGTATGTTCTGGATTTACATTTTGGTTAGAAGACTCGTGGAATCGAGGATCTCTTCAACACTCTGTGAAATTGAGGATTTTTCAGTATTTAAATCCACCTGTATTCTCAATATTTAATATATATCAACTATCAAGCTCTTGCCAAGCTCATTCGTATATAAACAATGAATCACTTTCAGTTCTTATCATTGGTTATGCCATCAAGCCTTCACTGGCTCATCATCATCCTCAATATCCCAATTCAAATCCTCATCATCTTCTGCTGCACTCAAACGTTTCCTAAGTTCAGCTCTATTTGGGCTTCCAATTCTTTTCTCTTCACCACTTCCAATGTCCTCAATTTCATCCCAACCCATATCCTCCTCATCCTCCACCTTTGACTGACGACTCGACACTGGTGCAGTGTCGCCCTTTGTACCAGATTCACCCTTGTCCACTTTCTCATCAAGTTTGTCTTCAACACTTTGTTCAGATTTCACTTTCTCATCACTTTTCACCTGCGCAACTTCCTCAGACTTCACTTCTTTCACGCCCAAAGATACATCCTCAGTACTCTTCTTACTCGACTCCTCAACCACATTTTTATTATCACCATCATCCACGTTTAAAACGCCTCCTTCCTTATCATCATCAATTTGGTTAGAACTCTCTTGTTTGTCAACAGGGTTCAAACTTCCATCACTCATTTCCTTATCTCCTGTTCCGCCATTCATTTGATTAACTTCATCGTCATCATCAACGTCCCAGGACAGCTCCTCCTCATCAAAAGAAGTTCCCCTCCTCACAAGATTGGCCCTCACCCTCTCCTGCTGTTCGAGCTTATCCACTCTATAAAAATACCTACACCAAAAAGTCTCATGATCGACTGCACTCGGAACAATTCTTTTATAAACACCCCCCAATGTACCATTTTCCCCAATCAAACCCTCAATTTCACCCCTCTTGTCTTCCAACTCAAACCCTGATTTCCACTTCTTATAATCCTCGGCATCCTCCGGCTCTTCACAGAAAGTATTCAAATCACTCTGAATCGCGCTCAACTGCGACTCAAACCAACTATACCTAGCAGAATTCAAGCTCCGATTCGTTTCTGGACTCTCGGGTTCCCCTTCCGACGAAAATATGAGGACTTCTTTTGAAATGATATCGGCCGTTGACTTAATCGAAGTCGGGAGATCCTTCACAGCTCGGCTGGCAGCTTCTCGGAAAATCTCCGTCTCCGATTTTAGACCCGACCCGAATTCCTTGAGATCTCTACGGTATGTTTCGATCACTGATTCGGATCGAGTTGCGAGAGTTTTCATCAAACCATCGAAACTCCACAAACCGGCGGTGTCATCCTGAGCGACGTCGTGTGGATTCTGGTCATCGTAATGAAGTTCGCGTGGGGAATTGGAGTCGGAATCGTGGGGAATGTCGGATTTGGGAGGGTCCTGATCGTCTGACAAGATGGATTTGAAGTAATTCATGGCGCGAGTTATCGAATTGAAGTACTTAGGGTTAGGTTTCCAAAAATGATTTGACAAATGACATTTTGTTACTTCCCAAAAATAATGATTAGCTTCTATGTTGCAGATACAGGGATACGATACATATACAATGATAAAATTTATTGAATACGATATGGCATGGATATGGATGTAAATATATAATTTAAATTTATTTATAAGTAACTAGATCATTCAATTTAAATCCTAAAAGCAAAATAATCCACTATGATATAAATAAAAGTATATAACTCCAAAAGCAAACATAATTCATTTAAACATAGCGCATCAGTGGAAGTAATTCATTTTTGAGATTTCATGACCTTGGAAATATACTTGAATAAAGAGATAGTGTAGTGATACTAGTTGTTTATATTTAACCCTAGAGACTTTATCATTTTTAATAATTTAAATATGATCCAAAATATTACATAAAAAACCTATCGATATATCCTGATGCCCAATTAGTGTATCCAATACGTATCCATTTAATTTTTTATTTATTTTTATTACCGATACGCCACGTGGCGTATTGAATACGTATCTTACGCGTATCCTACGTGTATCGGTATCCCCCGTGTATCCGATACAATAATTTATCTTTTTTCGGAGTATCCGTGTATCATAGGCTACAAGGGGATAAATAATGTTAACCGATTGGGTTCAATTCAGGTCCATCTCCATTTAGTTCGGTTTGGATCATTATATTGTCCGTATATGAAATTTTCTAGTCCGTTGAATCTTTCTCAAAATCTTTGGATATTTTTGGGATTAGACAAAATCCCAATTTCTAAAGTTATCTCCCAATTTTGTAAATATATTATAATTTCATTCAAATTCAAGTTATCTTATGTGTTCAAACATTTTTTCATAATTCAGATATTTAGTTTTTATATATGAAATTATCATGTCGAGCTCGACTCGATATTAAAATTTATGAAATAATAAATATGTGTTTAGATTGTTACGTCTTACAAATTAGGTTAAACTAGGTTAAACTGAACTTATCATCGCTTTTAAAACGAATCTCAAATAGTTTGATTTGATTTTGTTCCTAACAAACTTTGTTTATAATCTTTTGCTCATACATGTCAGCATTTCCTATTCCATGTTTTGGATTTAATACAAAGAATTAAGTCTAATCAAATAGCTACAAGCAAGATTGGATACAATCATCATCCACTCCACTCCATCAAATAATTAAATGGTTTAAAATCAAAGATTCCAGTCATCTAGTGTTCCTCCTATTAGGGAATGAGGCATGTTTCACAAACACTAGGTGTCATTTTCTCTTTTGCATTCTTTGGTATCTTTTATCTTATCTTACAAGGGATTCTGGCATTTATCCTTTCTAGCTATGTTCTAAAACATCATCCAATGAGATCATGAAAAACACTTCATTGTCAAAAAGAGAAACCAAGTGTATACAAAAACTTACTACAAAGTACTATAAATACCGATCACATTCTTTCACCAAAAGTTGAGAAAATGGACACTAATTCCAAGTCTATTGGCATCTGTCCAAGACTCGTCAGCTTCGTTCTCAATGTTCTTAGTCGCCCCAACTTGCCCCGTGGCTTAGCCGAAGTGCCCACTGAAGAAGGTTCATCTAGAAACGGGAAGACGACTAAGCCTAATGGTTATTTGGGCTCTGATGAGATTGTGGTTGAGTTTAGACATTCAGATCATGTCGAAAAAAGTCATGGAGATCAAGGCCTGAAAAAGAGTGTCACTACTTTCAAAGAAAGTAATGAGGGAGTTAAGAAGAAATTAGAGTCCAATCATCAAGCTAGTATAAAGGTGAATAATCATGAGACTCGTGACGAGATGATGAAACCGAAGCCTGCAAAGCAATTTCGTCCGCTACTTAGTGTGGCTTCGAATATAAACGAAAAGTCTGATGCTTATATACAAATGAAGAAGAAAGCCATGAGAAGAAGCCTAGATCCTGAAAAGTATTAAGGCTTTGTTTGGATTCTATGAAAGGATTTTATAAATAAGTGTTAATGTTGTCTAGCTTATTATTGATTTGAAACCTATAAGTCCAAATCCCTCAATCATATGACGCATGTACTAGCTCATTAGATTTTATTTATGTAATGCTTCATGCTTGTATTGCATGACAACTCTAAATTTCTTGTATTCCTATAAAGAATATTATGAATTTTTCTACTATTTGGTAATATTTCAACGACAAAGAGCTATTTTCTGGATTTTTTTTTTAATTTTTTTTTTCTTTCTGAACTGTTAGTAATGTCTAAATTCTAAAATACCAGTAATGAATGGTTGTGTGGAAATGAAAGATAACTACAAAGTACAAACACAAAGAATCAATGGGATGAAAGCATCACCAAAAGTTAGGAAGAATAATCCAAAGTCACTACTATATGTCAAGAAAAAAACTGGAAAAAAAATGATTTGGAGTTGATGTGTTTCAAAGAAACATTCTAGTTCATACTTCATTGGCTACAAAAATATGGTCTAGGAGTATAATATATATCAATCCCCAAATAAAGATATACCAGTAACCAATAACCAATGATCTATATAGACTATGTCCAATTTCAACTATTTAGTAGTTTTGAATTCAGGTGGAAACAATCCAAAATTTTCAAAATTTTTCAACTTTACTCAAGTCCACCTGACAATTGATAATTGTATATACTTGCCCGAATTTTCTATCAAAATTTTGATTCAGTTAATTAATCTATTTTCTATGTAATAAGACTCACAATATTAGATGATCATTCACACACCATAAAGTAACTATCAAAAACTTAGTTGGAAAACAACGGTATTGATACTATTTTAAAAATTATTAATGTTCTGTTAGGTGTGAGTAGAGGATAAAAATAAAACAATATATTAATTAATTGTGCAAAACAAAATATATTGATAATATTACCTTATGTATGAATAATTATTATATATCTGTTCATTTTATAACTTCATACACTGGTAAATAGATTTTTCTTTGAACCACATCCATCTTATCTCACATATTCTCAATAAGCAAATTAGCTAGATTCGAGTCTGATTCAGATCTTTTACTCCATTGGCAGCCCTACCACATATGTCGATCACATACTCTCGATATGTATACCTCTTGTCGATATCATAATTCATCACAAAACAAAAGTCAATCTGAGGGCCTATAAATTTCATATAATTATCGAATATGTAACCTCAACTTGCCTATTCACACAAGCCAAAATTCGAAAAGTTGCTTCAATCTAATGTAAGCGTAAAAAGTATAAACCATATGACACATCTACGGCTTCACAAAAATATATGCATTACTCTTTCTGTGAGAGCCATCCAAGCTGTAAAAAGAAAGGCATGAATGCACTTAATCGGAGGCACAAATAATCACCAATAACTTAATTTTGTTTATAAGATGGATACGTACCTTCCAAGCGTACATCCCAAAGAAGACTATAATATCTGCAGACCAAACAACTGCAAATGATTTCACGAAAAATGGGATTATGACATTAAGTAACGGAACTAAGAGAAAGAGATAGTTGAGGGCTTCTTTCTCGTTCTTTGAGCAGTCCCGTGCACGAAGTGAAGGAATAGCTGAAACATCAGATATTAACAACTTAGTAAAAATGGAGCAAAAGTAGTAATAAAGTTTAGCAATCTGTATTTTGTCATAGTCCAAAACTAAATTGTTTATCATGTGAAGTGTTTAAAAGATATTAACTAGTAACTACCTTCAAAGAAAGAGAAGTAAACAATTTTAGGAACAACAGGGCACTGAAATGGTTAATAAAGTCTATAATTTAATCACATAGGTTTACAAGTTCACAAGTTAGGACTTGTTTGGTAGACTAAACTAGCCATGATTGAGCCTCATCGATTAAATCAATCTGACCCAATATACATTGTTTGGTAGGAATGATTTAATAGAAGGCCGATCCATGTTGATCAGGAAAGTCTCTGATAGATAACTCAATCTGTCAGCCCGAATTACAAAAAAGACAAATTTACCCCTAGCGTTGTATTCGTCCTAAAAGAAATCCCAGAAATTAAATCAAGATATCTCCTCTTTTACCTGCATACTATCCGATGTTCAAGAAGTGAAATTCGACATTTCTAAAGAAATTAAGTGCAAAATAACCATATGTGCCCAACAATTGTATGAAATTACTAAAAGGGTATTAAATAATCCATGTAAATTTTCCAGAAATAACAATTAACACACTTCTCCATATAGAACTAAGTAATTAAGTTTCCACAGAATTGAAGGCATTGCTTACTGAACATCCATACGGACCACATGCCCATTAGTCTCCATAAATCTGGTTCATTTGATGGGAATAAGAGATTGAAAGAAAGAGCTCCACCCAATAAAAGAGATGCATACCCTTGAACCTCAAATACAGTGTATAAAACAGAACCAGGTACAGCTGGATTTTTGGTTGCTGTGGAAGCTCTAGGTGCAAAGGTTGCAGCAGTCTTTTGGACCACCTGTTTAAAGACATAACACAAAGAACAATTATTGATCATGTAGTTTTGACTAGTTTTAGTTAATCAACATACTAGTCACATACTCACATATACAACATCCATATTTTAAACGATCTAAATTAGTAATTTATTACATTTCCTACACAACTCTCGATAGGTACTATGATGTAAAAAGAATGTTGCAAGGTGATCAGTAGCAACCAGGAATTTTTTATGTGTGAAAAGAAGTGTAGGTCAATATTCAAGATTAGAAACAACCGATATAGATAATTAATTCACGTTTGGCTCAAATTTAACAAGCAAAAGTGCATTAGGAATTTGTATTTCTTTTCTTGGTTAACATGTAACTATTATCTTAGGTAAGGAAGTACGAAAATCGATCCAAATTCCGCTATCTTCAATTCTAGTTCCATTCTTTAAATGCCATGGAAAAAGAAACAACCTCGTTGTAGGAATTCAAACATGAATTACTATTTTTTAAGCTAAAAACTATGTCCTAGTTTTGGTGTATTCATATGGGCCCGTTCAATTCCAGTTCCATTCTTCAAATGCCATCAATCAGAAACAACCTTGTGAATATTTTGAAGCTAAAACTATGTCTTTATTTAGGTGAATTCATCTGGGACCATTTCAATTCTAGTTCCATTCTTCATATCATCAAAATGCCATGAAATCAGAACAACCTTGTAGGAATTCGAGTACGAAATACTATTTTGAAGCTAAAAATTATGTCTTTATTCAGGTGAATTCATCTGGAACCCTATGAATGGAAGACAACAGAATAAATCATTTCATGTTTTTTAACAAGAAAAGTACTTGCCTTTTTAAGATCTTTGTCAAGGGAAGGGGTCGACCCGCTTGAAATATTGGTCGGTTCTTTAGTTTCTTCATCTTTTTGGGGTTCTTGCATGAACCCTTCTTCTGTTCTTATGGAGTCCAGCTCATTTGAGCTCGCTTGTGTTTTGAAACCTTTGAGTTGAAATTGAATTTTGATTGAAGGGTTTTTATGACGTGAGAAGAAGGTAGGACGAAATCTCGAAATCTGACCGTTGCAAAGAGACGTCGAGGCTAGAGCGCTGCTCATGATTGTACACAGTTTTTGTGGAGTTGATAACTTCTGAAAGGTGAGAAGGGAGAAGAAATTCATGAGGTCCTGAACCAGACATTGTTCGGTATACGGCGTCGTGTTCCTCCCTCAAACTGCCACATAAAACTTTGGGTAAATTACGGATATCCCTTGAGATAAGGTTTAATTATAAAAATTTCCCTCACGTTTTCAATATTACGAAAATTTCTCTAAGGTTTATCACCGTCTTATGCTTTACCCTTGCACCGTTATCACTATCATTCAAGAGAATATTCCTTGAAATACTCCCTGAGAATTCCCACTTTTGCCCTTGCAGAGTTATTCGTAAAATATATAAAAATGACATGAGATTTGTACAGATCAAATTGCCTCGGGACTAAATGTAATTTTTTTTGAAATTTCATATTTATAAAACTGACATGAATTATGTACGGACAAAATATTTTCGAGTTGACCGATTGAAATCCAGCTCTATTTGCGTCAGCTTAGATTCGAATTTTACTCGGACCCTTTATTTTTGAGTCCGTAGTCAATCGGGTTTAGGATCTTTCGGTTCCAATAAAATATTTCCGAGTTGACCGATTGAGATCCAGCTCTATTTGCGTCAGCTTAGATTCGAATTTTACTCGGACCCTTTATTTTTTTGAGTCTGTAGTCAATCAGGTTTAGGATCTTTCGGATCCAATAAAATATTTACTGGAATTTTCACCAATCTCTTTTTGTAGAATAAATTTGTTAAAGTTAGATACTTGTTGAATATAGCTCACATAAGTTCAGGCCAAACATTGTCTATAATTCAATCAGATTCATCACATAAAAAGATTAACTCTCACAGATCTCGTTTGAAAAAAATGGTATTTGTATAATGTATCACAACCCATTCATATTGTTACATGAAAATATGCATAAAAATGAAATCTTGATTGAAATCTTAACTCATTTTGTAGTGTTACTTATAGAAGTAAATATTATGTGTATGTATGATTTTTTTTCTTTATTGTTTGATTCAGATCTTTAACATCGAACTAATTGTTGTAATTTATGTCGGATGAATGCCAAATTTCTTGGTTAAAATCCATAGATAAATTTGAGTGTATATAGTGGGAAAAGACAAAGTTCAAAGAGATATGTTGTGTGTGTGTTTGTCCCACATTGCTCTAAGACTAATTGACAAATGCAAGTTATAAAAGGCCTTGTAAGGGAAATGAAGAGTTGAAAACTCTTCACTTGTCACATATTGGCTTTATAAAATAGTGTGGACTAGTATATATGAACTTAAGTGTAAAGACTTGGTATAAGTATTTACAAAGATGGTCATATGGATAAACCACACGTGCGCCGCCGCTTGCCCGCTCGACTCAGATATGAACTGGGCTCGGGCATTTGGGCGCATTGTCCCAAACTTATCTTTTTGGAGGATTCTTCATTCTCGAAAACACACCAAAAACATAAACAACTTCGCTCAATTCTCTCTGCATTTTCATTAAAAATACTGGGTTGGTTTTGAGTGTTTTTCGAGGTGAAACTTCTACCACTGTGCAGTGATATAGTTTCTGAAGCCAAATTATTCTGGAAGGAGTTTCAAGTTGCCCAATTGCACCAAGGTGAGCGATAATTTCTTCAAGGCAAGCAGAATTCTTTCTGCGATTTGATTTGAGCAATTATGTTACTATGCATAATTGTAAGATAAGTTTATTATTTGCTTTATCTGTTCTTTTACTAATAGTATTCCTTTTGATTTTCAAATTGGTTTGTATGAAATTGGTTTCTTTTGTATAATTGTTCATGATTTGTTTTAAAACTGCCAACAATCTTGAAGAAATTATTTATATTCGCGTTTTAAAACATCATGGCATCTTTATCATCTGCAGGAGGCTCTGGTATTGTGTCCATGCCAGCCACAAAAGTCAACTTATCTGGTTTACCGAAAAAGTTTCCGGGCCAATTTTTTAACCGTTGGCAACAACGTATGAAAATTTGGTTTACGATGAAGTGACTTTTGTCGGTTATTCAAGTGACTAGGCCTAAACCAACTGATATTGACCCAAAGACAGATCAAATTGCTGAATGGTCAGAACGAGATCAAATTGTTCGAGGAGTCATTGTTTCTGCTTTACCGAATGTACTCTTTGGCATGTACTATTCTGATACATATACAACTAAGTCTCTTTGGGATGAATTGGACAGGAAATACAATATTGAAGAGCAAGGGCTCAAAAAGTATTATGTTTCCAAGTTCCTGAAATATCAGATGGTTGAAGGAAAGTCTGTAACTGAACAAACGCATGAACTGATAAATCTCGAGCACTCATTTTCTGATGCTGAAATGAAGTTTCCGGATAAGTTTCTGGTTATGTCAATTATTGATAAGTTTCCCAACTCTTGAGGAAACTTTGGCATGACATTAAAACATCAAAAGGAAAAGCTGAGTCTTGACGATCTTATGATTGCCATAAGTATCGAAGAAGAACACAAGAACCAAACTCATGGTGTCCCTGTTGAGTACCAACCTAAGACAAATATGATAATTGGAAAGAAAAAAAGTGAACCATGTAAACCCCAACTCTAAATCCATAAATAAACCTAAAAATAAAAAGAAACCAAAGGCAACAAACCATGCTGGACTTGTGGACAGATGGGTCACTGGGCTAAGGAGTGTCCTACCAAAAAGTCCAAAGGCAAATCTGAGTCTACTGCACCAGCTATAGTAAACATGATTGTGGGAGAAACTAGTGAAACTAGAGCTCCGACTATGGTAAACGTGATTGTGGGAGACACTAGTGAAACTAAAGCTCCAGAAAACTCTGTTGATGGGTATGTTTCCTTAAAACCTGAACTTTTTACTATTTATGAACCATATGATTGGCTAATTGACACTGGGGCAAATGTGCATGTTTGTGCTGATAAATTGCTATTTGTGTCTTATCAGCCAGTTGATGGAAAATCCGTGACAATGGGAAATTCAAGTGCTGCCAAAATGTTAGGGATAGGACGCTCGGACTTGAAGTTTCCTTTAGGGTGCATTCTATCACTACAAAGGGTGCATCATGTTCCAACGATCAGGAGAAACATAATAAGTGGTTCTGTAATAGTTAGGGAGGGTTATGAAATGAATTTTAAATCAAATAAATTCGTAATTCTATATTATGGGACTTTTGTTGGTAAAGTCTATTTAAATGACTGTTTATTTAAATTACAAGTTGAAAGTTGTGGTTATAATAAATGTGTTATTTCTTAATTTCCAGTTGTTAATGCTGTTAAATCTTCTACTGTTTGGCATAATAGATTAGGTCATTTAAATTTTGGTTCTGTTAAACGGATGCTGAATTTAAACCTAATTTCCAAACATGAAATAAATCATAGACAAATGTCAAATTTGTGTTCAGGCTAAACAAGTAAGAAAGCCATACCATTCGGTTGAAACGCAGCCTGGAATACTTGATTTAGTTCATACAGACATTTGTAAATTCAATGGAGTTTTAACAACAAATAATAAAGATGATTGTAGTAGGTATTGTTATGTTTATTTAATAGAACATAAATACGAAGCTCTTGAAAAATTCATAATGTTTAAGAATGAAGTTGAAACTCGGACATGTAAGAAACTTAAATGGTTAAGATCAGATAGAGGTGGAGAGTATGAGTCTAATTTTTTCGAACAATATTGTCGAAGTTTTGGAATTATTCATGAAGAGACTCCTCCCTATTCTCCTTCGTCAAATGGGATAGCAGAACGAAGGAATAGAACATTTAAAGACATGATTAATAGTCTGCTTTTGAATTCTGGATTGCCTAAATATATGTGAGGAGAAGCTTTGAATACGGCTTGCCATATTCTGAATAGAGTTCCTCTAAAACATAATGAAAGCACTCCATTTGAATTCTGGAAAGACAGAAAATCTATTATAAAATACTTTCGAGTGTGGGGCTGTCTTGCAAAAGTTCTAGTTCCAGAACAGAAGAGAAATAAAGTAGGTCCAAAGACTGTTGATGTGATCTTTTTAGGTTATGTGGAAACAAATTATGCTCTTAGATTTCTAATTATAAAATCAGAAATTATGGGCATATATGTTAACACAATAGTTGAATATCGTGATGCTACGTTCTTTGAAGATGTATTTCCCATGAAAATGGGAATCCCTAATGACAATTCTTTAGATTAAACCCTTACATCTTCATCAATTCCTAAACATGAGGAAAATATGACAAATGTGGGGATTAATCCAAGTAGATATCATTCAGTATCAATAGAATTAGATGAACCTAGACGGAGTAAGATAGCTAGAGTTGGCAAGGATTTTGAAAGTGATTTTATCACTTACAATATCGAGGGTGATCATGTAACCTTCAAAGTTGCAATGGCTTCGAAAGAAGCAAAACATTGAAAGGTAGCTATCAAAAGTGAGATGGACTCCATTGTCTCTAACGGGACATGAAAACTAGTTGATCTCCCTCCGGGGTGTAATTCGATTGGATGTAAATGGATATTTAAAAAGAAACTTAAATCTGATGGAATCATAGATAAGCTTAAAGCCAGGTTAGTTGTCAAAGGGTTTAGGCAGAAAGAGGGAATATATTTTTTCGATACATATTCCCCTGTTGCTCGTTTGACTACAACCCGGGTGCTAATAGCACTGGCTTCTATATATGATTTTCAAATTCACCAGATGAATAAGAAAACAACATTCCTGTATGGTGATCTCGAGGATAAAATCTATATGGATCATCCGGAGGAATTTGTAGCTTCTGGTTTGAAACAAGCTCCTAGATAATGGCATGAAAAATTCGATAAAAATATTTTATCTTTGGCTTTGTTGTAAACGATAATGATAAGTGCATATACTGTAAAGTTAAAGGTGATAAATGTATAGTTTTATGTTTGTATGTTGATGACATTGTATTGATTGGATCTAACATTGAGATAATAAATGAAACCAAGTCATTCTTAAAAAGTAAGTTTGAAATGAAGGATATGGGTGTGGCAAATGTAATTCTTGGACTCAAGTTGACTCGGTCAATTGAGGGCATAGCAGTTTCTCAATCTCACTATGTTGAGAAGATAATTGAGAAATTTGGTTATAAAGAATGTAGAATTGCCAAAACACCATATGATCCTTCAGTAGGTCTTTTTAAAACTGAAAGTGGTATTCCTGTATCTCAATTAAGACATTCACAAATTATTGGAAGCTTGTAATACCTGGCAAATGGCACGACACCAGACATTTCGTTTGCGGTCTCAAAGTTAGCAAGATATATAAGTTGTCCAAATCGAACCCATTGGGAAGCTCTTGACCGGGTACTTAGGTATCTGAAGGGCACGACATCACTAGCTCTTCAATATGGCAGGTTCCCTGCAGTTCTTGAAGGGTATAGTGATGCTAGCTGGATAGCCAAGAACTCCGGAAGTAATGGTGTACGGGGTAAGTGTTTTCCTTAGGTGGGGGCACTGTCTCCTGGAAGTCAACCAAACAAACTTTGGTGACTCGATCTACATTTGAGACTGAATTATGTGCTTTAGACACGACTGGGACTGAAGTTGAACTAAAAGATTTCAAAAAGGAGTTTTAAAACTGGGGATAACAATCTTTAATTAAGAAAATAACTTGTTTGAAAAATACTTGACAAATCCGTGGCATACAAGTTTCAAACTCTGATTTAAATTGAAACAGATAAGTAAATCAGATGAGTGGTCAACTCTGCTGTTTAAGCTAAGTGCACGATCAACAAAGTAGTCTCACAAGTTTCGATCAACTTACTCTGCTGATAAGAAAAGTTGGAGAAATTTTAAAAGATATAGAGGTCTATTCACCACTCCTCCCCTCTAGACCTCATCTGACCACTTGGGACCTGTTGGTGTTATTTGGAGAAGGTTTTGAAGATGACAAAAAGGCCATAATGGTTTTGAAGATCAGAAGGTTAAGTAATCAACTAAGAACAGCTTAGTGAAACCTATCTCAAGGTCTTGAAGCGAAGTAACCGAATCAGCCGAGTGGGATATCAGATTGGTCATCATCAGCCGAGTCAAGATAGATGTGTTTATTCTTGAATCAGCTGAGTAGCCATCAGCCGAGTGATCATCAGGAGAGTGGTCATCAGCCGTCAGCGAAGTGAAGTCGGTGAAGTAAGCTTATCAACGGTAACCAGCTGAGTGCATTAAATGCGACTGGACATAAAGTGAATATCCGTACAGGAGAGTGTACAGAAGACAGTCTGCAAAAGCAAAAGCTGCCGTCAGAGAATAAGACCGTTGCTCAGGATTAAAGAGTAATTTCGCCTTCCTTCAACGAACAGAAATTCAAATCTGGGAGTATAAATAGAAGACAAACTGAAGATCTAAAGAGAGACTTGCATAATTCAAGATCACATCTTAAGAGCGAGATCCATCAGTTGAGTCGTCTGATCGTATGCGAAGTCATTTGTTGACGAAGCTTTTTGTTGAAGAACAGAGATCAAACGTTGTATGTCTAAGTGACTGTCAACTGAAAAGAAAGAGGAGTGTATATCCATCTGTGTGAAGTGATATAACTTCTTAGTATAGGTTTTCTAAGTGATCTCCTGTACTGAAAATAGCGTGAGGAGTGTAGATCCATCTGAGTGAGTGATCTAGCTTCGTAGAGTAGGATTTCTGTGTGATTTCTTACTGCGCACTTGTGGCTTTTCATTTGTTGAATTGCACAAGCATTGTATACTGTTAACTTAGTGTTTTCTAGTATAACCCAAGATCTGTGTGACTTGGAAGAGTGGACTAAAGGATTTTCATCCATATAACCAATATAAAAATTCATTGTGTTTGATTACTTGTTTATTTTGCATATTTCCATAAGTAAACAAACTGTTTTGAAAGAACAATCTTAAATTAAGGTATTTATAAAACAGGGGTTAAACTTTGAAAGATAAACTTGTTTGAAAAACATACTTGATAAATTCGCTGCATACAAGTTTTGAAACTCTGAGTTATCTGAATCAGATTAGTGAAATCAGATGAGTGGTCAACTCTGCTGATAAAGCTTTGTGCGAAATCAGCTTAGTAGTCTTACGAATCAGATCAGCTGAGTCTGCTGATAGAAAAGTTAGAGAAAAAGTTTTAAAGTTAAGAGGTCTATTCACCCCCCCCCCCCTCTAGACCTCATTGACCACTTTTGGGACCAACAAGTGGTATCAGAGCAGATTGGTTCATCTGATCCTCTGCCTGATCAAACGAACTTGATCCTTAGTGTGAGTTTCAAATTTTTCAAAAAGAGGCATATTTTGAAAATCAAAAACTTTTTGAAAAATTGATGTCATAAGCCATGTTCCTCACATTGGCCTTATAGACTTTGAAAGCTGAAAAATCAGAATGGAAATCCTTCTTGCTGCTTACGACGACAACATATTTACATGCATTACAAAAGGACCATTCAGATTTCAGAAGACTGTGAAGGTTGCTGGCCAACCTGATCAGATAGTTGACAAAGAGCTGGATGAGCTGACACCCAAAGAAGTCAAGTTAGTAAACCTTGATAAAAAAGGCTAAGCTCATCATGTTCAAAGCTGTAGACGAAGACAGATTCTAGAAGATCAAGCATTTCAAAACTGCCAAAGAGATGTGGGATAAAGTCTGCGAGCTAAGCGAAGGAAACAACGCTATCAAAGAACACAAGCTCAGTGTGGCTCTTGAGGAGTTTGAAAATTTCAAGATGAAGTCTGGTGAAACGATTGATCAGATGGATATCAGATTTACCAAAGCTCTGAATGAAGTTCTAAGGTTTGGTAAAGAATTTTCGAACAAGGAGATCACCACAAAGGTTCTCAAGGCCTTGTCACCCAAATTCAACATGAAGGTGACAGCCATGGAATAATCAAAGGGATTTAGAGAAGATTTCTCTTTCCGAACTGTTCTCATCTCTCAAAGCATATGAGTATCAAATGCCAAGAATGGAATTAGAAGTGTCAACTAGTTCAGACCCTACTGCTGCTCTAATGGCGTCAGACAAGTCAAGAAAATAGCAGACAAGTCAAAACAGAAGACTCTGCTGAGTTCAGAAAAAGTCTACACTGCTGACGACGTTACCCTGCTGCTGAATGATTTTGAGAAGTTCTACAAGAAGAAAATGAAATTAAAATATAATATAAAAATGCCATTTCATCTTCTTCTGATCATTTTCAGGAAAACAGGGATTCCTCCTAAGCAAAACTCAGAGATAACAAGGAAAAGGAGTATGGACTCATGATCAAAGATCATCCACACTTATCATCAGAGAAGTTTGCTGAAAAGGAAAAGCGTGCCAAAAAGGAGCGTAAGCTAAGTAAGAGCAAATCAAAGTTAGCTGATGCAGCAAAGCTAATAAACTCCTGCACATCTTATTCAGACCGTCAGTCGTCTGATAAAGAATTTGAAGAAGTACCTGAAACCCTATGCTTAACTGCCATAGAATTTGATGATTCTGAAAATCGAGGTAACTTCTACTGATTAATGAAATGCACTATTTGAATCGATTGAATAAATGCTAAATTACAAATTTAAATATTATTTGTACATTTGCCAAGCTTAATGAAGAGATGACTCTGCTGAAAAGAGCAACTCAGATCACTGAAACTTCAGGTTGAAAAACCTCAAGAATCAGCTGACTACAAAAAGCTTGAGCATGAGAATGAAACTCTAAAAGCTGAGTATGCAATTTGTTTAGAAAATACAAATGAACTTGAAAGAAGTAATTGCATCATTCTCTAAAAAGAAATCAGAGGCTTAAGAGAATAAGTCTACTGATGCTCAACAGGTTAGAAAACCTAGTAAGCTACCTAAGACTAATCAGACTACTAAAACCCATCAGCCGAGTAAGCTGAAATAGGCTGCTGATAGGAGTAAAATTAAAATGTCAAGTCTGCTAAATCTAAGGAGAGTTATTAAATAACTCAGGTAAGAAATTGAGGCAAAAATGAATTATCTGGCAAGAATTTGAATCACATTATGATAAATGCTATTATGACATGCACTATGCTTATTCATATTATCATGTTGATCATGTTCAATGTACTGATTGCCATCCTTATTTCAATATGCATGCTTATCACATATTTCATGCACCTTACCTTGCTTATGAACATTGTTTTAATCATGACCAACAAGTTTAATCATGACCAACAAATGGTATTATCATGATAATACATAAGTCACTAGATCATCACATGTTAAAGGTTATACTAACCATGCTGGACCCAATAAACAAGGGGTACCAAAAATTGTCATCTGTTCTACAGGTGAAGCACATGTGAGATGACAAAGATGAGTTGACTACCTTGCAAATTTCACCAAGTTCAACAAGTGGTCTCACCAACAAGCATGTACCAACAAGTGTTATCAAATAAGTTGTATCATCAAGTGGTATCATTTGGAGATTTCAAGGAACGCAAGATTGTTGAAAAGTTGATGATTATCAAAGAATAACAAGTGGTATTAGAGACCAACAACTGTTCGCAACAAGCAGTATCACAAATAAATGTGGTATCAGTCAACCATGTGACAAAGAAATTGGTTTGTTGACTTTGGATTCATAAGTTGAGGGGGAACTTATCAGAAGACTAACCCAGAACAACTTACTGGAATTCAACGGCTGAGTGTCTTTGAAGAGAAACTCTCATCAGACTACTTGACCACGGATTCTTGAACTTAGGGGGAACGTGTACGACTAGCGGTACTCCTAATTAAAGATGAAGTTTTCAATAAGTCAAAATGAAGCTATCAGAAGACTGCTTGTTATCAGCGACTGGAATTCAACAGCCATGTGATATTCAAGAATGTACTACACCAAGTGGTATTAGCAAGTATTATCACATCAACAAGTGGTATCAGCTGACTAATCTGATTTACATTCATACAAGTAGTATCAGACTACAAGTAGCATCAGACTACAAGTGGAATCAGACCACAAATGGTATCTAGTGGTAAAAATTCTTGAAGTTAGGGGAAATTTTCTAGCTGGAGTGATAAACAGCAACGAAGACTACCTCGATCAGCCAAGTACTTACCTACCTTTCTTCAGCATACTAAGTTTGCAATCCTATAAAGAGAAAAAGGGGAAGAAGAGATGCAACTCAAGTATTGGTGTTGATGACAAAAAAGGGGGAAGATAAAGGATGCAACTAAGAACCCTTTGAGCAGAAGATCAGAAAGGGGAAAAGAACCAACTTTTGGTAATTTTTTGAAAGTTGTATCAGATCAATAAATTTCTATCTCAAAGTATGAAGACTAAATCTGAAGATTTAGAAGACGTTCTTAGTTGAAGGTTTTGTCATCATAAAAAAGGGGGAAATTGTTGGTGTTATTTGGAGAAGATTTTGAAGATGACAAAAAGGCCATAATGGTTTTGAAGATCAGAAGGTTAAGTCATCAACTAAGAACAACTTAGTGAAACTTATCTCAAGGTCTTGAAGCGAAGTAACCGAATCAGCCGAGTGGGATATCAGATTGGTCATCATCAGTCGAGTCAAGATAGATGTGTTCATTCTTGAATCAGCCGAGTAGCCATCAGCCGAGTGATCATTAGGAGAGTGGTCATCAGCCGAGCATTCCCATCAGCGAAGTGAAGTCGGTGAAGTAAGCTTATCAACGGTAACCAGCTGAGTGCATTAAATGCGACTGGACATAAAGTGAATATCCGTACATCAGAGTGTACAGAAGACAGTCTGCAAAAGCAAAAGCTGCCGTCAGAGAATAAGACCGTTGCTCAGGATTAAAGAGTAATTTTGCCTTCCTTCAACGAACAGAAATTCAAATCCGGGAGTATAAATAGAAGACAAACTGAAGATCTAAAGAGAGACTTGCATAATTCAAGATCACATCTTAAGAGCGAGATCCATCAGTTGAGTCGTCTGATCGTAAGCGAAGTCATTTGTTGACGAAGCTTTTTGTTGAAGAACAGAGATCAAACGTTGTATGTCTAAGTGACTGTCAACTGAAAAGAGAGAGGAGTGTATATCCATCTGTGTGAAGTGATATAACTTCTTAGTATAGGTTTTCTGAGTGATCTTCTGTACTGAAAATAGCGTGAGGAGTGTAGATCCATCTGAGTGAGTGATCTAGCTTCGTAGAGTAGGATTTCTGTGTGATTTCTTACTGCGCACTTGTGGCTTTTCATTTGTTGAATTGCACAAGCATTGTATACTGTTAACTTAGTGTTTTCTAGTATAACCCAAGATCTATGTGACTTGGAAGAGTGGACTAAAGGATTTTCATCCATATAACCAATATAAAAATTCCTTGTGTTTGATTACTTGTTTATTTTGCATATTTCCATAAGTAAACAAACTGTTTTGAAAGAACAATCTTAAATTGAGGTATTTATAAAACAGGGGTTAAACTTTGAAAGATAAACTTGTTTGAAAAACATACTTGATAAATCCGCTGCATACAAGTTTTGAAACTCTGAGTTATCTGAATCAGATTTGTGAAATCAGATGAGTGGTCAACTCTGCTGATAAAGCTTTGTGCGAAATCAACTTAGTAGTCTTACGAATCAGATCAGCTGAGTCTGCTGATAGAAAAGTTAGAGAAAAAGTTTTAAAGTTAAGAGGTCTATTCACCCCCCCCCCCTCTAGACCTCATTGACCACTTTTGGGACCAACAAGTGGTATCAGAGCAGGTGGTTCAACTGAATCATTTGCGTGATCAACGAGCTTGATCCAAGAGTGTGTTTTTCAAAATCTCTCAAAAAAGCATATAATTGAAAACCTTTTGAAATAAAATGTTTTAAAATTTTAGTTACATGAAATTTGAATTGAAAACCTAACGTTTTCAGTTACATAATAATTGAAACCTTTTTTATTCATCATTGCTGCCGTTTTTATTTTCAATTAATTGAGCAGTTTCAAATGTCTCCCCAACAGCTGTATGTAGGAGTGTTCTTCATTCCCGAAAACACACCAAAAACATGAACAACTTCTCTCAATTCTCTTTGCATTTTCATTAAAAATACTGGGTTGGTTTTGAGTGTTTTTCAAGGTGAAACTTCTACCACCTTGCAGTGATACAGTTTTTGAAGCCAAATTATCTTGGAAGGAGTTTCGAGTTGCCCAATTGCACCAAGGTGGATCGATAATTTCTTCAAGGCAAGCATAATACTTTCTGCGATTTGGTTTGAACAATTCTGTTACTATACAAAATTGTAAGATAAGTTTATTATTTACTTTATTTGTTCTGTTACTAATAGTACATTCCTTTTGATTTTCAAATTGGTCTGTATGAAATTGGTTTCTTTTGTATAATTGTTCATGAATTGTTTTAAAACTACCAACACTAGTTTCATATTTGTTTGACATATTTTGAATTTTGATTTTTTTTAATCGAAGATTTATGGATTCTTTAATCGGATAAAATTCTAATAAATTTGTTCGGATTCAACTCAAATTCGATTGACATGATCCGCTAGACCGCTACAATTTATGCCTTGCAACTTTTATTTTGATTTTCTCCAATTTCAGAGAACATTGTTTGGCTTGATTAACAAATTGTTCCAGTTGGGGGAAATATTTGAGGGATTTGGAATTCATCATCAAATCTAACCGTATTAAATATATTTTTAAATGGCTTCAGGTACTTTGATTTAAGTTTGAAATTGTTTGGTAATTGCATAATTGCATTATTATCTATCTCAATTATAGTTGGGTTCACTTAGCTTTCCTTTCTTGTCAGCTGACCACTTAGCTTTTTTGGAAATTTTGTATAACAGCTTAGTAAATTCCTCTTAAAAAAAAAGAGAATATATATTAGGCATACATAGTTTAAATAAATTCCTTCCTTTACTTCGGTTGTAATTGAAGGTATAAATACATACATGTTGTGAAATTTATACATTTTCACAGTTTAATGAATTTTGAATCTGACATCTGAAATATGTTCCTTTATGTCAATGTATTAGGTGAATGTTGCAAACATGTGAAGACGAATTGCGAAGACGAATTACCTACCTCATCTGATTATGTTAATCCATGTAAGAAAGAGGAGTTGGTTAGTCAGCTAGTTTTTGACAGTGTTGAGGATGCTGAAAAATTCTACATTGGTTATGCCAAAGTAGAAGGCTTTTATGTTAGGAGAAGAAGTGTTCAAAAGAAAGGTCCAACAGTGAAAAATAGGGTGTGGGTTTGTACCCGAGAAGGTTTCCGAGAAAAAAAGGAAGAAGGGCGTCATATGCTACGAGAATCTAAACCATTGACTAGGTCTGGTTGCAAAGCTACTTTTCGAGTTACACGAGACTGGATTTCGGGCAAATACATGGTTTCTAAATTTTTGGATGATCACAATCATGATTTACATGTATACAAGAAGAGGTACGATATTACTCCTTTTTTAGTTTATGTACATATTTTTTTTGATAAGTGTTATGTAATTCAAATATTGTTTGTTGACATGTCCTTTACACAGCTACTTATCGCCCCCAGACAAGGTTTTGCTTAGTTTGATGACGAAGACTGGAACTAAGCCATCCCTTGTTATCTACTACTTGGATCAAATAGCTGGAGGTGCTGGAAAACTCAGCTTTAAAAAGAAGACTGCATACAATTGGTTGAACAAGCTAAGAGCAGAAAGGATCCGGGAAGGTGATATGAATACAGTGATTAATAAATTGAAAGAGTCAAAGCAGAAGGATGATAGATTTTTTTACAAGTACTGTGTGGACGAAGAAGAAACACTTACTAGACTTTTTTGGTGTGATGGTTCATCCAGAGCTGAGTACGAGGCTTTTGGAGATGTTTTGGTATTTGATAGCACTTACAAGACGAATAGGTATTTGTATCCTCTCGTCATTTTTTCAGGGGTTAATAACCATGGATCCACTTGTATATTTGCTGCCTGTTTTTTACAAAACGAAACAATTGAATGTTATCAATGGGTTTTGCAAACATTTTTAGAGGCAATGGGAGGTAAAATTCCAGAATCTGTACTAACTGATCAAGATGCAGCTATGCGTTCTGCTATTGTTTCTGAATTTGTTGGAAGTCGACATAGGATATGCAGTTGGCATTTATGTCGTAATGTTCGTAAAAATATTAAGAATTCTTCATTTTGCAATGAATTTTGTTCATTGATGGATAGGAAGTGCTCAATAGAGGAGTTTGAGTTTAGTTGGGCTAATATTGTGGAGAATCACAATTTATCCAATAACAAATGGGTAGTTGACACCTACAAAATTAGGGAAAGGTGGGCAGAAGCATACTTTCGTGAGCAGTTTATGTGCATGATGACCACCACGCAAAGAGCCGAATCTGTAAATGCTTTAATCAAGTTGAGTGTTGAACACAAGATGACCATTATTGATTTTCTAGATCACTACGAACGGACATTACAAAGGCTTAGGAGTGATTTCATAGAAATGCAAAAGAAGTCGGAGAACGATCATCGTGAAGTTAGAGAAAGTCCATTGAAGAGCTTGGAGGAGCATGCTATTAGCATATATACTTTGAAGTGTTGGGAATGCCCCGGTTGTCAAAACAACGAGAGTGCGGAATTTAAAATTTTTCCGAGGCACCCCAGCAGACCCAAGATATATTTTCCACCTTATGTATGCGAAAAGGTTGAATCAAACAAATCTACAATAGATTAAAAGATAGAGATATGCAATTTACCTCACTGCAGGCAAGGTGGCGGCAATCTCCGGCTTTTGCTGATTCACAACAAGTGATCCAATTGTCTTAACATCAGAGTGTATCCACACCAATTGGATGGTAGCAACACCTTCTATTCACAGGCTACGAACTAGAGATAGAAGGTTGTCAATGGAGGAAGAACAGATCTAGATTCAGATCTAGATCCAGCAATGGAAGAATAGAGAGAGAGAGGGGGCGGCGCTGATGAAGGGGGCGGCTAGGGTTTTATTTTTTTGCTCTTTGTATCAAGTGTTAAGTCTCTTGAAGAGTTGTGAGGAGATATCTATTTATAAGAGAAGAAACCTTCTCTTTGTAGATATCTCTTCAAGATCTTTTCCTTATCTTATAAGGAAATGAGATATACACATACATCTTCTTAGATCCTCCTTGTTTCACAAGAAAACAAACTCTCCCTTCCTTTCCTTAGCCAGAAATCGCCCCTACCTAGTCTTGCAAGACTTCTTCTGGGCTTTTAATTAAAAGGCCCATGTCTTGCAACTTAATTTAATTAACCATTAATTAAATCAGCCCAATTAATCCAATTAATTATTCTCTCTGAATTAATTAACACTTTAATTAATATTTAATTAATTAGACCATCTAATTAATTATCCTTCCAATTGAATTAACACTTTAATTCATTTAATTGATTTAACTCCCTTAAATCAAATATTTCCTTTTATGACTGTCCCTGTCCAATTGTATTGTGTGTGACCCTCTAGGTTCACCATCAATTGGCAGCAGGCCCACGAACCCTTCGTGATTTAATTTATGAGCAATTAAATGCTCCGATAAATTAAACCCTTTTAATTGACCACTCCAGAATTAATCTCCCTTATTAATTCAGGAGTACCCACACTTCATGGTCGATGTCTAGCCACAAGCCCATGAAGCCCAACTTCAGGTGAATTGATATTTGTGAACCTCACCTCTTATAACTGCCATGTACATACGGTCCTTCTATCGACTTAATTTCCCGATTGAGACCTAGGGTGTGTGAATTGATCGGCACCTCTAATTATCTCAATAACTATACTTTCTAATTCGGGATAATAATCCAGTGTGACTGCTAAATTTGGAAACCCCTTTCCAAATCCGTCACTGACCGTGGCCACGGGTTTCTTGGATCTATTATCTAAGAATCGTATAGGAAATTCTCTCATCCATTACGATGAGTCGGTAGATTCCATCTTGGTACTAACCATTCGCGTACACAACTATAGGCACCCAACTTAGGCACATTATGGTCAGGCTACGTGACCAGTACCTAAATCTAAGTACATATACCTATGCACCGAATTCGCCCTAGCACCTCAAGTCTAAGGACTAAATCGTACACTATTATAAGTCTTGAGAAACGTCCCATCACCGATATGCGTCATGCGCTTCCACAATGGGTTTCTCTGTTCGGGTCGTTCGATGCGTTCGATCCCCTATCGAACCACCTACTCATATGCACTGACATCAAATGTCTTGTTCATGAAACTCTACAAATTCACTCCATGTGAATCATGCATATTCGTACAAGTCTTGGCGATTCCTTCGATACCCCGTCTCGTTCGGAATCTATGACTTGGAACGTGTTTTAAGATCACGACCTTAGAGACTGTTTCATGATTGCACTCAATACCGAAGTGAATCGTCCCAGAGTCGAATGTGATCTAAGGATTTCATCCAATCGCTTAAATGTATTCGCGAGAGATGAGCCATTGTTTATTCTATACAGTTATAAATAAACGTGCGTATTTTTCATAAGAATCAAAGATTGTTTATTACAGAATAGTCCTATTACAAGCTAAAGAGAATTGGCTTGCTGGGCACTATCCTATCATGAAGATCTTCTACATGATCCGTAAGGAGATTCGGGACGAACAAGGTGTTGTGGGAGAAAATAGGATGAAAGAAACTGGTGGAAATGAGATATTCGGTTACCGCGAAAACAAAGATACTGGGGTTTCAATCAACAAAGTCATTGTTGGTGAGAGAATTTCAAAGTTCCAATGTGATTGCCTTAAGTTAGAGTCGGAGGGCATCCCATGCCGACACATTATATCAACCTTGAAGTACTATGCTGTGAAGAAGTTCCCTGAGTCCATGTTAAAGCGTAGATGGTTAAAAGAGCCTGGTACTGTACTAAGAAAAAAGTTCCCTGATCCTATCCCCGTTGCCAATAGTGAACAACAAAGATTTGGCAAATTGAATGCAGAATGTCTTGTATTGAGCGTTGTTTCCTCTCAAACTGAACCTGGATATTCAAATTCCCTCAAGCGAGTTAGGGAGGTAGCCGATACCGCAAAGGACGAATTAATGATGCATTCTCGGTGTGGTAGTGTTCCTTCAGAAAATAATGTTAACAACGACAATGAATCTTGTGATAATGTCATACAAGACCCACCAATTACGAAGATGAAAAAAGTTTGCGACCCTGTCAGTAACAAGACAAGAGGAGCAACAAAATCAAAGAAACAAAAATGTGGGATATGTGGGTATGTATGTCAATACACGTGATTACAATAAATTTTGTTATTAATTTATTTGTTTCAAGTTTTATTGACCTATATTTCATATATATGAAGTGTTCCTGGGGCATAAATCAACAACTTGTCAGTTAAAGAAGCATCCAACTTCTGAAGGAGAAAAGAAGTACTGTAGGGAGAATGCAAAGACTAGTTCAGTCCCCAACGAGCAGACCAATGATGATGCGTTACAACATTTATCATATCGTTCATTACCAAAGTTCCCAGTGATCTTCAATATGCAAGAAAACAGCCTGAAAGGTGTGTTGAACATGCAACCAAACAACAGTGTGTTACCCCTGTTCTCCCATACGTCATATCTAATGGTGCCAGGAGCATTCACAACATTGTTATGGCAACAACAAACTGTAAGCATAGCTCAAGTTAATGATTAATATGTGTGTTTTATAAATAATGGGACTCATGGTATAATACTCTCTATATAGGGTGCAGCATCAGGAAGTTTTTGACACTCGTTTCCGGACTTTCCAATTCCTCCTCCAAGTCAGAGAAGTTCTAAGTGAATTGAAATTGGACTTTTGTATATATGCAGTGTATTATATTTGAATGTATTTAAATGATGTATGTCGAGTATTAACAGCCAAGTCAGAGAAGTTCTAAGTGAATTGAAATTGGACTTTTGTATATATGCAGTGTACTATATATGATTGTATATTAATGATGTATGTTGAGTACTACTAACAGCTAAGTCATCGCTGAAAAGTTAGGTGATTTGGACTCAGCTGTTCGTTGCTTCATGAGAACTTAAATTTTATTGATTCAACTGAGTACAATGTTTACCAACTCGACAGCTTTGTACTGTACTTAGCTGTTCTTGCTTCAGCTGACTAATTTTGTTCTATGTGAATGCAAAAACTAAGCGTGTAATTTAAATGACACATAATGTTATAGTTGGATAAGGAGTAATCTGTTTTCATTAGATGTTGTGAGCATTTTGCATCAGTTCACAAAGCAAAAGAAAGATTTCATTAAAATTACAAGTGAGAAAACAGAAAAATCTTAATCTCCTTCATCTTCTGTAATTCTTCATTTGATGATCATCTTTTTTCTTGGTTTGACTAGTTCCTTCCCCCTTTTTCTTATATTTGCAGAGGCTCCAAACTCTTCGAAATTCAAGCACATACCTTCAACTAGTGGCTTTTTCCTTCCAAACCCAGTATCCGTAGATTCAGCAGAAAACATGCCTTAGTAGCCTTTAAAACACTCAGAGTACAGCTTAGTGAAGTACTAAAACACTCAGAATGGACCAACATTATCAGAATACACCGAATTCGAGTTGGACAAAATCTTCCTTAGTGAATTACGCAGCTGTTCGATCTTCAGCAAAGTAAATAACTTAATGCAAATGAACTTAACAATCAAATCAGTACATATATGATCAATCATCATAAAAATGAGCCATCTAAACAGAAATACATTAGGCATAAGCAATTTAAATAAAATCCACATTTGTTGGTCCTCCGTTTCACATAAACTCCATGGATTCAAAAGCAAAATCAAAATACATGTGTACCAAAATAAGTCTTTTGAGAACTATCACCAATACATGAAGCACTTAATCTAAAATTGCAGAGCCAAGTACTACAATGTCCATCACTATTAATTTTGCTTGTATTGGTACCTTTAACGATCTTTCTTCACATTATGGGCGCTAGATGCTCCAAATATCTTGCTCAACACTCTTTCTTCTTCTGCTATTTCATCTTGATGTCTTCTTCTGATTTCTTCTCTTCTTTTCCTTTCAAAGTCTTCCTTCTTCTTCTTTTCTTTCTCTAGTTTCTTTCTTGATCGACTTTCTTCACGGTTTCTTACCTTCCTTGATCCTTCCCCCCTATTTTCAGCATCATTGTGATGTAGTATCACTTTGCCGAGATCAATGAGGTTGGTGGACATGGTTTGGATCAGATCAACAACTTTGGGATTCTCAGTACACATCACCCTCGCATTTCTTTTGATTTCCTCCATTCCTTGATAAACAAACTTCATTTGACTGTTCATTAACTCCTCCATTATTTCTTGCTTCTCAATCATTCTTTCAACACTGTTTCTGGTTTTCTTCATTTCTTCTTTCATTTCAGTCATCCTCTTCTCCATTTCCTTGATATATATCCTTTGAGTATAATCAAAATGATTTTGCACCTCATGATTCCATTCCAGTTGTTGTCCAAGTCCAATCTGTTCAGATTCATCAGTGAGTTCCTTGTTTGAATCTTCAGGGGTAACATCCTTTGATAACCAGTTTTGTTGGTCCCAAGTGGTCAGATGAGGTCTAGAGGGGGGGGTGAATAGACCTCTTCAAAAATCTACCTTCTAAAACTTCTAACTTTTCTGTTCAGCAGACTAAGCTGATCGAGAACAGTAAGCAGACTAAGCTGATCTAGCACAAAGCTTTGAGCAGCAGAGTTGACCACTCTTCTGATTTCACTCAGCTGATTTTATCAAATCAGAGTTTAAAATAAACTAACTTGCAGCGGATTTATCAAGTGTTTTTCACAAGTAGTTTTCTTTAACCTTGAAATAGTTTTATCCCCAGTTTTTAACAAACTCCTTTTAAAACTTTTCAGCAGTTAACCTTTTAAGTGTTTTAAAACTGTTCTTTCAAATATGCAGAAAATAATGCAAGTTAAAAACACAAAGGATTTTTATAGTGGTTATATGGATGTAAATCCTTTAGTCCACTCTTCCAAGTCACTTAGATCTTGGGTTATACTAAATCACACAGATTACAGTATACAATGCTTACGCCAAACAACAAATGAAATGGCCGTAAGTTCACAATAGGGAATCACAAAGAAACTCCTATCCTCTGAAGTAATATCGCTCACTAAGATTGATATCTACTTCTCACAACACAACCCTAACAAAATCACTCAGATTTTACAAGTATTTTCTGTTTTCTCTCTATTTAGCTTTGTCAACAAATGACTCGGCTGATGAGTGCTCTGTTCTTGAGTTTGAGACTTAGAAGAATTTTGCTTCAGATTTTTGCTCTCAAAGTGTGTTGTCTCTGTGTTGTTCTTCTTCTTCAACTCATGAACTAAGCTATTTATACTAAGGATTTGAAAATCTGCCCGTTGAGAGATCGCCAGTTGTCAAATCCTCGAGTACTGGTCCTTTTCTGCAGAACGGCTGTTGCGACTGAACACTGTACACTCTGCTGTACTTTCTGTCGCTTCGCATTAAATGCGCATTAAATGCACCAAGCTGATACGAGGTTTCTCTTCAATCATTTGTCATAAATACCCTTCCTCTTCAGCATTTATTACTTCAAGTGCATTTATTACCGTTGTAATAACTTCTGATCCACTTCCACTCTGCTGATCGAAGTCACTCGTCTGATGTATACTCGGCTGATCCCAAACTTGAACTAATCTGATTTGAGTCGGCTGATAGTCCACCAGTCTGATTACTTCTTCAGCAACAGATCAGTAGTCTTCTGGACCATATTTGACTAGTCTGATGAACTTCTTCCTTAGTCAAATATCTTCTAAGGTTTGTACTAAGCTTCCACTTAGCTGATGACTTTGGAAATCATCAAAACCTTCCTTTACTTCAAAGTCTTCATCTTCATCCAACAAGTTTGGTGGTCCAGTTCCGAGAGGTGGTTTCATCGAGATCCTCTTTCCTTGACGATCAACAGCCGAGTCAATATCATTACTAAAGTTTGATGCAGTGCAGTGAGTACCAGATAACTCCTTCCATTGAATTTTCTCTAGATCCTCAATTCTCTGAATGAAGTTTCTTTCTCTCTCATCTTCAGACTCTTGGTAATTGTCAATATAAGTGAGTAGAACTTCCATTTCATCGTTTCTTATTTCAGCCGGTGATTTCTCTTGTTGTTCCTTAGCCTTCTGAGTTGATGAATGCTCCGGAAACATTTTCTCCTTTCCTTTGGCTGAAGCAGCAACTTGAGGACCTTGTCGTCTGTTCAGTCTTTGCTGTTCATCAATAGGGGCTTCTGAGATTTTTATGGTAGATGTATTTCTCCTTCTTATCAATTCATTCAAGGTCTTTGTAGCAATTGATCTTGTTTCAGCCATTCTTTTGTTGGTACTCTTCACCTTCCTTGATTTGTTATCAACTGTCACTGGTTCAGGGGTGTTTTCCAATTGCAAAGGGACATAATAGTTTTTCATTTCCTTACTAGGATGTAACCTCTTCCCTTTTCCCAGTTTTGCTCCAACTTGGGATAACAACATACTTACAATTATTCCTTGACACATATTCTTCTCTTTAATGTTGTGGCATAGATAGTCCCACAACACTTTTGACCAATTGATTTTCTGAGCGTATCATATTGCAATCATGAGGTGCAATATTTGCTTAGGCAAGCTTTCAAAAGAACATTTCTTGCATACTAAAATGTTAGAGCAAATGTCAGCAAACCTGTGAAATTCAGGTCTTAGTTGCCTTTTTTCGGTTAGGGTTCTAAGCTGTTCACCTTCCTTAGCTGTTAGGGCACAGAAATTTTCCATTCTTTCTTGAGCGAATGTGGCTAAGTCAGTGATTCCTTCTGTTGGCAGGCTGAAGGTCTTGGTTACTATCCTTTTTGTTACAACTATAGTTTCTCCAGTGACTTCTGACACAATGACTTTCTCACGAACAGAGCCATTTTGATAATATTCCAAATAGCCATTCTCGTAGAATTCAACTACTTCATTTACAAAAATCCTTTATTCGTGAGCCGATAAAAATGGTTTGAGCCCAGTGTACACAATCCTTGTTATGATGGCTTTCATCATATTTGTACCACTTTCAGCATACGCTTCACAGTTCAGCCATGATCCTTCTGCGAGTTTCCTCTCTTTGATTGGGGATTTATTCCTCGAAGTCTGGCTCGACACGGATTTTAATGCCATTTGAGAGATTAGGATGTATTGATTTTAACAGAGTGTAAAAATGATATTTCTTCTACACCAGATTGTAATTTGCTTCGAAGATGTAGTGAATCTTTGTGTGAAAAGAAGAAGAGTACTTGCCACGATTTAATATGGGCCCTTTCGTCCTACTTGTAATTTCGAAATAGAAGTCATGTGGCGGACTCCAAATGTTTATTCATTTTGATTAAGGCGGGATTGTCTGTATC
Source organism: Penstemon davidsonii (assembly GCA_034814905.1). Classification (NCBI taxonomy): domain Eukaryota; kingdom Viridiplantae; phylum Streptophyta; class Magnoliopsida; order Lamiales; family Plantaginaceae; genus Penstemon; species Penstemon davidsonii. The sequence continues at coordinate 46,380,407 of JAYDYQ010001087.1, read as the reverse complement.
TTTCTCGGCTGTTGTACGCACTCAGCTGTTGGCTGCTTTGCACTCCAAACGTTTGAGTTACTACTATAGATTCAATTGATTCATACTCCCTGACCAAAATGTTAGTGTGGAATTTAAATGACACATAATTTTCTGAAAGTGGTACCTGTAATCTGTTGTGAGCATATTGAACTAGTCAAAAGAATGTTTACAGTGTAATCTGTTGTGAGCATACTTTTCTAATTTTGTAATTTGTTTAATTTGCAGAATGTTGGAAATGTTGCAGAATAGTTTAACTGGACTAGTTTAATTTCCGTAGCATATTGCAGAATGTTTACACACTTATATAACGATTTTAATAAAATTACATTTGATAAAACAGAAAAAGTGTAGCTTCTTCATCTTCTGTAGTCCCTGTGATGCTTCTTTTGAGGATCGACTTTTTTCTTGGATTGACTAGTTCCTTCTCCCTCTTTGTCTTTGTCACCATACTTCTGCTGGAGGAAGTTACTAATCTCGGCTACTTGAAAACTAATTGTTTTGATTACTGCCATGTCATCATTATTATTCTTCATGCTATTGTCTATAGCTGCACATCTTCTTCTTATAGCTTCCGTATCAGTCTTGATTCCAGTAACAGACTCTTTAATTTCTGATATTTCTCCCATTAACATGTCTGTTACTTCATTCAATTTTTGTTCTTGAGCTACAACTATCCCAGTTAAACTTTTCTCAGACTTGGCCATCTTGGCAGCTAAATCCTTGACACTTTTCTCGACCTTCCCTTCAATACTCTTCATAGTGTCATAGCTGTCTTGAATGCCACGCCGAATTGCAGCCGCTCCATTACTCAATTCATCATTTTCCTCAATAGATAATCCGGTGTTCCCAGCTTTTGAGTGAATCTGCTCAGCCAATTTGTCAAATTGATCTACTTGAGCTTTGTGTTTCTCCTCTAAATCCTTAATGCCCATGGCAAGTAACTCTTCAACTTGTTTTACTTTTTGTAATGTCATCCAAATTCCAGAGTCAGTTTCTCTGGAATGATCATCACCAACAAATGTGGAGCTGGGCATTAAAGGATTTTGAGTAAGTTGTTCAGTACTTTGCTGTTCATTTTGATTTTGAGTAGCATGTTCATCAACATCTGCGTCCGAACTTTCAACATCTTTATTTATATCTGAAATGGCAGCATCAATGGTTCTTTGGACATTTGTCTCCTCGTCTTGCTTCTTCCATGTCAGCAGCAAGGGAGATTCTTTGTCAAAGTTGACTCCTTCAAAGTCAATCACATAAATGCTCCTTAAGATGTCACTTGTGACTTCTTTTCTCTCAATCAGCAAGACTTGATCCTCATCATCAGCTGATACTTCATTTCTATTGTCACTACAGGAATCTTCATTATCAAAAATATCCATAATCTCTGGTCTGTTATATGTGACTAATGTCAATTCCTTAGTGGCTTCTTCATCATTCTCATTTGGACTGTGTGGAAGATCATCAGTTGATGTTCCCTTGTTCACCTTCAGGTAAGCAGGGATTTGAACATAAGGGCCTTCAGCAACCATCCTTATGTTAGGTACAAACCCCAAGTCAGCAGATTCTCCTTCGAAATTTGGTCTAGCCCTTTGCGCCCATCTATTGATAGTGCAAATGATCGCTTTATTTACCATCCTCTGTGGTCCAAACGTAGGAGTTGATGCCTCAATTTCATTTCTGACATCATACATGACTTCTCTTATCTTTTCAAAGATCGCATCCCTGAAAATGAATGCATCCACAGCTTGCCTTCTCGTGGGTATGTTCAACCAGTTAAGGACCCATTGCTCCTCTTTAGAGAATTGCTTCCATCTTTTCATCTCTTCTAGAGAGCCATCCAACCTGCAATTCCTCCATCTGATATATCTTCTTTTTTCAACTGTGTACTGAGTCCTTTGTTGCACCGTTTCATTGATTTCTGCCAGTTTGTGTGCATAGGCATCAAACATCTCCGGCAGGCTCCTCACAAGTTCAAGAGCATCTCTCTCTTCCTTGTCTCCACATTCCCTGGTGTTAACAATTTGAACTTCATTTTCACATTCTTCAGACCCTGCGTTATCTGGTTCCGGTTTTTTCAAACTTTCAGCAAGTGCTAAATCCATAGCTTGATCATCAGTTAAGTTCTCTGGTTGAAATTCAATTTTAGAGACCATTTTCTTTTTGGTAGCAGCAGCACTCTTGGCTCTTCTTCTGTTTAGCTCTGCCTGATTGCTAAAAGCATACTTGCTTCCATGTTTTTGTTTTTCTCTTTCAGCATAAACCAGGACTTCTTTTCCTTTAACAGATGAAGACTCAGCTTGTGGGCTAACAGTTGACTCAACTTCTCTCACCACACTTAGCTGATGAACATTAGTCTGTTCACTAAGCTGTTTTTCAACTACAGCAGGTTCATGAAATCCTAACTTTTTCATGGACCTTTCCGATCTCGGCTTTCTCGGGGGTGCCTTCTCCAAAGGTTTGACAGATTTAACTGTTGATCTTGTTTCTCTTCTAGGTATCTGAACCGATTCAGTTCTGGCAAATGAGTTGGTTTCATAATCTAAAAGAGGTTGAGCCAGTACCTCATCAAAAGTTGTATCTACCATCGCCTGGTTGGTTTCCACATTTTCATGCTGATCAACCTCATGAGATACTGCAGGGCTAGACTCCTTTGAACTCATTCTCACCTTCTTTAGAACAGGTGCATTAGACACTTCAACTTTAGCCTTCCTTTTAGTCTTTTGTTCTGGTTGATCTGCCTCAGTAGCCGATGAAGATTCTCCCTTGATGGCTGGGGGTTCATATTTCTTCATCTCCTTGCCTTGATGCAAGGTCTTCTTCCCATTTGTCAGACTAAGTCCCATGTGAAGAAATAGAACACTCAAAATGTTCCCATGGTATAAGTTCTTCTTCTTGCCCATATTTGACTTCATGTAGTCCAATATAACATCAGCCCAACTTATCCTAACTCCATACCATATGGCAACCATGTAGTGTAACCTATACTCGGTTAAACCATCAAAAGATCCCTTTCTGCTTTCCAGAATCTTTGCAATTATGTCTGCAAACCTCTGGAATTCATCCTTCAGTTGCCTTTTCATCATGTATGAACCCATCTGTTCACCATCTTTGGCAGCCACCTTCCAAAATGAGTTGACCTTAGTCCGAGCGTAGTTCTTAATGTCCACTATTCCCTCAACAGGTAAGTCAAAGACTTGGTGCAGAATAGCCGCATCAATTTTGACTTTTTGCTTAGCTATCACAGATTCTATTGAGTTTTCTTTCACTTCAGTGTGAAGATAGAATTGGAGAATGTCATCGGTGTAGATGTACTTTGAATGAGCAGATAAGAATTTCATCAAACCAGTCTCCCTAATTTTTCCCAAAATAGCTCTCATTGTTGATGTTGAAGAGGCTCCAAACTCTTCGAAATTCAACCACATACCTTCAACTAGTGCCTTTTGCCTTCCAAACCCAGTATCCGTAGATTCAGCAGAACATCCCTTGGTAGCCTTTGAAACTTGTTTAGGTGCCATTTAATCCTCTTGCAAAATTTCGTGAGTGTAAACGATGGAAGAAAATGAAAGCAGTAGTCTCTTCTTGATTTAGGGTTTTTCAATTTGTGAGTGGTAGAAGCTGTTATCAGCGAAGCGGTCTGGTATTTATACTTTTCCAAATCACTTAACAGGGGTAATATTGTCCAATGGACTTGTTTTAAGTTGAGTGGCTAAGATCGACGGATTTCAAAAACATGTTTTTTGTTAGTTTAGGCGGGAAAAAGTCCCTATAGACAATTAAATTTTTACTCAGCTTTTGGTTGTACTTTACTGTTAACATATACGGTTGTTGTTACCATTTGCTATTATAATACTTCGCTTTTCACATATACTTGGCTTCTAGATGCTCCAAATATACTTGGCTTCTAATAATATACTTTTTTGAATTACGCAACTGCTCTATATTCAAAAAAGTAAATATACTAATGCCAAATGAACTTAACAATCAAGTCGGCACATATATGCTCAATCATCATAAATATTAAATGAGCTTTCTAAACATAAATACATTTGGCATACTCATTTTAAATAAAATCCACATATGTTGTTAACAAGTGTTTTTAGATAAACTGCCCAAAATCACCGGCACCATCATAAAACAAGTACAAAATTAGGTTAAAATAAGTCTTTTTTGTACCATCGCCAATATATGAAACACTTATTCTAAAATAAGCAGAGCCAAGTACATTCCATCAATATTAAGGTCCTTCAAAGGGGGACGTAAAATTTGAAATTCAACCATGAGACCGACAACTAAGCAGTTGTCATTTGCAAACTCTGACCACCCATGACCCAGTGCAACTCGATCAGTTGTTCCATCTTCGTTCTTCACATAAGTATGCACCTTCACCTCCCATGTTCGTTGACCATACTGAGGAACTTTAAGAATTGCTACTTTCTTTGAATCCATGTGATGTGCCATCCATTTGTCTCGGGGAAAGTACTACAACATATATATATATATATATATAGAGTACACATTATATCCATATAAATAATACGGAATAAATATTTGAAAAACATGCTCTTACATATATGCACTGAGGAAATTAATACAACATAGACATACCAATCTTGGAAGGGATTTTTTACAAAAGTCCGGGACCATATGTTTTGTAATTTTTTTCCGCCAGGAATCAAGAGGCGCACCATCATTGATCTCATAATTCATTCCACCATCACCATACTCATATAGTGAATCACCATCCTTGTCAAGTGCATCATCATACTCGTCAAGTGAAATTGTATCCTCGTCAAGCGAATCATCAGCCTGAACTGCATCTGTGTTCAAATCTGGAGCATAACTCAGTGTCTTGCACTGGCACCGAATGCGTCTAGACCCTGATTCAACGAAACAGAAGACAATCTTGAAACAATTAAAACGAATGCTTTCTTAAACAGATTCATCATTTACAGAAGGCAATTTCGAAACAATTAGCTGATAGGATAGTGCCCTGCAAGCCAACTCAATAGCTTGTAATAGGACTATTTTATCTTGTATGAATCTTTGATTTATTAATTAATACGCAAAGTTTATTTATTTGATAAGATAAACTAATGGCCAACTTCATCTTTCGCGAACACATTTAAGCGATTGGTTGAAACCCTGAGATCACTCATGACTATGGGACGATTCACTTCAGTATTGAGTGCAATCATGAAACAGTCTCTAAGGTCGTGATCTCAAAAGTGTTCCAAGTCATAGATTCCTGTCGAGACGGGGTATCGAAGGAATCGTCAAGACTTGTAGGATTATGCATGATTCACATGGAGTGAATTTGTGGAGTTTCATGAACAAGACATTTGATGTCAGTGCATATGACTAGGTGGTTCGATAGGGGATCGAACGCATCGAACGACCCGAACAGAGAAACCCATTGTGGAAGTGCGTAAAGCATATCAGTGATGGGATGTTTCTCAAGACTTATAACAGTGTACGATTTAGTCCTTGGACTTGAGATGCTAGGGCGAATTCGGCATACGGGTGTGCGTATTTTGATTTAGGAGCCGGTCACGTAGCCTGACCATTGTGCGCCTACTTTGGGTACGTATAGTCGTATGTGCGGATGGTTAGCATCAAGATGGGATCTACCGACTCATTGTAATGAATGAGGGAATTTCCTGTACGTTCTTAGATAATACATTCCTAGAAATCCATGGCCATGGTCAGTGACGGATTTGGAAAGGGGTTTCCAAATTTAGCAGTCACACTGGAATTATTATCCAGAATTAGAAAGTACAGAATCGAGATAATTAGAGGTGCTGACTAATTCACACACCCTAGGTCTCGATCGGGAAATTAGTCGTTAGAGGGACCGTATGTACATGGTACTTATAAGAGGTGAGGTTCACTAATATCAATTCACCTGAAGTTGGGCCTCATGGGCTTGTGGCTAGACATCGACCATGAGGTGTGGGTACTCCTGAATTAATGGGAGATTAATTCTGGAGTGGTCAATTAAAGGAGTTTATTGATCGGAGCAATTAATTGAATATTAATTGCTCATTAATTAAATCACGAAAGTCGTGGGCCTACGGCCAATTGATGGTGAACCTAGAGGGTCACACACAATACAGTTGGACAGTGACAGTCAATTAAGGAAAGGTTTGATTTAAAGAGTTAAATCAAATAAAAGAATTAAAGAGTTAATTCTGAGAGAGAAATAATTAATTAGATAGTCTAATTAATTAAATATTAATTAAAGAGTTAATTAAAGTGGGAGATAATTAATTAGATTAATTGGGTTAATTTAATTAAAGGGTTTAATTAAATTAATGCAAGACATGGGCCAATTTAATTAATGGCCCAATAGCAAGTCTTGCACACAAAGGGGCTTTGGAGGTGGCTATATAAAGGAGTCTAAGTTGAGACTCAAACCCTAAGCTAAAACCTAGCCCTAGCCGCCCCCCCTCACTTGGCCGCCCCCCTCTCTCCCTCTTGCTCTCTCCTTCACTTAGATCTAGATCTAGATCTAGATCTGCCATTGACAAGAATCCTTCTCTTCCATTTCTAAGCCTAAGAATTGAAGGAGTCATTCAATCCATCTGGTGTGGACTAATCTCTGGAGGCACAACACTTGGGGTGCTCTAGTGAACAAGGAAAGAGAAGACCGGAGAAACCACCACCTTGCCTGTGGTGAGGTAAATTCGATTTACCACTTTTAATTTAGTAATTTGTTGCTAAATTGTATTCAACCTTATTCATATGTGCTAATAAATGTTCTTGGGAATTGGTGTATGAAAAATTGAAAAATTTTATATTCCGCAACGTTGTTTTTGACAATCATACCCATAAAATCCCAACAGTGGTATCAGAGCCAAATTTATTATGCACATATGAAAAGGCCTGAACACATCAAAATATATGGATATATGTGTTTGTTGTGTTCTGATTTTTGATTCTTGCTTGTTATGATGAATTAAATTGTTCGGATGTATGCACTTTTCGGTTTTGGGCCAAATCTGTAATTACCGAAAATTTGAGGGCTTGTTTGCAAATTGCGATTTTTGAAAAATCTGGACAGAAAGTATAATTTTCATTTTCTGCAATTCTGGACCAAATTGTAATTTCTGGAATTTTTAAAATCTGGACTGTTTTTGCAATTTACGAAAGGTTTGGGCTGTTTTTGCAATTGCCGTAAATTCAGGGGTCTGTTTTGCATTAAACGAAAGTTTCTGGAAATTTTGTTAATTTTCTGCTTGCTGGTCCGATTTGCATGTTCTGGAAATTTTGGGGCTGATTTGTAATTTCCAAAAGTTGAGGGGTCAAAATGTAATTTTCGAAAATTCAGGGGCCGAACTGAAATTTTTCAAAGGTTGAAAAACAGAAACTGTTTTGTGCACTAAAAGGGTTTAGTATATCCGAAAGGTTAATTTTATCATAATTAGTAGGGACTAGAGTGAGAATCAAAGAGATTGTTTTAAAAGGTGTTTTAAAATAAGTTTATGGATTGTTTTAAAATGAGTTTTAAAACTAGAATCTGAAAGGCAATTTTAAAAGGAGTTTTAAAATAGGATAAGAAATAAGAAAATCTGTTTTGCTTGTTTCTTGCTCTACGTGAACTGTTTACGTGGTTTTCGATCGCGCCGAGCCTTGACCCTTAGGGTAGATGTGATTGGTTAATTTTAATTTGTTGGTTTTATTGGGCCTGCGAGCCTTAAGTTTTTGGGCCACTTTGAGCCTTTGTAATAGATAGGGCTTTACAGTTTTAATTAGATTAGGATGAAGGCCCGTTACAAGCAAGGTGGGAGCCCAAGAAGACTAAAGGCCATGTATGCATGGTAAAATGTGTAATAGTGTAGGCCTCTTTGAAACCTATTAGATTGACCAATAGGACCATCGTCTTTGGCTCGATGGTGGTCCGCATAGGAGGCTCCCGATCGAAAACATACTGTGGTAGCATGCATGCTAGGTGTGTATGTTTTTATTTACGCATTTATATTTTAGCATGTATGGTGATACGCGCTAGTAATTTAGATCGTAAATAAAAGATAATGCATAACTGGAACGGTGAGATCTCGAGTAGAGTTACCTCAAACTCTTAAACCCGAAAACCCCCTCTTGATAATTATATTAAGTCATATTGGGTACATTAAAATAAAGTTTTAATATCCAAGCCTTCCATCAATAGGAACTAGCGTGAGTTGTCCACTTGTCGATTAAGGTGATCCAGAGTCTGGCACCCGAGTCGAGGAAAGAGACAATACGCGAAACTCCTTGATTCTCGTTTTTAACTAAACTTGACAAGGGTGAGGATTGGTCGGGATGTGAACATCGATCATAACCAAGTTATGGGGATTTCATGACCGGGCCCGTTGCTCATCAAGATTGATGGGTTAGACTTAACGAGTAGTACCACTCATGATGTAGCAGTGCTAGATGAGTGCGAAAATCGAGGCAAAATAGCTTGAAGGTTGTGTAGGGACACAATTGGTAATAGTATACCTACCTAGGGAATTAATTGTATGGCCGCGAGTCGTGGGTGCAATTAATGTCTGCTGGGACGTCAAGACCTGCTAGGAAATAAGATTTCCCGAACAATTGAAGGGGTAATTGTTTCGAGAAAATAGTGGGAGAACTTTTTCGATAACAAGTCCAATAGTCGTCAATTATAAGTATTAATTTAGATCAGTCAGCTGAACGTTATCATTCTATTTTGTAGATCATTTTGCGAAAATGTCTAAGAATCCATTATCTATCATCCTTGACACTAACAAACTGAACGGATCAAATTTTATCGACTGGCTAAGAAATTTGAGGATAGTCCTCGACTCCGATCGTCGGAGCTATGTTCTCGATGCCCCAATGCCTGGAGCACTTCCGGAAGGAGTTTCGGAAGAGGAACGAGCCACCCATGCTAGATGGGTTGATGATGATATTCAGGTTCGTTGCCTAATGCTAGCATCAATGACCAATGAGCTACAGAAACAGCATGCAAAGATGTTGCATTCTGCTGATATACTTCTCCATCTCCGAGATTTATTTGGAGAGAAGTCTAGGACCGAAAGGTTCAAGACTACAAGGGAGTTGTTTAATCTGAGAATGGCTGAGGGAGCCAGTGTCAAAGATCACTGTCTTCGTTTCATTAATCTGATTGAAAAATTGGAGAATTTGGAAGTAGACTTGCACGCTGATCTTAGCACTGACCTCTTACTCCATACTCTACCACGCTCATTTGATCAGTTCGTGTTGAATTTCAACATGGAGGAGAGAAATCTCGCTCTTCACGAACTGACCAATATGTTGGTAACGGCAGAAGCTACCCTTAAGAAGGAGAAATCTGTCTTGATTGCTGAGCAACCCAAGGCTGCAAAGCCAAAGAAGGGCAAGAAGAAGAAGAAAGTGTTCTCTTCTAAAACAACCAAGAAGGTTGTCGAGAAAAAGAGAAAGAGCCCAGAAGATGAATGTTTCCACTGCAAGAAAGCAGGGCACTGGAAAAGGAACTGCCCTGACTACCTTAAAACGGTAGCCAAAGGTATTTTCTTTATTGAAGTTAATATTTCAATTAACTGTGCATCATGGGTGTTAGACACCGCAGCTGGTTCTCATATCTGCAATGATTTGCAGGTGATGGGAGCAGTAAGACCTCTTAAGCCTGGGGATAGGATCCTACGTTTTGGAAACGGAGCAAGGGTTGCGGCAGAGGCCATAGGGGACGTTGAATTAGTTTTAGGGAATTTTACTTTGGTTTTAAAGGACTGTTTGTACGTACCAACAATTATCAAAAACATTATTTCGATTCCTTTGTTGGATAATGATGGTTTTTGTTTTTCCATTTCTAATGGAAATTTTAGCATAATAAAAGGTGGTTTTACTTATGCTAGTGGTACTTTGATAGATGGTCTTTATTCCTTAGAACCTGCTAATTCTAATGTCATGCACATTCAATCAAAGAAAAGAAAACAAGATGATAATAGTCCACAGTTATGGCACGCTAGGCTTGGACATATATCCAAGAGTAGAATTCAAAAGTTGGTTTCCTCTAGGGCTCTTGAAATACAGAACCTAGATGATCTCTCAACTTGCGAGTCCTGTCTCAAGGGAAAGATGACCAAAACGCCTTTTACTGGGAAACCAGAGCGAACCAAACAAACCTTGGATTTGATCCATACCGATGTTTGTGGACCACTGAGTGTCAGTGCAAGAGGAGGATTCTCATACTTCATTACCTTCACAGACGACTACAGTCGTTTTGGGTATGTGTACCTAATGAAGTATAAGTCCGAAGCTTTTGAAAAGTTCAAAGAGTTTCGAATGGAAGTTGAGAACCAACTTGGACACAGTATTAAGGCACTTCGATCTGATCGAGGTGGGGAATACTTAAGTCAAGAATTCCTCGATTATCTTGTAGAGAATGGTATTCTCTCACAGCGAACTCCTCCTAGAACACCACAGTTGAATGGTGTGTCTGAGAGAAGGAACCGAACTTTGTTGGACATGGTTCGTTCCATGATGAGTTTCGCTGATCTACCTTTTTCATTTTGGGGCTTAGCCCTCTTAACGGCTTCAAAGATACTTAATATAGTACCTTCAAAGTCGGTGCCGACGACGCCACACCAAGAATGGTTTGGTAAAGCACCCATGTATTCGTACTTACGAGTATGGGGATCTCCTGCCTATGTTAGGAACAAGAAGGGAGATAAACTAGATAGTAGATCTAGTTTGTGCAAATTTGTGGGGTATCCAAAGGAATCCATTGGATACCTGTTCTACGACCCTAAAGAACGAAAGACGTTCGTGTCTAGGAACGCCCACTTCTTAGAGGATGACTTCCTCACTAAAAGAAGCGGGGTGTCCGTAGAACTTGATGAAGTCCAGGAAGTGGACCCATCCCCACAAACAGTGGGAGTTGATCCTGAACCTATTGAACCATCTAGTACACCAGTACTTCGAAGGTCCGATCGAATTCGTAGAGAACCCGAAAGGTTCGGCTTCATCCACGAAAATGATCAATTGGATGGTGATCCAAGGACATACGAAGAAGCTATGTCAGACATAGACTCGGGTGCATGGCAGGAAGCCATGCAATCCGAAATGGATTCCATGCATTCCAACAAGGTATGGACCTTGGTTGATCCACCTGAGGGAACTGTCCCTGTAGGCTGTAAGTGGATCTTCAAGCGCAAGCTTGGAATGAATGGAGAAGTTTTGACTCATAAGGCTCGCCTTGTGGCGAAAGGTTATTCTCAAAGGCCTGGTATAGACTATGAGGAAACCTTTTCTCCAGTAGCGATGTCAAAATCCATTCGGATCTTATTAGCCATAGCCGCGTGGTATGACTACGAGATATGGCAAATGGATGTAAAGACCGCCTTTCTCAATGGAGACATTGATAAGGAAATCTTTATGCAACAGCCAAAAGGCTTTACATCTAAAGGAAGTGAGCATAAGGTATGCAAACTTCAAAGGTCAATTTATGGCCTAAAACAGGCATCCCGAACCTGGAACAAACGTTTTGATGAGACAGTCAAAGGGTTTGGCTTCATCAAGAACGTTTATGAGTCATGTGTGTACAAGAAATTCGAAGGGGGTTCAGTACAATTTATTGTGTTGTATGTCGATGACATTCTGTTGATCGGAGACGATATCAGAACGTTAACGCAGACGAAAGCGTGGTTATCCACGCAATTCTCCATGAAAGATATGGGAGACGCATCTTACGTATTGGGAATACGTATCTATAGAGATAGATCGAAGAAGATGTTAGGACTCTCCCAATCTCAGTACATTAACACTATACTGAAACGGTTCAGTATGGAAGAATCCAAGAAGGGATTGCTTCCTATGAGACATGGGATCTCTCTTTCTAAATCTATGAGCCCTACAAATGATGAAGAAAGAAAGAGGATGTCTCTCATACCTTATGCGTCTGCCATAGGCAGCATAATGTATGCGATGTTATGTACTAGACCTGACGTAGCACACGCTCTGAGTGTGACGAGTCGCTACCAGTCAAATCCAGGGGAGGAACACTGGACCGCCGTAAAGGCTATCCTCAAGTACCTGAGAAGGACTAAGGATATGTTCTTGGTCTACGGCGGTAGTGGAGAATTGAAGCTCGAAGGATTCACGGATTCGAGTTTCCAGTCTGACGTGGATGATTATAAATCCAATTCTGGATATATATTTTGCCTCAACGGAGCAGCGGTGAGTTGGAAGAGTTCCAAACAGTCCACCACTGCAGATTCAACCACTGAAGCAGAATATATTGCCGCATCGGATGCAGCAAAGGAAAGTGTTTGGATAAGAAACTTCATCCAAGAGTTGGATGTAGTACCTAGCATTGCAGAACCCATAGTAGTCTTCTGTGACAACAATGGGGCAATCGCTCAAGCAAAGGAGCCGAGATCACACCATCAGTCCAAACACGTGATGAGGAAATACCATGTGATTAGAGAAATCATTGGTAGAGGAGACATTCAAATGGAACGTGTCGACTCAAAAGATAACGTAGCTGATCCACTAACGAAGCCACTATCGCAAAAAGTGTTCGAAGAACATCTTGTGAAGATGGGTCTTAGAAATGTTTGTGATTGGCTTTAGGGCAAGTGGGAGATTGATAGGATAGTGCCCTGCAAGCCAACTCAATAGCTTGTAATAGGACTATTTTATCTTGTATGAATCTTTGATTTATTAATTAATACGCAAAGTTTATTTATTTGATAAGATAAACTAATGGCCAACTTCATCTTTCGCGAACACATTTAAGCGATTGGTTGAAACCCTGAGATCACTCATGACTATGGGACGATTCACTTCAGTATTGAGTGCAATCATGAAACAGTCTCTAAGGTCGTGATCTCAAAAGTGTTCCAAGTCATAGATTCCTGTCGAGACGGGGTATCGAAGGAATCGTCAAGACTTGTAGGATTATGCATGATTCACATGGAGTGAATTTGTGGAGTTTCATGAACAAGACATTTGATGTCAGTGCATATGACTAGGTGGTTCGATAGGGGATCGAACGCATCGAACGACCCGAACAGAGAAACCCATTGTGGAAGTGCGTAAAGCATATCAGTGATGGGATGTTTCTCAAGACTTATAACAGTGTACGATTTAGTCCTTGGACTTGAGATGCTAGGGCGAATTCGGCATACGGGTGTGCGTATTTTGATTTAGGAGCCGGTCACGTAGCCTGACCATTGTGCGCCTACTTTGGGTACGTATAGTCGTATGTGCGGATGGTTAGCATCAAGATGGGATCTACCGACTCATTGTAATGAATGAGGGAATTTCCTGTACGTTCTTAGATAATAGATTCCTAGAAATCCATGGCCATGGTCAGTGACGGATTTGGAAAGGGGTTTCCAAATTTAGCAGTCACACTGGAATTATTATCCAGAATTAGAAAGTACAGAATCGAGATAATTAGAGGTGCTGACTAATTCACACACCCTAGGTCTCGATCGGGAAATTAGTCGTTAGAGGGACCGTATGTACATGGTACTTATAAGAGGTGAGGTTCACTAATATCAATTCACCTGAAGTTGGGCCTCATGGGCTTGTGGCTAGACATCGACCATGAGGTGTGGGTACTCCTGAATTAATGGGAGATTAATTCTGGAGTGGTCAATTAAAGGAGTTTATTGATCGGAGCAATTAATTGAATATTAATTGCTCGTTAATTAAATCACGAAAGTCGTGGGCCTACGGCCAATTGATGGTGAACCTAGAGGGTCACACACAATACAGTTGGACAGTGACAGTCAATTAAGGAAAGGTTTGATTTAAAGAGTTAAATCAAATAAAAGAATTAAAGAGTTAATTCTGAGAGAGAAATAATTAATTAGATAGTCTAATTAATTAAATATTAATTAAAGAGTTAATTAAAGTGGGAGATAATTAATTAGATTAATTGGGTTAATTTAATTAAAGGGTTTAATTAAATTAATGCAAGACATGGGCCAATTTAATTAATGGCCCAATAGCAAGTCTTGCACACAAAGGGGCTTTGGAGGTGGCTATTTAAAGGAGTCTAAGTTGAGACTCAAACCCTAAGCTAAAAACCTAGCCCTAGCCGCCCCCTCACTTGGCCGCCCCCCCTCTCTCCCTCTTGCTCTCTCCTTCACTTAGATCTAGATCTAGATCTAGATCTGCCATTGACAAGAATCCTTCTCTTCCATTTCTAAGCCTAAGAATTGAAGGAGTCATTCAATCCATCTGGTGTGGACTAATCTCTGGAGGCACAACACTTGGGGTGCTCTAGTGAACAAGGAAAGAGAAGACCGGAGAAACCACCACCTTGCCTGTGGTGAGGTAAATTCGATTTACCACTTTTAATTTAGTAATTTGTTGCTAAATTGTATTCAACCTTATTCATATGTGCTAATAAATGTTCTTGGGAATTGGTGTATGAAAAATTGAAAAATTTTATATTCCGCAACGTTGTTTTTGACAATCATACCCATAAAATCCCAACATTAGCACGGCTAAATTTAATGTGTAGTAAATACAAATCATCTTTCAAGCATAGCCCCTACCTAAGATAAATGGCTTTCCAGTAATCATTTGTGGTGGCTCACAATTAGAATCAATATTGTAAACAATTGCACTAAATATCCCATTTTCGTGATACTCCATCTGGATTAGGTTTGACCTTGAAAGTCTGTGGGCTACACAGAAAGATTCCCAACACTTTCCCCGCATGATACACAATGAAGGGCCGTTGCTGATTTCGATCTTCCACATCCCAAAACGTGTTTGAACTTCTGCAAATGAGTTACCAGCCTGTGGGATAATTGAATGGAGTCGTTTTGGAAGCTCCTGTATCGAATTAGAACAGTGTGTTAATTAACTTGAATAATCATTATTTAGTGCAATTGTATGATTGCCCATAAACTATTCATCTTACCAGACCATGTGAATATGAGCCCGCCTCTAAGAAGAAGTTGATTGGCGCCTTTGTTTGAAAAGATTTCTCCATACAAGATTTTCCACTACATACCCAACAACCAAAGTTGGCATCGCCAAAGTACTCGAAAAATACCACATCCTCAGCAACCAAGCTGAAATCCTTTGATAATTGTTTAATCCCTTCACCGCCCATGAATAGCTGACCTCTTTTTTCTGTTATGCAATAGTAATATGTCCTCTTGCGAGTCAGGAGAATTCCCTTTCTTTCTGGCCTCATCTCTTTTTTGGCAAGCGAGAGAAATTGTTGAGAAATTTTCTGCGAGGAATCAAAATAATAAAAAAATTAAACTACAAACAGATGAGTTAATACAAGCTCCTTGCACTAAAATGAAAGGAGAGAATCAAAATGTAAAGTTAATAGCTGGACCATACATCAGTACTTCCTCAAACACAATGAACACTTCGAGGTTAAACTAAAAACGGAGAATCTAACACGTGTAGTAACCCACGCATTAGGCTATTCTTAAGAAAACATAGATGTAAATTCATACAATCGCAGTGTAAAAAAAGCACTTACAAACAATCCATTAAAGTTTCCCAAAATGATTATAAAGAAGCGCATCCCCAGTGCGAATGTGGATCTAGGCATAATTGGCCTTCTTTGCTTTGCGGCTTGAGAGAAATCAGAAAGTAGAGGGATTCTATTCTCGTATTTTACGGAGAAAGCTTTTCTGTATATGAATGGCAAAGACTGGCCAACATATGGAGATAATGGAAATTTTTTTCTTTGTTTTTCTATTAAACTCAATTAAAATTAATTAAACATACCAAATGTGTAATTAAGTCACAGAGCGAAATAACTAAAAATTTATTACCTAATTAGTGCAATATCATCAAAATATAAAAAACCCGTCCGTTTACAATTACTTCGCTCATATAATCGGCTTCTAATAATATACTTAGCTGTTGATACTCATCTGTTTGTATTACCATATGTACGTTTTTATGCAACCATATAGGTTAATTACTTTCCTTCAATCTCACTGGATTAATTACCTAAACTCGAAATCCAGATAATAAAACCTTTCTGTTTGTGTTTATTATGAACATTACGAAAGTGTTTATTTTAAAATAACTATCTGAATACAAACGTCTTTATAGCAGCTTTTTTTTTGTATGGGATTGTGTATTAACTGTCATAAATGACTATATCCACCTTATTATTCTTGCAATTATTATTACTCTCCAAATGCACAATATATAAAATCATAGAATAATTTTACATGTTTAAAAATTTTATTCTTCACCCCATATTTTCGTTAATGAAGGAAAAACTTATTTTCGATTTCCAAGAAATACCTTCATAGAAATATTGCACTAATTTGAGACTAACGGAGGAGTTAATGTTACTATACGAGCTGGTCCTCCGTTTCGATTCTCGATTGACCAAAATCATACAAATTGCACTAATTTGAGACTAACGGAGGAGTTAATGTTACTATACGAGCTGGTCCTCCGTTTCGATTCTCGATTGACCAAAATCATACAAATTGCACTAATTTGAGACTAACGGAGGAGTTAATGTTACTATACGAGCTGGTCCTCCGTTTCGATTCTCGATTGACCAAAATCATACTAATTGCACTAATTTGAGACTAAAGGAGGAGTTAATGTTACTATAGGAGCTGGTCCTCCGTTTCGATTCTCGATTGACCAAAATCATACAAATTGCACTAATTTGAGACTAACGGAGGAGTTAACGTTACTATACGAGATGGTCCGCCGCTTCGATTCGCGATGGACCAAAATCATACAAATTGCACTAATCCTAACCCTAACACTAACTCTAACCCTAACCCTAACCCTAACCCTAAAAACCATACAACCCTAAAAACCCTAAACCCTAAAAACGTGATCAATTTGTATGAAATAAACCCTAAACCCTAATACCTAAACCCAGGGGCGGATCTAGGAATACGAGGTAGTGGGGGCTAAGCATAGATCAAATTTTCGATAAGTTTCTACCGAAAATATAAAAAAAAAATATTTGAGTTACCCAAAACGAGAATATAGAGTAATTCATACTTCAACATATTTTCTTTAAATTTACAATTTTTGTACGGATTTCTCGAAATTTTTCGAGATTTACTCGAAAAATTTCTAATTTATAACTAACCGAAACATAAGTCGGAAATGAAACTTTAGTCCATGGGGCTAATGTTACTATACGATAAATTTAATAATCGAAATACAAAAAAATCAAATAAAAAATAATAAAAGAGTCAAACTTAAAAATTATTTCATTCAAGAGAAAATATGTATAAAAAATAGAGGAGGTGAAGTTCGATAAAAATAACCTCCACATGTTACTTTAATTAAATATAATAATCATTTATGATCCCAAAAGAATTCAAAACTTCTACATATCTTAATTACATTCTCAAATGACACCAATTACAATCACAATTACTGACATTGTCGATTTTTTATTTTGGAAAATCAAAGCTAGTATTATTTTTATGAGGGGAGGTGAAAATTTGTGTAGTAATGTATAAAAAAAAAATAAGAAGAAACCGTATTATAAAAATTAAGAAAGAAATAAAATTAAATTTTTTTTTAAGATGGAACAAAAATCAAATAACAATTAGTTAGATTTTTTTTTTTAAAGAACAGTTGAAATTATGTGGGTCCGCCCCTGCCTAAACCCTATAGCCTCAACCCTAAACCCTAAACCCTCAATTACAAAAATTTTGAATATCGAGTCTACTACTTACGGCTATGTCATTAAATGAGCAGTTGAGTAATGACATCCATCCTACTGTCTGTCTGTAGCTTTGTTTATTAAAAAGGGAGATTTTATTATAACACCTAAGTTGTACAAATTCCAATTTATTGTGAAATGTCATTTCAATGGCCAAATATCAAGTGGGCTCTCATGAACTTGTCAGCCTTTTCAATCGATTTGACACAAACCAACCCACATTTAATTTTTCATATAAAATAATTTTTTCCCATCCCAATTATTTATATATACAGCGATGGTAGCTGTATACCATATCATTACCAGTCGATTTAACATACACCTTATATTATATTGCTTACCAAACCCTGCAACAGATGGTAATTTTCACAAATTTAAAATCATTTGCTATATTTTGTTGGATTTTTTTGTTACGGCTAATGGTTCAACTATGTTTCATTTGACAGGGAAAATTTTATGTGGTTTTTGTTGGTCGTGTACCAGGTGTCTACGAAAATTGGGATGAAGCACAAAAGCAAGTACTTTACTATAGTAATGCTCGACACAAATCTTACAAATATTATGAGGAAGCACACGAGGCTTATGCCAGACATATATCCTCGTCAAGCACAGCAGGTTCGAGTTCTAGTAACACACATAATGTGGGTGACCTTGATGAAATAAGAAGACTACGCAGTGAGGTTGAAGCCTCACGTTTAGCTAGAGAGAGAGCCAAATTCGAGAGAGATGAGGCACAAAATATGAACAAAAGCATTACGGAAATTTTGAAAGTCCTAGGTTCTTTGAAATTCGAAAAAAATGAAAACCCCTAATTTAATTTGTTATTTATCTGTTTCAGCGTGTAATGAATCTTCTTTTATCATGTTTTTACTTTTGCGTAATTTTTGTATCTAAGTTTTCTAATCCAGCGTAATTAATTAATGTCAGTGCACTTCGCATTTTAAATATAAGTTACTTAATCCAATGTAAATAAATAATCGTGCATTAATCTAACAGAAGTGGTCCAATATTTCCTAATTTTTGTACGTAATTTTAATAGAAGTACATAATTTTAATAGACACGTACTAAAACCAAAAGGCGGGAATACCAAATACACTTATTTTCGAATTTGTTAGACGGAATTTGAAGAGACGAATCTGTTGTAATTACACACAATATTCAAGAAGGAAATGTGAAGTTGAATCGATACAACTCATCGGAATACCAAATTAGCTGTGTATATAAGCAACTGAATATTAAACAATCCAATTCACTCACAAATCTTTTCAATTAAATAAAATTAATATTATTCCTAATTTTTATATGGATCCCAATCAAAATAAGAAGATTGATGGTGACGACAAGGATGACGCTTACTGGTTTGTCCAATGTTTTTTTTTTTCCAATTCAAAACCTTTTTTCTCAATTTTTTCCAATACAGCTGAGTAATCAATGTTATTCAATATGTACATATAAAAATAATGATTATCTACAGGGAATCGCTAGCGGCTGAGATGGAGGAATGGGTAGCCCACATAGATGAGGCAGAAAGGCAACGACAAGCTGAACAACAAAATGAACAACCTGCGGAGCAGGAAGAAAATGATGAACCACAGGATGAGGAGGCGGACAAGGATGAAGATGATGATGATGATGAGATGGAGGAGGAGAAGGAGGAGGAGGAGGACGATGAAGATAATGATTCTGATGATTCGGATGATGATGGGGATGAAATATTGGATAGAATAGATCGTATTATGGATTTTTAATAATGCTTTGTTATATTTAATTAAAAAAAAATTGTTGCTCAAACTGAAGCTTTTATACATTATTTATTTATATAATAATTTATTTTAAATCTATTTACTTGCAATTCATAGTCTTAACAGCAAATAATCAATTATTGTAGACTTATTTTAATTACTTGTGTAAAAGATATTCCATAAAAATTACAGGAAGTCAAAGCTAAAGTGAACACTATTGACAGTAAATCTGGACACGCAGACCAATTACAAAAAGTAGAAAATCCTGTCTCTAATTGCCAGTCTGCCTCCCAACGTCCCATCCCTTACCTACCCACAATATACAGCAATTCATACTAATACTTCGCTCTTCACAAATAATCAGCTGTTGATACCCAGCTGTTTACAATACTTCGCTCTTGACATATAATTGCCTTCTAATAATTTAATCAGCTGTTGGTGCTCAGCTGATGGTACTCAACTGTTGATACTCAGCTGTTTACAAAATAGAAATGAATAATCGAACAGGTTGTGTCAAATCAGCCGTATCAAAGGGTATGTCAAATCCACATAGTAACATTCGGCTACTGGAGACATTCGGCTACTGCAGTGCTGACGTATAACTATAATTTATAGGAGACATGCAGAGCGAAACCATCTTGGGGTTAATAAAACTAAAATAAATACATGAAATAACAAGTACTCATCTATTTTTATAGGCAACACTCGCCTTTCAGTTGTTAAAGAACGTAAAAAAAACTCTATTTGCAAATAACATCTCCTTCTCCTTGCATTAAACACTCTCAACTACAACCGAAGTAAAGGAAGGAAACATGTAAGTCTGTTACAAATTCTATATACAGACACTATGCATGCAAACATTTTTTTTTGGGAATTTAGTGCAACTTCTTCCACATTTGAACACAACCAGAGCCTGATTTTATATGTATATCTGCTGTATATATATATATATATATATATATATATATATATCACTACATATACATTGTAGATTTGTTTATATGCTATTACATGTTATCTGGTATATATATACAAAGCTGTTGAGTCAAGCTGTTATCATTAATCAAAAGCTTTGTGAATATCTCAACTGATTAAATAGGACTTAGCTATTCAATAAATAGGATTGTATTAAGATTTTCATCATTAATGATGCATATATCCGTACATTAATGTTTTCAAATGTATTAGGAGTAAACAACCGAGCTGTGTGGATTCAAAGAGGAAGTTAGAATTCGAAGGAACCGAACGTGAGAGTACTCAACCTGTGAAGTTAACAAAAGGTGAATCTACATCAAAATCCAAAGAGGTAGATAGTTTTCTCCTAAGTATAGGAGACACAACAAATGATTGTGAATTTTTGGATTTAAAGAAATTCTTGGAATCCACATCCCCTGGTGTGAACAAGCACTTAACAAATCATGAGACCGATCTTATAAAGAAGGTTGTGGATTTTTTGGAGCCAAAAGAGGTATGCACTACTGACATATTATTTATGTCATTACACTATTGGAATATTGATGTCATTTATGTGTATACTTAATTTTTTCAGGGGATCAAATTTGAACACAGGACCTCCGTAAAAAAAATTATCGAAATTAATAGGATATTAAATGAGACTCAAAGAAAGTGTGTTCAAGAAATGGGATTTGGGTCACTGCTCAATATTCAAATTGAGTGTATAGACAAGGTGATGGTAAAATGGATACTGGAGCATTACAACTTGGACAATCATGTGATTAATGTTCATGAAGGGTATATTGATATTAACGAGGAAGCCATCAATAAAGCAATTGGTGTCCCAATTTCTGATATAGGTATTAAGTTCCGAGTGGATTCATCAGAAGGATGTGCTCTTTATGGGGATTACTTTACAATCAAAAAAGGGAGAATTGATATTGCATCCTTGACACATAAGCTGAAAAGATGTTATTCTTCCGGCAAGGAATTCAAAGTTTTGTATATGGCGTTCCTCTTTGCCAACGTCTTGTTCCCCGGGTGTCAACACAACATGCCCTTGTATTATTTAAATTTGCTAGTGGATTTGGACAAAATCCAAGAATTTAATTGGGCAGGGTTGATACTAGAGAAGATTGAAGAGGGAATTGTTCAATGGAAGAATCAGGAACAAACTTATGTTTCAGGGTGTT
This sequence comes from Penstemon davidsonii, assembly GCA_034814905.1. Taxonomy (NCBI): domain Eukaryota; kingdom Viridiplantae; phylum Streptophyta; class Magnoliopsida; order Lamiales; family Plantaginaceae; genus Penstemon; species Penstemon davidsonii. The sequence goes on along the minus strand of JAYDYQ010001087.1, from coordinate 46,358,846 downwards.
TGTTTGCATTGCAGGTACTTAATTAAATCTAATGGTCCAATTCTATTTGAGGAATTTAAGACCCGCTTAAGATTAGGATATCTTCCTAACATCAGGAAATTATAATTTAAATCACAGGTCTTGTTCTTGGCAAATGTGATGCCAATTGGAACTCCGTACTATATCAGGCTTCAAACGGAATTGCCGTATGTAGATTACCTGACAAAGCAACGGGTCAGTCTACTTACATTCGACATGCACAAAATGGGGGGTTACTGGAATGCAAAGGTACATAAATTTGTTTAAATAATGATGCCTATGATTTAACTTGCAAGCTTTATGATTGGATTCATCATATTTTTAAGAATTTTTTAAATCTTTTAATATACTCCTATATTTTTTTGGTAAAGGCATGTAAGATAAACAAAGGTTATACACCATCATCTAGTCCAAGATTACAGGTGATGATTGACAATAAAATAGATGACGTACTGCCTAGTAAGGAGGATGAACAAGTCAGCAGACGTAGAAAGGAGAAGGTGGTGAATGATGGACGGAATTATGGGGGAATGACTCCTGATTGTAGTATTGGTGTCTCACAACACCAATCATCACCTATTGACAACCACTTCATCTACCAACAATTCAATTTGTTGTTAGCAAGGGTAAATGAATTGGAGGGAGAAGTAACAAGAATCAAAGGCACTTTGAATGAATCTTCAATGAGCGCAATTTCAAGTAAACCAAACATTGCAGATTTGATTCCAAAGATTTATCAATCAATCATGGAGCTTCCTAACGCTTTAAACAGCCAGTTATATGCATATATGAAGGAAGCAGTTCATAAGGGTGTGAAGCCTGGGGTCATGCTAACTCCATGCTCAAATTTTCACACACCGGAATCAAAAGTTTTTAATTCAGTTCAGAAGGAAAATCGTGAGTCTGTTAATGATTTTGACAAAATTACAGGGGATGGACTCCCTAATACCCCATTGAATCCAGAGTCGAGTCCTGATGATATTTGCTCTTTCTTGTTGGATGAAGGGTTGCCGTTGACGTATATTTAAGTCTTACAAGGACAAAATTTCCATATCATCCCTATATTTCATTTACAAAATTCTAAACTTCATTCTTTAACAGTCAGGTGGTGATTGATTATGGATCATGGTTCTGCACGAGAGAGATCATGCTTTGCTTAAAACCAGAATGTTACATTCATGGGATGGTAATGTTTAATAGTCATTCAATTTTTTGACATTATAATAATTGCCAACTAAAATCCTGTAATTCAAACAAGAAAGTATTGGCTGTTTATTACAACTAAAAGTATTGCGTCTCAGATTACAACTAAAATCCTATAATTACAAAATCCTATAATTACAACCAAGTATTAAATTTGTCTTCTTTTATTTCCCATTCAAGTACGAATCGTATTATGAGTGGGAAGTACGTTTTAAAATTTAGAACTAGTAGAAAAACGGTCAAATAATCATCTTCTAGAGTAATTCTTTTTAGTTTGGCTTACTCCACCCTTATTGTCATTGTCACCATACTTCTGTTGCAGAAAGTTGCTAATTTCTGCTACTTGAGAACTCACGCAATCAAAAACTTCCATAGCCTTGACTTGCTTCTCAAAGTTTTTGTCTAAGGATGTGTACTTCCTCCTCAAAGAGCTGACATCAGTTTCCAGAGTATTCTTGATAGCAGTGATGTCACTCTTGATTGAAGCAATCTCCCCCAAGAATTTATTATTCAAATCATCTGGGTGGGGGGGGGGGGGGGTGGGGGGGGGGGGGGGTGGGGGGGGGGGGGGGTGGGGGGGGGGGGGGGTGGGGGGGGGGGGGGGTGGGGGGGGGGGGGGGTGGGGGGGGGGGGGGGTGGGGGGGGGGGGGGGTGGGGGGGGGGGGGGGTGGGGGGGGGGGGGGGTGGGGGGGGGGGGGGGTGGGGGGGGGGGGGGGTGGGGGGGGGGGGGGGTGGGGGGGGGGGGGGGTGGGGGGGGGGGGGGGTGGGGGGGGGGGGGGGTGGGGGGGGGGGGGGGTGGGGGGGGGGGGGGGTGGGGGGGGGGGGGGGTGGGGGGGGGGGGGGGTGGGGGGGGGGGGGGGTGGGGGGGGGGGGGGGTGGGGGGGGGGGGGGGTGGGGGGGGGGGGGGGGGGGGGGGGGGGGGGGGGGGGGGGGGGGGGGGGGGGGGGGGGGGGGGGGGGGGGGGGGGGGGGGGGGGGGGGGGGGGGGGGGGGGGGGGGGGGGGGGGGGGGGGGGGGGGGGAATATTACGAGTGAGTTGTTTAAGCTCCACGCCTTCATTCCTTTGAATTCAAGTTAAACCAAGTAAAAAAATTGCATTTTTTTATGCTATAGCATCCGGTGAGACCAAAATTTCAAAATTGAGATAATTCCTTGAGATAAAAAATGCTAAATGAAGATTGTTTAAAGAATTGGGAACAAGAGTGTTATTTTATAAGGCATGAGACCAAAAATTGTAAATTATATTAAAATATGGGATCCAAAATATAATTTCTGAAGTATGTGACCAGAAGTATTGAAAGTATAATCCTATAGAACTATCAAACACAATTACACAATTTTGCCTTGTATATTGATGTATATCGTTATACTACATAACTTTTAAACTTTGGATACTCAAACATAATAATTTTTTTTTTTTTGAGAAAACTTAATAATTTATTTCAAACATAGAAGAAAAAAATACGCTATATGATTTAGCACAATGGTAATTATTTAAATTTTAAAAATTAATACTCATCTAAACCAATTTTTATAGAAATAAAAATATTTTTAGTGGTCAAATTATTTTCTTTATCTAGTTGTAAAATTCACCCTAGCCGAAGAAACAAATACTGAGTTACTCGAGCCGAGTATTATCGAACAACATATTGTTTAAGTTTGAAATTGTGTTTGAGTTGGTTTGATTTATTAACTAACCGAGCTCAAACGAACTTTTATTGAGCAAACTCGAGTTGAATATCTAGTAATTTGATATTTTACATGTGTTTCTTCAATATTTAACTTATCGAGTGGAGCCAAATCGAGCTTCAAAAGTTGTCAAACAAGAAATCTTGTTCAAACTTGTTTAATTTGTATGACGAATCTAATACAAATGAGCTTTCATCGAACGAACTCGAGTAAAATATGAATAGTTTGGTTTGATTTTCCCCTAAATAAAACAAATAGCAAAACCCGACCCTGCCAAATTTAACCGCCCGGTAACGCATCACGTCGAACAGACCACCTGAAATCAATTAAGAAAGCCCTAGTCAAGGTTTTTCCTAAAACCCTGAACCTCCGAATTTATTTTCTTCTCCAATACTACTCGTTACTTTCTGAAATGGCATCCGCAGCAGTTCGAAACCCAAATTCGAAGCGCTTGATCGCAATATCTTCCCGAATATACTCATCATGCGGCCGAGAATACGGTGTCTCGTCGTCAATCTTCTCGGCCTCCGAATCGCTGATTTCTTCACACCAGACCCCCAATAATCCTTGGTGGAGATCTATGGCCACCTTCAATCGCACGTAAGATTCATACTACTTTAATCTGTTAATTATCGTCATTTGCCTCTTGTTCCGAACGATCAAAGCATGAAAACAGAGTCTGAAGTCATTTTATTGTTTGTAATTCGCCTAACTTTGCATTTGTATTTAATTAGTTGGTTTATTACTTTGTTGGCAGAAAACCTCATGTAAATGTGGGCACAATTGGGCATGTTGACCATGGGAAAACCACCTTAACTGCAGCAATCACCAAGGTTTGTAGCGTTAAAAAATACTAATCAAATTAATGATTATGCAATAGATCATTTTATTGTTTTGCTTACATGGCCTCTGAAATCCATTTGCTGTGTTTGTATGAAGGTCTTATCAGAAGAGGGGAATGCTAAGGCTGTTGCCTTTGATGAAATTGATAAGGCCCCTGAAGAGAAAAAAAGAGGAATTACGATTGCCACGGTTGGAATATTTTATCTATCCTCGTATATTCTATATCTTCCTTAATTCACACATGGGCTTAAGTTTAATTTATAAGTTGCTGTTGCAGGCACATGTAGAATATGAGACCGCAAAGAGGCATTACGCCCATGTGGATTGTCCCGGACATGCTGACTACGTTAAAGTGAGATGTATAACCTAGTTGTTCTTAATTTTAATTGGTAAAGTTGCTCGATTTCCATTTTAGTTGGTATAACGTTTTCCTAGTAATTGGGCTTACTTCGATGTGATTGTACAGACATGCGATTAAGAAGATCTAGGCTACTAGCTAGATATGCAAGTAAGTTAAAGATTCAGATTCTGAGTTTCACTACTGAATTCTTTCCGTGAAACTTAGCATCGTCGTAACAATTAACAAATCTTGCTTGGGCTTACTGGTTCTCTAATATTCTATCTGAGATTGAGTTGGTATTTTCCTATTTTTCTAGTTTAAGTTCCGAGATGGTATTTCAGGATTTTGAGTAATGTTATTTCTCTGAATAATAGCATGGGTTCATGTAACGTAGTCCCACCTTACAACTCCAATGACATTTCTCTATTTTCTCTTGGCACCTTGATGGCCACCAGCCCACCACATATACCAAGAAATGAACTTGTAACTATCTTTCCAAACCCACCACAAGGATCCAAAGAATCATTTTCTCTTCTCTCAACTCCAATCTTTCAACTTGCACATAAATTTGCTTCTAGGTTCACCATGTTCAGATACTTATTCTATTGCATTTTTCTTCCTGTGGAAAACATTTGAAAATTATGGAAGATTTAGTATATCGCTGGGGAAACAAAACTAATCGATAAGAAAAGGTTAAATATGGAGAAGAGGGAGTTAAGATATCATGTTATTCTTTCATATCCAAATAAGTTTTTAATATCCAGGCAGTTAGCTGGCCTGGGTTTATACTCACATGTTGAGGTCACACATTCTAGTTAAGATCCTATCAGTGCATATATGGAAAGTGTGCATAACGTTTCCATTTATAGAATTCGCCAGGGGATATGACTTTCTTTCATACTCTTGACATGTTTTTGACATAATAACCCAACCTTTCAAAGGTAAAGTCATATAACCTAAGAACTTCTTAAGAATTTTAACATGTTTATATTGGAAATCCAACTTACGTGAATACTGTTTACTAGAGTTAATTTAACAATGAGCAAGCCCTTAGGCTCCATAACCGCGAAACTTGGTCAACACCAACCCAAATTCAAGTTTTGATTCATCTATCCAAACCTAATAAACGCTAAACCTATAAAATACATCCATTTGACACCTACGACATACTTTTCTCTCTATAAAAATCATTAATTTGACATCTATCACCTACTTTCTCCCCTCAAACTCCAACATCCGAACTCAATCCAAATCATATCCCAAACTTTTACCTACAAAACCCATCCAAATTCAATCCAAATTGTGTTTCAAAGGTTTCGCTGAAACCACCCAAACCATTTTCAAAACAAAAACCAAGCGAAACCGACCGATCCATATTGACCCTTAGAGAATTGAGGAAACATATTGGCTTTGGCCTATGGAAACACAAATTCAAATACTGGGTAAAAATGATAAAATGATTTATTGACTGTTCATTTAGCTATTTCATATTTGGAATATTGGGAACATGCTTCTTCTGAATATTGTTATAATAATGCAGAACATGATTACTGGTGCTGCTCAAATGGATGGGGGTATTCTTGTTGTATCTGCCCCTGATGGACCAATGCCACAAACTAAGGAACACATATTGCTAGCACGCCAGGTTGTCATCTTGATATGAAATTTTTATTTTGACATAAAACACAGCAAAATTCACAATTTTATATATTTTTTAATTAATTTTACCTTGTCAACTTTACTCTTGGTGCAGGTTGGCGTGCCGTCACTTGTATGCTTCCTTAATAAAGTTGATGCCGTTGATGACCCAGAATTGTTGGAACTTGTGGAAATGGAACTACGCGGTAAGCTTAAACTTTGAATCTTGTATGAGTGCACCCATTATTAATAGACTGCATACTTTTAATTCACCTCACCATATATGCAGAGTTGCTTAGCTTTTACAAATTTCCTGGGGACGAAATTCCCATTGTCCGAGGATCAGCTTTGTCTGCTTTAGAGGGCAAAAATGAAGAAATTGGAAAAAAGGCTATTTTAAAATTAATGGACGCCGTTGATTCATATATTCCGGATCCCATACGTCAAACTGACAAGCCTTTCCTGATGCCTGTTGAAGATGTCTTCACTATTCAGGTAACAGAATACAGAGCTTACCTATATGTTTTTATATCAGGCTGCATTCTTAAGAAAATGTCCTGGTCCATCCCAACTGAATCTCTGCTATATTTGTAGTTGCAGCTGCTGATGATTTAAGTATTTTGATATTTTGATATCAATTTTTTAAAGATGTATTTATTTTTCTTTTCTTACTTTTAGCTTGTTATTTATCTTTATTTAAAAATGCTATTTTTGGGCAGAGTTGTTAAACTAATTTTGAATGATCTTTGAGAAGCTGATTTTTTTTAACGTGGTCAGATGACGTTTGCCTCTGTTCAGCAATTATGACAACTTGTGTGTTTTAGTTTAGTGCAGTTATAATTTTTTTTGCCAATATAGTGTTTCCTGTGAACTTTTTGTGGGATGATATTTATTTTTGGTGTTTTGAAGGGGCGTGGAACTGTTGCAACTGGCCGCGTTGAGCAGGGTGTGGTCAAAATAGGAGAAGAAGTAGAGATTTTGGGGTTGTCACAAGTGAGTATAGCTTTATTTGGAATCTCTCCTTATTTTTATTTTTATTTTTATTTATTTATATATTAGTCACTATTATGCTTTTGGTCTAACCGTAATGTATTTACTGGGGGTGGATGTCCTAATTCATCTATCCATTAACCTTCTATGGTTGTGCTGTTTAGGGTGTTGGATTAGATGAAGTGATTTTATTCAAGTTTCTAATGACTGAATTCACTAGGCTCTAATCTTCTTTCAGACTTCCTTCAACCTGTTGAACTTGTTTGAGATCGGAGCAAACCCAGATTATAAAACATGTCTATAGTTTGAAGAAAGCGGCAAGGCAGGAGCTTCTTTTGAGCCAGAGCCTTCTATGTCTGCACTGCATAAAGTCGATAGAAACAGATGAGTTGTATACCCTAAGTGAAACTGAAAATTAAACTTTGGTATATGAGACCCTCTACCCCATGATTCATAATCGGAGGAAAGAGAGGCTTTAGATAGTCTAACATTAGCTTCAATTTGATCTTAATTGGTCAATGTTCAAAAACTACCATTGACAGTTATATTGATGCTAATTATTCTCTTGGTAATTAGAGGTCATATACATTATCAAGTTGGAGTTTGTCTTCATGAGACTTGATGTGCGTCTGAAGTTCAATGTATCCTTGTTCTCACATTGACTAGTTGTGATGTGGAAGTCCTCTTCTTTTTGGATTCCCTGAGCTAGCTCTGTCTATTTCCTCGTCTCGCAATATATAACTGCAGTTTTAATATATGATAATTTTGTAAGATCTTGCATCTTAAGTTGATAACTAATTAAGCTACTGGTATGTCTCTTTCTGCCGCAGAACAAAGTAAAAACTACAGTAACAGGTGTTGAGATGTTCAAGAAGACTTTGGATTATGGCCAGGTAAGATAAATAGTATATGTTTGTTTCTGATAATGAGTTCTTGTTCAGCCCGTGTTACAAGAGTTACCTTATTCTAGGCTGGTGACAATGTGGGTCTGCTTTTACGTGGCTTGAAACGCGATGACATCCAAAGAGGAATGGTTAGCGCACTGACTGAGAATTTTGCTTCATTATTTATTTGTCGTAATTTCTTCTAGCCACTGTAATGGGATTTCCTAATATAAGACTGCTTTTTCAGGAACCAATGCCATCAAACTTGCACTTCTTTATCTCATTGAAATGCGAACATGGTTGTTTGTTATATTAGTATAAATGCTCGACCCTATTACTGTTATATCTAGAAACTTACTTTAGATTATACTAACATTTATTAAATGCTTTAGCAGTGGATGCTAAAAACCTTTTGGGGGTTCTTTTTTTTGAAGGTGATTGCAAAACCAAATACTATTAAAACATACACAAAATTTGAAGCAGAGATATATGTCCTCACAAAAGAGGAAGGTGGTCGCCATACTGCATTCTTCTCAAATTATAGACCTCAATTCTACTTGAGGACAGCAGACGTCACTGGAAAAGTCGAGTTACCCGAAAATGTAAAGATGGTTATGCCTGGGGACAATGTGACTGCTGTTTTTGAGCTCATCTATCCAGTTCCTCTTGAAGCAGGTTTGTAATTTAATTCCACAAGCAATTACCAAGGGCTATCCTAACGTTGGATATGGACTTGAGGTCGACCCATTCTGAAGAGAAACGAGCCAAGGATCAAAACGGGTGTTCTTTTATTTTTCGTAGTTTTTAGGACATCAAGTCCTAAAAACTAGAAAACAAATAATGGCCGTTTGGAGCCTTGTTCTGATTCACTTCAGATTGGGTGAACTTTGATCATAAAAAATGTATCAGGGCTTAAATAGTGTTTTTACATAATGAGCAGGACAAAGATTTGCTCTGAGGGAGGGTGGCCGAACTGTAGGTGCTGGAGTTGTTTCAAAAGTCATTAGTTGAGCAATTGATTTCAACGATGTTGTACTCTATCTGAAACCTTTTATTCACGCGAATAGCATAAGAAATGAAGAGTTTATGTTGCGAAGAACACTAGTGTTATGTTGTGAACTTCTCGTCTCGTGTACTTTTAAAAAGGTTCTCGCCACTGTATCATCAATAATTGATTTTGTACGTTACATCTAACGCAGTTTCCATTAAATGAACGTGCATTTTTTGGATAACTTGATCTTTTTGTAGTATATATTTATGTTGAATCTGTACAAGAGCTGAGGAGATTCAATAGCTTGAATGGGTTGTGAAACTTTAAGCTGTTTTTGTCAGTGATGTTAACAAAATTAGTCATAAATTATTTTATTTTTAATTCGGTCTTGGCTCTCTTGGATCTATTACCAATAATATTTATATATGAATTGTAAGTCGTCACTTTTGTATAATTATTATTCAGTCATATAACAAATAAATTAAGTTAAAATGATTGTTGCCGATAGATTTATATGCATCCAACTATCTCATTTCTGCAATCCCCATGGCCTAATTCATTCTAAAGTTGAAGGAAATCAGTCGATATACAATGCTCTCTCTGTCACAATTTTTTTTCCTTTTTGTGACTTCTATAGTGAATTTCAATTTTTTTAAATATAATATTTTTTATAAAGTAATGATTTGGTATTATGGATTTCATATGTTTCCACCAAAAAAAATTATTTTTGAATCAATCAAAATGAAAATATAGAGTATTTTTTAATTGCACTATATGTCAATATGATTTGCAACTTTTTCAAATGTTTTCCTAGTAAGTTCTAGAAAGATTTCTAACATTTGACTAACGAAACTTCTATATGTTATAAAATTTCTAAAGAAAACTTCTATATATAATAAAATTTTAATCTGTAATATCATTAATTATCACTACTATTTTCAATGACACGAATGTAACGAAGGAGTACATAAATTCATGGCAATCGTGTAAGATATTGCTCTAAAATCCCCGGCCTATTATGAAAGTAGTTTGGTTAAGTTTCGTCTCAATTTGGTCTCAACAAGTGGTTTGAGGGTTTTCCACAGAACTCTTAAAACTCGATTTGGATTCAATTGAATATTGAGATTATATAAAACTTATAGTTAGTGGGTTTTGAAATTTGAGATATGATTTAGATCGATGTTTGGTTGGGTTTGAAGGATATAGGTAAGTGGTAGATATCAAATTAATTACTTTACATGTGTTAAATTAGATGGCATATGTCTTATTAATAATTTTACAAATCTCAAGTAGAATTATGCAGGTTTCAAACTGAGTTGCAACTCGGGATTTGAGCTGAGAGCCTGAGACATGTTCTAAATCTTTCTCTAATGTGGATCGACCTGATTTGGATGAGCCCAAATCCAACCAAACTATTTCTATACATAGCACGAAAAATTCTTGTCCAAACTTGGTTTGGCCAAACGCATCTAACCATAAAGCAATTGTATTGTATTTGCTTTGTGATTGGTCACACTCCTGGAAGTTAAATTCAATCCCAAAGTAAGTGTATTACACTTGCCTATAATTACTTTGAGTTCGATCGAACCGAACGTGAATAAGAATTTCCCATCACCCTCTTGTCTTGTGTGCTTTTAGCGAATTTTTTTCCAATATAGCCTTCTAGATAAAAGTATTTCCCAATATGACTCAAACTGAAAAGTATTTCCCTAAATGTACCTTTTGTAATAAATCGCAGTTGGGAATTGCGATTCTTCAAAAAGAATCGCAGTTCCCAACTGCGATTTATCAGTTTTTACAAAAAAAAAAAAAAAAAAAAAAATACTGATAAATCGCAGTTAGTAACTGCAATTTATCAGTATTTTTTTTTTTTTTTGGCTGCTAATTTACAATACTATGTGCAATTGTTTGAAACTAAATATTTTTGACATTGGAATCGAGAAAATGTTTAACTTAATTGATCAGCGGATATCATTACAACATCTCTTAATTAAAGATCGTAGTGCTTTTATTTTAGATAGGAATAATCACACTTTCATTCTATCTTTTTGCAGATGTCTTTGACATCCAAACCAAATTTAAGGAATCTTTATATATATGATAAACTACAGATGCATGAGTGGAGTAGGTAAATTAGCATAATTTTTTTTTTATTCATCACCAACAACGTTTTGTCTCTCAGACAACCATTTGTAATCAATCAAGTGCCTTTGTAAATTTATGTACTTATCTCACTATTTGATCCGTTCTGATTTTCAACACAATCTTAATATATGTTTAAGGAATCAAATAAGTTATTGTGAAGGCGAGAACATGTAAACTGGTATGTTGCAATGAGCTTATAAGAATAGTTTATATGTAACCTGACTCAGTTGACATTAATTATGAAAAAATATAGTTACAAATGACTTAACCTACAATTTTTCTGTCATATTTTAACATGGTATTTTGCAATATACTTATGATGTCTCATAGTATAAAAAAAAAAAATATATATATATATATATATAAACATTTTCTCGATTCCAATGTCAAAAATATTTAGTTTCAAACAATTGCACATAATATTGTAAATTAGCAATAAAAAAAAAAAAAATACTGATAAATCGCAGTTAGTAACTGCGATTTATCAGTATTTTTTTTTTTTTTTTTTTTTTTTGTAAAAACTGATAAATCGCAGTTGGCAACTACGATTATTTTTGAAGAATCGCAGTTGGCAACTGCGATTTATCACAAAAGATATATTTAGGGAAATACTTTTCAGTTTGAGTCATATTGAGAAATACTTTTATATTGGAAAAAAATTCGCTTTTAGCTTTAGTATGATTGATGGGTCAACTATATTCATTCTTTGTAAAGAGAAAGCGTTATACATATAGTAATTTCCCTTGAGCGAAAGTTGCAGTAACGCACTCCAGCAAAATAAATTAAAGGCGCCAAAGCTTACCTGGAAAATCACCTGCTTTTTTTTCATACCTTTTTATAACGGCACGCGCTCACGCTCCTTAGAAAGCGGGTGACCGGTTGCCTTGGCAAAAATTAATTACAACCACAAACTCACTTTTGCTGGCCCCGCATCAAAGCATGCAAAAGAAAAATGAGGTGACGTGGGGCTGGCTTTGTCAGCCAATCAGATAGCGTCACAGATGAATGACATGCTTTACAATACACCCGCGGTACAGGGAAACATTTCTTTTTAGCCATTATTTTGTGACACTTCAGTTATAAATATGTGACATCATTTCTTGTTTGTTAATTTTCCCCATTGTTTCTCTCTCTACAGAAATCGTTCATATTTATCTCTTTCTCCGACTTACATTTTCTCCTTATCCTTCAAACCCTAGATTATCTGACCTACGAGCGCTCGAGTAATTTCTCTCGTCAATTTCTGTTCGGACTCAAAACCCTAAAATTCCTCGAAATCGCCCCAATAAAAAAACCCCAAATTCATTTTTACCCTCTCCAGTTCCGGCCTAATTATACCCAGATCTGAACTGAATTCCCATTTTATTGTACATTTACAATTCCGAATTCTGTTATATTTAATTATCCAAAGTTTTGTATAATAGAATAAAAGAAATTAAAAAAAATAGTGAATGGTGGGAATGGGTAGGGTTTACAAAGAGACATCAAAACCGTCATCTTCGTCGGCGTCGCCTTCTTCACCAGTGGTGACTACTTCGACTTCTATATCGGAGACCGTGAATGGGTCTCACGATTTCAAGATCACGGGTTATTCATTGTCGAAGGGAATTGGGATTGGGAAGTACATAGCGTCCGATACGTTTATGGTTGGTGGGTACGCATGGGCAATTTATTTTTATCCTGATGGCAAGAGTCTGGAGGATAATGCGACTTATGTTTCGCTTTTCATTGCGTTAGCCAGTGAAGGCACCGACGTGCGGGCGCTTTTTGAGCTCACGCTCTTTGATCAGAGTGGAAGGGAGAGGCACAAGGTTCATAGCCATTTTGGTAGGGCGTTGGAGAGTGGACCCTATACTCTCAAATACAGAGGCAGTATGTGGTGGGTTATTTTCCCTTTGTTTATGAAGTTCTTGTATTTAATTTCTCTCTGGGTTGGATTATTTTGGTTTTGTCTTTTGGTTGATGTTATCTTTGTTGTGATGTCAAATACACTATGTATCCATGTAAAACGCCAGGGGAAATTATGAAGAAAAATATGTACAAGATACTGTTGGATAAGCATGCTAGATATCTCTCTAGGATTGCTTTCTGCTTAGTGCCCTTTATGTACCTTTCTGGTTTTGTTACTTAATTTAACGTGTAGTTGTAAATTGAGGAAATAATATATGCAAGATGTAGTAGTACTAGTTGGATAAGAATGCTAGGTGTCTCAGTAAGACTGCTTTCTTCTTAGCATCCTTTGTATAGCTTTTTGGTTTTATTACTTAAACTAATATGTAACTGTACAGGTGTTCATGTGATTTCTATGTTTGGCCATTAGATTTTTTTTTTCGACTCAGTCGTTGGTTTCGTGGAGATGCTGTTTGTCTATCTCCTTTGTCCAGTTTATATTAGTTAACTTTTGCATTTTGGAAGGGAATGCTGAAGATGCCCCATATTATAATGTAAGCCAAAGGTCACCATGCCCAATTTGTTATTACCTAATATAAGAATGATGCATGTGTAACCCTGTTAGGCATATGATACGTCACACTAATTTTTCTCAATCTGTTTCTATTTCCTTGAAAACACCTGCTAATTAGCCAAAACCATGGGGCATAACTGGTAAAGTATTTATCTTGACTGGTTTGCTCTTCTTAGATATAAGCATCTCCCACTACAGGTATCATATGGTAATTGACTATTCAATTGTTTAAAGGAAATGGTCAGTATGACTGAAAGTTTATCTTTTGCTGCACAGGGGATACAAGCGTTTTTTCAAAAGAACTGCTCTGGAAACATCCGACTACCTGAAAGACGATTGCCTTCAAGTTCATTGCTGCGTCGGTGTTGTTAAGTCTCACACGGAAGGACCTAAGATCTACTCCATACCATCACCCCCATCAGACATTGGTCAGCATTTTGGACAGCTGCTGGAAAGTGGAAAAGGAACTGATATAACTCTTGAAGTTGATGATGAAACCTTTTCCGCTCACAAGGTGGTACTTGCAGCTCGCTCACCTGTATTTAGAGCTCAATTATATGGACCAATGAAGAATCAAGATACACGGTGTATAAAAGTTGAAGACATAGAGGCACCTGTGTTGAAGGTATTGTGCAAGTTCCTCTTCTGCTCAGGACGTGATTCTATCTAAAACCAGCTATTTAAGGCTTTCTATCTAATATTTTGCTTGCTGCTTCTGAAAGAAGTTTTTGTTATTGTATACATAAATAGAACCTGATATGATTATGCATTCTAGATGAATGGCACTCTCTTATAAGTGGTGCGCATTTTGATTGTGTGATGTAAACACGAGAGTGATGTGGTGCTCATGCTCATTTCATCTTTCTTCCTGTATTTGATTGTATAGCTGAACTATTAAATTGTTTCACCTTTTTCCCAGACTTGATCACTGTATTGAATACATTGATAGGGCAGATGTCTGGTAAATTTTGTCTCAACCTGTCTTTTGTGAAGAACTTCGTCTTTTTATTCTCCAGGACTATGCACTAATCACTTGTATACTCCTTTTTGTGTACCTTGCAGGCTTTACTTCATTTTATGTACTGGGATACACTACCTGACATGGAAGAGCTTACTGGATTGAACTCAAAATGGGCATCGACCTTGATGTCTCAGCATTTGCTTGCCGCCGCTGATCAGTATGGTTTAGAAAGGCTAAGAATGCTCTGCGAGGCAAACTTATGTGAAAATGTCGCCATTAATACTGTTGCAACAACACTTGCACTGGCCGAGCAACACCACTGTTTGCAGCTGAAAGCCGTCTGCCTGAAATTTGTTGCATTGCCTGAAAATCTTAGAGGTATATTTATCATTTGCTTTAATTGTGCCTTAGTTAAAAATAAAAAGAATTCCTTCCATATAGTTGTTTATTACTTGTACGAATTAGACTAGTGTGATGAGCATCTCTTCCAACTGGTCCTTTACAAGTTGTGATGCTAGGTGTCCAAATACCTTTGTGGGTATACTGTGAGAATATGTAGAACACAAAGTGGTCAAGATTTGGAGGAACAGAGTTTTTTAGTCCTTCCACTCAATAAGAACTAAATGACTCTAGGGGAAGAGGATGAGTGAAATAATAACTCATTTAAAGGCAAACATCAAGCTTGATATTTCGTCATAATAACACCCACCCACCCACCTACCCACCCCCCGGCTTTTTCATAAAAAAACCTTAAAAACGAAATGGAAAATTCTCCTCCCCTTGAGGGTTGACTTGAGTGGCAAGGAAGGACCTTCATGTTTTGCTTCCTCAACCCAAAAGTCTCCTCTCTTTGCAAACCAATTCGAATACACTATTTTTTATGATATGCTTATTTGATGGTAATGTGGTGCAACTTGGCTTTTGTCTTCATTTTCATATTTAGTTGACTTTAGTTTTTAATTTTGTATATTGTTTATTATGATGCGACACAGATTAAATGATATTCTAAACTTGTCAACTCTTCATATGTGCCGTTTTGTGCAGCTGTTATGCAGACAGACGGTTTTGAATACCTAAAAGAAAGTTGCCCGAATGTCCTTACTGAATTGCTAGAGTACGTTGCTAGGACTAATGAACACTCTATTGCTGTCGGGAAGCAAGGAACTGAAGGTATCTTTGATGGAAGTGATGTCAACGGTAGACGTGTGAAGCAAAGAGTATAGGCGACAAGTTGCTAGTGACTAGAAAATTACATTGGCTTGGAAAGAGAATAGCTTTTTTAGGCATACTAGAAACCATTTGTCCAGCTGCAGCGTCTAGCTCTACGCTCTACGCGTGTGTAAATGATGTTTGTATTTCATGTGAACTAGTAAAGGCAATCAAAGTTTTCTTTGTACTCTGTTGTGAAATTTTAATTTTGTGTATGGTATTCCAAGAACAAAAACTTAATCTGTAACTGAGTCTAGCATTAGACTTTTGGTAACAAATTTGGTTATGATGATTTGGATGTGTTTTGCTGGATCTTTACATTTATATGTATATGGATATTTTGGTCTGAAAATGCAGGGTCTATTTGGATCACTAAAATGGCTGTGCAAAAAGAATCTAAAAATTCTTGCCAAATTCGGTTTTGCCAAACGCACCATAAGACAAGTGTAGTGTATTTATTTTGTTTTGTAATTGATCATTCTTTTAGAAGTCGATGATGTAGCTAGAAAGGGTGAGGGTGGCAAAGGCTCAAGCATAAGGGAAACAAGTATGCTCATTTTTTTACAATATGTAAGAAGTTCACGGCCATGACTAAAATGATTTTTATTATTTTAGAAAAAAGAAAAGGTGTTTATGAACACTTAACTAATTAACAAAAATAATTACAAGAAACTTTATTTCAACATGACAACTACGGAACACGTTAGTTTTACTTCACATTCGCGTTAGTTTTGAAATTGAACTTCAATCATTTTTTTCTCTTCAATTCTTTTTATAATTTGTAAATGGACTATGCTAGCATCACACCCCAACATCACAGCCCATTATATAAAATTGCAAAAAAAACCCATAACTAATCATCAAATAAAAATAAATCTTATTTATAAAATAAACCCTAAACCCTAAAACCCTAGACCCCTAAACCCGAAACCCTAAATCGAAACCCTAAAACCCTAGACCCGTAAACCCTACACCCTAAAATCCTAAACCTTAAACCCTAAATCAAACCCTAAATTAAATATTATGTCATAAACTCTAAATTCTAGGCATTGCAAATACTTTTAAATTATGAGTTTATATTTTTATTGTAATTTTCGAGATATTTTATATTCAAATATTGATAAATGATAAATTAACATTTGAAAAGTAATGAATTATTTTTTATATGAGTAATATCGTATAATTTAGGTGTTATTTTGTAATTTTTGAAAGTTGAGATATTTATATTCAAATATTAGTGAATGTTCAATTATCATTTGGAAAGTATTGAATTATTTTTTATATGAGATATCGAAAAATTTTGGTCTCTTTTGTAATTTTTGAAAGTTGATTAGGTTGTTAATAGATTAAAAAAATTATTTCAAGAAACATGTTAAACAGGTAGCAGGTAACACAACTAACTTTAAATACATAATACATGGGCTGTGAAACTAAGGGCTGTTATATAATCATTTTCCTTTGTAAATTCAATACAAGATGGATAAACTAATCAACAAATTAATATAAAAAAGATTTCTACTCTAAAAATTATAATTAATGATTATTTAGAATTTATTCTAAAGATATCGTTTGGAAGAGGTTTAATTTTATTTATATGAATTCCTGGTTAGCTATGTGTCTTGTTCGTTTTTAATCTCTTCACATTTTTTTTTTTTTTTGGGTAATTCTCTTCACAAATATTTGGGTTATTCTATTAAATTGACAAAAAATAATTTGTTTATGCTAGAACAAATATAAGCAGGTTGTAGAGTTTTTGTTCTTCCTTTTGATGTTTTGGAAAAATATTTCGGTTAATTAATGAAGAAAGATATATACATGAAGGTTACCAAGACTGAAAAAAAAAAACAGAAGACTTTTCTTTGATAAATAATCATCAATATGTTAATACATACCAATATAATATATTTGAACTAGGATTTCTTACAAATAATATTATGATATAAATTTAATTTACTCTTACATCCCCGCGTTGTAAACTCGGCTCCGCCCCTGTAATGATATACATTCAATCAAAAACAATTTCTCCATATTACATGTGTTATGTAAATAATTTCAATTCAGTTGAACCCAATTTAGGATATAATTTCTCAAGAATTTATGTCTTAATAAAACATGTGGGATTACTAGAAGAATTGTCTTAAGAAAACACGAGAAATCCTAAGGTTTTATGGTTAAAAAATTGTAAAATATAGCCAGGTGTGTTTTCAACTGAGTTAAACATAAATAATTATACCAACATGTAAAATGGTCTATTGGAAGGGACTAGTCACTACAAAGTAGCGAACTCAAATTCGAATTATTGTTGGGAGAAGTTCCCTCTTAATGTGTCCGACGCGTCTCAAAAGGAATTAAACATTTGGGAAAAAAAGACATAAAAATTTTATTCGATGGTAGTAAATGAATATATAAAAAAATTGTAATTAAATACATATATACCTAATGTTTGATGATATTAATATTTTTATTTTAATAATTACCAAGGCATTTTCTATTGATAGTCACTATAAAAAATAATTGATAGTCACTATAAAAAAGACGTCTATTTTACCCCATTTTATTTTCAAATTTGATTATTAGATACGTAAAATGCCTATTTCCCAAATTTATTTTCAGTAAATCATAAGAAATAAAAATTGAAATAACTTGCACATTGAAATAATAGAATCTATCAATATCCGTCATTGGGATTTAGCCTAGAAAATTATCTTAGCACAAAAACAGGAAAAAGGTTAATTCACCCCGTGCACGAATGATTGATGCAACACATCAATGAGAGTATGAGACCATAGTCTAATGGTAATTACTGTTAACGATTTTTCTAGCATGCGGCCCCCCAAGTTACGGCCTCACATGCAGCCCACTTCATCCAGCCGTTGATTTGCTTCGGATTGATCTGAGCCGTGGATTTGATAACTGGGTCAAACTCCCTTAATTTGCATTGACTTTCATAAAAATTGAATTTACTAAACAACCCTTTCACTTAATTTCTTTAAAAAAAAAATAAAAAGTTAAAAATTGTATGCCTATGTTAAAGACAATTTTAGCCCCCGTTAAATTTAATGCTCATTTTATCAAAAGTAAAAATTATAGGACTATGTTAAAGACGATTTTACCCCAACTTAAACCTAATTAATTAATTATTTCCTTCTCTTTCATAATCATTCAAACCTAATTGATTATTTCCTATTTCATAATTATTCACCATTTTTACATTATCCATAACTTTATGTTTTTATTTTACACCATTTTCAGATTTACTACGGAGAGAATGGAAATCGTTATCAAAAAATTTGATCAACAACTAATTACTTGAATATCGAATTAAATTTTCTTATTCAATTGAGAAGAAATATTTTTACCGTAATTTTCTATAACCCAAGATTAAGTCGGAGTGATTATGGAAGTAAATCAATTATAACCTCACCACCATTTTTGCACCTTTAATGACACCTCCAATATTTTTTCACAATTTTCTTACCGAAAAAAAGAAATTTTCAATTTAGTTGTTGAAAAATCAATATCTCAAATCAATAATTTCGATGTATATAATTTTATTAGATTTCAAAGAGATCGAAATTATGTTATTTAATCACCCTTTTATTTTTTGCTTCTATTCGATCGATTCAGTTCGAATATCTTGAATAATTTCTTAATTTAAGTGTTCATGTGGATTGATTGATTATAGCTATGATTACAAAAACAATTTTGTTTGATCACGTGATTATACTAAAATCAAAAGTATTGATTTTCATCAACGGTTTCAGAATATATATATTTCACGAATTCAGGAACACCAATTCATATAAAACCTATCAAAATAAGAAATTTTGATAATTTACTTACCATCTTCATCGGAAACACGTCGGCTCGCATCTTCTTTAGAGTCAAAGAAATTCGAATTACAAACCATTTTGAGATTTATAAGAGCATAATCCAAATCGTGATGAACAATTGATCTTGGCCTAATCACTTGAATAATCGAATTAAAGTTTCTCAAGGAATCGAATAAGATATTTGTTTACCCTAATTTTCTATAATCCATGTTTAAGTTGGAATGATTATGGAAGGAGAGAATTACACTTGTGGTACCAAACTATATGTCGATTCTCATTTATGGTACCATAAAAATTGAGGCCGACACATTTGGTACCAAAATTTAAGAAATCGAATCACTATTGGTACCGCCGTTAAAAATGGTCGTTAAGTGACAATTAAGTCTTATTGCAAAATTGATATCATTACTTATGTTGACCGATAATTCTACCCCATAACATTTCAGGTTGGTAAAATAACCCTACATCTTCAAATTTACTAACGATTTTAATCCACATTGTTGCCAAATTTTCAAAATTGAACGATTCTCATGGATCAAAAGTTTTGGGGTGGTTTTGTTTGTTGCTCGGGAGTTTTGGACTGCTCTTACACCTCTCTCAAAATTGATGATTTACCAAAAATCACCATTGTTACAGGCGTGAACTTGTTCGTGAAGAAGGTGAACATCGACCAACCAAAATCAACCACTAACCTTTGACACCACCAAAAGTGAATATCGATCTCAAAAACAGCAAAAGAACAATTAACTTGAAGAAATTCGCAACAAATTGGAAAGACGTAAAAGTTAGGGTTTACGAACTAAACGCGCCGCCCAAATGGGCGGAGCTCAGACGGTCGTGAAATCTGGAATCAAGCCATGGAATAAGTTGCCTGTGACATGGGTTTCCTAAAGGTGTGATCAATTTTGAGAGAGGTGGAGGGGTTTGGCCGGAATCCACTTTTGAAGGTGCGGTGACCTGGGATTTGGGGGTGGGGGTGGGGTAGGTTTTAGTTTTAATTTTTTAAATTATAATTATTTATTAATATTATATAATTTATTATTTTAATAAATATTAAATAAATTAATACTATTATATAAATCTTAGATTTGAAAAGAATATTTTTGTAAAAAAATTTATATTCAAGTATTATTTTATTTATTAATATTATTTATGAAATCAAATTAATTATATAAATATAATAAGTAAAATCTCCAAATTGGTCCGCATATGGTGTTATTTGATTCAATTTTGAAATTTGGCAACAATGTGAACTAAAATCGTCAGTAAATTTGAAAATGTGGGGTTATTTTGTCAACCTGAAATGTTATGAGGTAGAATTGATAGTCAACATAATTAATGGCATCAATTTTGCAAGAAGACTTAACTGCCACGTCATCACTTAACGACCATTTTTAACGGCGGTACCAAAAGTGATTCGATTTCTTAAATTGTGGTACCAAATGTGTCGGCCTTAATTTTTATGGTACCACAAGTGAGAATCGACATATAATTTAGTACCACAAGTGCAATTCTCTCATTATGGAAGTATAAATCGATTATAATTTTTTACCAATTGAGCATAAGGTTATAAATGGCTTTTGATAATTATGTATAAAATGTTTTAAATTTAAGATAATTGAAAAGGATATAAAAGACTTTTCAATTTGATGTTGTTATTTTAATTTTCCACTAAAATATAAATAAAAGGGTAATTTGGATTATAAATAACCGGACTAAGTTGATCTAATTATCCATAAGTTACAAGTGCCACGTGGCATGAATTTAGAAGAGGGCCGCATGTGAGGGCAGGCCGCACCCTAGAAGCCTCGGTCTGTTAAAGCTGAGGTCCCAAGATCAAAAGATTATGTATTCAATTCCCACTAATATGGGTATTTGCTCCAACTATTGTACTTGATTTTTTTGCAAGTTAATGGGCAATTTACCTCCCTGTGATATGAAAATAGCCAATTTGCCTCCCTGTGAAACGAAATAATGAGCAATTTATCTCCTTGGTCGTGGAGGTGTTGCACACACACTCTATAATGCGATTAAGACTTCATTTTCATGTAAAAAATGATCAATTTAACCTTACATTTGATGTTGGACGAAGATGAAGACTTTGAAGTGAAGGGAGGTTTTGATGATTTCCAAAAGTCATCAGCTATGTATGGAAGCTTAGTACAAACCTTAGAAGATATTTGACCAAGGAAGAATTTACTTCAGACGAGTCAAATATGGTCCAGAAGACTACTGATCTGTTGCTGAAGAAAGGAATCAGACTGGTGGATTTTCAGCCGACTCAAATCAGATTAGTTCAAGTTTGGGATCAGCCGAGTGTACATCAGACGAGTGATTTCGATCAGCAGAGTGGAAGTGGATCAGAAGTTATTGCAACGGTAATAAATGCACTTGGAGTAATAAATGCTGAAGAGGAAGGGTATTTATGACAAATGATTGAAGAGAAACCTCGTATCAGCTTGGTGCATTTAATGCGGACTGACAGAAGGTACAGCAGAGTGTACAGTGTTCAGTCGCAGGTAGCCGTTTCTACAGAAAGGACCAGTACTCGAGGATTTGAACACCTGTCGATCTCTCAACGGACAGATTTTCAAATCTCAAGTATAAATTGTTCAGTTCAAGAGTTGAAGAAGAAGAGACAACACAACTGAGATTAAAATCGAAGCAGAATTCTTCTAAGTCTCAACTTCAAGAACAGAACACTCATCAGCCGAGTCATTTGTTGACGAAGTAGAATAGAGAGAAAACAAAATATACATAAAAATCTGAGTGATTTTGTGAGAAACGTGTTGTGAGAAGTAGATATCCATCTAAGTGAGTGATATTACTTCAGAGAGTAGGAGTTTCTTTGTGATTTCCTATTGCGCACTTGTGGCCATTTCATTTGTTGATTGGCGCAAGCATTGTATACTGTAATCTGTGTGCTTATAGTATAACCCAAGATCTAAGTGACTTGGAAGAGTGGACTAAAGGATTTCTATCCATATAACCACTATAAAAATCCTTTGTGTTATACTTGCATTATTTCTTGCATATTTTCAAAGAGCATACTTTAACACGAAAAGGTTAACTGTTAAAAAGTTTTAAAAATGAGTTTGCAAAACTGGGGATAAAACTTTTTCTAAGTTAAGAAAACTACTTGTGAAAAACACTAGAAAAATCCGCTGCAAGTTAGTTAATTTAAAACTCTGATTTTGATAAAATCAGCTAAGTAAAATCAGAAGAGTGGTCAACTCTGCTGTTCAAAGCTTTGTGCGAGATCAGCTTAGTCAACTTACAATTCCTGATCAGCTTAGTCTGCTGACAGAAAAAGTTAGAGATTTTGAAAGATAAATTTTTAGAGGTCTATTCACCCCCCCTCCCCCTCTAGACCTCATCTGACCACTTGGGACCAACATTTGATAACATATTCACCTCACTTTACCCTCATGTGATAAGCATAAATAGACAATTTACCTCCATATGATATATGTAAATGGGCATTTTAACTCCTTGTGATATTACTAATGAGTATTTTACCTCGTTGTAAAAATGTAAAAGTTAAGAGGGAGACAACGTGCTTCTTTTATAAAAACACAGGGAGGTATATTGTTATTTTATTTATCAGAGGGAGTTAAACTGCCTATTTAGAATAACACATAGAGTTAATTTGCTATTCACACATTGTAATTGTCTATTATTTGTACTTGGACAATTATTGAAATGATTTCTAATGTAATGATTAATGAAGAATGTAACTTAAGAAAATGATTGATGCAACAAGTAGATGATATTACATTATTTTTTAAATTTAAAAATGTTTATGCCAATCTGGCATCCTATGTCACATAATTTGCATCCGTAGATTAAATCCAACGGCTTAGATCTCCCAAAAACTCGTGTGAAAAATGAGTTAAAGTATGGAAAACTGAAAAAGCCCGCGAGCGCGCAGACGCAAAACACACGTCATCCACAACGCACAAATGAACCAACCAGATTCAGCCACGTCAGCTACACAGTTAATCCCTTTCCCCCCTAAAGAATGGTTTATACGTAAAGAAAAGCATATTCGATCTAGTCTCAACCTCAGGTTTCAAGCTTCACCTATATTAATATTAAAATAGTTCTTAATTCATTATTCTGTAAATTAAGTTTACAAGGATGGAGGTATCCGGCGTCGTTTTGAGGCAACCGTCGCTCTGTTTTTCATCTTCTCGGTCGAAAGAATTAGAGCCTTTTTCTGCAGATTCAGTTTTAATGGGGCATAGGAGATCTGTTAAGGTATCTGATTTTTGTGATAAAGGTCACTTAAAATATTACAATTCTTCTTCCATTTCTGTAATGGTGAGATGTGAGAAGCAAGAGAACAAGGGATTGAAGAAGGTGAAGAAATTAAAGAAGCAGAAGTTGAAATTGCTTAAGGGATTGTCTAGAGATTTATCTACTTTCTCTCAGATTGGTTTTGGATTGGATTCTGATCACTCTTTGCTTGATCGGGTCAAGGGCAATATAATTTCGGTATGAATTATTTCTTTAGTCATTTAATTATATTGATCTTAGTTTAGAATAGCTCTGCTTTGTAATTGTCATTAGTGATTAGTTTACTATAAACTATTTGACTTAAGTTAAATTTTCTATATCTCCATCTTGATTATGGATTAATATTGTTATGTTTCGTTTAGTTAAATGTTAGAAAATTTCATATACACCTGAAAATATGTAAATCAAACAAACATGTTGACATAAAAAACTATTCTTATTTTAGTTTCATTTGACCCCAAAAAGAGAAATATTTTCGTATTTTGGTGGAATTTTTGTCTAAGCTCTCGATTGGGTTAATGGAAATTTACCCCCTGTAATATTCATAATGTTCAATTTACCCTTGTGATTTAAAAAAGAGTAAAGAATCAATTTACCCCTTAAGCTGGAGAGTATAACTCGCTTGTCGAAAATGAGAGTGGCGTGAAAAATATTTTGTAACATGGGGGGAATTGCCACATTTATCATAATACATGGAGTAAATTGCCATATTTATCATAACATAGGGGGTAAACTGCCACATTATCATAACACAAGGGGTAAAATGCCACATAAAAATATCAGGGAGGCAGTGTGAAACTTTTATAAAATTATAGGGGGTGAAATGCTCTTTTCAAATCACAATGAGGTAAATTGAACATTATGAATATCACGGGGGGTAAATTATCATTAACTCGTTTTTTTTTTTTTTTTGTTGCTTTATTACGTGCTAGTTTTAACTTTTTGAGATCTCAATATCAATTTTTTTTGTTATTTCCTGAAGAAATCTGTCAAGTTATATTCTGAATTCTGTACATTGTCGCTATATGCAGGATGCAGCAGAAGTTTTGCTTGAGCAGCTTCAAAAGCTAAGGGCAGAGGAAAAAGAATTAAAAAGGAAAAAGAAAGAAGAAAAATCAAGACTAAAACCTTCCCAAAATCAAAACAGATTTATGTCTTGTGAAATGTCTTCTAGTTCTTCTTCGGAATCAAGTAGTAGTGACAGTGAATGTGGAGAAATAGTCGATATGAAAAGCCTCAAACGACCTCAATCGAACCAAAACACCCTCCAACCAGTCATTCAAGATTCAATATCGCCATCGGTTTCTTTATCACAGCCCCATGTTAAAGAATCCATGACAATCCCAGTCATTGCAAATGATCCCGTATCAGAGAAGACGATTAAGGTAGAAAACGAGTGTGTAAATAGCTTGGATAACAAGATTTGCTCGAAGAAAATTGAAGTGTGTATGGGTGGAAAATGCAAGAAATCGGGTGCTGCATTGCTGTTGGATGAATTTCAGAGGGCGGTCGGGATCGAGGGTGCAGTTTCGGGTTGCAAATGTATGGGAAAATGCAGAGATGGGCCAAATGTGAAGGTAGTTGAAGATAATAATGTTAAGTCTTCTAGTAATCCTTTGTGTGTTGGTGTTGGTTTGGAGGATGTAGGTTTAATTGTGTCTAATTTTCTTGGTGATAATCATAATCAACTTGAATTTGCTGCTTAATTTTCATGATTTAATTGTGTAGATTAAGAAATATTAGATTTGATTCTAGATTTATGGGTTAATGTGAAATATCTAATCAGGTATAAATACAAGAGAAAATCGCACTTTTCCCCCAATATTGCGAGTTTTCCCAGTATGCCCCCAAACTCTTACGGGTAGGCACTTTTTGACCTAACCTATTTAAAATGTCTTAGGCAATCACCTTAATTAATAGAAAAGGCCTTGGAATCTGGCAGAAAATTCAGTAGGAAGTCATTAGTTATTTTAATATCTCAACCATATGCAGGTTTCTTGAATTTTCAATAACATGTCGGAATAGTTTGCATCAAGCCAAGCACACTAACACTAACAACACTACAATTTGTTTAGAAATAGTAAAAAAAACCAGTTAAGAGATTAAGGTAATCATTATACAGTACCAATCAACAGAAATGACCTTAATTAATTCCCCTTTCTTTCTTTCTTATAACAATAATCAAATTAATTAAAATAATCAGTGTCAATCTCAAAGAGCATACGAAGATAAGTAAAGGGTCTCCATGTAGGGATACCACCATTTAGTAGGTTGACGACCTCCATCATATTGAAGTGATTCAATTGATTTGGTCTTTAAGTTGTAAAGAAATACTATTTTCCCTTGCCTCAGAACAACAACAATTGGATTGCATGGAATCAATCCCTCGAGCCAAATCGGCTTTTTTGTTGTTGTTTTCTAGCAATTTTATGGCAGGTTCTTTGTGCAGGAAATCACTTATGATCGTGTGCATCAATCTCCATTCACGGGCATGTATAGTGGTGGAGCGCCTGTAACTTCTTGCATTATTAATATTAATTTTGGGAAGCATCCAAAATAGCATAATTCGATGATCAGTGTCTGTAATGCCAAACCATAAGACGTCATCACATTCTGACCTGGTCAAACTTGATACATAATAATGTACATGATGTGGTAATGGCAACATAATCAACTGCAGATGATTTTCACCCCCGTTTAAATCGTACAGGGCGATCGATCTCCATCCACTCCAATGCACGACGCCACTACACACTAACGGAGGTGGGTACCCACATAGATTGAAATCACTAGTGCTGACTAGTGTCGACATAGCCCACGTGCCAGTCTTGGAAGAATAAGTTTCTATATCCATAGTATCCTTGTCATTCCATTGACCACCCCGTATAACTGTATAATTTGGTGTAAGTTCGTTTGTATTCTCTTCGCACACAAATGCAACGGATGTTATTTCACGTGTAAGGTTTATGGGTGGCGGCACAGATACGAACTTTTTCGTTAGGGGATTCCAAACATGGTAAGTGTTGGAAGAGTAGTGTTCACCGCAGAGGATGAGCCCGTTTGAGGAATTGATGAAGTTGCCCAACTTATCCGGCACCAACTTGTTGTACTCCAAAGCACTTGTTCGAAATAAGTTCGTACTTGTGAATTGGGCAAATGCTAGCAGACGTTCTCCACGTACCTCATGTCTTTTTGTCATGGCGCGGTAACTTTTAAGAAAGTAAGGATTTGCGATGATATTGTTCCATCTATTTGACACACACCTAAATCTGAACACGGATTTTGATGGCAATCGAACTAGTATTGACATTAATACGTCGTCGCTGCCCTCTACTTTCTCTGCAGCTACTGATTCCAACTTGAAAAAAAATATCCTCTGAATTATGTTGTGTAGTACCATGATCGATTAATGAGATTGTGAGCCTTTTTTGTTCAAAAAACTATA
Source organism: Penstemon davidsonii (assembly GCA_034814905.1). NCBI lineage: Eukaryota > Viridiplantae > Streptophyta > Magnoliopsida > Lamiales > Plantaginaceae > Penstemon > Penstemon davidsonii. The sequence goes on along the minus strand of JAYDYQ010001087.1, from coordinate 46,331,895 downwards.
TGTTAGCTAGGGTCTCTGAAAAGTAATATATATCCATTAAGGAAACAAAAAAAAAACGTGCGAGAAGAAGTATATTTGGAAATTGGAATAAAACAAAGAAGTAAATATACAAAAGAAGCCTCGTGATATTGAATTCTATAGTAAGAGGAATTTAATTAATAAGCTTCCAGAAACAATGAGTGTAATTTAAGGAAGTTGTCAAATCGATTAGATTTAGTTCCAAAAAACTAGACAAAGATAATATTTATAAAAGAAAATCATACTTTTCCCATAGGACTTATATTATAGTCAAGTGTACTTTTTTCCTTGAAGTTCTAATTTATGCACTTTTCATCTTAAATTTACATTAATGTTGCACTTTCCCCCCTTAACTCTTTCCCAGCCATTTTTTTGGTCAAAGAGTTCAAGGTGGAAAGTGCAATAAAAGGATCTATTTGGATGGGTTTTGGCTCGGTTTCGTGGGTCTCGGTTTAAAAAAAATGGTTTGGGTGGTTTCAATGAAACCTTTGAGACCTCATTTGGATGGGTTTTAGCTGTTAGGTTTTGTAGTTTGAATAAGTTGAAACCCCACTTGGATTGGGTTTGGATGTTGGGGTTTAGGGGAAAAAGTAGGTTGTAGGTATCAAATCAATGTCTTTTTTAGTGATATTTGGGGGAAAAAGTAGATGGTAGATGTCAAATCAATGTTTTATAGGTTTTAAAAGTTTGAGTGTGAGTTTCTGAATAGGTTTTATGAGTTTGGCGAAAACTCATTTGAAAGGGTTTTGGCTCGGTCTCACGAAACCCGCGAGACCGGGCCAAAACCCATCCACATAGAGCCTAAAAGTTTAGGGTAAAAATGCAATAAAAAATTCAAGGTGAAAAGTACAACAAGGATGTAATTTTAAGGGCAAAACTTTAGATTTGCAATCAATTATAATTTAAAGTAAAAAAAAAACATGAAATTTTAAAAATTATGTATAATTGTAAGAGATAATTTCACTTTTTGTACCATAAGTGACCTTACTTTAAGGTTACGGTACCATAAGTTACAAAACCATCACATTTGGTATCAAAACTTAACGGGGCTCGATACATTTGGTACTTCCGTCAAATTTTTGACGGAGAATTGATGGAAAATTTGTAGAATTGGTCATATAAGTAAAGATTGCTGGCAAAGTTAACCCCACATATTTTCTGGTCGACATATTTACTCCACAATTCACAAGTTTGAAGCATTACAGTACCAATTCACATGTTTGAAGCATTTCAATCCAAATTGTAACTTATTATCGTCACCTTAAAGTAAGAACACTTATGGTACAAAAAGTGAAATTCTCTCATAATTGTAATAAGATATATAATATAGGAAAAAGCAAAATTAGTACAAACTTAACATATAAATTAGATACTAATATAGTTATTTAGACATTACAAAGTAAGAGTAAAATTGAGAATACAATATAATTTCAATTTAGGTTCATCTTGCAAGTTTTGCATTACATACTTTAAATGAGGTTTCGATTTATTAAAATTTGTTTAAAAAAAAAGGATTGTCAATCTAAAATCGTGGATTTTCTAGTTGATAATAAACATTTGAAAAATAAAGAGGTAAACTTAAAGAGAGAAAAAATACTTTAAATAAAAAATTGGAAAGACATAGTCTGAAAACTTGGAGGGAAAGTGTAACATTAATTTAAGTTTAAGATGAACAATGTAAAAAATTAAAGTTAAGGGGGGGAAAGTATGGTTTTCTCTATTTATAAAACAGAACTGGAAAGACACAGTCTGAAAACTTGGAGTAAACAAAAAGGGAAAAGAAATTCACTGCGGTAACTTCACCGTGCAAAAAAGCAATTTTATAGGGTCTTTGTTGCAAAATAAAGTAGTACAGTACAATTTTGTTTTCGAGATTTTACGCGCACTTTAGTTTTGTCAATTTTGTCGAGGTTTTACCCTACAACTTCTCCATTTCGGAACACAGATATGGTACTGCTTTCATCTCATGCTTCTGCTACATTTGTTTTCGGTTTTGGATTTCGTTTTGAGATTAATCTGATGTTTGTTTTGCTCGGATTTGTGCAGTTGTTTTTTTCTTATTTCAAGGATTTGGTCGGGAGAGAAGTTACAGTGGAATTAAAGAACGATTTGGCAATTAGAGGGACGCTTCATTCTGTGGATCAATATCTCAATATCAAGCTCGAAAACACAAGGGTTGTTGACCAAGACAAGTACCCCCATATGGTAAAACTTGTTCTTTCTAAAACAAAATCGACATTTAGGGTTTAGTTTTTGATTAAAAACTGATTTCATTTTAATTTGGTTCTAATTTTGAGGGGAATTTGAAATTAGGTTTTCGGTATTTCCTAATTTATGGATTCGGGGTTTAATTTGGGTTTAGGGTTTATCTATGTCTCAATTCTTAATTATTTTAGCATATTTTGAGGCCTATACCTGGAAACTAGAGTTTTGAGTTGGATGATTTCGACTTGTAATGCTTCAACTTTCTGGCATGTTTGTGATGGAGTATTGATTTGGTTGATTTACATGTTTATGGATGATGTAGAGTCATCCAACTTAGATTAGTAGTGTCAGCTCATAGGTAGAACCTTGACTCCTTGCATGTTTTTGTACTGTGTCTTGGATACATAGTTAATCAAATTCTCGGAAACTGCTGAATCCTGGAAATATAAACATGCCAAAAATTGGAGGTTACAGTTTTCGTACATGTGGACTTCTTGAAATGCAGCAACGGTTTAAAGCTAGTTTTATTGGCATTAGTTAATTTGAGGCACTTGGAAGTTCAAATGTTGGAGGCTTAGAGCTAAAACTATGTTTTGCCTTGTTTTAATAAGTTGGTCTTTTATTATGATTTTGGAGTTTATCAATATATATAAATTGCTCGGACTTCATTTCCACAAACAAAGGCAAATTTTAAGCCTTTGAAACAAATTTTGTCTGCTATTATCTCCCTAATCATATTGACAAGAGACTGGTTTTTTCATCTAGTAATGAACATCAATCTTGTGAGCATGAGATCTTCCAAAGTGCTTTTAGTTGCTTTCATGTCTTCCCTTGTTTATTTGTTGTGTTCTTCCCTGTTGCACCCAATTTTTTTGTTATAATAATTAGGAGATAAGAAGTTTGCATTGGATGATATGATATGATTCCTCCGTTATTGCTCTGCAATCACGGATATTGACGTGAATTTAGGTCATGTACAGTTAGTGCATGCATACTATTGTTTTTAGCATACGGTATCAGGTAATATCCTTTCAAGTGCAGAATGTTCTCAGATGAAAATTTCTACGCTCACCATCACTTTAGGTTGTGAAAATGGGAGCCCTAACACGGTGCAAATTTGTCAATTATGGGGTGAGTTGCCATACATCCTGTAATTGAGTGGCACCCCTTCAAAGAACTACTGCAATTATACTTTTTGTGTGTAAGAAACCTGATATATCCTGAGCACGCCATAATTATTGGAACAAATTAAGTATTGCTAGTGCCTTCTTTTATTTTCTCATATTTTTGTAATCTTTTTGTCTCGTCGGTATCAGAATCAACATGAAAATTTATTTATTTTCAGTTGCATATACAGTAATCCACGTGATGAACATGGACATGAATAATCTTCTTAAATCATGTGGGTTCTATTTCCTTTAGCCTGCCACAAATCTTCATGTGTGTCCCTGCACAATTTCTTTGTATGCGGATTCCTTTTTGTCATTATCTCAGTTTCCATATTTTATAATGTACCGATATTATTCTACTCTGGCAGCTTTCAGTGAGGAACTGCTTCATCAGAGGATCTGTGGTGAGGTATGTCCAATTGCCACCTGAAGGAGTTGATGTTGAACTGCTTCATGATGCCACTAGAAGAGAAGCTCGAGGTGGCTAACTTTCTCTCTCACCTTTATTTGGTATGAGATCAAAGAAGTAGTTGATTCTTCACTTTTGGAGTATTTTTACTTCTGTATTACTAGGAAATATTTCATTTAAATTCTCTGCTATGATAATCTTTTGTTAAAAAAGATGTGGTTTGATGAGTGCTAGGGATAGCGTCGATGGCATGAATCGTGTAGCTCCTATCTTGCAAGTTTGTGTACCCTAAATATGAGGAATGGCAATGTGGGAGTGATAGTTTTATTCGCGTATGTTTTTTAGCATCCATAAGTATCCACCGAAAACACGGTATTTTTGTTTTCCAGTCAAATGAAATGAGAATACTGAATACATTCTACTTCAACGTGTTTCTTTGGTTAATATTTTTTCATATGTTTTTGAAAGTTTTTCGATTCTAATATTTAACTCACTGAAATATACTCCCTACGTCCCATATTTTTTACTCCCTTTAGGTTTGGCACGAAATTTTACGTAAAAAAAAAATAAAAATAAGTGAACTTTTGTTATATTCCTACAATTTTACCCTTAAAAGTAGTGGTTGAAAATTAACAGTGTTACATTGGTAGTTTGGTGAGAAAAATTCCATTAAAGGAAATAAAGTTTTGTTTTGGAACATTCCAAAAAGAAAATAGGAACGAAAATAATGAGACAAAGGAAGTACTAAAAATTAAAATTTTCATCAATGGTGTCTATGATTTATTTAAGCATTTCATAGCGCTCTCTTATTTTGCATATTTTCTATTTTCTCATTATCGGTACTTTTTCCTATATATATATTTCCTTTATCATCAACATTAATTTTACTATTAATTATATTATTTTGTATTGATAATGTTTTACATCTTTTATAATAGATATTCTGGATTCATTAGCTAAGCTAGTTTCTTTACTAAATAAATGAAAACGAGGCCAAATCACTCACTATACGATATGTATAATAATGCCCTTTGAAAAGTGGCCAACCACAATATATATGTAAAAATAAAAAAATAAAAAATCCAAAAGATTGGATCATATCAAATCCATTTATGGCTTGAAGATTTCTGCATGATATGAGGGAGTAACTGCAACAAAATCTGAAATTCATATTTTCTCCCAAAATGACGAGGTTTCAAAAATTTGCTTCTGCTCTAAAGATGGGGTGTGGATTAATTCATGATCTCCTCCGAATCTTTTCCAAAAATAAAAAAAGATTCCGCTTGTTAATTATTAATTTTACAGTTTGTAGAGCGAATTTAACACGTCAATTTGCCAGTCTATGAACCCTAAATGATATCCACCAATCGAATCACTGAAAAACCAATTTCTCCAAAAAAAAAAAAAATTGTTAGTAGGTGAAGAAGTTGTTCATTACTCTCTGAGTCTCCAGTAATGGAAAATCCACATTATGATCAGGTACCAAGTTTCGTCTCTTTTTGTTTCTTCAATTATTTCTATTTTACTTTAATTTGTTAAATCATCTTGCAATAATCTACTATTTTAATGGCAGATTGTTATTTTAAGAGTCAGAAACTTATGTTGTAGTCCTTTACGAAAGGAACTGCATAAGGAATTATCAAAACTTGATGGTATGTAATTAATTCCAATTTATCATAATACTTAATTGTTGTATTTTTTTTCAAATAAATTAATTGTTGTTTCACTTGTTATTTTGAATATATATATATATATATATATATATATATATATATATATAATAGGGGTGGAATATATTGCAATAAATCCAGAGAAGAGTACTGTAGCAATCATAGGCAAAGTGGATGCAGATTTAATTGTGAATACTATTGCAAAAACAGGAAAACATGCAGAAATACTTCACATCAGAAATAACACAACAAACAACAATGAAAATCAAAATCATGCTGAAGAATTCAGACACTATGAAAATGCACATAAAAAACATCGAAACGAATACACAAGTAGTAGTCGTTCAAAGCAGCATGAAAAATACCATTGCCAAGAAAATAATGGACACAAGATGAAAGAAGAAGACGAGGAAGAAGAGCACAAGTGTGAAGATTACGTACCGCCTCCTATTGATGAACGAGTATGCAAAGATTTTTACTGCAAAAGTCATAGATCGAGGCCTATTTTTCGTGGTACCATGCCTGGAAGTGGTGGTTATGGGTATTTTGGTCATTTTCCATACCATGGGCGTATGCGTGGCAACCCTTGCCATCAGCCAAGTCCACGGTGGTTTGGGGAGGAGATGCCGCGGCCTTCTGCATACGCCTTCCATTCAGGAAGACCTATCCCGGGATACGATGGCTACGGTTTTTATGGTGATGAGAGTGGTAGAGGTTGCACAACCATGTAAAAAAGACTAGTTTAAATTTCTCTTGTATGTTGGAATTTCAATATTATTGAGTCTTGACACTAAGGTAGTTGTTGTTATGTTGGAACTTTGAATAGGGAGAATGCAATTTACCCCTTCAAATTTTTATTGATTTGTCTTTGGATTGCACCCTTCAAATTTACCCCTTCAAATTTTTATTGATTTGTCTTTGGATTGCACCCTTTTAAATTGTTACAGTTTATAATATTCGTCTGGTCGAGGGTGGACACATATCCCATGATAATTGGTCGTTCGTTGAAATTGCTCTGATACACTAGTAATCTTGAAATATATGCACGATTCGCCACATACTCTAAGATAACTTAAGAAAACCTACGCCTTTAGATTCTTCAATTTCATAACTCCCATCCTATACTCACTGTCTAATTTCAATATTTCTCTCTTTAATATACCAAGAGTGACAATTTTCCTTTACGTTTGGATCTTATCTCGGTACACTACAAGTAAAACCTAGATTTTAAAATTTGTTTATAGTACATTGTACTTGCAATAACTATATATGACGTGATGCCATCAATTTAAATTTTGCATATTTGGAGATAAAATCTTGGATATCGGTGATCTTTAAACTTAAGGAGCAACATAATCTACTCCGTGTATTGCACCACATCATTCGCACGAAAAATCTACAGGTAAATATATTTGGTGCATTGGCTAATAGATGACGCACTTAAGATAAATGTATTGTACATTTATACTTGGTATGCAGCCAAACACGACTAAAGCAAGCCAACTAAGCAAGCCTAACGCGACTTAACTAAATTGGAATAATAGGGCAATTTAAACATTTTTCTTTTTCTTTCTCTTTTTTCTTTTTGAGAAGTATTTCTTTCTACGAGTTCGACTCTCAAAGACCACCGCTTCCTCAAATTTCTGCTCAGGGGATCAATGGAGTTCGACAACGATCCTCCCAAAACCCTAGTAACAACAACGACGAGGTCAATTTCAATTTTCTACATGGAAACTAACTTTCATTTCCGACTTAAAAACAATCACGAAAATGAGAAAAAATAGCTATTGTTATGGTTATTTATTTGCAATTCAATTGGTTTGATATTACTCTGTTTAATTGCCGGATTTCAAATGAATGAGTGAACTTCAATGAGCTAAATTTTCTGACCAAATAAGCCCTAAATGAAATATCTGCATGTTTAGGCTCAATGAGATAATTGTTCAACAAAGTTAATGGATGGCATTTACATTACATGTCTTCAGTTTCTTGATAGAAAATTGTTTGTCTATTACTAATCACACCTGCAGTACTTCTAATTTTTCAATAGGGCACAGTTGTAATTAAAGCCTCCATCAGGAGATGTCAATTGGATTTAGACCTGGATTTTATTGCTATTGTGTATCTATGATATATGGCAGCATATTGAACAGAGTGAGATTCATTGTTTGTCACTCCAAACCGTTGCTTAGTTGTTGTGAGCATTTATAAAAACAACAAATAGCTGGAAGATCGGATTACATAATTAATGCCGTTTGGTTAAGGTTTTGGAATTTAATTCCTTATGATCTGAAAATCCTTGTTGACTGATTTGAGGAAAGGTATATTTAACATAGCGATTTTGCATGCGAGAAAGCATAAGGGGACAAATATTTTTCCTCCGTGCAGGGAAGCCGGTAGTTATAGAATTGCGACTATTCGTCTATTTTCTTAATTTTGGAAGGACTTTTGAACATCCTAGAAATAGAGTGTGACATTTCCGAATCCAGGTCTGGTTGTAATATATCTTCAGACTCCATTTAGTTTCTTTCATTTTTTTCTTATTTTTGGAGATAGTTTATTGCACCTTGTAGCGATTTGCGGCAGAAATTTTCAGAAAATGTTGACTTTAGCACCAAATGCAGATTCTCCTTTACAGTTCTTTGTTTGTATATATGAGACTAAGTATCTTGGGAAAAGAAAAGACTCTAGTTAGGAGGAGAGTTGCTTCGTGTACTCTCTGTCATTCAAACTCAGACACGCGCTGAGAAATGTGCATATGCAGGTTTACGTGTTACTATTATTAAGATAGTCATCATGCGTTTTCTCAATAAAGTACATGTTATTGGAAAATTAAGCTTTTCTCTTCAGAGGATATCTTTGTTCATTCTAATATTCAAGAGATTGAGCTTAACGTGAGGTAGACCCTTTTATTCCATTTCTAATTCCAACACATAATTAAACCTAAGTTTATGATTTTTTTTGTTTGAATTACTTGTCGAAGCTATCTGACCATGCTTATTAGTCTGTTCCCAGGCATAAGTGTGCAGCGTGTTTCAAGCAGTACAAGAAAAAGGAGCATCTTATTGCACACATGAAATCCTCTTATCATTCAGTTCATCAGCCTAAATGTGGAGTGTGTCACAAATATTGCAAATCCTTTGAATCTCTACGGGAGCATATAGCTGGTGAAATATGGTGTTAAAATAATTATAATTTTCTACATCAAACTAAATTATGGTGCTTATTTCTCATATTCTGTTATTTAAACATATAGGTCGTCTGGCTAAAGGAAATTGTTCGGAAATTTTTGCTGAAAGAGGTTGCAAATTCTGTATGAGAATTCTTGACAGCGGTTTGTTGCTCAGTGAACACCAGGAAATATGTTGCATACCTTCCCCTACTCCCCTTGTAAGTTATAAGGATATTCAACTTTTGCTACATTAAGAGAAACTGGAATGTCTACTGTAACTATTGTTATTATTATGAGAAATGTTGTACTCGCATTAAGTACACATGCACATGGAATTAATACTTTGTGCGTTGTGATACAGGAAATACTAATGCCTTCCTTAGAATCGCAAATTTATAATCCACCACCTGAAAACATTGAAAATGGTAATGGCAATCATCTTGAGGCAATTGCAATAGATTGTGCAATGGTTGGCGGTGGAAGTGATGGAACGCTTGATCTCTGTGTCAAAGTGTGTCTTGTTGATGAGGATGAGAACCCAATTTTTCACACTTATGTATTACCTCAAATTTCTGTTACCAATTACAGGTTTCTGAATTTCACGCATTTTTGTTTCAGTTACATAGTTGACTTAATACGTTGTATGTATGCCAGTGATTAAACACAAGTTTTGATTCAGGTATGAGGTCACTGGTATTACAGAGGACCATCTGATAGATGCCTTGCCACTCAAGGAAGTGCAACATAAAATTCTGCAAATTCTCTACAATGGAGAGTCAATTGGGAGATTACGTTTGAATGGTGGAAGAGGTAGAGTTCTTGTGGGTCACGGTCTTGGGCATGATTTGAGTTGCCTGAGGATGAACTACCCTGATCATATGCTGAGGTGAAGTCATTCTATGGCCATTAAAGGTTGTCTTACCATTTTCATGCAAAACAACAAAGTTAATTCATAATCTATTTTAAGATTTAGGGCTATAGATAAGATGCAGGGCTAATCTTTCTTAGATAGGAAATCCTATTTTTGACACAAAAGCACACTCAAACCAGCAACTCAAACATATAAAAGGAAACTAAATGTGGAAGGTTTAAAATTTCGTATTTCTGTCTGAATGAATTTGGCTCTTCTGATTAAGTTTCTTGAAAAGTAATGTTGATGAAGTTCAACAGTGTCTTACCGCCTTTACTCATTCAATTTAGGAGTAATATTTTCTCCATATACGGCCCAAGTTTATTGAAATGTATTATTATGCCAAAATTATTATGATTATGACCAGTGCTTCTAGCTGTGCAGTAAATGTACTTAATATTTTCTTTACATTAATATTCAGGGATACAGCAAAGTACCCTCCTTTAATGAAGACAAATCTTACTAGCCACTCGCTCAAATACCTCGTCAAGACCTATCTTGGGCAAGTTCTCTCTGCTTTTTATTTCTTGGTCTTGTTACAGCTTTCTTAAATACAGTTTAGTGTTTTCAAAGATTATATCTTCTTATCCTTATGTGTAACTGCAAGAAAGACAGCTCACTCAAAGCCCTGAACCACCAAGACTTCTTAGACTTTAAAAGTGACAACTCTAGTTTTCCTTTTGGCTTGAAGATGTACTAAACTTTTGAAGCAACAATTTTTATTCTTTTTCTTTTTCTGATTCTCTAATAATATTGCAAGGGGCTTTGATTCAAATTTAGAACCATTGGATAGGTTACTTGGTCGAATATGCTGGGATTGTCACACACAAATCCAAATAAATAAATAAAGAAAATGATCATTGTATTTAATTGATACGTGCCTTTTTGGTGTAACAGATACGATATCCAGTCAGGGATGCACGATTCCTATGTAGATTGTGTATCAGTAATGAGGTTGTATAAAAGATTCCGCTCCCAAAAACACCCAACAAAAGTAATACCAATGCCATTGGCTGTTCGGAGTACCCAAAGCGTCACAAATATTTATGATTCATTGGACCACAAGGAAGTTGAGAAAATGACGCCAGATGAACTTTTCGATATCTCAAAATCAAATTACAAATGCTGGTGTTTGGATTTGCCTCTTTAATGGCAAAATCTTTCCTGATTGAAAAAACAGTTGGTATGGATTTGATCAAGAATCCCTGGTTGCGGTTATGGTTGTAATTTAGAGCAATTTTGTTCTTGGTACAGTTCTTATTTTCTATAATCTTGGTACAGTTCTTTTATGGAAGAAGACATTGAAGAGAATAATCTGGAAAATGTGAAGCAGAGGCAATAATTTTCTTTCCATTTTTTTGTTTTTTTATTTATACTTTGTTTTTTCTTTTTTCTTTTTAGCCTTTACTCTTGACCTTTTTTGAATAATGATTTTAGGTTTAAATTATGATTCTTCCTTCCATCTCCTTTTTACTTAATGTGGAATAGAAATTAGATTTATATGGTATGTGATCCTACTGCTTGGACCAGGTAAACTTGTACTGTAAGAAAATTCTAGTTTGGAAGCTGGAAGCGGCTTCACCGTGTTCAATCATAAAGTTGGTATATAAATATTCATGTATTCATTTGGAAGTATTTTCATCGCAAGACAAATATAGCACACATTGTAAGGTCTATGTGAATGAGTTTTGGCCCGGTTTCGCGGGTTTTGCGAGACCAAGCTAAAATCCTTTCAAATGAGTTTTTCGCCAAATTGGGTGAATTTTAAAAATAACATTTTTAGAAGTTAAAATTTAAAAAAAAATCCACCTAAAATGACCCAATTTTTGCTCCTATGCTCATGGAAGGGTCCAGGCGCAACTAGCGAGTTGCTCCTGTGCGTCTGGATCCTTCCAGGAGCAGAGGCGCAGCTAGCTGCGCCTGTGCTCCTGGAAGCAAGAACATTGATCGGGAATGGGAAAGAAAAAATAAAATATGAATCATAAATTCCACCAGATCTTCTTGTTGTGATTCATTTGTTGAAACCCTATGTGATGATTTCGACTCCTCACGACCCCTTAGCCTCATTATTTGGATGGAAATTTGGAGAATTTTGGGGATTATGGGAATTTTGGGACATTTTGATTGATGTTAGGGTGACGGTCGCGCGGTGGTGGTGGTGGTTGGTTGCGGTCGCGTGGTGGTGGAGGTCACGCAGTGGTGGTGATGGAGTTAGCTTGAAGAAGAAGATGGAGTTAGAATATTCACTCAAATGGTGAAGAGAGTGGAGAAGAGGAAAATATAATTATAAGATTTTTTTTTTAGAAAACAAAAAAGGAAAAATAGTTTGGGTCATCTATACTATTAAAAAAGAGAAGTTTGTTTTTAGTGATAATTACATCGACCTCCCCTGAGGTTTGGGCTAATTATTGTCCAATCCCCTCGCAATTTCATAATTACATTCACCTCCCTCCACGTTTGAAAAACCTTACAAAATGATGTGAAATGACCATATTGTCCTCGTCAGTTTTAATTAAAAAAAAATAAAAATAAAACATATTAACAAAATGTCTTATTTACCATTGCAAGGGATAATTACATCGACCTCCCCTGAGGTTTGGGCTAATTATTGCTGAATCCCCGCGCAATTTCATAATTACATCCACCTCCCCCCACATTTGAAAAATCTTACAAAATAATGTGAAATGATACACAAAATTACAATAGTACCCTTGCAATGATACACAAAATTACAATACTACCCTTGTAAAAATTAATTTTATACATAAGAAAAAAGACTCTAACCCTAACCCCACCTCCACCTCCACCATCCCAACCCCGCAAATATCCTCCTAGGTCTGGTTCGAACCATAGGCCTTCCAGGCCGGCGGCGCGTCCTGGGAGGAGATTTACGGAGTTGGGGACGTCGGGTGAGGGGTTGGGGACTGGCGGGTGCGGGTGCGGGTGCGGGGTTGAGGTTGGGGTTGGGGTTGGGGGTTAGGGATGGTGAGGGTTTTAAAAAAATTATATTAAAATAATTTATTGATTTATTAATATTAGTATTTCTATATAAATAACATATGATTTTAATATTATTGTATTAAGTAAGAAATATTAAAAAAAATTATGATTTTATAATAACTATTTTATTAAATTGAGTATTTTTATTTTTTATAAAAAAAATTATTGATTTTATAATAACTATTTTAGTTGAAAGTTTAAGAAATTATTTAGTAAACATGTGAGCATTTTTATAATGTCTAATAATTATTGTTCAAGTTTTTTTTCTTCTCATGATCAAACGTAATTCATTAATTTATCCTTGTACTTTAATTATGAAAAAAATTTAAATTATTAAAATTACAGATTAAATGTTAAAGTTGAATGTATATAAATTTTTTATTTATGTTCTACTATGTTTTTTTATTATAATTAACCATAATTTATTTACTCTTAATTGTAAAAGCATTATGGAAAAAATTTGGAAAAAATCATTGATGTGTTATTATATTTTTATTTTAAGAATACATATACACTAAAAATTCATTTATTCTTTTAAACCTAATTCATTCATTTATTCTTTTACTTTAATTAGGAAAAAAAATTAAAATTACGGGTTAAATGTGAAGTTGAATGTATTTACATTTTTTATTTATGTTCTACAATGTTTTTTTCTTATAATTAACCATAATTTATTTATTTTTCCTTGTACTTTAATTGTAAAATCATTATGAAAAGAATTGGAAAAAAAACGTTGATATGTTATTATATTTTTATTTTAAGAATACATATACACTAATAAACTAATTAAAAGTTTCATGTAAATTTATAACATTTGAACCCATACTTATAAATATACATTGCAAATAAACCCCTCCTATGTACCAAACATAACAAGGGTATAATTGTCCAACAAAATAGCTACAGTAATCTCAAGGGTAAAATAGGAGGTTCAATAAAAATTCGTTGATGACATCATCAAAATGTAAAGTTTTCGAAACGTCGGGGGAGGTGGATGTAATTATGAAATTGCGAGGGGATTAGGCAATAATTACCCCAAACCTCAGGGGAGGTCCATGTAATTATCCCTTGTTTTTATTCACAAAGTGACGGTTGTGACACTAGCTATACCAAAAAATTGAAATTTCTAAAGTACCCCTGCTTTTACGAAATTTAAACTACTTACTTAGAACACACATCATAACTGAAAAGCATTATCCAACCTCACTAAACAATTAAATCAACCGTCTAAACCATTATCATTGAAACGGTTTCCTCCATTAATTTTAAATGGTAATTCTTCATTTTTCCACTTTCATTTCTCACTGTTTCAATCTGAATTCTCTCTTGGTTTCTTCGAAGACAATTATGCATAACTATGTACTTTACATTGGAAAATTACCAAAAGGTACGAGTACTTGATTTTTCTCTACATTTGAATTCCCTTTGCTTTGGTGCTTCCTCGATTCAAAATAATTTTCAGCCACTTTCAAATTGAATTTTGATTGTTTAAGCAGATGAGAAGAGGGATCAATTGTGAGGAGAAAGAGACTTGATTGCCGAATATGTTGTGGTAGTCTCTTGAGATGACTTTCTTGGGAGTACAAAGGTCAGAAGGCAAGTCAAATGATGATATTGTATGAGTGAGTAGGAGTTTTGTTTAAATTTCATAATATTGAATATTAGCATATGTATTTTTATGTGTTTGATTTTGTTGTGTATATTTTACCGTTTATCTTTATGACTTTCATTTTGAAGAACTAATAGATGATAGTTGCAATTTAACAAAAAATATCTTTAAAAGTAAGGTCAGTTCAATACAACTTTATATTTTGATTCCGAATTTTTCATCTTCACTTAGAGTTGCATTTGAAAACTTATAATTATCAGTTTTTCTTATTTCAAATCTAACATCTATATATTTTCCACGTGAATACCGCGTGCCACGGTCACTAGTTTTTAAAAATACAACTTAAAAGGTCATTTTCATGAATTACTCATCTAGTACCTACTTTTCCCCTCCTTAAACTCTATAAAAAAGACATTGATTTGACACATATCATCTTTTTTTTCTCTAAACCCCAACATCCAAACCCAATCGAAGTGAGATTTCAGGAATTTTTTTCCAATATAGCCTTCTAGACAAAAGTATTTCCCAATATGACTCAAACTGAAAAGTATTTCCCTAAATGTACCTTTTGTGATAAATCGCAGTTGCCAACTGCGATTTATCAGTTTTTACAAAAAAAAAAAATTACTGATAAATCGCAGTTAGTAACTGCGATTTATCAGTATTTTTTGTGTGTGTGGAATTTATTGTATTTTGATTGCTAATTTACAATACTATGTGCAATTGTTTGAAACTAAATATTTTTGACATTGGAATCGAGAAAATGTTTAACTTAATTGATCATCGGATATCATTACAACATCTCTTAATTAAAGATCGTAGTGCTTTTATTTTAGATAGGAATAATTACACTTTCATTCTATCTTTTTGCAGATGTCTTTGACATCCAAACCAAATTAAGGAATCTTTATATATATGATAAACTACAGATGCATGAGTGGAGTAGGTAAATTAGCATAATTTTTTTTTTATTCATCACCAACAACGTTTTGCCTCTCAGACAACTATTTGTAATCAATCAAGTGCCTTTGTAAATTTATGTACTTATCCCACTATTTGATCCGTTCTAATTTCCAACACAATCTTAATATATGTTTAAGGAATCAAATAAGTTATTGTGAAGGCGAGAACATGTAAACTAGTATATTGCAATGAGCTTATGAGAATAGTTTATATGTATCCTGGCTCAGTTGACATTAATTATGAAAAAGTATAGTTACAAATGATTTAACCTACAACATTTCTCTCCTATTTTAACATGGTATTTTGCAATATACTTGTGATGTCTGATAGTATAAAATATATATATATATATATATATATATATATATATATATATATATATATATATATATATATATATATATATATATATATAAACATTTTCTCGATTCCAATGTAAAAAATATTTAGTTTCAAACAATTGCACATAGTATTGTAAATTAGCAGTCAAAATACAATAAATTCCAAAAAAAAAAAATAAATAACTAACTGCGATTTATCAGTAACTTTTTTTTTTTTTTTTTTTGTAAAAACTGACAAATCGCAGTTGGCAACTGCGATTTATCACAAAAGGTACATTTAGGGAAATACTTAATACTTTTGTCTAGAAGGCTATATTGGAAAAAAAATCGAGATTTCAGCTTTTTCAAAACCACAAAACTCAACAGGGGTTTTTGCACTTTGCACCCCCGAAACATGGGAAATAGGCACTTTGCACCTCCATAATATGAACAATTCAGCACTTTGCACCCTATTTTATTTTCCTCAAAAAATCTAGGGACAAAATAGGTAATTCATTTTTGAATATTTGGCACTTTGCACCCCCGAAACACGAGAAATGGATATTTTGCACCCCCGAAATAGAATTAGCACTTAGCATCCTCGAATTAAAAACAACTCATCAACTTGCAACCCCAAAACACGAGAAATGAACACTTTGAACCCCTAAACACAAATTTAGCACTTAGCACCTCAAATTAAGAAAAACTCAACAACTAGCACCCCCCTCATTTTTTTGGGCAAAGTTGACTACCGGGGGCAAAAAACCTAGTGGAAAAAATAGGCAATCCATTTTCTTTTTTCCTTAAATTTGAAAATACTATTATGAATACTAGAATACTCATCTGCAAAATTGCCCCTAGGTTTTTTTGACCCCGGTGGTCAACTTTGCCCAAAAAAATGAGGGGGGTGCTAGTTGTTGAGTTTTTCTTAATTTGAGGTGCTAAGTGCTAATTTTGTGTTAGGGGGTTCAAAGTGTCCATTTCTCGTGTTTCGAGGGTGCAAGTTGCTGAGTTGTCCTTAATGAGAGGGTCCTAAGCGCTAATTCTATTTCGGGGTAAATGCCCATTTTTCGTGTTTCGGGGGTGCAAAATGCCAAATATCCAAAAATGAATTACTGTTTTGTCCCTAGGTTTTTTGAGGAAAATAAAAGAAGGTGCAAAGTGCTGAATTGTTCATAATTCGGGGGTGCAAAGTGCTAAATATATATTTTGAGGGTGCAAAGTGCCTATTTCCCATGTTTCGCAGGTGCAAGGTGCAAAAAACCCAACTCAGCATCCAAAGACTAACCAAATGAGGTTTCAAAGGTTTCACCGAAACCACCCAAACAATTTTTTTGAAATCAAGACCGGCGAACTCGAGCCAAAACCCTTTCCAAATAGGGTCTAAATGGTTTATAAATTAGGGTATATTTCTAAGATTGAAACTTGAAAGTATTGGGCATATTTGGAACGGTTTCGCAAGTCTTGGTTTCAAAAAAATTGTTTAGGTGGTTTCGTTGAAACCTTTTAAATCTCATTTAGTTAGGTTCTGGATTTTGAGTTTGTGGTTTTGAAAAGCTGAAACCGCACTTAGATTGAGTTTGAATGTTGGAGTTTAGGGAAAATAGTAGGTGATAGGTGTCAAATCAATGTATTTTTTTATAGAGTTTGTGGAGAGTAGATGGTATGTGTGAAATCAAAGTTTTATAGGTTTTAAGAGTTTAGGTGTTGGTTTTTGAATAGGTTTGTAATGAGTTTCATGGGTTTGACGAGAACTCATTTGATGGGGTTTTGATAATTATTCAAACTGGGGGAGGTGGTTTTAATAGTTAGTGAGTATTTGTCTTATTTCGTGCTAGTTTATATGTTATTTAATTCGTAGTTTCACATAACAATTTAATTCGTAGTTTCACATAAAAATAAAGTTTTAAGTTTTCCAACACGATTAGAATGGATACCAATATTGAGTTTGTTGTGATAACAATTATTATGGGTGGAACTCAACTTGGAAGATGAGTTATTAACGGAAGAGTCCAAGATCAATACTTTTAATCATTGGGTAATTGCACTTTACCACCTTAATTATGATAATTTTTACACTTAGCTATCCAAACTTAAAAAATTTAGACTAACCCACCTAGATTTAATATTTAACAACTTAACCAACTAGGGGCATCATTTCTTTACAGAAAGGTAAAAGGTATTGAATTTAATCGTTAATGCTTCAAGTTATGGTTTCCAATTGCATTTCTTAATGCATAAAATAAATCTATTCAATTCAAATTTATGTGGGAATGAGATTCTAGTATTTTTTAAATTCAAGAACTATTCTTATATTGTAGTAGATTCGTGCACCAAATGAACAAATAATTTTTCTTGGTGCAACGTTGATCAAAATGGTAGAGTGAGATATATTACCTAATACTTTCCCCGTTTCAAATTAATTGTCACATTTGTCAAATTTTTATGTTTCAATTTAATTGACACATGTTGTTTTTCAGTGTAATTTTTTTCAATTTTGCCCTTTCTTTGAAAGTTCAAAGGTCATTAATAAAATAATGAAAGAGGTAGAAGAAAATGTACGAAACAATTCATGACAAAAATGATATCAATCATTAAATAGTGTATTTTTGACATTTTACCATAACAAAATGATTCATTACGAGGTTTCTTAACCCGTGTCAAACAAGAAATGTGTTGATTAATTTGAATCGGAATGACTAATTTAGATTAGATAGCGTGTGGAAAATATAATTTGGATTAATTAATTAATTAAGTCGGTGCTAGCGTCTAGACTTGAATTTCCGTATATCCTTTCCCCCTCAACAATGGAAAACTTTATCAAAAAAGACACTCACTCATATGGCCACCCGATATGACATGCTTCAAGTGAAATTAAGCTCTTCTTCTCACTGTGTATCCAAAGGAGCTTCTTCAATTTTCGGCCACCCTAATTCAATGCCCTAACTTTTTTTTTTTTTTTTTTGGTGAAGACCTACTATTTAACTCGGAAGTCAAATTAATTTAAATATGGCGGCGGTTGAGCAGCGTCTGCGGGACGGCGCGTTGGAGCTGATCAAATCGGGGCAGGAGAGGGGCACGGACCCCCTAATTTGGGCCATGCAGGTTTCGTCGAGTCTCACGGCGGCGGGGGTGTCGATGCCGTCGGTAGAGTTTGCGGAGGTGTTGGTTTCTCACATATGTTGGTCCAACAATGTTCCAATCGTGTGGAAGTTTCTGGAGAAGGCGCTCAACGTTCGTATTGTCCCTCCTATGCTTGTCCTTGCACTTCTCTCCACCAGGTTCTCTCTTGTTTGTTCAATTAATAAAAATATTTGAAATATGTAACCGTTGATTCATAGTGTAATTTTGTTATATTGCAGGGTAATTCCGAGTAGGAGAAAGTATCCAGTGGCTTATAGATTGTATATGGAGCTTATTAATAGATACGCTTTTTCACTGCCCTCCCTAATCAATGGTCCCAACTATCACAAGTACTGCATGTTTCCTCACTTTCATTGCTTTTTAACTAGAGCTCCTCAATTACTATTATACTTATGGATATTTTTCTTCTTTCTTTTAAGTCTCCGTGCATTGTAATGAAAATTAGGGGTGTAAACGAGCCGAGTAGTGTCGAACGAAGTGAGCTCAAACGAGCTTTTAGAAATAGCTCTAGTATGGGGTAGTATATTTTTTAAATTCTTAGCTTATCAAGTCGAGCTCAAACCAAGCTTAAGAAGTTACCCGGCGAAAAACGTTGTTCAATATTGAAGGAGTCGAGTATCGAGTAGCTAGGTTTGATTTTCAGTCCTCGTGAAAATACTGGAATTGAATATAGATAGTGACAGTTATGCTGTTGACAGTTTTGGCATCATAACAAGTTTCTGTTGCAATGATTGGTGACTTTAACTATCCAATTGCAGGATAATGGAATCCATTAATGATGTTTTCCAATTTGACCAAATA
The DNA here is from genome assembly GCA_034814905.1 of Penstemon davidsonii. Classification (NCBI taxonomy): domain Eukaryota; kingdom Viridiplantae; phylum Streptophyta; class Magnoliopsida; order Lamiales; family Plantaginaceae; genus Penstemon; species Penstemon davidsonii. Next base: position 46,312,505 of record JAYDYQ010001087.1, on the reverse strand, counting down.
TTCGGAGTTCGGTCATCTGAACCAGGGCTTCTTGTTGTTGAATTTGTATTTTCAATTGTATGGCAGCTACTCGATGCATCACTTGATGACGAAGGTCTATTAGAACTCACTCTAGAAAAGAAATCTAGGTGGCCAACCAGGAGTCAAAACATGGAGATCGATTGTGTAGATAATTTTGATGAGAAAAGAGTGGAACGTCACACAGCATTGAGTAATATTAACACTGTAATGGCTATTGAGATAATTGGTGATTTTTTTCGGAACAAAATAACTTCCCGAATCCTTTACCTGGTTCGTCGAAACATGTAAGCGGCTTCTTCTGTTTGCTTTCTCCGTAAAATTTTTTATTCTATCGGTACGGAATAGTCTGAGTGATGACAAACTGAATAAATATAGTTTCTCTTAAGATGAATACCCTAAGAATTGTAGCTGTTGGACTTGCATTTTTATATTAGCTGAGGTATGCATCACTATGTTTTGCTTTTAGGCCTGTGCCTTGGGAATGGTTTGTTCAAAATTTGAGATTGCTGGCGTCGAATTCATCCGCTTTAAGAAACTCAAAAAATCTCTCCCCAGAGGCGCTTCTGCTATTGACATCTGATTCACGCCAACTTTTGTCTCGGGGGTGCAAAACAAACTCGCAACAATTTCATGCAGTAACAGCTAGGTCAACCGTGTCATCTGCTGGTCAGTGTCACGGTATTGTTCGTTCATCACTTTGGCTTCCCATAGATCTTTATTTAGAAGATGCAATGGATGGATCACAAGTGAGGGCTACCAGTGCAGCTGAAACACTTATGGGTACAATTTATAGCATCATGATTAAAAGCTAACTATGTGGGTATAATATGTTGATGGTGTCTATATTGTAGGTTTAGTGAAGGCTCTCCAGGCTCTAAATCGAACCTCTTGGCAGGATGCATTTCTTGGATTGTGGATTGCAGGTTTACGGCTTGTTCAAAGGGTAAGAATTATCTTAGAAACGATGAAATGTGTAATTTTCCAAATTTTTGTCTCAAAGTTAGGCTAAGTCTGTCTTCTTTTATCTGCTCTATTGCTCTATTGGATTATCTGCACTCACTGTCCATGAATGTCGATGATAAACTGTTCCTCGTCTTCCTGCTATGCTTTCCCAGAAAATGATAGATGTCCACCATGAACTGGAGAATGTTAATTTCCTTCGAGAAAGGCAACATATTTTTTCCTAGACAATTTTACATATGATTTATGGTCACTTGATCAAGCCTGGTAAAGGCTTAAGATCTTCTTTTGGTCCGATGAGTTTGTATTAAATACATTTTATAAGAACTGAGAAGAAAGATTGTAAGTAGATGCATTTGCTTTAAGTACATAGCTATTTTTTTTTTGGTTTCCCAAGGGTTTAATCCCTTTCGAGGCGCATCGGGCATATAAAGTGGGAACCTCTCTCAACAAGGATTACCTCTTGATGAATGTTTTCTTCAAATGTTGACTCAGTTTGATATAGGTGTCTTTGGAATCTTTTGTATATAAAGTTAAGTATATATTCAATATTTTGACTTATTTCCCTCGGAGTTATGCAGGAGAGGAATTCAAGTGAAGGTCCTGTTCCTCGTCTTGATACTTGTTTATGCATGTTATTGTCCATTACAACGCTTGCAGTTGTCTATATTATTGAAGAAGAGGAGAGTACATCCAGTAAAGCTGTACGAAGCTCCACCAATCAAATTAAAGATATCGAGCCACTGGGAAAGCGCCGTCAAGACTTAGTTTCTAGTCTACAACGATTGGATGATTTTGAAGGGTTACTGACTCCACCACCACCTGTAAGTGCATTGGCTAATCAGGCTGCTGCCAAAGCAATGATGTTTCTTTCAGGCATAACATCTGGAAGTGGTCACCTTGATGGCATGAGCTTGACTGACATACCCTTAAATTGTTGTGAGTATCTTTAATAACCTCAGCTTTCAATTAATATCATTCCATTCTTTTAGTTGGTATAAGGTCTTTCTTGAAGTTTCTTTTATGCAAATTCACCACTCATAAAGTTATTTATTCTCAAGTCATTTGCTCATGTGTATGGACTGAGATGTTAAATTGCATATAGATTATGCAACAGTGCAGTTGATCAGAACTCTGATTAAGTCAATACTGCAGCAGCCACTACCACATATTATGATACTTTCTAATTGTGAGATGAAAAGTGAAGACCTTTAGTTGATTTTTCATTTATCTCTATCTCTTTACTCTTCATGTAATGGTCTGAACTTGCTGTATGTGTCTTCATTTCCTTCTTTCATGTTCATATCTGCATATGTTTAGTCATATTTGTTCCCGAGTTGGGAAATCTGTCTTTTTTGGTGAAAGGCTTGGGTGTGGTGGTCCGTTCTATGGTTAATTGACAGCTGCAAATTCTTTATAATTATTTGCAGCTGGGAACCTTAGACATCTGATTGTTGAGGCTTGCATTGCTAGAAATGTTTTGGATACATCAGCATATTTGTGGCCTGGATATGTGAAAGGTCGCAACAACCAAATTCCTCGAAGCATTTCTGGATCAATCCCCGGTTGGTCGTTATTAATGAAGGGGTCACCTTTAACTCCTCCAATGGTCAATGCTTTGGTGTCGACTCCAGCTTTGAGGTAGCAGTTATAACATTGAACAGTTTTTTCTGTTTGCTTAGGTAGATGTATTACTTCTTAGGCAAGGTAGCACCACAAGCTTTCAAGTTCTTATTGTTTCTAGTTTCTTGCCGAGCTTCTAGTTTAGACACTGAACACATTGTAGCCTGTCTTACAAGGAGAATTGGATTTTTTTGAAACAAAGATTTGTGGATCACAAAAAATTTATTATCCTTTTAGACGTCAAGAAAGAACAATAAAAAGCAGTTTTGGCCAACTCCTTTCTATATTAGGAACAGAAGTAAATTGAATGTTACACACTTTTGGTTAAAATAAGTAAATAGTAAATAGGTGGGGACGTAGTAAAATGCAAATTATGTGAAACCCTTCTAGGCACACTTCTTCTTTGGGCTGAAAGAGGTGTATATATATGGGTCCAAGACATAAAAATCTTCCATATAATTTTATTATTGTTCCCACACAGAAAGGAAAGGTTAATGTCTGAAACAAGAAAAATCAATTCCGTATTCTTCTGTTTTTCTTTTTGTAACAAACAAATTGACCCTTTATCTCTCCATTAGCACGTGTGTTTTTCTCAATTTCCAAATCGGTGCATTACATAATATATTAGTCTGATATTACACTATTATTTAATTAGTATCCATACAAATGTTTTTCCCTTTCAGTTTGGTATGTTGTGTGGGGGGGTGGGGGGGAACGAGTTCAAAATCAAATAATTTGATGTGATCATTTAGAAAATCCATTTTCTTGGTCACCAGTGATTCCTTCATCAGTTGAACACTATCCTTTTCTGAATTGTAAGTCAACTAAATGTTAGACTATGGACGTAAATTTTAACCTAGTTGCCAAATCAACCTAGTTGTACCAGATGCTTTTTTTTTCCTTAGCATATACTCCCAGTGCTAAGGCAACTGATTTTGAGCTTACGAATTGATACAAGCTTAGCAGAGATAGAGAGAATGTATGAGATTGCTGTCAGTGGTACAGAGGACGAGAAGATTTCTGCCGCTACGATATTCTGTGGGGCTTCTCTTATTCGTGGTTGGAATATACAGGTAATGCATTTCAAACTTTGCATGCAAAATGAAATTTTAATTTACTGGCTATATGCATCTATTGGTTTTTGGTTATTACCATCATCAATTTCACATTACAATCCTTCAATGGAGGGTGATTCTTATATGGGCTAGAGGAAAGGCCATCATTTAGGACATGTTATGTATTGTTTCTCCTTTTAGTAGCTTGATTCTTCCCTATCAGCTTGAAAATATGGATTCATCTATGCTTGCAGGAACATACAGGCCTTTTCATTACAAGATTGCTTTCACCTGCAGCTCCACCAGGTTTTTCCGGAAGTGAGAGCCATTTGATAGGTTATGCTCCATTTCTGAATGTTCTTCTAATCGGAATATCGTATATCGATTGTGTCCAGATATTTTCCTTGCATGGCTTGGTAGGTCCAATTTCATTTGTTCACACTTCCTTTGTACTTTATATAGTTTCATGCAAAGATCCATGAAGTTGTTAACCACTGAAAACCACCAACTTTTACCGTAAGTTGTATGATTTTTTTAGCAACAGACTGCCAATAGATAAAGAGTAGCTATCCTCACTCTCACCTAAAGAGTACAAGACCTCTATGATAATTTTATTCTTGCAGTACTTGGACAAATGCAAATTATTTTTCCATTTTGACTCTCAGTTGATACCTATTTCAATGTTTATGCAAACTCAAAACAATTAAATAGAGCATTCCGCTGCGATTAATCATTATTAGCTTTTGAGATAAGAAAAATTAACATGATGACATCACTAAAAAGAGAAAAATAAAACTAAATGGACCAGGTTTCATGGAAACATGATAAACTTTCGTAAAGTTTTTATGCGCCAATTCATTTGAACTACATTTCAACTTCGCTCCAGGTTCCACAACTTGCAGCTGCATTGATGCCAATCTGTGAAGCATTTGGTTCCTATGCACCCAACGTGTCTTGGAGTCTTAGCACGGGGGAGAAGATCTCTTCTCGTGCTGTATTTTCAAATGCATTTACTCTGCTGCTGAAGTTGTGGAGATTTGATCAGCCACCTTTGGAACATGTAAAAGGTGATGCCACTCCAGTCGGATCCCGTTTAACCCCAGAGTACCTCTTATTGGTGCGCAATTCCCAGTTAGCATCATATGAGAACCCACTAAAAAATCAAAGTAAAACTAATAGACCATCAAGATTGTCATATCCATCTTCGAGAGAGCCCATACTTTTGGATTCTTTTCCAAAACTAAAGCGCTGGTATAGGCAGCATCAAGAATGTATTGCATCTACTCTTTCTGTTCTGGTACCTGGAAATCACGTTCATCAGATTGTTGAGGCACTCTTGAACATGATGTTCAAAAAAATTAATAGAGGAGGCCAGAGTCTGACTCCTACAACTTCTGGAAGCAGCAGCTCATCTGTGTCTGGAATTGATGATTCGTCTCCGTGTCTTAAATTACCTGCTTGGGATATTCTTGAGGCTGTTCCCTTTGTGCTTGATGCTGCCCTTACTGCTTGTGCCCATGGTAGAGTATCACCACGTGAACTGACCACCGGTTCGTAAATATGCTGACTTGAAAATATACTTGTAGTATCTCAATATCTGTACTTGTTAAAGAGTGATGCTATTTTCTGGAAGATACTTTTGTCTGCTTATCAACATTAACTTCATCATATAAATCTCATTTATTATGTTAATGTTATTTGCTCGTGTAAGTTCTTGGTATTTATATTCTGGGAATGAGCACATAAAACAATCAAATTCAAATTTCAGGCCCAAAGCATGTAGCAACATTTGAATGTGAAACATAAATAACTACTCTTCTACCACCTGAATATGTTATTGGCTATATCTCTATTAAACTAGATGACTCCAATTTGAAATATTGCTCTACTTATGTGCCTCCTCCGACTTTTGGTATTATTGTGTTACTTGTCTTTCCAAATAAAATGTATTTTATCTGTATATTAACAAAATCATGATGTATCTATCTCAGGGCTCAAAGATCTTGCTGATTTTCTTCCCGCTTCTTTAGCGACCATCGTGAGTTACTTTTCAGCTGAGGTGACTCGGGGTCTTTGGAAGCCTGCTTTCATGAACGGCACTGACTGGCCGAGCCCTGCTGCAAATTTATCCATGGTCGGACAACAGATAAATAAAATATTAGCTGCCACTGGTGTTAATGTCCCATGTCTTGCTGTAGGTATGCCTATGTTTTTATTTGCATATCTGCAGTTGTCAAACGACCATAAATATGTGTGTTTATTTGCCTTACATAACTATTGTGGCTGGACATCTTCTGTCATTTGCAGTTGACATGATAGTTTATAGTATGAATACTGACATAGAATTTCAAATCATAAAAAAAAAAAAAAAAAAATCAACTAGGTGTTGCAGGATTAATGCAGTGTTTGTTCACTATTATAAGCTGATAAATTGTTTTGCTTGTAGAGGGAAGCTCTCCTGTGACACTTCCATTACCCTTGGCAGCTCTTGTCAGCCTCACGATAACGTATAAACTTGACAGAGCTACCGACCGTTATCTAAACTTGGTCGGTCCAGCCTTGAGCAACCTTGGCATAGGTTGTCCCTGGCCATGTATGCCAATAATAGCTGCTTTATGGGTTCAAAAGGTAAAGCGTTGGAGTGACTTTCTCGTCTTCTCTGCATCTCAGACCGTGTTCCACCACAGCAATGATGCTGTAGTCCAGCTCCTCAGAGTCTGCTTTACAACAACACTTGGGCTCAACACTTTTTCTGTTGCGAGCAATGGTGGGGTGGGTGCTCTTCTTGGTCATGGCTTTGGTTCTCACTTTACTGGCGGCATTTCTGCTGTGGCCCCTGGCATACTCTACCTCCGAGTTCATCGAGCTGTTAGGGATGTCATATATATGACCGAAGAAGTTCTCTCGCTTCTAATGCAAACTGTCAAGGATATTGCGAATAATGGGTTGCCGACAGAGCGAATTGAAAAGAAACTGAAGAAAGCCAAATACAGTATGAAGAATGGCCAGGTTTCTCTTGCTGATGCAATGACTCAGGTAAAGAATGCAGCTTCACTTGGGGCCTCCCTTGTTTGGATTACAGGTGGAGCTAATCTTGTACAATCTTTAATAAAGGAAACACTACCGTCCTGGTTCTTATCGGGTCATGGGTCAGGGCCCGATAGTGAAGAAACCGGGGGTATGGCTTCAATGCTTTGCGGCTATGCCCTTGCGTACTTTGTCGTGTTTTGTATGATATTTGCATGGGGAGTGGACTCGGCATCACCAGCGTCTAAGCAGAGGCCTCAATTTCTCGGGAAGCATTTCGAATATATGGCTAGTGCTTTGGATGGAATAATATCATTGGGTTGTAATAAGGCTACTTGGAGAGCTTACGTGACAGGATATGCAAGTTTGATGGTGAGTTGCACACCAAATTGGATGATGGAAGTTGATGTGGAAGCTTTGAAGAGAGTTAGTAATGGACTTAAACAATGGAATGAAGATGAATTGGCTTTGGCTCTTCTTGGAATAAGTGGGATTCGTGCTATGGGTTCTGCTGCTGAAATGATTATAGAAACTGGAATCTGAATTTAGATCAATTTATTACTATTTATTTCTAAGATGTAGTCAGTTTTAGCTACCCGTGTAGTTGCTTGTATTCCACAAAACTATGATAGTTTAGCTGTCTAGAATTTGAATAATTTGTTCTAATTTGAAAAAGAACTGATTTACTTTCGTATAATATTATGTTAGAATTAATTTGAACAGTAATATTATTTGGTTTTCTTGACTATGTACTGTTGTTCTTTTAAGAAGGTTGGAATGGTAATCGTCGACGTTGAGTACCATGTGTTTTGAGGGTGTAAAGTATCTATTTTTTGTGGTTTGGGGGTTTTGAGGGTGTAAAGTGCTTATTTTTTGTGTTTGGGGGAGGTAAAGTGCAAAAAATCCTCTACAAACACGGAAACATCTACTTATTTCAAAAGAAATTATACAAACTTAATTCTTTCACGATTAACTTTTATTATAATTCTGTTATAAAAAAAAAAAAGCTTTAATTATAATTCATTATATATTGTTAAAGTTGGTTTAGGTAATATCAATCAATTTTTTGAATAATTGCTCTGTCAATTGCTAGACCAAACTCACATACATAACTTCTAACAAATCTTTGAACTTGTACATAAAAAAGGTAAGTGTAAAATCACATCAATTTGTAGTAAATCTTCTTGTTATCAGCAGAGAAAAGGACCTCGTAAATTTTTCCACAGGGACATTTGAAATGAATACTTAGGCCTCCATCTTCCTTCTTCTCTATACACACTGCTTCTTCACTTTCATTCTCATCATCATCCTATATTCAAATCAAATTTATTTTTTGTCAATAATTAGAATGTTGAATTGTACGTACTGCTTAATTAATTGTACCTTATTATTGTTGCAGTCATCTTCTTCTAAAGCAGTGCTCATCACCAATTCACTCAATTCTTGCACTTTTTCATTCATTCTTTTCAGCCTCTGCCATTTAATAAATATTAATTGATAACAGGAGAATTAACAAAATCTTGAAATAATTAATTCCAAAGTATTTTTAAACATATATATATATATATATACCTTTGAACCAGGACTATCTTTAGCATTAGATTTGGGAGAACATGATGAGAGTGTTCTTTGAGCAGGCACCACCTGAGATGGAACCGGAGCAGATGTGGTGCGGCGGAGAGGCGACGGCGGAAGTGGGGGCAGAGGTGATGAAATTGTACGGCGGAGAGGCGGGTTGTCGGCGGAGGGAGAAAAGAGTTTTTTGTGAATTTTGGAAGGTGATAAAGAATTAGAGGGTGAGCTTCTTTTCTTGGAGGCACGAACAGGGGATGATACAGGGGAATGTGCGGCGGCGGAGAGCTTGGCGAGAAGTCGAGCAGGATCAAAGACGCTATCTTTTTCTTGGAGGATTAATTGTTCTTGATTGGCCATTTTCCTCCTCCTTTCTGTTTCAGTGTAACTGTATTACGAAATGTGAACTGTCTGAGCTAATTAATATGGGGAATTTATTTGGATTTTATAGGAAAAAAAAGAATCAGCGCTCATGTTTTTCCTTTTTTTTTCCTGATAAAAAAATAAAAATAAAATAAAAGATCAGTACTATAATTTTATGGGTAATTCTGGACCACCATGGACCAATTTTAATCAGACTTTAATTCTTTCATAAGGAGTTGGGTTGAAATGAAATTTGAAATTATTCAAAATTTACAAATTGATTGGAATCTTGTTTGATTTCATCTTCTCAATTAGCATATTTATGTTTTCTTATAATATATAAAAATATTTTAAAAATATGTATTAAAACAAAATTATAGGTATTATACATTGTTTTATTTACTTTAGATGCTTAAATATATACTTCATCAAAAATTATAGGAGACGAATACTTTTTATAAACTACGGACACAAATATTTTTTCATCTTCTAAATGTTTTACAAAAATAGGTATTTAGATGGGATTATTTGAGCTATGAGAATCCATCTAATTGATGTATGTCGTTCATTGCACGTTTTAATCTTCTATTTCGTTTTCTTAGCCTTCTTAACTTTCTCAATGTATTCAACCCTCTATGTACTATTTAACTTTACATATTATATCAAGTCTTTTAACTTATTATGTCTCATAATCTAACTATACCTTATTATTCCTAATTTAACAATACTTCTTAAGTTTTTTTTTTTCCTATTAATCACATAGGGATATTATAATTCAGACAAAAAATTAAGACTTAGTCCATTTTATTTTATAGTTCTTTTTCTAAGGCCGTAGCAAACTAAACTCATTAAATTGTTGGGTAAATCTTACTTTGCACCCTAACCTTTGAATTTTTTCACACTTTTCCTCCTAACCTTTGTGAGTTCCTACTTAACCCCCTAACTATTATAATGTTCCCTCTACCTTTGGACTTTTGCCCGCAAAATCTGTTCAAAGATTGGATGGCGAAGTGCGAAAACATTCAAAGGTTAGATGGGACAAGCTGAGCTGAGCTCTTATAGATCCTGAAGCTTCATTATGATCCTGTATACAATTGAAATTCCTATTTTGCCCTTGAATACGGTGGTCATTTTGGCCTGAAAAATAAGAGAGGGTGCAAAGTGCTAAATCTGAGTTTTGAGGGTGCAAAGTGCCTATTTTCGATATTTCAGAGGTGCAAAGTGCAAAAAAATTTGTTCATCACGATCTTTGTGTGAGAGATGTGGAAGAGATGGGAAAGTTTGAAAATGAAGAAGAAGAATTAGAAAGTTTGGAGTGTGGAGAAGAGAGAGTAAGAGTTGGGAGAATTAATTTGATAATATAGGGAAAATAAGGAGAGTGATTGAGAATGTTTAGGAGAAAATGAAGGGTTTAGTTAATAATGGGATAAAAAAAAATTGAAAAATGGAGGTCATTTAGACCGAACAGACACTTGGACTCAAGAATTTTACATCATGTACTTGTGTTAATTATAAGATTTATCATCAATTTGGCAATACGTGTGACTTCTTTTCCGAGTGCACACATTGGTAAATAAGTTCCCTCAGTTTTGAAGACTAAAGCAAACAATTACAAGCCTTTAATGATAATTCTGAACTTGGATTATCTGTGTGCTCATTCCTCTGATAACATTAGTTAAATGTGTGTGAGAGGAGCAAATTTACTGGTATTTTTTAGGAGAATTCGATCGTGGAAGAAAAAAAACCTCGATTTCAGAAAGTGTATTTTCAATTTTTGGTTAAAATTTACGAAAAGTGTATATGAGAAGCATATGATTTTGAAAAACAAAATTGACAGAAATTTAGTGGATTTCTTCACGAAGATGAGAGAGAATTCATTTCCAATATTTAGCTGATTTTATATGGCAAATAAAAAAGTAATAACTAAGGTAGTTGACTCATTGAATTGGGAAGGATAAAATAGGGAATTACATTTTTTTTCCTCTGGCGTTATGGATTCTGCTCAGGTATATCAACAACTAAAAGTGACTATTATTGAATTTCTTAATCGATATGAAAAGACCAACTGTGTCAATTAATTTGAAACGGAGGGAGTATAAGATAACCTAAAAGTCAACACTAGCAAGCAAGGACCATATGAGTGAGTACAACGTAATCAATATTTCTGCTTCATGATAAAAGTATAAACTATATGCAATATATTTTGTAGAGTTTCTGTGCTACTCCTCTAGTTTCTGATTCAGGTCATGCTATGATTTACAAATATGATTGTGATAGCTTAAATTACGTAACCAATCATTATCCCAATTCTCGCCCTCTCTAATCGTTTGATCTGACGAACCAAACAATTTTCCCTTAATATTGACAGTATAATCTAGGGGCATTGAACAAGGAAGCATAAGAAACAAAAGAATAAATACCCGGAATTATCCTCATAAATATCAAGTTACTTAGACTAACTCGGCTCAAGGACTTCCACCACGAGATGAAGCCTTACTAACCTTCCCAGATTTTCTCTTGGTAGAAACAAGTGGATTATTCTCCTCATCATCAATGACTGATGGTCTATTAATCTCGACGCCTTTGAATACAGGGTGAACATAAGCATCTTGTAGGTAAGCTTTCAAGTTTAAGTTTGGCTCTGTAGCTTTTTCTAATGTGTCCTTCACCATTGCTTCCTGTTCATTCACCATTGTAAAATCATTATATAAATGAATTTCATAAGTTGTTTATTTTTATTTTTTTGAAGAAAAAATTGATAAATTGTCGGCACTAACCTGTAGTGGGAACTTAACAAATGCAGATTCAAATCGACCTTTGCAAAATCGATGAAACCATATGGTCAGGACAGGAAGTACAAGTAACAATGGAGTTGATTGGGCAGCATTCTTTGTGCTCAGAAGTCCCAGCAGCAATAATTGTGATATAATTAGACCTATGATTACACGGCGGTGCACATCTGGCCAAAATGTAGCTGCACTCTCATACTTTTGATCATATACATTGATGATCTAGAAATAAGAACCAAAGTGTAATCTGATTACTTTCTGAATCTGATATAACAATCAAATCCCATAAATAGGAACATACCTGATGGCGGAAAACAACATAGGCAAAGGCGAAGAAGACAATGATGAAAGGTAATATAAAAGGTGTGACCACTGCGTATACTAGTCCCAACATAAAGTATAGTTGTATACGAGGTTCTGATGTGGGGAAGGCTATACAGCCAGGATCCATTGCTTGTTCCCTGTCTTTTTCTGTTTTAACCAAGAATGTATTCTTGAGGTGGTATATAATTAAAGGAACCAATCGCAGAATCTCTGCAGCAATCCCAGCCCAACCATCAACCATAATATAAGTAATGAAGAATGTGGCTTTCATTGGAATTGCAACACCAACTGTTCTTGGAATCCTACAAGGTAGCAGAAACTTAAATGATCACTTTTATTGAATTCTTACTATTTGGATCAACAAAAAAGAAAGAGCGCAAAAATATAACATACTCTGAAGGGGACTGATTAAGAAACTTTTGAAGCTGCTGAAATGCTGCACCTGTGATGATACTTCCAAAGAAGACATTAACAATTAAAAACAAATGATACTTTCCGGCTGATCTTCTGTCCAGAGATGAAAGAGAAGTATGCCCTTCGACTTTAGACATTGTCATAAGAATTGTTGGAAGGAATGCCAGAAATATCTTCAGTACAATTCCAGGGAGAAAACCTTGAACTATAGACTTGACACTTTCCCTGAAATAGAAACACTTAATCATCAATCCATGATCGAGAAAATAATGTAAAAAGAATAAAAACAAGATTGAAAGATATGATCTTACTTTTCAATCAGTGTCTTGAGGAATGGGAAGACCTTTTTAATGCCATCAATGCTTGCCAAGGACTGTACAAATGCTATAGGGATCATGAAAAAGAATGTCAGGAAAAACATAGCAGCAGCCATCAGCAGTTTTTTGACAGTGAGTTCAACATATGGTATCGCAAGATTGTTCCAGTAAACATCACGTGGTTCTGGAGCCCATTCTGTGAGCCAAAGAGTTGGATTGCTTGATTGTTGAGTTTGAGCACAAACAGCTGCTCCCCATCTGGATTTAAATGAAACAAATGCTGCAGGAACTATGGCCTTGGGATCGCTCATGACCGTCTCCCTTTCTGCAGCTTCCTTTATTCTCATAAAAAAGAAAGGAATGAAGATAAGCAAGTGATCCAGGTACCCTTAGAAAAAGAAAAAACAGAAGAAGTTTACATGATATGTAGTGTATCAGGCTTACTTCTTTACTTATCTTCTCGATTTCTTCTGTATAGTAATCAATGGCATCCACATTTTTTCCCCAAAGGCCCCAAAAACCTGTCTATACACTTTAAAAAAAATGAGATGACAAACTCCACATTACTATAGATGAAGCTTTGAAGTGCAAGGGAAAATACCTTTGTTCTTGGTCTCTTTTTAGGGTTTCTTTCAAATCGAGTTTGGTAGTAAGTGAGCCAATTATTCAAGCTCATCTTGTCCTCCACCAATTTCGCAAGCTTGTTTGCATTATATACGACCTGCAACATCAATTTTTAAGGTCATTTTAACCCTTAGTTAATCCTAAATTTCTGAAACTCTTGGAGATAGAAATATCAGGCTTCAGTTTCCAATAAACTACCATTGAAGTAACACAAATTCTGACCTGGTGTGAGAGATAATGATCAGGATGATTTACGCAAAAGAAATGTTCCACATGTTCGCTGACAGATTCATCAGGATCTGAAGGAACATTTCTGACAAGTACCTGAAAAATCAAATGGCGATTTAATAATCTCAGAGATCAAACAGTATTACTTTGTAGAAAGGACATGCCATAAAGTTTACAAGCAAATAACCAGCATATTTTACAAACTCACAGTGAATTGGTCTGGACGTCGCTTTTCAGAAGCTAGGAATTGCAACCTCTTGTTAGTTATGATCTGGTATTCTTTGTAAAGAACATAGCATGTCCAAAATGTGAATACATATGCCATTATTATGTGTGCCACAAGCCTGAAGGAAAGATAATAAACCATTAGCTTCTAAGAAGCTGCACAAAAAGAATAACGCTCAAACCAAGATTACATTAAGAAACCAACAAATTCCCTTTTACACTAGTAAAATTAGAGAAACACAGCAACAAAAATAAATCATATTGACAACTATTTTTCTGGAAGAAAATATAAAGTTTATCTAATCAATTTATAATCTTTGTTTGCCATAGTGAAACGCAACTTAAGAGGTTCTTAATAGTAATAAACAGAGTGTTTCTAAAAAAAATAGTAATAAACAGAGAAAATCAGTAGAAGTTCAAAGTGAGTCCAGTACTCACCTTATAGATCCTGAAGGAACATTGGATATTGAAAGCTTGTCAATATTACTATAGGTTAAATCTTTGATGTCATCTAAAGTTGACCCGGTCCAATTGACAGGTACCAACACGGCAAAAGCAAGTATAGCTATAGGGACAAAGATTTTCAATCTGCATTTTAAGATTTACTATTAGAGTGATACACAAGGACCTGAAAATTTTGGAATAGAATGTTTGAATTTTGACTCACCCCAGAAGGTAAATCCTTACATACACAGCAGAGTCAAGCCCTGCGTGATCTATGAGCTCAGGCTCTGGCATTCTTAATGCTGCAGGCATCCAATTCCAAAATTTCAAATAGGTTCTGAAGTCTAAATTAATGAACTTCTTCATCATAGGCCCAGACCTCCTGGGACTTGCTCTTATACCCTTTTTGTACCATTTTGGGAAGTACACTCTATCATTGAATGGTTGAAGTCGTAAGAATGCAAAGGCCAGAAGGAATGCCAATGCAGATAGAAGATTGATAGAAGCTGATACAGTGATATCTTGAACACTAGCCATACTCTTATGGGAAAATTATATCACCTGCTACTGAAACAAGAAATACGTGAGAAATTTTTCCAATGTCGGATATACTAAGAAAATAAAACAGGGCAAGGTACTAAACTGAGGATCATTAAGAGAACAGATTGGTCATGACAATCAATTAAGACAAATAGAGGACAAACTTATCTCCTAATTATAATCAGTATTATCCATAACGATGTACATATTGTAACAAAAAGCTTCACCAGCACCTGAAACTCTTTACATTTTTTACATATATGTCAAGGGAAAAAAAAAAGAGATATCGATGTCTCTCCCCATTGATTTATTTGATATAGCTGCTTGATGAGAGTGACGCCTTTAACAGAACTATTTCAATGTACATCTTAAATTACAAAAACACCTATAATTTTTCCAGCTGATTTTGGTCCTTAAACTTCACCAAAAATTACCTTAATGATCATACATCAGGTTTCATGCTCTGTACCAACTCCAGCATTAAAGTTAACCTTGAACTCACATAATAAACAATAAATATACACAGACCTAGTGCTATGAACCTAGTTATACAGCACGCCTCATATAAGAAAAGATAAAACACACTGTAAAAAAACATTCTCCATCTCACTATATACATAAATTTGAACAAACAGCATTAGGCATGACATTTTTTCACATTCATATTCGGATTGGTATCTCGCTTTACACCAGGTAAATGAAAGAAAATAAAAGCGTTGATGCCAAAAACATGTCTTCAAGGATTTTCAAAATAAATAAATAAATAAAATTACTAATCCAAAAATATTGAAAACTAACCAAGACAAAAACGAATGGAACGAACCAGCAAAACTGAAATTTTCGAATGGCGCAAAATGAGAAAATTGTACCGAACCCCTTGCCTGTTGATTAGAATTTGAGAGATAGGAAAAAAGAGATGAAATTAGGGTTTTTTGGGATAAGAATTTGGGGGAACTGGCGGAGGCGGCAAGGAGCTTCGGGACGGCCAAATGGTTATTGGTTTGCGAATATCTTGTTTGTTCACAGTTTTTATTAACGTTATACAGCCGTACAGATGGGACAAAAAAAATTTGAATTCATAAATGACGGCATTGCCCCTTTACTTGGATTTAATTCTTACGTGCGGGCAACTTATATATGGGAGATAAGCCAATGTTACGCTATATCACTACAATACATTAACGAATATGTTATTTTATATTCCCTTATTCCCAATATTTTTGTTTACTTTTGGAGTGGAGTTTTATTTATGCCCTAAAGAATTAAAACTCTAGATATTTTTATACCCTTGTTTTTTAAATAATATTGTAGATGCCAAATTAATATTTTTATTTTTATAAATAGGATCTTGTACATGTATTAGGGACATCAAAAAATGAAATAAGAAAGGACAAATCTCAAATGGAGCAAAAATTATCAAAAGAAAGTGAAGTCTATTTTTATAAATAGGATCTTGTTTAAGGAGCAAAAATTATCAAAAAAAAAGTAAAGTCTATTTTTATAAATAGAATCTTGTTTAAGGGACATCCTGAAAATGAAATAAGAACAAAAAGGACAAATGGAGCATAATTATAAGAAGAAAACTAAAGAAGTCTATTTTTATAAATATGATCTTGTTTTTAGGACATCCAAAAATGAAATAATAACAAATGGAGCATATTCAAATAAAAAACAATCTATTTTTATGAATAGAATTTTGTTTTAGGGATACCATAAATTGAAATAAGAGTAAAAATATGATAGAAGGAGTAATTTTTTTTCTTTTTTTGATAATTATGACATTCCAAGATTACACTTTCAATGTAGGTTTTTAATATATATTCTCTATTTTATCCCTTTTTAATTTGATTTAGGGTGCGTTTGGCCTAGCGATTCAAAAATAAGTTATAGGAGAATTAATTTTATTAAAATGGATTCTTGCAATAATTAATTATGATAGAATTCAATTATAAAATAATTGCTTTTGGATAATAGCTTTTGCAAAAGTTACACTTTAGTAGCTTTTAAAATAAATTGATTTTTAGCTTCTAAAGATCTAAAAAATGATTATGATATTGGGGGCCAAACACCAGTAAAATCATGATTGACTAAAAACAATTTCTATAATTGGGGCTAAACACTTCAAAAATCACAATGGAGATCTAGAAATGCTTTTAAGAACTCCCACCGCTGGACCAAACTCACCCTTACTCATTTGACTAAACGGGTCAACCCATTTATATATTCAAAAGCAATACAAATTAAATACATTCTAATATCAGAATTAAGTACCAAATGAAAACCAAAAACTATCAAACATTGCAATAATAAATTAATATAAAAAAGACATATATTAGTATTTTATAAATACACAATAATGAATAAAATATAAAACAAACAAAACTATAAAGACATACAACAAAATGAAAATTAACGTAATCCATTGACTTAAACCTTAAAGTTAAAATATTTTTAAAAGCCCAGCCTTGTTAACTTAAACCTTCAAATTAAAATTCAAATAAAAAGCCCTACTCTAATAGCATGGTTGTTTGAACACCATAAAAGGAAAGGACAATTTTGTACTAATATATGAAAATTAACCGAACTTTAATTGTATTGTAATTTATCGAAAGGGCCAAAGTGTTGTAATGTAAACTTTAGGGACGAATTAATATTGCCCCTATACTTTAAAATTGGAAATTGCTTTTATTATATGGTCCAATAAAAAATTGGCATTTCATCAGGAAAACTAATTTGCTATTATTTGGTAAAGGATTGTCAGTGTTTTTATTAAATTAAAATTTAATCTTGAATGAAGTCCACAAGTTAGGGTTAGACAAGGTAGCATCACATGGACAACATGGTATATGTAATGATTCAATTTCTTGAAGTTATAACAACTCTGGATGAACTTAGCTTACTTGAAGGATTAGTAAAGTGCACAATGCCCAAATAAATTTCACAAAACAAAAGGAATAATGTTTTCATTAGGTCGTGTTTGCTATAACTTATTCTGCAATAAGTAGCTTAATTTTTTTAAAAAAATTAGAGTTTAATTTGTCAACTTATGCTTAGGCCATGTTCGAAATAAGTAAAAATGAGTAAATAATGATAAGCATGTCAAAGACCTGCTTATGCCAAAAAGTATATTTTAAGTTGCTTGTTTTAGCGATTTGCAGAAATAACTTGCTTATTGTCACTTTTTACTTTAAGTTAAACAAAGCAAGAAAATTTTCTCAAAAAAAAAAAAAAAGAAAAGAAAAAAACAAAGCAAGAAAATAAGCTCCAGCAAACACCATCTTAGTCTTGTCATTTGTGTATACATTTTCTTTTCTTTTGATATACTAGAAAGGAAAACCATAAATTAAAACAATGAGAATTAATCTTGAGTGAAGCGGTGATTATGTTATCAAGATATATAAAAATTTATTTGATTATTAGTAAAGTGCAAAGATACTTAATTAGCAAATATAAATAATACCAAATTAATAAGACTAGTACTAAATTAGTAGAAAAAACACTAATACTTTTGGTGAAAATCGATTTAAAATCTGTAAAATCTTGGGGCTTCAACTTTATCACAAGAACAAGGACCTTAAAATAAAGAACTATGAGAATTTGTTGTGCGGTCATCTTAGACTAGTGTAATAAGTTACAAAAATAACTCGAAATTTGACCAAGTTACAAAGATTCTCTATTAATCATTTAACTTTGACAGAGACACGGAAATTGAATACTTGTAGTTCTGAAATTCAATTTACATCATTTATGTTTTAAGTTGCTGCAACTTTAGTCCTTTTACCAGTAATTTTAGTCATAAATTAATTCGCCGAAATTAAAATTAGTGTCCCTAAATTTTCACATAAGTAAACAAATTGAGGCATTATAACATCCTTGCCCTAACAATTAGTAGGTAGGGAAAGAAATGAAGGAAAATAAGGTATTATTTTTCCTTCAATTTTAAGCTAATTTGACAAGGTGACATGGTGGATTACAGCCGGATGGCAGCCAGAGGGACAAAAACCTTCTAATTTATTTGATTGCATAGCAATTTAAGGACACTAATTTAAATTTCAACGAATTTAGGACTAAAATTGTGGGTAAGAGGACTAAAATTGCAGCACCTTAAAACATAGAGGATACAAATTGCTTGCCGGAACTACATGTGTCTCATTTTCACGTCTCTACAAAAATTAAAGGACTAAAATTACTTTTTTTGCCTACAAATATGCTGCTAAAACTAATGGACGTACAATTAAAGTCCCAACACAATTAATGAAAAAGTCATATTTGTCCCAAGAAATTTTTTGCTTGGAAATGTGTTTTTTTAATCGAATCCACAAAAATATGATTTACTATTGAACACTAAGGGTTTGTTTGGAAGGGTTCTGGCCCGATCTTGCGGATCTAATGAAATTGAGTCGGAATTCTTCTAAATAGAGTTTGACAAAGCACATGAAACTCAACACAAAACAATTCACAAACTCATACCCAAAGTCTTGAAACCTATAAAATCTTGATTTGACATTTATCACATATTTTTCCCCCCCAAACTCTATAAAAAAGACATTGATTTAAAACATATCATCTACTTTTTTCCACAAACCACAACATCAAAACTGAATCCAAGTGAGGTTTCAACTTTTTCAAAACCACAAAACTCAAAATATTCTAAACCTAACCAAATGGAGTTTCAAAAGTTTTAACCGAAATCAAAACCTGCAAAACCGAGCCAAAACCCATCCAAATAGGGCCTAAGGGTGTACATGGTGCAATTGGACGGAATATTTAACAAAATTAGTACTGTGTGAATTAGTATGATTTCTAAACATCAATACCCAATAAGATTTTTCAAATTTATAACATTGCACTCAATATGGTAAGGTCATGGTACGATTTTATGGTTTTTATAACAATTTTTTTCTAATCTCTTTGATATCTAATAATTGGAAGATGTTTCAATGGAACAACTTGGTAATTTTTAATTTAGCCCCTTTGCAAAGTTAGTCTCTTAATTCAGACGAAGGACAAACATATTTTATCATATTTTTTCTTCTGATTTTGTTTATTTATAATAGTAGTAATTAGTTTGTCTTTTATGTTTTTTCTTTTCTTTTATTCGAATAAAAATTATAACTGTTTTAAAATATCAAATACTCGTAAAGATAACATAAAATAATATTAACGACACGTTCAATGAGAGATACAAAGTAGCGGACTCAGGTTCGAATCCCTGTTGGGAGAGGTACCCACATATATGCCCAATCCGCCTCGAAAGGGATTAAACCCTTGGAAAATCGGAAAAGAAATGTCTATAATTGAGAATTTTGATAATGATGATATCTCATTATCTCATTAGATGCCTTCTACTAGAGTAATATTTTTGGATAGCAAAATATTGTATCAGGTTGTTAATGGATATTTGATGTCCCACTCTAATACTCCTTGTTACAGTTGCTCTTAGAATTTGATAGATACTAAAAGTATTGTAGGCTATAATTACACAAAACGCGAAAATTATAAGTCTTTTATGGATTGATTTGAACCAGGTTTCGTTCCACTTAACATAGACAAAATCGATGTATATTTAGTCTTACTTAGATTTGGTAAAGTCTTGACTCATATCTTCAGCTCCCACACCTCCTCAAACCTACACCAAACTAACACAATATAATAATATCATATCTCAAATTTTATAAAAGTTATTTTTTTAATTTGATATATACCACCTTACCTTTTTCTCAAAACGTAACGCTATAGTTCAATTCAAATTATATCTCAAATTTTTTAATTTGACATATACCACCTTACCTTTTTAATTTCAATATCTGAACTTACTGTTGTGAATCACCAATCTATGCAGTCTTGTTTTCATGTCAGCCAATTTAAGAAGCTTAGTGGAAAAATGATACATGAAATTTATGAATAGATTTCCCCAGTTTCAAAGTAAAGTCATTTTCAAAATCCATCCAGGCTGGTTTGACAAGGGATTTCAAATTCATCCAGCCCAAATTCATCCATCTAAATGAGACCTAAAAATCATTTTTTTAATTTGATACGTACTACCTTACCTTTTTCTCAAAAGATAACATTATAATTCACTTCAAATTATATCTCAGATTTTTAAAATTCAACCATTTGAACTCACTCAAAATTAAGTCACAAAGTTCCGTTATTTTTGGGAAACCAAACCAATCTATGAATGGAGCCCAAACGTGAAGAAAGAAAAATTAAAAGTGGGGATTCAGTTGATGCGTTGCTTGAACACGGACCACTACCTTATAAAATTATGTCCTTTCTATAAGTGAAAAGTTAATCATTCAGCCTTTAATGAGGCAGACCCATTTCAGGTAAATATAGCATATAAATTTCAAGGAAACCCAAATGCCAATAAGACATTTCCAATGGTAGGGGCAGGGCAGTGTTCTGGAGCCCCTAGTCTTGCCTGGTCGTCTTTAATGGCAAGGTTTCGAGCCCAATTTTTCTAATTTTTCTTCTTCTCCATTTTCACACTTCACTATTATAATAATAGTTTTAATTTTGTTTTTAATATTAATATTAATAATAATAGAATGATAATAATAACTATAATAATAATATTTAAATATTTAAATCAAAGAGAGTTGGTAATAATAAAATGAAAATTGATTCAAAACACGAGCTACAATATTAAATAAACGGCACACACAAAAACGAGAAGGAAATTAAATTGTTTGTCTAAGTTATTAATTATTATTTCAATTAATTCGATATTTTTATAAATATATAGCCACCAATATTGTAATTAAATTATTTAATTTTTAATTACAATAAAATAAATTTGATAAGTATAAAAATTCATTCGGGTCTTTGCGGAATTATATTCTACTCCGTTAATAGATTAAAACGGTATATGATATGTCCAAATCGGAGTTCGGGTGAATGATAAATTGATTCTCAAAGGTCACAATTTGAAATGGAAAAAGAAATAGAAGTGGTTTTATCCCATATTGCAAATCATGGATCAAAATTTACTTCGGACCTTGAAGACTTGTGCGAGCCTGTGACCTGCAGACACGAATGCAGTCCAATTCTCTAGCTTTAAGGGTTAATTTAAATTAGTCACAATCTTCTAATATTTAAGGGTGATTTACACTCAGATCCCCTGAGGTTTATCGTAATTACAGGGTTTTTTTTCTAAATATTTTCACAAATTGTAGGGGGGTCCTTGTAAGGATTATTGAACCATATGAGATCTTTTTGTAATTTCTAAAACGTCAGGGGGTCTAAGTTTAAATCACCCAAGTTTTAATTGAAAGGTAAGTGGTGTCAAAATGACCACAAGCAATATTCTTGGTTCGACAAAAAATTCCTCTAACTCAATTTCAATTTCATAGTTTCAATCCAATTAGATTAGATCAAAATTGCATATGCCAAATTCATATCTTATTAAATAAAAAACGAATTCCATAAATTCGTAATATCATACATTGAATTGAACTAGCTCAACATTAACATAATTCAATTCAGTATAGGTCGAACACCCATAACCCAACAAATATTTTCTCGTCTCATTGTTGCCCTTTATCGAATATATAAATTTTATAAATAATTTACGTGTTATCCCAGTATGCATGTCCCCACATTGAGGAGCAGTGTTTGAATTGACACCTGAACTTGAACCTTAAAATAATATTAGACTGAAAACACACTCATCAAAACCCAATTAACTTAACAACATGGTTGAACTTTGTTTATTTTAAAGACGATCGATGTAATGAGACCTGTCGTCTCCACAAAATAACATAATTTGACCTGAATATCTGGAAGACCAAAACTCTTACACCTGGAAATCTAGAACTAACGAAGCATCCTGAAAAAGCGTATATATATCCTAATTAAAAATTAAACCTTTTTCCAATTTGCCACTTCCCTAGATCTTGTCCTATAATATTAAAATATGCCCATGCTCCAACCATGTTACAACACATGAACTACCATCCAACGACAAATCCAAAACAAGTCAGCAAAAGTCAGACTTTATACGTGCCATTAATCAACATTACCAAGTGTATTTCCTAATTAGTAGGTAACACTTAAACTAAATTAACAAACAATTTAAATATTACATTTTCCCGAATTCGCCACGTATATCCCCTCAGATATTTCGAGCCACCCAAATATCTTTCGGTTCACCACGTGTCAACTTAGTCCCAAACGTTGTCGTTGCCTCCTTATTCTACAACAATTTATTCACAAATGAAATCTCAACACGTGGCGAACAACCAATGAGATTCTACCACGTGCAGAATTATTTATGAAACGTCCTTCTCTGTGCAGCATTTGTATATAAACCCCGGCGACAGGCGACACCATTTAAATTTGTCGGATAAAATGAGTGAGACTCCGAGTCCGAGTCAGAAACTGAGGTACACCGGGTCACTCGACCCGGACGATTCGGGTATCCTAAACGAGCGAATATTACTTTTAGTCTTCAAGTCATTAAATTGGGACATCCACACGCTATGCCAAATGGCGTCGGTTAACCACAAGCTCCGCGCGTTAGCTCGACGCGTCTTATGGCGTGAGCTTTGTGTCTACCGCGCGCCGCGTATGATGGCGACGTTAACTGAAGGGGGCGCGTCCAACGCACGCATCATAGGCGGGTGGCAATTTTTAGCAAAACTCTTATTCTTCTGCGGCGGGTGTGAGTCGACTCGGAATTTCAAACTGAGTCAACCCTCCCCGGGCCACTTCGTCAAATCGACCCGATTCTCGAAAACTTCGGGTCGGAGCTTTTTGACGAAGAAGTGTAGGGGTGATGTATTGTTCGTGACCGACCCGTGCGAGCACCCGACTGGGGAGAAGCAAGACGACGTCGGAATATACCGAGGGGTATTTCGGGGATTTATGAAGTCGAGGACGAGGGACTGTTTGATAAGAAAGCAGGTGGAATTTGAAGCGGAGGTGAGGTGTCCGTACTGTGGGGCCCGCGTGTGGAGTATGACGGAGGCTCGGCTTATTCCGAGGAAGATCGCGGCTCGGCGGCTCGGCTCGAGTGATGATGCGCTGGATTATTTTGTTTGTTTGAATGGGCATTTACACGGTATGTGTTGGTTAGTTCATCTTTCATCTAACGACGAAGAAGCAGATGAAGATGAAGATGAAGATGAAGATGATGATAAAGATGGTGGTGGTAGTAGCGATGATGATGATGATAATGTTGAGGACGTTGGGCCCTCTAATTATCAAAATCAATTAGATAATGGTTATGTATAACTGTTATAATGCTTCTCAAATACTTGAATCCGATTTGATTCGAGACGAATTTTGTTCAATGAGTTAACATTTTTTTATCATCTAGTTTAAATTATCAAGAGTTGCATGAGAGATAAAATTGAAGTGTTAATTTAATGACCAGATATTTTTTGTTGGGTCATGTTATTTTGAAGCCGGGTCGGATGAGAGTGATTGAAGGCATAGTCTAGAAGATTAAGTTATTTTGTTTTGATTTTATGTTAGTTTTTGAACTCTTTTGTGTGTGGGTTTTTGTTATTTAAATGTGTTGCATGCACATGCAGCATTTTTCGTGTTGTAATTTCCTTTTTGTTCTTGAAAAGCTTTGATTTCTAAGTTGTCATTTAATCCCCAGTGTATTTTATCTATGTGTGTTTACTATCAAAGATTATAACTTTTCATCAATTTTGTTTACATGGATTGGTGAGATTTTTGACGCTCTAGGGAAATTCTTATTCACATTGGGTTTGGCGGAACCCAAAGTAATTATATGGCAAGTGCAATACACTTGCTTTGATATTGGATGTAACTTTCAAGAGAGTGACCAATCACAAATCAAGTGCAATACACTTACTTGGTGGTTGAATGGATTTGACCAAGCCAGACCAGGACAATAATTTTTTTAATTTCTGATATAATTTTTAAAAGTTTGGTAGTTCAATTCAATACTCCATCCGTCCCATTATTTTTACTCCATTAGCTACAGTACCCGATCAAACTTTTATAGCTTGTTTGGTTGTAAGGAAAGTGAGGGAAAATTGTAGGAAAATGAAAAAGAAAGGAAAGGAAAGGAAAGGAAAAGGAAAAGAAAGTCATTTTCCTCTACATGTTTGGTTGTCAGGAAAACTATTTTCTTACAGATGTTTGGTTGTTAAGAAAGTTTAGAAAAAAAAGTAATATTTTTGACAAATATCTCCGTTTAATTATACATAATTTCAAAATTGTAAAATGTATTAAAAGTGATTGCAAAATAAAAATTATCAAATTATCTATAGAAATATAAAGTACATCTATATATACGTTTATATAAGATTTATATGCAGACAAAAACACACACACATACATATATATACATTAATTTTTATCTATACATATGATTAAATAATTAACTTTTTCTTTGGTTGGGATTTATGTAAAATTTAGTTGATATCGTCTTTTGCTATTTGTATTTTTCGAGTTTCAAGATAAGCATTACATTTTCTTTGGGTGTATTTGCCATATTTTGTGGGGGTATAATTGCTATTATGACTTGAGAGAGTATTTTTTGTTAATAATAAATAAGCACAAAGGGGGTTTTCGTAAAAAAATCACAAAGGGAGGTTTTGATAGTTGAACAAAGTACAAGGGGTGTTTTGCAATTTACTCTAAAATTTTCCCAAGATTTTCCCAGGATTTTCCCATCAAATTGATGGGGAAATTGTTTCTTCACAAATTTTTCCTGCAGGAAAGTTGAAGGAAAATAGTAACTTCTTTTCCTGCTATCCAAACAACAAGTGGGAGAAAAAAACTGACTTTCCTTTACTTTCCCGACAACCAAACAATACATTAAGTGACTTATTATGTTAAATTATTCATATTTATGGTGTATTAATCCTTTTAAATATTAATATATATGATGTCATATGATATTATCAACTTATTAGTGAAATATATTAATTAAATTATTTATTATAATTTTTTATAAATTTAGTCGAGTTGACCCCAACTGTATCAAAGAATAAAGAAAAATGAGCCAAAATGAAGTATATGAATCGTAAATCTTACATTTATGGAAAAACATGACATCGAATTATGTTGTCCTCTCAATTAACGAATCCCACATGTTTCCTGACTATTAAACGGAATCATCCTCAATTTAAATGCTTTTATTTTATGAGATGATGCACTCATGATCACTACATTCTTAATTTGCCTTGAATTGGTAAAAAGATGATAAATAATTGATTAAAATTGTTATGGGGCTGCTTTTTGGCGTTTGGTTTTCCTCAATCTGCCATACCTGAATTTGTCTCTCCTGGTTGAATGATTAACTTTCCAATTATGGAAAAGACAGAATTATATATGGCAATGGTCCATGTTCCGACACGCATGAACTGAAACACACTTTTTTATCCTCTTACTTAATTCAACCTTCTGGTCTATGTGTTGGTGTTGACTCGTTCGTTTAATTTTTGTTCTTAAAAAATGATTTGGGTGACTTTATTTGAATTTTAAAATGTAATTTGAATTAACTTTTAATATTTGATCTTGTCCGGCTATAAAATCCAGAATATTAGAATTCACCACATGGATTGGGCTAAGTCCATTCACATGGCTTGGGCCTAACTCAACTTCAAAAGCTAGATTATAAGGTGAAGATTGCCCAAGACCTTATAGAGTGAACTTAACTATGATTTTCAACCAATGTGAGACATTTAGTCTCAATACTCCCCCTTCACGTGTGGGCGGGCTGAATGTGTGGGAGAAACAAGCCCAACACGTGACATATGAAAGCTCAACCTTGTGAATTTGCGACATGTGGGTGAAGACCCAACACACGAATAAAGACACTCTGGGCCTTTGTTAACCGGAGGAATAATGACACTCCAAGCCTTGAATAACTGGAGGAATAACGACAACCCAGTTCTTTGTTATCTGGATGAATTGTGTGGGTAGATATTGAAGCCCATCATGCGTAAAAGGAGGAGCCCATCACGGAAGGAGGTGGCACATTGTAACCCGGGGCTCTTATACCATATTAGAATTCACAACATGGATTGGGCTAAGTCCATTCACATGGCTTGGGTCTAACTCAACCTCAAAAGCTAGTCTATAAGGTGAGGATTGCCCAATACCTTATAAATTGGACTTAACTATGATTTTCAACCAAATGTGAGACATTTAGTCTCAATGCAGAGATAACTTTTAGAACTTGTACATTTTAGTTCAATCAAGATTCTTAGCTTTTACCATAACTTGAACTTCAATAGGATTTTTGACATAATTTAATTTAATTGTAAAGTTTGTAATTAGGATTTTGCAAAAGAACTAGAATATTACAATAAACTCTCGAAGTTTGGTCAAATTGTCAAAATTAATCCACTTGAGTTGTCAAATATTACAAGAACCACTTCATCACTTTTATCCAATATTACAAGTTTTATATTTTTTCAATTGATGTTATTTTCCATTCTAAAATAGTGAGTTAGGTTTACTGATGGATAAAAGAAGTCCCTATTCGCATCCTAACATGAACTTAGAGGACATGAAAAGAATTAAGACTTCCATCTTGATTCGAACTTCATGATAGGATGCTTAGTTTTCTTTTACTTTATGCTTTTTCCTATTTTTTTAGGATCTTATCTCAAATTCTATATCAAATTTTACGCTAATTGATATTTACAATTATTATCTATAAAATTTGAACTCGCTAACCGACAGTTACTGTAGTTTGTGTCAGATTAGCTTGTTATTGATATAGAAGCCATCCATATTCTCGCGGGTAAACGGCCAAGGACGACATTCATGGGCTCGTAGACTCGCGAGTTACCCATGGCATTGCCCTAGTGAGGTCGAACACAGATATTGAGGTCTTGAAGACAATTTTTTCTTTAACAAACTCCCTGATGAGAATCACCAAGAACATGTACAAGCTAAGGATTCATTGTGTGTTCCAATTGACCAGTTACAAGGGCAAGATCCAAAAAGCTTAAGGAAGCATTTAACGGGCTTATTCAAGAGATATATGTTGATTCTAACATGCATAAGTTTGACCCAAAAGAAGATGGATTTTTTTGAATTTAATCCAAGCAATAAAAATTCATGACTTTTGGAATTCATTGAAGTTACTTACATAGACTAAGTGTTTTGGGGTGATAAGATTTAATTAGCATTTATTTTCAGCAAATTATATTATATTTAAGTCCATATTTATAGTAGTCAAGACTTTTCATATTTCTAAATGTAATGGGAGGGTATCTAGGCATGTTTTTGTATCCCAACACCAAGAAAAACATGTTAACTTTAATTTCTATGGTTGAAGACTTGTTCCAACCCTATATATAAGCGATATTGCTGAATGTAATGTATCAATCAATTTGGCTGAAATATAAAGTGAGTTTTTACTCCTCTTGGTTCTTCATTGAACTTTCGAACTTATCAAGGACTCTCCTTGTGGCATTCAAACTTGAATACTTGTGGTTTGCGATTCTTTATAATCGTTTGGGCCCCAAGTTCACTATAAATTTGGAATACTTCTGGTTTGTGATTCCTTATAATCATTGGGTCACAAGTTCACTATCACTTTCAATCTGAATTTTAGCGTTCTTGGATGAAATTCAATCTTTGAGGTTCGCATCACTCCCTTTTTACATTGAAGGATAAGCAATGCATGGTAAGAGAATTACAACAACCAATATATTTCCGTATAAAGAGGAAATTTGGAATCTCCTCGTTCACCCTTCACCAAGTATGAACCTAAGAACCTAATGCAAATTTACATAACCTACTTTCATATTTTTTACCTCAGAATTTCAGAATTCATTACTGACTTAGGCATCAGAGGAAAATCAGTTGCGCAACCTCAACTAGGTTTTTTTTTTCTTTTTTCTTTTTTTGTAGGAATTGACGTACATGTTATTCATTTATGAAGAGCATCGGGAGGATCCTACCTAGATTCGCATCCAAAGGTTTATCTGCATTTACTAAAATAACATTTTTATCATTAATTAGGAAAACATTTTATTGAATTAGGATATCAATATTTGAATATAAGAAAAATATGTACTTTGAGTGATAAAGTATTTGATGGTGTCCCAGAAATTCGAGTTTTCATCTTACTGGATACTCTGATTCAGGTCTTATACATATCAATTAATAGGAAGTAAATGAGTTTCTTGGATGAGCAATAAACAAGCCTCGATATCAATTTCAACAACTGAAGCAAATTACATAGCTTCTGGAGCATGATGTGCCCATATTTCATGGTTGAAACATCAACTGGAGGATTAGAACATATAAATGTCACTGAAATTTCTATCTTTTGTGACAACATAAGTGTTATATCTCTATCTTAAAATTCTATCATTGATCAACAAAAACCAAGGCAAACAAATGAATACACTATTCAGAAACTACTCAACAACAAACAACTAAGTTTCTAGATTTAAAATTCATTGACTTTGTTATTTAAGTTTTAAAATCAGTTTTGATAATTATTGTCGCATATAACGGATTGATAGAGTAACTACAATTATTTTTTCAAACAAGACACACAAACTCATAAAATCAAAATTTTCATTCATAAATTTAAAATAAACAGAAGATACAGGACTAAGTTTAGAAGGAAATTAACAATTGATCCTATCTAAACCACTCATCATGTGGGTCTTCTGCTGATGGATGGTCATCATCATCATATATAGGAATCACCCTTGGGAGGGCTATCGTTTTGATCCTTGATAACTCTCAAATATGAGTTATATTAGCGCATTTTCTAGGCTTTACTTGAATCTTTTTATGAAGGCTTGGGTTTGATTCGAGTCATTTTATGTCTGTTTTCATATCTGAATAGTTTGAGTCTTGAGTGAATTGTTTTGATGTATTTTCCCGAGTATGCAGACTTATTTTAGGTATAATTATGAAGGCAAAAAGATTGCATATGTTACATGCCTTGATGGAAGTACATAAGAGGAAAACAACAGAAACTGGCATTGCGCTGCCACCACCATAGATGACCGCCACGACAAAAGAAGGCCAATTCCAGAGTTTTTGTTGCCGCCACCATAAGCGACCGCCGTGGCGGAACAACTCCTGCTGAAGCCACAAGTAGTGACTGCCATGGCGGTCAGGGCTTGAAGACGCAGGAATCTGGAAGTTTTCGAGTCCAGTTTGTTCTGTTCGAGTCTTACTAGGTTTATGGGTGATCAACCTATTCCTATACTTATAAATAGGCTTGAAAATCAACATAGAAGACACAACTCTCACAACTATTCCAATTCACAAGGCTTTTAATCTCAAGTCTCCAATTTACTTTTCCATTAGCATAAATACCAAGATTAACAATTCTGAAGAACTTTTCGAAGTCTAACAAGCGGAGGAAAGTTATAGCTATAAGAAGACATACACGTAGAGGAGTATTAAATTTATAGTTTTCTTAATTCTTGTATTTATTTAGATATGAAAAATTATAGATTTCCTGTTTTTGTTATTTTTGTTGTGAGTAACTAATCTAGTCGTCAAGGCTAGATACAACGAAGTTTAACTCCATGTTTTGATTTAATTCTTTTTTTACATGTAATATTTATGTTTGGCATAACATGTCTGATTCCTTAAACTTGTCGTTTCTATTGCAGTTTATGCGTGAATACCATCTTCGCCATATATGGTGTAGGGATGTATAGGTGTAGGTTATTGTTATTTCAAGTGGTTTGCGGTATAGTCTTGAGGACTAGGTACGGTCTGGATAGATTTATTCAACGATCCCCATACCCGTTTATGTTAGGATTTAGTCATCCTTAGTTATATCTCCTAGAAAGTGTAGCAGTGGATACGTACACCAACTGAAGTTTTTTTATCTGAGATTAGATTGTCGAGTGTCTAACGAGGTAGTTACATTAATTGAATCCTTGGGTAGCATAATTAGGATAATTGGATGAATTAAATCAACATAGATTTGGACTCTATGCCTTAGTGTGTATATCTGTTTTTGGTTCTATCTAATTTTAGTATTTATTTATTTATTTACTTTAGTTAATTGGGTTAATTACAACTTCATCAATTGAATAATCTTTGCTACTTTATTCTCCTTAGATTAGTTAATTATTTTACATGCCTAGATTACTGCTTTGAGAATTCTTTGTGGGTTCTAAATCCGACATTTGATGTACGATACTTGCACTTGCATTAATTGCGAAGTTACGGAGACAACAATCCCCCTCAGACTAGGAGGAGGAATTTGTAGAAAGAGTTCTAGAGCCTAAGCCCCTTAACTTCCTCTATAAAAAATTCCATCCTTATCAGAAGGGACGGGTGAATCTTTGGACTCATCATTAGAACTCTCATCAGAGCTCTTCTTGGAAGATCCATTAGAAGGATTTTCAAGGTCTTTTGGGTCCTCTGGATCATCATCTCGATCCTCCGGGTCTTCTGGAGGATAGAAGGCAAGCCAACACCCTGCAGAGCGAACATACGTTTCGCTATGCTAGCAACCTCTTCTCATACCCAACAGACACCTGAGAACAGATCCCATAATAAGATTTTTGGGTGATGGTTGAAACACGGTCATCCATTTTGGCCACCACCACCCTCTCAGAAAATACTTTCTCTATAAGCATCTTCTTTGGTGGCAACCTGGACCTTTGCAGCGATCAAATTATGATGAGAGGCTATTACTAATTGAGTTGAACTTTGAAGTTTGGAACTTGGAGAAGAATGAGGCTGTTGTTTTTTAATGGAATGCTCAGAAGGTTTACGCTTTCAAAAATCCGAATTGGCGCTATTTATATAAAATATGTGACTAGAGATTATAAGCCTATGAGCAGCCGGAATGATTAAAGTAACCCTAAGACAATGAATCGTTAGTAAACCGGCTAATAAAGGGTCTTACAAATCCTTTATTGGCCACGACAAAAGACGTGCCTATAACTATCATGCGTGATATCATCGTGGTCGCGGAACTTTGCAAATGTATGCAATTTCAAATACAAGGTCACATCAATTCCTTCCATAATTATCCACGAGGAGGGTCTCGCTTCATGCGAAACTTAGTCTTCAAGTGACGAAAATGGATGAGCATAGTTGACCTACTAGCCATGCGATCCCGTCCAAACTTGAAAACTTTTGGGGGGACTGTTGTTATAGGGCCTGGCTATGGGCTACATGCAACCCACATGGAAGATCCGACCCAATGGATCCTTATAGCGAGAACCACATGCTTTCGTACTATCACCCAAAGGCACGGGTCCGCTACTATGTAAGGCAAGGCTTTAATCATGTCAAGTCCAACGAAGCTTAACAACGAACTGTGAGCAGCTAAACCAAATCATGGGAAAATACACCCAATCAAACTCCTCCACTTATTTGGGAAACATGGGCACAATTATAATAATTTTCCCCATGCATGTAAATCACGTCCCCATAACTAGGGATCTATGATACATGAATATTTCAAAAAATTATAAAATGCAGTGTCGGATACTTCTCGAATACGATACTCGTGGGATACATATCAGACACTCCACGTGACATGTCGATAAATCTAATTAAGAAGAAAAATTACACACACGTGTCAGATACTTTTTAGGCGTGTCCAACACATTTCATATTCTGAATTTTTCTACGTCATCTCAATTGCTAAGAACAATGTAATACGTCGAATCACACTTTGTATTATATACAGCTGCAATACAAGATAATTAGTCTATAACGGGACTTGTTTTATATAACATAATAAAACAATGAACATGATGTATAATTTATTACTTATGAAACTTAACTTGATCTATTTCAATATGTATGAATATATAAATATATTCCTTCATTTATTTCAATATGCATAAATATATAAATATATATATTTTTTGATCCATATCCATGTCGTATTGTATCCTATAAATTTTTAAAATCCGTGTCGCCGTATTCGTACCGTTTCTTGTTTGCGTCGTCATGTCTATATCCGTGCAACATAGCTAGGGATCTTTCTAACAAATAAGATCTCCATAAACCATATATAAATATACTCCATGGTATGTATCCAAAAAACTTAATGCACATTTTCATAACCTACATTCATATTTGGCAAAAAATCAATTTTCATACCATAGAAAGGGTCAAAGTCCATTTTTCATACCAAACAAACGAAAATTATACTGTAGAATAGACGGATGTTTCAAAAAACTATACTTCTGTTAAGTTTTTTAACGGAATTGTAACGTGGACCATTAACTCTAACTGAGTGGGAGAAAAATTCAAGTCCCCAATACGTGTTGTTGACTTATTAAACCCCAAAATTTAGAAATTTTCATTTTGGCTAATTTTAAAAACAGATAATTGCATATTTATCCCAAAAAATTAATAAAATTGTAAAATTGTCCATGAAGTTTAAATATGTATGAAATAATTAAACTAATACAATTGCCAATAAAATATTCACTGTTTTGATAAAATTTTGACCAATTTCACTGATAAAGCCCTTTTTTCATCATTTTCATCGATTTAAATCGTTTTCCACCGATTTAACCATTTTCACCGTGTTTTATCAATCTCTTCATCAATTTCATTGATTTAGCCAGTTTTACACCAATGTTTATCGTTTTTTCTCCAATTTCATCAATTTAGCCTATTTTTTAACCGATTTAACCCATTTTCTCACCGATTCATATATGTAAAATCGTATTTCACAAGTTTAACACACTTTTTCACCGTTTTTATCGATTTTTCACCAATTTCATCGATTTAGACATTTTTTTAATCGATTTAGCCCCCTTTTCACCGTTTCATCTATTTTATCACCAATTTCATCGATGTAGCCCGTTTTTCTTTCATCGACTTAAATCGTTTTTCCACTGATTTAACCATGTTATCCATCTTTTTTTTTATAATTTTTCACCAATTTGGCCCCCTTTTAACCATTTTAGCCCAATTTTTAACTGTTTACATCTACGTTTTCACCAATTTAGCCCCTGTTTTCACCATTTTCATCGTTATTTCACAAATTCCACCTATTTAGCAAGTTTTTGATCGATGAAAACGGTGAAAAATGGTTCAAATCGATGAAAACAGAGAAAAAATGGGCTCTGTCAAACACAGACTAAATTGGTGAAAAATAGATAAAATGATGAAAATGCTAAATCAATGAAAAATGGTTTAAATTGATGGAAATGGTGAAAAAAATGTGTTAAATCGGTAAAAAAAGGGATAATTCAGTGAAATTGGTGAAAAATATCGATGAAAACAGTTATAAAAGGGCTAAATTGGTGACATTTGTGAAAAAAATTGATAAAAAAAGGGGCTACATTAGTGAAAACGGTTTAAGTGAATGAAAGTAGTCAATTGGTAAAAACAGGTTAAACCAATGAAAAGAGTGAAAAAATGGGATAAATCGGTGAAATTAAATACATTTATAAATAAACTTATTAAAATTTAAATTGGTTCTAAAATAAAATATTATTTTTTGGATAAATAGTAATTAATTAATTTTTAGTGGTTCGATATGCAATTTTGGTAAAATTCTAGGTCAAAATCCCCAATTTTAGGTCACGAGGCCCACACGTGATGCCAAATTCGAATCAAAGGTTTATCCCTCATCATATACTAATTTTTTTTTTATCATTAATTTAGAAAAATATTTTATTAAATTAGGATATCAATATTTGAATATAAGAAATTGTACTTTGAGTGATAAAATTGACTTACAAAACTATGAGTATATTTTTATTGGTTTAGATGAATTATTTATAAATAAGATATAAGAAGGACAAAAATGTAGAAATCACTCAACATCATGGACTATATTGACAAATTTGTCAAAGTTTTTTTGGAATTCCAAAATTACCATCCAAAAAATCATGTAAGGATCGCATGTGACGTGGCAATTCACTGGAAATGACTTGAGAGGAATATCGATTTTGTATTGAGCGGCGGAAACGTAAAAAAAAGAATTACATTAAGGATCTAAGTATAACAATGGTCTAGAATAAAGGATGATTTTTGTGATTTAACTTTTTTAGGTTGTACAGACTTATGGTCATATTGTATGCCATCAAAATTAAAGTTTTTAAAATTTGTTATTTTATATTTTCTAAACATAGATGAAAAAATCTCAATTTCGTGATGTTAAATTCTTCCATATACGCATTTATGAATGTTAAAGATTCCCAAAATCTATAACTTTAGAAATTAGTTATTGTTGTAATTTTGTTTTATCTTTTACTTCTGATTTTTTATTAATATTTCCATTCAACCTGTCTAGTATCATGATAATTTATCTGTTTTTCTCTTTAGGTTAGAGAATCATTATGCTAAATTATTAGGGTTAATTACATGGATTTTCCCTGTGGTTTGGGGTATTTCAAGTCCAATCCCCTCGAAGAATCATAATTACAGAGACATCCCCTGAAGTTTGCAAAACCTTACAAAATCCTGATGGAGACTAACGGAGGTGGACGGAATGCGTAAAATTACCCTATTGTCCTCGTCCATTTTAATTACTTCGACCTTCCCTGAGGTTTGCAAAACCTTACAAAAATTTATATTTGCATTAGTCCCTAAAATTTAATAAAATTCAATTTATACATAAAAAAGAAAAGAAAAACCAACCCACCTCAATTTATATTACATAAAAAGAAAAAAAAAATACTTTGTTTATTATGTAAAATAAGAACAAATTATAAAGTGTTATATATCAGTTTCATATAATTTATTAATAGTAAAAAATAATTTAATAAATACGTAAATTAGATTTTATTTTTGTATTTTATAATAAAATATTATTTATTCGTATTGTATTTAAGTAAGACATAAATTTATGATTTTATTGTTGAAAATATGAAAAACTTATATATATTTAAGTCTAACACTAAAATAATTGCGAATCTTTTTTTTTAGAAAATCCCACCAATTTAATTAATTACAAATACTAGATAATTATTTTATTAAAAAGGTATTTGAATGAGTATTTTTAAATTTTGTGGAAAAAATATATACTGATTTTTTTAGTTAAATTTTTATAAAATGCATATTTCAATTTTATATAATTTATCAATAGTATAAAAAATAATTTACTAAATATGAAAACAAGATTTATTTTAGTATTCTATAGTAAATAGTATTTAATAGAATTGTATTTAAGTAAGAAATAAATTAATTAATAATTCGTATTTTATCAAATGGGTATTTGAATGAGTATTATTTAATTTTGTTAAAATATAATTGATTTTCTTAGTTAAAATTTTATGAATTTTTTTAGTACGGGTTAATTATTAATATTTTAGTATTTTTATAATGCTTTTTCTGTCAATTTTTTCCTTATTAATCGTAATTTTTATTTATCATCCTTGAAGTTAAATATTTTTAGAATTACGAAAACAAATTGAAATTATTAAAACTACGGTTTAGATATAGATAATTCTTAATATTTTTTTATTTTCATAATGATCTTTTTATTTATCTTCAATTTTTCTTAAGTTTAAAAATAATTTATTTACTTTTCTTTGTACTTCAATTTTAAAAACATTATGAAAAAAATTTAAAGTAATATCTAAACATTAATAAAATAATTTTAAGTTATTTTCACTGATATTTATAAAATTTACACCTAAAACAATCCACATCAGTTCATTGAAACCCTTCACATGCTACAAACATAACAAGGGTATAATTGTCCACGAAAATAGCTACAGTAACCTCAAGGGTAAAATGGGATTTTTAATAACATTTGGGTGATGATATCAGCAAAAACTAACGGTGGACCGACAGATGTAAGGTTTTGCAAACATTGGGGGAGGTTTTTGTAATTATGATTCTTCAAGGGGATTGGACGCGAAATACACCAAACCACAGGGGAGGTCCCTGTAAACAACTCAAATTATTATGAATTAAATTTTCTCATGTCCAAATTTGGTTGTCGGTGCGGAGCCATCTAATGTTTCGCTGTATAAAGTTAATTCGAACCAAATATTTTGTAGCTGTAATTTATTTGATAATTCATCTATATAACAAAAATATTCTTTCCTATGTCAGATTCTTAATACGTTTATACTTTCTAAAATAAAGTGGTGACACGACTCTATTTAATGTCCGGCTTCATATTCTCACATTCTTCTTAGTTAATTGGTTCTCCCATTTTATTTTAATTCCCTTTTTTTAATCTGAAACTCTCCATCGATTGTCGTCGCTTGTTTGCTCACCCTCTTCATCAACTCAAGTAAGTTCCTTTATAGATCTCAATTATATACCGTAAGGTTAATTAAAGGCTTTATCTTATTGGTTGTTCACCTTTTATGTGTTATACTTTATCATTCACATCATTTTTTAGATTTTATTTGATTTTTTAACAGTTATTTCAACAAACCCTAGTGTCTCCATATATCCGAGTTTACACATTTTTTAAGTTTAACCAAGAGATTTTTTAAAATTATTTTCTACATTAATTTTTTTTATGTGCATTTGGAAAGATTAGTACATATCACACATAAATGATCATAAGCAAGCATAGAAAACACATATACAAGTAAACATATGTAAATATGCTTTAATACAATTTTATTTCTTGCAGGTAGCCACCATGAAAAAGGTTAGTTACCATGAGCACTTTTTTATTTTATATAAATATTTTTTCCCGGTGAAATACATTTTTTGTCCTCATTGTAGAGTATATTTAGCACTTTCGTCCTCTATAAGAAAACTCCTATCATTATCTATTTCATGTTTTTCGATGATTTTGAGGCAGAGCCGATATCACTTTACTCATAAGATTTCTTGGTCTAACCAAAGTTAGATGAAGAATAATAATAAAATCAAAGTTAAATCAAGATTTGACCTCAAAATCGATCAGGGTGTCGAGGTCTAATCGATCACAAGATTTCAAGGTCTAACCAAGTTAAACCTGAGACTTCTTATAGATGAAAAAAAAATCAAGGTCGAATCAAGATTCAACATAAAAAATTGATCAGTTTCATAAGGCCTAATCAATCATGATTATTAGAAGATTTCAAGGTCTAATGAAAGCTAGACCTCCATTTTTCTTAAAGGTGAAAATAATTAAAGGTCAAATCAATATTCAACCTAAAAAATCGAACAAGATCTCAAAGTCTAATTGATTATGGTTATCATAAAATTTCAAGGTCTAATTAAAGTTAGACATTAAATTTGCTTAAGGATGAAAAAAATTCAAGGGCAAATCCAGATTCAACCTCTAAAATCGAGCAGGCTCTTGTGCTCAAAATTGATCATGTCAGTTCGAAGATTTCTTGATCTAAACAAAGTTAGACGAAGAATGAAATAACTCAATGTTAAATCAAGATCCGACCTCAAAATCGATCATGATCTCGAGATCAAATTGATCCTATCGATCAATAGATTTCTTGGTCTAACCAAAGTTAAACGAAGAATGAAAAATAAGTTAAATCAAGATTCAACCTCAAAATTGATCAGGATCTCGAGGTCTAATCGATCCCGTCGATCAACAATAGACTTGTTAAGGATGAAAAAAAAATCAAGGTAATTTCGAGATTTGACCTTATAAATCGACCAGGATCTCGAGGTCTAGTCGATCATGGTTATCATAAGATTTCAAGGTCTAACCAAAGTTAGACCTCAAATTTGCTTAAGGAATAAAAATTACAAGGTAAAATCAAGATTCGATCAAGCTCTCGTGCTCTAATGGTCATGGTTATCAGAAGATTTCATGGTCTAACCAAAGTTAGATCTCATTTTGCTTAAGGATGAAAAAATTTCAAGGTCAAATCAAGATTCGACCTCAAAAATAGTCGATCATGTATATTAGAAGATTTCAAGGTCTTACCAAAGTTAGACCTTCAATTTGTTTAACGATGAAAAGATTACAAATTCAAATCATGAGATCTAGACATTGATCAGGCTCTCTTGCTCTAGTTGGTCATGTCGATCATAAGATTTCCTGGTTAGACCTCAAACTTCCTGAGCTCATAAATTAGAAATAAGTTTTTTGGTGAATTTTTCAACCTGAAGAGCAAGTCGACTCGAACATAAGATTCTTCATAGACCAACTTGCTATTACAACAAAAGATGCTTCGATTAGGGCCAGACAACTGCTTGATATGGCCCAATCGCAAGGTCGACGTGGCCCAATCACACGGTCGGTGTGGCCAAACTACTGGTTGACGTGGCTTGTTCTTGGGCCTTAGATCATCAAACTGATCATCTTAGCGTGACATTTGCTCGGTCTCCCGATCAAGCTCAAATAAGAGCCGCACAATAAACCTTTATAAAATAAAATGATGCTACCAAGCATATATGTTTGGACATAAATTCCCCTGGTTGACCAATATCAATACCAAACACTATCACTTTATCTTGGTCGACCCGTATAAATCTAACCGTCCTAATTGCGAAAAGATATTTGTGTCCCTATAAATACCCTCTCATTAATGAAGAAAAAGAGACGAGGATGATCGAAAGGAACAGCAGTTGGGTTGCTCGAGTCAGTCTAATTTAGGCATTGGAGGGTCCTTGCTAGAATCAATTTGGGCAGGCCGTAACAATCTTTCTCGAGTGCAAGTCATGTTCTCTTTACTAGGAGAGTTGATTGACCAGAGCTATTTATGTTGTAGGAAACTTCTTTTGTTTTTTTCCGGTACAAATGGTAAGCTTATAAATCTTCTGTTGTCACAATGTCAAGAACTCCATCAGGTGGATCATCCCACCATTCTTCTCTTTGTCGGTTGTGTGCCATCTTTGCTAAACAATCTGCAGCAGCATTGTCTTCTCTCGGTATGTGCCTCCATCGGAAGTCCCAAGGTAGTCGAAAATACTTCTTGCACTCTTCAATGACATTCCCCAGTGGGTGAAGGGATGTATCGGCATTACGAATGGCTGCAAGAGCAACCTCCGAGTCCGACTCCAACTCCACCCGTTGTAACCGAATTCCCAAGCAAGTCTTAGACCTTCTCGAATAGCGAGAATTTTTGCATTTGTAATAGAGCAGCTCCCCAACTTACAACTAAATCTGCGAATCCAAACTCCATACTCGTTGCGGATTAATCGACCCATGGTTGCTAAACCGCTTCGAGACACATAACTACCATCCGTATTGAACTTGCTCCAACCGGGACCTGGTTTACTCCACCCAATCGTTATCTTGGTAGCAGCAAGGCCGACTTGTTTTGCGGGGAAAACAACTTCAAGGTCGAGCACCAAACCTTTAATTGTATGAAGTAATTCAAGAATATTAGGAGAAATGTGATTTAAAAAAATTCTTTATTTCTTGCTTTCCAAACTGTCCAAGTTGTAGCAATATTTACATTTTTCCATTTAGCACTAGGCACTACAATATTTCCAAATTCACTTTTAATATTCTCCTTTATCCAATTAGCTGAGCTAATACTTAAAAATGAATAGTAATCTGTTGGAGTTAGTATAAATTCCCATAGCATCATCGATTTAGGGCAGCCAATCAACGCGTGGAACAAGTCCTCCGATGCGGAGTTGCATCTGGAGCATAGGTTTGTAGTTGCAAATGATCTTGTAAATCGGAGTGAGTTAGTCATGAGCCTATCATGTTCGGCGAGCCAAAGGAAGACCTTGAATCTATGCGGGCATATGATCCTCCAAAACCAGTTCCATTGGTTTTCAATCTCGGTTGCATAACGGTTCAACTCTAGGTAAGCAGATTTTACTGTAAACTGCCCATTCAGAGCACCATTCCATATTCGAACATCTTCAACTTCTCCCCTTCGAGTGGTCGGAATGCTCCAAATAAGATCGACAATATGTTGAGGGAGAGGTGTCGATATCAGATCCAAATTCCAGTCTCCATTTGCGGACAAAACGTCTGAAACTTTGAGGTGTTCCTCATGCGGTTCATCACCATTGCATTTAAAGGTGAAGAACCTACCCATGTGTCGTGCCAAAAGGAAACACTACGACCATTACCAATTCTCCACTTCACTTTGCTTGCCAAAATTTTATATTGTGTTAGTTAATATTGAGACTAAATGTCCCACATTGGTTGAAAATCATAGTTAAGTCCACTTTATAAGGTCTTGGACAATCTTCACCTTACAAGCTAGCTTTTGAGGTTGAGTTAGGCCCAAGTCATGTAAGTGGACTTAGCCCAATCAATGTGGTGAATTCTAATATGGTATCAGAGCCCAGGTTAAAATGGGCTACCTCCTTCCGTGATGGGCTCCTCCTTGTACGCATGATGGACTTCAATATCTACCCACACAATTCATCCAGATAACAAAGGCCTGGGTTGTCATTATTCCTCCAGTTAATCAAGGCTTGGAGATTCATTATTCCTCCGGTTAACAAAGGCCCGGAGTGTCTTTATTCGTGTGTTGGGTCTTCACCCACATGTCGCAAATTCACAAGGTTGGGCTTTCATATGTCACGTGTTGGGCTTGTTTCTCCCACACATTCAGCCCGCCCACACGTGAAGGGGGAGTATTGAGACTAAATGACCCACATTGGTTGAAAATCATAGTTAAGTCCATTTTATAAGGTCTTGGGCAATCATCACCTTACAAGCTAGCTTTTGAGGTTGAGTTAGGCCCAAGTCATGTAAGTGGACTTAGCCCAATCAATGTGGTGAATTCTAATAGTTAATTGTTACAAAATCATAATGGTATAACATGAAAATAGTGTTTGGGCATACACGAGTTGCAACGCTTTCTCACTATTGAACAATAACATGCAATTTCCGATTTTTTTTATTTTTTATTTATTATCATTATTATTTACTTTGTTCACTATTGTGTTTAATTTATGATATTTTTTTTAACAAGTCTAGATATATAATTACTTTTTGGGTAAGCTATACCGTTTAACTTGTGCATGGTAATGAAATTTTGTATCTTAGAATTTTAAGCATGCTTACAGTGACAAGTGAGTAGTTTTAAATTTAAATAAAAAAAATATTATGATATTTTTCTGTTACTAAAATTTCTTCTTTTAGTTTTTATTCCCATTTTTTAGTAATTTTTTTTAGTCAATTAAATAAGTGCATGTAACTGTTGTTGGTGTCTAACAATCTGTGCACTTATATGTTTCACAAAACATAGAATATAATAAATAATATTCTAACAAATAAATCCATGCATTAATAAAGCATATAAATCATACTTACTTAGTTATGATTAATTCGCAGAACACTTTAATCAACACATAAAATAGGAAATAAGACTGAAGCTTCAAATTTCCTTAAGACAATATTTTCGGGGCTGCCACTGTGCATACAGTTTGATTTCCGGTAGTCTTCCAAGATACAACAGTCTTTTGTTCATTATTTGCACAAATAATGAACCCACGGCGAACTTGAACAAATAGAATTTTCGAACTAAATTATGAAGAAATTAAGAGAAAGAGAGTAGTATTTTTCTTTAGATGCTATAAATTAATTCAGAATTGACCAGATTCTGTCTCATATTTATAGACACAAAAGTACCTCTTGGAAAGTGACACAATGTTTCAGTCCAAAGGGTACCTCTTCGAACCGAATAGACACATCTCTTACTCTTATTTATTTCATTCATACATAAAAACCCCAACAACTGTTTATATTTTCTGTTAGCATGTCTTATAAAAATGGAATGTATTTACAGGAAAAAATGAGCGAGAAGAAAGCTTCTGATTTGAATCCAATTTCTGAAAGAGATGATGATGAAGACCTTGACATTTACTCGGTTGATGTTGAAACGCCGAATAGGCAACATGATGCTATGGGACAATTGTCTTTGAACGAATATTTGAGGGAGGAAAATGCTCGACTAACAGAAGAAGTGTTGGGTTTGAGTGAGGAAAATGCTCGACTAAGAGAAGAGGTAATGTGTTTAAATGGTAGTAATCTGTATTGTCACAAAATAATTTCTTTTTTCACTGTCAAATTTCGTTTTACTTGTTGAGTCCAATAGTAATTCACATTTTATTAGGGTTTTTTGCAAGTTAACTCCCTGTGATATGTTTAATGGGCAATTTACCTCCCCGTGAAATAAAAATAGGCAATTTAACTCTCTGTGAAATGAAATAATGAGCAATTTACCTCCTTGTGATATAAAAATAGGCAATTTATCTCCCTATGAAATGAATAATGAGCAATTTAACTCCATGTGATAAGAATTAATGAGCAATTTCGAGGGAGGCAATGTGCTTCTTTTATAAAAACACAGGGAGGTATCTTGCCATTTTTCTTATCACAGGGAGTTAAATTGCCTATTTAGAATATCACAAGGAGGTATTTTGCCCTTTTTAGAATATCACAGGGAGGTGTTTTGCCATTTTATTTATCACAAGGAGTTAATTTGCCTATTAAGAATAACACAGGGAGTTAATTTGCTATTCACTCCATTTTATTATTTACTATTAACTCACATTTCATCATTTATTCTATGTAGATTGATTACGTGCAAGCAATAATAGCATATAAGATTGCCAAGTCCTTCAAATGAGGCTCCTCGACTCCCTCGGCCAGGCCTCTGCTTCCTTACCTATGTTTTAAAGATATTTCAAAAATAAATAAAATTAAACGTATTTCATTATGAAATACAAGAACATAATTGATCTTTGTTATGAATGGCTTTATTTTTTAATTTGTGGGGAAATAGCCATGGAATTTGTTCTTCATTGAACGATGTGTTAATTAATCTGCAAGAGTTGTCGACTTGATCTTTATTTCATTGAGTTTATGAGTGCATGTTTTGTTCATTTTGCTTTTGAAATCATGTACATATTAATTTGAGATATATACTTACATCTATGCCTCTTTAAGTAAGGCAATATTTTAAAAACTTCTAGTGAAATTTTGAATAATTACAAACACCTTTTACATGGTGATTGATAAGGTAGAAAAATCATTTTACGTTGAGAAATATTTTGCATGGATTTGAATCATGGATCAAAATTTCATTTTCAATGTATTTTTCGGTGAACTAATTTACAACATTAGAAAAAATCGTGAAGAATTTTTTTCATAAAGAGAAATGAGAGAGTCTCAAGGCAAAGAGTTTCAGAACTCCATCATATTTTTGCTTCTATTGATAAAAAAAAAAAAAAACTGATTTTTTTTTTTTTTTGCCTGAATAAAAGGAAAATTTGATCCATGGTTTGAATAAGTAAAAAATTATTCCAAACAAAGTGGCCCAACAAATATTTGGACCAAAATGGATCTAAGCGTGGCTTCTGTTTCAATTAAAATCTCATTCTATGAAAAAGTGCTATTTGAATCAAGTCTTTAAATTTTCATTGGTTGTGTAAGAACACTGCAACATTTACTATACATTGACCTTCAATGTACACATTCATAATTTCTTGGTAGGATATATACAGTATAAGGTAACATAAATCATTTGTCTTTCTTTCGCATCAATATAATTTTTCATGTCATTTAATCTATTCATTTTATATTTTTGCTTCACCTATTCTAATATTAAAGAAGACTTTCTTTTATGTATCAATTTTATGAAGTAATATAATAAATGTAAGGGAATCTTGCATTTTTTGTGTCACAACTAAAGCTTGTTGGCGTTTCTACCTCATACATTTTCAAGATGACACATTTGGTGTCATGGTTTCAACATGACAATTTTGGTTCACATTAAGACTCAATTGCAAAATTGGCCCGA
This sequence comes from Penstemon davidsonii, assembly GCA_034814905.1. Taxonomy (NCBI): domain Eukaryota; kingdom Viridiplantae; phylum Streptophyta; class Magnoliopsida; order Lamiales; family Plantaginaceae; genus Penstemon; species Penstemon davidsonii. The sequence continues at coordinate 46,268,430 of JAYDYQ010001087.1, read as the reverse complement.
AATCATTCAAGTGCAAGCCACATGACCTGTAAATTAGGATTTTGACCAAATCAACGCATTTGTGTGACAAGAAAAAGAAAAATTAATTTTTTGGTCAAATTTGAATTTTCCTTTTCTTTTTGGCTAAACTAAAACATAAACTCTCAATTCTCAAACGTTCCATAAACTCTCAAACATTCCCTAATGGGTTATTGAATGATAGAGCACTAAAATCATGTTGGTACGGAGGTGGAGGAATGATTGGGAGTTTGTATTTTGGTTAGCCAAAAAAAAAAAAAAAATTTAATTTGACCAGATTTTTTTTTCTTTTTAAAAAATGCGTTGATTTGATTAAAATCCTCAATTTACAGGTCATGTTGTCGGAATGTGAGTGATTTCGGGTCAATTTTACAAATGGACCTTCGAGACCATGTGGCCTCCCGATTGCACCGTCCAATTCCATGTTTTGAACCCAATCGCATAAACTTAACAGTTTGGCCCCAAAATTGCGACGGCTTTTACTTCTCTCACCGTGGAAAACTCCCGACCCACATAAGCAGCAATATAGTTGCTTCTCTTCAACGTGGCTTAACATTATATTGAAAATGTCATTTATACCCATTACTCAATCCATTTATATTCAGAGTCATAGTTATTTTCTTTATTGTTGAATCTATTATCTTTCCCATTTCTTTATTTTTAAGTTGCTGAACTTGCTTCTTAATAATTATATTTTATTTTATTTTTAATATCATAATCTTATGTGTTCTTAAAGTTAAAGAATTTGATTGGATAGTGTTTTTTTGCATACAAATAAGATTAATTTTGTAAATTATATGAAAATCTATATTTATAAAATTAATTTTAAAAAGTCGAACCAAAAGTTAAATCAATTATAGTAAAATCGATTTTACTAAAAGCAATTATAGTAAAATCAATTACAGTAAAAGCAATTATACAATAGCTAGGCCAAACTCACCTTTATTTGGACCAAAATTGCTACCAATATTTGAAGTTGTGGCACCAAATGTTTCAGTCCGAAATTTTTTGGGTAAACACCATCGACCTATAGTTGTGGCACCAAACATGCAATAATCCCATAAATATAATTATGTTTCAGCCTGTATTGCGAAATGATGCATTTTAAAAAGGCCACATGATATCATAGTGGAATGTCATCCTTTCAAATAAATGTTAATATGATACTACTATTAGTATAAAATATTAAAATTCTTATTTCTTCAACTCGTTCCAAAACGAAATTCATATAAGAAAATAATATTATGTATATATAGTACTTAAAAAGAGAAGGCATGACACACTCATAAAGTGTCCGTTTTGATACCGCTACACTAAAATTATATAATTTTTCCAAACGTCATAACTTTTTGGATAAAAAATTCTCAATATGACTTTGTTGTCACACTTTTTGTCATAATAATAGATCCATACATGTGCGTCTACCTAATTTAGACAATATTCAACCAATCTTGCCAAGCATTAATTGAAGGTATGACTAACAGATTATTTTGCTATTAAGTTGGTCATACCTTTGATTTCCTGTTTCTATGGAAAAGTTTCCCGCCCAATTTAAGGGGAAATCATACATATTGTTGGGAGAGAGAAATCTTCGTTTAAGATTTTTATTTTGAGGAGGTACTAAGTCATAACTCATAAACACAATAACTAATTTGCACATTAAAATGTATTATGCGCCTTATTATTTCAGATGGAATAAATACTCTTTATTTATTGACCATTGAGTAAATAACATGACTACAAATTAGCAAACAAATAAAGTTTTGGACGATTTAAAAAATAAATTTATCCACATGTCATGGAGTAATAGACTATTTTATATTTTAAGGGTGTGTTCGGTTTGCACAATAAACCAAGATTCAAAAATAAATTATGTCTATATCACATGTTTGGTTTGACTGATTATTTTTGGGCCGATCCGAAAAAGAGGGCCACCTCCCCTTATTTTGAAAAGTTACTTTCTTATTTGGTCAGATAACAATTGAACCACTCCCCCTGAGATTCAACAATCTGCTCAAAATTGAATTGCAATTGACATTTTAGTTCAATCCCATTTGATTAACCGATGCTTCAAAGTTGATAACAATGACAGGGTACTGGGCAAAGTGGGTGGTGGGTGCAACGAGAGTTTAACTATAGGGGTAAATTAGACATATAAAAACTCATATATGACCAACATATACAAATTTGACAATATCACTATCTTTCTGGTTAGCTATTCACTTAATGACGTGTTATTTGTCAAAAAAGAAAAAGAAAAAACGTGTTTTGTATTTTTTTTTCCCGTGTAATCAAAAGTGTTATTTGTATGTTATCTCAAACAAATAATATATAGATGATGCAATGTGTTTATGTTTTGCTACTACAGTCATTTCGATTAAAGACAATATAATTTTTTATTAGGAAATTATATTTATCTTATTGATTTTATATTTACAGAATCACAATATGGTTACTGGGATGGACTTTGGAATAAATTCATGAACTACTAATGGATTTATATGTAAGTATATTTTATAAGTGATTTTATTATTTTATTTTTATAATGAGATTAAATGTTTTATGCAAGTAAGAAGAAAAATATAGAATGGGCCGAGTTTAAATTGTAGAAATATATGTGAATTTTGAATCGAACGATTAAGCCCAATACAGAGCCCATTATACAGTTTCAAAACAAACATCCATTATCTGACTACTTCAGCCCAGTCGTGAAATGGGCCGTTTAACAAAATATAGTTGGTGGGTCACGTGCTGCGGCACGATTTCTAAACAAAATTTTACAGAAATCATCACGCGCTCTGCATAGTCTATCCTAAACGCCAGCAGCGTATTTTAGCATCTCTCCCTTCACGAAAAATATTCATATCCGTATTCACCTAATTGTCACAGCCTTTCTTCCACAAAACACACACCCCCCCACCCCCCCCCCCCCCGGTGTGCTCGCGCTAATAAATTAGGGTTAGGGTTTTACACCCACTCTATTAAACTACACCTAAGCGTATATATCTGAATTAAGTCTATTTTTTTTTTTTTTTGTAAAAGCACATAGTGGATAATTAATAATATTAGGATACTAGGGTTTCTATTATTTTTTCCTTTTGATCTTTCAATGCCTGGGAATTCTTGGTTGGTTTAGTGTATTTATGGCGCCGAGCCGAAAGAAAGGTGCCAATAAAGCGGCGGCGGCAGCCGCCGCGCGGAGGAAGTGGAAGGTCGGCGATCTTGTTCTGGCCAAAGTCAAAGGATTTCCGGCATGGCCTGCGGCGGTATGTGGGTCACTTTTTTATTCTATGCGGAATGCTAATTAATTTTGTTGTTTGCTTGTTTTATTAGTTTATAATCATTGGATTTTGCACATATGTTTTGTAATTCTTTTGGTGACTCTGGATCTGGCCTGAAAATGTCGTTTTGGGATGAAAAATTGTATTTTTTGGCTTATTTGGGGTGAAAGATTGTATTTTTGGCTGTTCAAAGTTGAAATTAAATGAAATTACAGTATCCTCTTAAAGATAGAAATAGAGAAATGAATTGGGAGGGTGGCGAATGTACTCCTTGGAAAGTTTTCTTTGATGTCATATGTGGCGAATATTTAGATGTTGTTTTCGGGTGAAAGATTGTATTTTTGGCTGTTCTAAGTTGAAATTAAATGAAATTACAGTATCCTCTTAAAGATAGAATAGAGAAATGAATTGGGAGGGCGGCGAATGTACTCCTTAGAAAGTTTCTTTGTATGTCATATGTTGCACATTGCTTTCTACGACATGATTATGGGACTATATCAAGAACATAAAACTTATAGCTGCATGAGATTGAAATGGAAGAATATTACAGAGAGTTCATTAGTATTCCTTGCTAGATATGTCTTGAGATGCCTGTGCTCTGCTAAGTATATAATATGTGACCGAACTTGTAGAATATTATGGTTTTGGTGATGAAAATGAGGGGTAATATTAACGGGAGACAGGATTAGATTAGTTAACACTTCATGAATTATATATTTTAGAGGTCAAATTGTTTAATATACTGCTTTTAGAACGTGTTGGTACAAGTTGGTCTAGTTTTAAACATAGTTGAAGGTTGGTTCCTTCTCAACTCGTATTCGTATTTTCTTTATCCTCATGCGGAGAATGTGTTTAGGGATTTTATCCACTGGACAGTCTAGTGATTGTATTTACTCTTATTTTATCTCATTTTCACATGGCAGGTGAGTGAGGCAGAGAAGTGGGGTTACCGAGCTGATCGGAAGAAAGTAGTTGTACATTTTTTTGGGGGTGATCAAATGTGAGTTCTCATTTCGTTTCTCATGGACATGTACTAGTTCTTTTATTTTTTTGCACACACACACACTCATGGATTATATATGAGTTGATTTATTTGTAGTTGGATGCTTCTCTTCTTAATATACTTGGGAGAACCAACTGAGTCTTCCTTTATGAGTAAGTTTTACTAGGAAAAAGTGTTCATATATTTCATCTTGATCAAGTTTTGGTAGTATGATAATTTGATGGCGTATATCACAGTCTACTACTTAGTTTTTGTTGTATTTTAGTAAACTATTGCTTTTTGTATCTTTATAGACACTTTTTTACATTTTTTGTTGTTACTGGCATGACTGATTCCATATCTATTATACTTTATTTCTATACACAAACTTCCATCCTATTTGTAGATTTCAAGAACTTCTGGTGCAATAAGGTTTCCGGTTTGGTAGTATGATAATTTGATGGCGTATATCACAGTCTACTACTTAGTTTTTGTTGTATTTTGGTAGACTATTGCTTTTTGTATCCTTATAGATAATTTTTTTCATTTTTTGTTGTTACTGGCATGATTGGTTCCATATCTATTATTATTATGCTTATACACAAACTTCCATCCTAATTGTAGCATTTCAAGAACTTCTGGTGCAATAAGGTTTCCAGTTTGGTGCTTTTGGGATCTATTTATTTGCTATTCCATTTTTTCCATAATAAGTGAAAAATGGGTGAATGTTGTCATAAGTTGTGCTTCTGTGCTGTTGCTGAGTTGGTTTCTTAAATCATGCCTTTACAGCCACATGGAGTTAATTTTAATTAAATAAATTGTAATTTCTCTTTCCGGGTCGTTGGGAGTTTGGATTTCGAACATTGGAATTGATATGTTCAGGATTTCTTGTTTTCTACAGTTATCTTCGGCATGAATTCTAGTATGGTGAAGGATGCTTAGTAGGTTCTCATTGACCAATATGAAATTCACCTTTTCTATTAGATGTACCATATTTCTTATAAACTTTTGACTGATCAACTTCTACTTGTGTTAATCTACAATCTATCTTCGTTACGCATTCAACTTACTCCTTTCTAACTGGGATATCCTTGCCCTTTTGAAAATTCCCAAAAAAAAACCTGTGACAGTATTATTGAAATTTGATTTAAAATATACTGGAACTAGTATTTTTAATGAATAACTTTAGACTCCCTAATTAATGGAGGAATGAGGAGGTTCTGTTTGTTCTTCAATTAAGTGGTGTGTCTGTTACCTTCATTTGTTTTATAAGAACTTGCATTAGAGTAAGGGGCGAGTCTTCAATGGAGACAATGTTAAAGAAGGAGACTAGTCCAGCTCTTTGCTTTTGACAGGGACTATATTCTGCAATTAAATACTATCAGTAGGGTAGGGACTGTAATCTATAGATGTACATTCCTTGGGGTTGAGTGTGATAAATTTCTACCAGTTTAGAGAAAAATTCAATAGATATTTGGTTTCTTGGTTATTGATTTGTATTTTTGTCTGGATATGAAATTTCATACATTTCTCAGTTAAATGAGAACAATTGGAGGCTTATAGGTCAGCGGTGTATAATAAGTGGCATTGATAAGTCAGAGTATAACCTAGCATTTTTCTTTATGTTAAATATATGAACATAATTACTATAAATGAACTAGTGTTTCTACATTAGTTTCAACAACGATGAGTAATAACAGACTGTGATTAAGAATATTGCTTCTTGGAAATTTAAATTTAACAGAGAAATGTGGTTGTTATGCTTATACCAATTGATGCATTGTCTTGTATCACTGGTGATTTAGGGCTCACTGATGCAACGGCATGGACACGGTCCAGGCTTTCTTTTCTCTGATCAAAATCCCTGCATGCAAAATTTTCCATATAATAGAGTTAGTTATCAACTAAAAGAAATACCAAATAAAAGGAAAAATTATTAAAATAAAAAAAATGAGATGATCTAGACCTCTTTCCTACATATAGAGGGTTTTATCACTGCATTCGTGCAAATTGTTTAGATTACTTTCAAAACTAATTGCTTGTTATGTAGCAATATTATCTTACAACATGGGGGAACAACCATGACAATTTGTGTAGCATATAACCATTCACGTGTATTAGATCCATCATTGCTTCACATGTATTAGATCCATCATTGCGAAGACTGAAAGACTTTCATGTGACTCAACAGCTCATGTGTGGTTTTAATTATTCAGTTTTAAAGAAATTGACGTTTGTTGTCCGATGCAATTTCTTACATTTATGCAATAATGGTAGTTAGACCATTTCAATGCATAAGAGGCGTAGCTCAATTTTTAGTCACATAAAATACCACTATCCATATCTTTACATAGGTTTGCTTAAGTATTTTACAACCCTCAAAATTCAAATTTTGGATCCCTAGTTTTGACAATTGCTAACATCTGTTTAATCATTGTTTATTTTTCTTCTTTAGCTCAACTTTTTTTAAGTTCATTTTTTGTTACGACAGTCTTTATTTATTTCTCTGCATATTCCTATGTAAAAAGTAGATTTGAAAAAAGAAATTTTGGTCCCGGTTGTACAATAGCCAATAATAATTTCTTGGTAGTAATTTTATGATGTCTTATGAAATATTGTTTGGTGGTATTTTCATGATAATAAAAGAGAAGGTATTTTGGCACATCAAATATTAAAGTATTAAACATATGAAGGTGAAACATATTTTCCACAAAGACAAAAAAAAATGCCTGTTCTCTCTTCACATGTGTCCTTTTACTACTCCCTCCGACCCCTTTTTCTTGATTCCCTTAGTGTTTGCGCGGAGTTTTAGGTATGACTTAAAAAACTGAACCTTTTAGGTATCTTTACATTTATGCCCTAAAAGTATTGGTAGAGAATTAGTGGTGTCAATCATTACTTACATGTGAGGTAATTTTTGAGAAAATAATTTCATTTTAGTGAAATGATTGTTGTTTAGGATATCCTTAAAAATAGGAGCAAACATAAAAGTACAGGGATACTGTTAAAGTCTTAGAGTTGATCTTGAATTTAGCTTTCTATTTGTCTAAAACAAATTTTAATTTTAAGAATGCATGCATGGGGGTTTGAGTCTTATATTTTGGGTTCGGCCTTCCCCATTGGAGATGGTCTTAGGGCTCATAGAAATTGGCTCACAAAGATCTTGTTGAAATGCCTTTAAAGATCTGAACTTTATGTAACTCTTAAGAAGATTTTAGGGTACTGGGTTCAAGATAATTATAATAAAGTTAACTCGTATGAGACCTGAAACATTGAGTCGATTATGTGATAATATTATACATTGTAATTTTTTCTATATACATGTAAAAAGTTCATACTCATAATTGATTAATTATCTGGTTCAGTTATATTTATGGTATGTGTATTTATTGAGAAATTGTTTCTTGTACAGTGCCTTCTGTAATCCTGTTGATGTTGAAGAATTCACAGAAGAGAAAAAAGTGTCTCTTCTGGCAAAACGTCATGGAAAAGGTTCTGATTTTGTTCACGCATTAAATGAGATAATTGATTGCTTTGAGAAGCTGAAGAAACAGGATCAAGTTAGTGGTGTTAATGGCACTGAGGAAACAAGTATCACCAATGGAAACAACTCAGAGGAATCATTGTCTAAACCCGAGAAGGGTGAAGCTGCCATAGTTACAGAACCTGGAGCTACTAATGATCTGACCTCTCTTACAGAAGCTGCTGTAGCTGCCACCGCTGACGCCGAAGATGCTTTACATGACGAGGAGATGCAATTGGAGGAGGAACATTCTAATATGGCATTTACAGAAAAACCTGTCTGTATGACTTACTCGACTAGAAGCAAATCTGATGTTTCCCAATCACGAAGTGGCGCTCAGAAGAGGAGCTCTGCTAGAAGGCTGAGAAGTTCTTCGAGGAGAGATGCTACTAGACTTCAAAAACTAATGTTGCCTTCTATGAATAGCACTAGGAGCTCTAGGCGTTTGGGGATTAATGAACTGCACGATAGATCTCTCAGAAGAAGCAAAAGGATTATGAAGTCACCTGATGATTCTGAGGGACACGTTGTCGATTCACCTGCTTTTGTATTAAATGATAGCATTGAAGAGAATGATTCAGAGGTTATGACAGTAGACTCTGATACACGTAGTAACAATGAGGGCTGCTCTGTTGACTCGGGCTGTAAACCAGTTGGAACAGAACCGTTGAATGAACATAATGACGGGGAAACAGAGTTAAACGATAGACTTGACTTTCAGACCAACACAGTCATAAATAAAAAGAAAAGAAAGCATAATCGAAAAAGACACTGCAATGACACTATTGTAGTAGCTAATCCAGGTACAGCTCCAGAGGCTGAAGTGCTCAAAACTGAATTTCTTTCACCTAGTAACAATGATAAATTGGTAGAAAGACCTGGCGGTGGCGATGAGCACTTACCACTAGTCAAAAGAGCCAGAGTTCGTATGGGCAGACCATCACCATCGTTGGAGCAAGAAGATAATTTGGTTTGTAAAGAGGAAAAAGAACCGGTCCTTCATGAGAGTCTTGATAGACGGTCCTCTGGGCACTTGGACTGTAAGGTGGATGCTCCTGCTAAAGGAGATCAGCTTAATACATCTTTATCACAAGTCAGTCCTAATAAGCCTCAGTTTTGGGAAACTAGAATGAATTCAGTGGATGGTGAAGCTGCTTTGCCTCCATCTAAACGGCTACATCGTGCCTTAGAAGCTATGTCGGCTAACGTTGCTGAAGATTGTCAAAGAGCTTCCAGTTGTTCACCGACAGTGAATATTCATAGAAATGGGTATTCTACTTCTTTTGTGGAATGCTCTGAGCAGTCAGTGGAAATTGAATTAGGATCAGGACAAAGGGAGGAAAATAGAAATGGTGATGCTCAGTCCAGAGCTTCTGAGTTCTGTGTTGGTTCAAACATGGAAATGTCTGGAAATAATGTAAGGACTATTGTAGTTGTATCAGATTGTAGTAAAACTTCTTGTAGTATTGATTGCCCAGATCCTGAATTGTGCAAAGATTCAATAGAACATGCAGAAGGTACTGACAGTAGATGTCTGAAAGTGTCCTCGTTAAATGAGCTCCCTGCAGAAATTGCTGCTGTGGAACATGTAGAGCCAGATTCACCTAGTATTCGTGAAGAGTTGTCTCGTTTAGACTGCAAAACGCAAGATTGCACAACGTCTCCCACTGATCGCTGCAAGATTGAATATTCAGAGGTGAAAGAAGCTGTGAAGGAACCTGATCCTGAGACATGCCTAATGAATTTAGATGCTACCTTGGCAGAAGGAATTGCTGTTGGTGCACTTAATGCTAACACCGGTATCCGGACAGGCAGTGCAGATGGTGATGGTGAAGGTAATGAAGGACACAAGACAAAGCACCTTTCATTAGCCGAAAACAACCAAGAATGTCAGAGGTAATATAATACTATATATATACTATAGTATAGTTCTATGTTTTCTTTATTACAGTATGGTCTTCAGATTACAACTTGCTGTACCATATCTCTGTTTCTGTTTGTGTATATTCAGGTCTAAGTTTGTGGGAGAAGCTAGATCAGTATCTATGAATTCTCATGTTATGTCCTCTGCTACTCTTGTGAAAGCTTATACTAGCTTTCCTCATCGATCTCTATTCCCTTCTAACTCTATATCTGATCACTATCTGGAAGATAGAAATGCTTCTTTAACCCAGTCATCTTCATCTCTGACCGATGGCTCGGACTCTGTTGCAAGAACATCTCCTCCCAGTTCTTCCATGTGTAACATTTCTGTGTCGGATAATATTAATTATCTTGAAAAAAGTAGCTCTTGCAGTCCTGATATCCAATTACATCTTGGAAAGGCTAAAGTTGCTGCCAAGTCAAGCAGCAGAGGAGGGGAATCTTTGTCATCTTTTGAAGCAGCTATAAGATCCTTGACAAGAACGAAAGAGAGCATCGGTCGAGCAACTCGGATTGCGATTGACTGTGCAAAATTTGGTTTTGCAACTAAGGTAGACTATTCCTGGTAATATGTATATTTGTATTGTTCCATATTTTGATTAGACATGCCTCTTGATTGAGTTTTTTTTTTTTTTTTTTAACTTTTTTTAGCATCACAGAAGGCTGTTATTCAAGGTCATAAGTTTTGTATCATTCATGATTCCGGGAATTCTTGCTTATAGTAATTGAGCATGTCCATGATTAATCTGTATGTATTTAGAGATAGATATCTTATTAAGTCAGATTTCGATATTGAATAATTATAGCTTCAATGGACTGTACACTTTGCCTACAATTTGCCAGGAGTACTAAGATAATGTCTTGTTGCTCACTCTATTGGTATTCGTATGTAAAAGCGCTGTTTTATACCCAGGTCTGCATTTTTCTGATCTGTAATATCAAAGCAGCATGGTTAAAGAGCATATTCTTTCTAGGATAAAATGGTAATGTCCTGACTATGTCTTTTGGTGCTATAGAGTGTATTTTATAAATCACGACTTTGACGTTTACTCACTGATACATACACAGGAACCTTTTTGCAATATACTAAGACCTCATTACCCAATTTTCCTTCTACCTCTCCTGTCTAAAGAATTTGTCTAGCTGATTGCCTGGAATTTAGTCTTTTCTTATTAATATCTGTAAATGAGGAACTATGTAGCTGATATTATTGTGCCTCTTCCTCTGAAGTTTCTGTTTGAAGATAAACTCATTTAGCACTGGTAATGTAATATGTAGTTTTTCTTTAGTGATAAGGTCTTACTCTGGCTTGGCAATTTTCCTCACATTACATGGCATCTCATTTACAATTACTGAACACTTGTAACATGTACTGATGTTTTTCTGGCTCTAGGTTGTGGAAATACTGGCTAGTAGCTTGGAAAGTGAGTCAAGTTCACACAAAAAAGTTGACTTGTTTTTCCTTGTTGATTCTATCACTCAGTCCTCTCGAGGCATGAAAGGTAACTCTAGTTTTTGTTCTGATATTATTGGTCATTTTGTGGACATGGCTATGTACTTCAGGTGTGATATAGAAAAACTTTGAATTGTATGTCAAATTTGTATACTGAATTTTATTTTATTGTGAAGGTGATGGTGGCATATATCCCTCAGCTATTCAAGCATTATTGCCTCGTTTGTTGTTGGCTGCTGCTCCTCCTGGCAGTAGTTCTCATGAGAATCATAGGCAGTGTTTGAAAGTGAGTATATTTACTTTTTAACCTTTCTCTTCTTTTAAGTTCATAGAAAAATGGTAATAATGTCTCCTATCTGACTTGTCTGATAGGTTTTGAGAGTATGGCAGGAGAGAAAGATTATTCCAGAACCAATAATTCGCCACCATATCCGAGAGCTTGATGCGCTTTGTGGTTCATATCCTACTGGGAGCTCTCGTCGGGCTTTTCGAAATGAAAGAGCTTTTGATGATCCTATCAGAGAAATGGAGGGCATGGTTGATGAATATGGAAGGTAATTTGATTTCTTTTCACATCAAACTGAAGAACTCATTGTTGTACTCTTCAAATTTTTCCTGTTTTAGGTAAGATGAAATATTCTTGAACCATCATTAATTAGCCTCATCTTTTTCTTTTAGCAATTCAAGTTTTCAGCTTCCTGGTTTCTGTATGCCTCCTATGCTGAGGGATGCTGATGTAGGAAGTGATTCTGATGGAGAGAGCTTTGAGGCTGTTACTCCCGAGCATAATGCTGAAAATCTTGATGGAGAAAAGACACGGATTCCTGCACTCGAGAAGCGTAGCCATATCTTGGAAGATGTTGACGGTGAGCTTGAAATGGAAGATGTGGCTCCCTGTTGTGAGGTTGACACTACTTCCACAAGCAATATTGCTGGAGCCTATTGCACACAAATGTCATATCATCAATCTGATAACCATTATGGGGCACCATTGGCACCTCAACAACCGAAGGACGTACCAGTAACATCTGCTACTTTACCAACGTCATCTCCTCCACCTCCACCTCCGCCTCCACCTCCACCTCCACTCCCCTGGTGGGGGGGGGGGGGGGTGGGGGGGGGGGGGGGTGGGGGGGGGGGGGGGTGGGGGGGGGGGGGGGTGGGGGGGGGGGGGGGTGGGGGGGGGGGGGGGTGGGGGGGGGGGGGGGTGGGGGGGGGGGGGGGTGGGGGGGGGGGGGGGTGGGGGGGGGGGGGGGTGGGGGGGGGGGGGGGTGGGGGGGGGGGGGGGTGGGGGGGGGGGGGGGTGGGGGGGGGGGGGGGTGGGGGGGGGGGGGGGTGGGGGGGGGGGGGGGTGGGGGGGGGGGGGGGTGGGGGGGGGGGGGGGTGGGGGGGGGGGGGGGTGGGGGGGGGGGGGGGTGGGGGGGGGGGGGGGTGGGGGGGGGGGGGGGTGGGGGGGGGGGGGGGTGGGGGGGGGGGGGGGTGGGGGGGGGGGGGGGTGGGGGGGGGGGGGGGAGCGGGGGGGGGGGCGTGGGGGGGGGGGGGGGTGGGGGGGCCCGGGGGGGGGGGGGGGGGGGGGGGGGGGGGGGGGGGGGTACAGGGATCGACTTTGCAACTTGGCAGGACAAGATGATGTTCTACCTAACGACTTTAGGCGTAACTCGATACCTTACTGAGGAGGTACCGGTGGCTAAGGAGAATCAAACTCCTGAGGAAGTCAAGCAAATCGAGTCGTGGAATCACAATGATTTTATGTGCCGACACTACATACTGAGTTGCTTGGACGAGACACTCTATAAGGTTTATAGTCCCCTAAGGACTGCTAAACTCTTGTGGGAAGGTCTGACAAGGAAATACAAAACCGAAGACTCAGGGTACAGAAAATTTCTTGTAGACAAATTTCAGTTCTACCGAATGGTTGATAGCAAATCTGTGTATGATCAAGTGAATGAGCTTCAAACCATGATCAATGAACTTCTGGCTGAAGGTCATGAACTAAGTGAGTCTTACCAGGTTGCCTCCATAATTGGAAAGCTTCCTCCGGCATGGACTTGGTTCAAACATCACCTAAGGCACAAGAAGTCGGTTTCAAAATGGACCGTGCAAGATCTTGCAGAAAAGCTCAAGACACAGGAGAATAGCATGATCACCGACAAAGGGTTGAACTATATGGGAATGCCTCATCCCGGGGGAGCCAAGGCTCACATTGTGGAAGACTCTCAAATGAGTAAGAAGCAAAAGCCGAATCCACCTAACAAAGGGAACAAGGGTAACCAAAAGAAGAAATCCAACAGGATCTGCTTTGTCTGTGGAAAGAGCGGCCATCTGCAAGGAAGTGTCGTCACCGGAAAACCGGAAAGAAAGATGAAGCAAATATCACTGTGGACCTCGCGGCATCTGACATGGACGACATGCATCTGGCAGCGGTCGTATCTGAAGCATTCTTAACTACCGATACCAAAGGATGGTGGGTGGACACTGGGGCTACCCGCCATATCTGCTACGACAAGAGCATGTTCACTACTTACAAAGATTCTGAACATAAGCAGATGCTCTTCATGGGAAATGACGCTCATTCCGTGGTAGAAGGAGAAGGAAAGGTGGTGCTAAAGTTTACTTCGGGAAAAGATGTTACTCTTAATAATGTACTTTATGTTCCTGACATTAGGAAGAATCTAATTTCCGGTTCTATCCTCACTAAGAATGGATTTCGTTTAGCCTTTGAGTCAGATAAATTTGTGCTGACCAAAGGGGGTATGTATGTAGGAAAGGGTTACATGTGTGATGGCCTTTTTAAGGCAAATGTAGCCGTGATTGGCAAAGACAACAAGTTTATTAATAATAATATTACTTCTGCTTACTTGCTTGAGTCTCCTACATTATGGCATGACCGTTTAGGTCACATTAATTTTCGAAAAATTAAAAAATTGGCCAACTTAGGTTTAATACCTAATTTTGAAATAGATAAGTCATATAAATGTGAATTTTGTGTGGAGGCAAAATTTGCCAAACAACCTTTCAACTCAATCGAAAGGAGCTCACAACCCTTAGAGCTAATTCACACTGACTTGTGTAATTTAAAGGCAACTCCTACTCGTGGAGGTAAAAGGTACTTCATCACATTTATTGATGATTGTACGCGCTATTGCTATGTGTATTTATTGCATAAGAAAAAAGAAGCAATAAATGCCTTTATACAATATAAAGCCGAGGTTGAAAATCAGTTGAATAAGAAAATTAAAATTCTTAGATCTGATAGAGGAGGTGAATATGAATATCCTTTTCAGCAATTGTGTGCTGAATCAGGGATAATTCATGAAATGACTGCACCTTACTCACCCCAATCAAATGGGGTAGCTGAACGGAAAAACCGAACTTTAAAAGATATGATGAATGTCATGCTTTTAAGATCAGGTTTACCTAGCAACTTGTGGGGGGAAGCCATCTTAATGGCGAATCATATATTGAATCGAGTCCCACACAAGAAAAATGATGCTATTCCATATGAGCTATGGAAAGGAAGGCAACCTAGCTACAAATACCTCAAAGTGTGGGGGTGCTTGGCTAAGGTGGCGGTTCCAAGACCTAAAAAGGTAAAACTTGGATCTAAAACCGTTGATTGCTATTACATAGGTCGAGCTGAGAATAGTAGTGCTTACAGATTTTTGGTTTTTAAATCTGAAAATAGTGAGGTTCACGTTAACACAATTATTGAATCTCGAGATGCGATATTCTATGAGAATATATTTCCTCATAAGAAGGACTCAAACGTCACTTCTCAAAAGAGGACATACGAATCAATTTCTGAAGGAAATGATTCTCAAGTCAACGAGGAAGTCATAGAAGAGCCTAGAAGGAGTAAACGAGCTAAAATAGCTAAATCCTTCGGCCCAGATTTCTTAACCTATATGATTGAGGATGATCCTCAAACATATAAAGAAGCTATGACTGTTCCCGATGCAGCGCATTGGAAAGAGGCGATAGACAGTGAGTTACAATCCATCTTAAGTAATAATACTTGGGAATTGGTTGATCTTCCTACGGGAAGTAAGCCAATTGGATGTAAATGGATTTTCAAAAAGAAATTAAAACCCGATGGGTCTATTGATAAATATAAAGCTAGATTAGTAGCTAAGGGATATCGACAAAAGGAAGGGATAGACTTCTTTGATACCTATTCACCAGTGACTAGGATAACATCCATAAGACTACTAATAGCTCTAGCAGCTATACATAATCTTGAAATTCATCAAATGGATGTTAAAACGGCTTTCCTTAATGGTGAATTAAATGAGGAGATTTATATGGAACAACCAGAAGGTTTCATTGTTAAAGGAAAAGAGAACAAAGTTTGTAAACTTGTTCGTTCTCTTTATGGCCTTAAACAAGCTCCTAAACAATGGCACGAGAAATTTGATAGTGTCATGATTAAAAATGGCTTTCGTATTAATGAATGCGACAAGTGTGTATATATAAGACAATACGGACAAGCAATCGTCATAGTTTGTCTTTATGTAGACGACATGTTAATATTTGGGACTAACATGGAGGTTATTAAGTCCACAAAGAAAATATTAACAAATAATTTCGATATGAAGGATCTCGGCGTGGCCGATGTTATTTTAGGAATTAAAATAACAAGATCATCAAGTGGTATTAAATTATCTCAGTCACACTATGTGGAAAAGGTACTTGAGAAATTTAAGAAACATGGATTTAAAGGAACTAACAATCCTTTTCTCCCATCAGTGGTGTTACACAAAAACAAAGGAGATAGTGTATCACAAAATGAGTATGCTCGTATAATTGGATGTCTCATGTATATTATGAATTGCACGAGGCCAGACATCGCCTACTCAGTTAATAAATTGAGTAGATATACGAGTAATCCAAGCAAGCTTCACTGGGAAGCACTAATGAGAGTGCTTGGATACCTAAAGAATACATCAGAGTATGCATTACATTATGGAAAATATCCAGCTGTCCTCGAGGGATATAGTGATGCAAATTGGATCTCTGATTCGGAAGAATCAAAGTCTACAAGTGGGTATGTATTCACAATAGGAGGAGGCGCAATCTCATGGAAATCTTCTAAACAGACGTGTATAGCTCGATCCACAATGGAGTCGGAGTTTATAGCTTTGGATAAAGCTGGTGAAGAAGCTGAGTGGCTTCATAACTTTCTAGAAGATATTCCACTATGGCCGAAACCTGTGTCAGCCATATGTATACATTGCGATAATCAAGCGGCTTTACATAGAGCTCACAACTTTATGTATAATGGTAAGTCACGACATATTCGTCGTCGACATAATACCGTGAGACATTTACTCTCAAATGGAATAATTTCCATCGACTTTGTGAAGTCAAAAGAAAACCTCGCGGATCCGTTTACTAAAGGTTTATCTGGTGAGAGAGTAGAATGTGCATCGAGGGGAATGGGCTTAAAGCCTAAATTAGACTAAGTTACCTTGTACGGAAACCTAACTTGGCGACTGGAGATCCCACGGACCAAGTTCAATAGGCCAACCAGTCCTGGCTAACTTAAAACTAAAGCACTTAAGAGTTTTAACTCTTTCCCATTTCTATGATGCAATAAGTGCATACCTACCGTGTTATTTTATAGGTTAAGCAAACGCTTTTAATGACATCTATATCTTGGTTAAAACAAGTGGAGTATGGTAGGATACTCTTGATAGAAGCGGTCACCTATGTAAGTGTGAGCTGGGTCGGCTCGTTGAGAATTTCTTTATAGGCTGGAATTCTCTAAAGCACTCGCATTACCAAGAAAGTTCAGGACCGAAATGAACACAACCGAGAGCTTGTAACAAATCGGTATAATACTGTGTTAAGTTTATTGTCTTGGTTTACACCAACAGCCGACGGTTCAAGATGAAATATTTCACCGATTGGCTAAGTAAATCCGATAAACTTCAACTAGGGAAGGTTCAAGATGAAATATTTCACCTATCCCGATGCACTATTATCCCTAAAGATTACTTCGACGTGATTTGTTCTATGAGAGGGGACATGAAGAATAATTTCATTCATGTGGGGGATTGTTGGTGTAATTGGATTAATTATAGCTAATTAAATTGAGTCTAATTAGCCAAAGTTAATTATTACACCTTAATGAATGAAATGAGAAGAGAAGGTTGAGTCT
Organism: Penstemon davidsonii; assembly: GCA_034814905.1. Lineage (NCBI taxonomy): Eukaryota > Viridiplantae > Streptophyta > Magnoliopsida > Lamiales > Plantaginaceae > Penstemon > Penstemon davidsonii. The sequence goes on along the minus strand of JAYDYQ010001087.1, from coordinate 46,251,090 downwards.
CTCCATCCCACATGGAAAAGAAGGAGAAAGTTGAGCTACAAAATTGTTATAAAAAGGGCACCTAGCTTTCAAAGTAGAAAGGCTTTTGTATGAATGGGCCTAGAGTTATATCTGGGCCCAATAATTATTAAAGTCCAAACTTTTGTACAAAGATCCGTGGGTGATCCGATTAGGATCCGCGTGTGATCCGATTAGGATCCGCATGTGATCCGAACAGGATCCGCGAGACCCGTTTCTAGAAGGTCCGAGAAGGATCCGTGTTGCCCGCCCAATTTTGAATAAAAGGGTGTGTCTGGTCGGATTTTGAACCGAATGGGTGGCACCCGTTCGGACCGAACCATTGTTTAATTTAAATCCGAACTGTTGTGACCCTCCAGCAACAACTTTCAATTGCTATAAATAGGAGAGGAATCTGGCCAATTCCACACACTATTCTTTCAGCAAAAAAAAAAAATACAAATTATTTTGTCTACTTCTCAAATTAAATAATTTTCGTCGAAGTTCTATTTGTTCGAGTTCGCCGTGGGTTCTTTGTTCGTGCAAACAAGGAGCATCAGACTGTTGTATCTTGGGAGACTACCGGGGTTCGACTGTGTGCACCGTAGGCAGCCCGGAAATATTGTCTTAAGGAGATTGCTTCCGCAACCTCAGTCTTACTACAATTTATTCACTTATTTTCGAGATTAATTTAGTGAGTTAATTAAATTATCATATTTGCAAGTTAAATTAATTTCTCAACGTCTCTTGCTAGTCTGTCTTCATTTGAAACATATTTAATATTGTTTCGTAGATAAAGTTTTCTTTCTGTTCATATAAGTAAATAGTTCATTTGAATATGAATCATTGATTATTTTATTCAATTTTAATCATCTCTATTACTTAAAACTTTTAAAGAAAGATACTGCTTTTTAAAATTCAACTTGATACACTAATCTTATTTTACCAAGTTCTACTCCACTACTTTTTTATATTAAAAAAAAAAAAAATTCCAGAATAAAGTAATATATATATATATATATACTATATTGTTTTTAATAAATTATACTTAATTACGACTATAACTTATATCTAATTACTGTTATAGATACAATAAGAAATATAAATTGAGTATATTTCTATTATACAGATTGTTAAACACTAACACTAGTTTCGACCATTTGTATTGTATTTGATCAGGGGTTCCATATATATAAACGTCCTTGTCACAGGATTAATGGTGGCCGTAGTGTTAATTTGTGAATTGAAATAAATGTTCGTCTCATGTTTATTTGATTCATGAAAATGTTACATTGTCTATCTTCATTTTTTTTTGGTTTACAAAAGGCTAAATAGTAAGTCTAAATATCCCCTTCAACAAAAGTAATCACATCCTCTGGGGGATGTCCCAGATGTGCTCTCCGCGACTTAGCGTATGCCCCATTTTAGCTAAAGCATCTGCGCAAGTATTTCCGTTTCTCCTAGTATGAATAATTTTGCTCTCCCAAGGCATGCCTAGTATTTGATTCATGAAAATGTTACATTGTCTATCTTCATTGATATTGAGTATTGATATTTGCATGGATTGAATAGAGGTACCTTAAACTTCTTATCGTTGTGATCATAGTGATGGTGCGGCCATCTCGCCAATAAAATAATAGAAAATAATAAAAATATATGGGGCGTGACATTGAATATGAGGAATCTTCTCTTGATATGGAGAATATTGGGCCTCGAAGCTCCCGTACTGATTTCCGCCGACGTGCGTTTTATATTTATCTCAAATAGGGTTTCATGATTCCTATCTTATCAGATTGTTTACGGGCCCGGCCCGGAGTGACATTCCCACATACATATCAATTACGTGTTCAAAAGTTCTCACCATGATTGAACTATAAAGGAATAACAAGAAGATGTTTACAAAATGAAATATTCAAAATTCCCTTCTTTGAGGAAATGATCAAGTCATACTCATGAGAGATATTAAATATTGACGATTTCAATGGTGTTCAAAGATCTCGAAGATTTTCAAAATCATTCTCATTTGAAGATATGAAAAGCTTTTTCTTCATTTAAAATATTGAGATAAATTATTCTTACATTAGGCAATAATTTTCGTGTCCGTGCATTTTAATTCGTGCTATCTCCACACACTTAATATATAAGAGATAAACACAAAAAAAGTCATTGTATAAATTTTTCTAAAATTTCTTGTCAAATCAAACTAATTCATTAGACTGTTTTTTTGTACAAAAAGAGTAAATATTAAGTAAACATAGTGAAAGTCTATCAGTGTTGAAGTGCTGAATTTTGAAAAAAGTTTTTGTTCTACTCTGGGTGGAGAGAGTATTTTAATATACTTTATTTAAATGATGGTACTATTAATGGAAGAGGAACAATAATTTGTTTGTGAGGTTCTGCCTTTCATTTGTCTTTTCGTTATTTCTTTTTTCCTTTTTAATTCTTGTTTCTTTTTTAGTTGGGACATGTTACTAGACAACTTTTCAGACTTAGTATTGAAAGAAATAATGTAGATGAAAAAGATCTGAACTTTATATTGTCAGATAGATGGTGGCATTGTTTAATTATTTAAAATGTCTCGAATGCTCATTATAATTCCAGATTTAGACTAATTAATTTATAGTTAGTGACCCTTTAGTCTTTCGAAGCTTGAAAAGTTACTAATTTGGAGAGTGGTCGCGTTTAAAAATGGAAAAATGTTAATGACATGTAATTACTGATAATGGAAAGGAATCCTTGATGCCTTTATTTTTCCTCAAACCTTAAAGTTGACTAAGGTTGTCATTCCGGGCAAAAGATGATCCTTATAACGCCAATTTAAATTAGTTGATGCTGTCCTTTAAGTACCAATGCAATTGTGATTCTCCATTGAAGTGGTGTACTGATATTGAAAAAGAAATAATATCACCAAACAATCATCAAATTTATTTGGCATTGTTTTCCACTTTGCACCCTATAAATCACAATTTCGCTTCAGATTGACGGTGGACAAAATATTAACTTGAAGAACTAAAGTGTGACAAAATTTAGATTAGAGAAAAAACTTTAACAAATGTCAAATAGCAGTGATAATAGTAGTGATTTAGCCTTATAGTTACTTTAATTGTATGTATCAATTTGCTTTCAGATTGATTTACTCTATTAATTTTGGATTACAAATATTATGGACCAGCTTGTAAACATGTTACAAATGTGGTAGGTAGTTAAATATTCAAACCCATAGGAACAAATAATTACCAATTTGCCAACTCCTTGGAGTTGTAAACAACAAGTAAATTTAATACTAATATATAGATTGACGGCCATATTTAAAATTTTACAACCATAGAGTAATCAAATCTCATACACATTCTTAATTATAGTCAAACCATTTAATAAAAGTATTGAGGTGGAAGGAGAGAAGTTATATATAATGGCATCTTATGAATATGATTATTGTAGTCCCACTCACAACCGAAAGGTCTAAGCACAAAAATTTCCTCAAATGTATCATGACAAAACACAAACATATATAATAATATATGAAGAATATTGTACAGAAAAAGATCAAAGGATATAAAGCAGAAGTAAATTTTCAAGAAGGGTGTTAATTCTTGTCCAAATCGAAGATTTTGGTAACAATTCTGTACATTTGCCATGTGATTGTGTAACATTTCTAAGAGAATGATCATTCACAAAATAATACTCGAAGTTGAACTTTGAATATATGAAGGGTATTTACGTAAGGCTGAGTGTTTGGGTCAGGTTATTTGGGATCCATCCCTACCTGATCGGGTATTTTCCGTTTGGGACGAAAAAATGAATTTTTTGACATTTCGAGTTAGGTTTAGGGTATTACATTTACACCCGAACGGGTATTTCGGGACCCTTTTGTGTATTGATTTTGTTTTTTTTGGCAATCAGTATTGTTGGGGCATAGATTTTGAATTGAAATGTCAATAGGATTAAAAGGTAATATTCTGATTTTGGAAAATATTAGCTATTAATGTAGCGTTTATAGTTTTTCCCATCAATAACTGTAGCATATATAGATTTTCTCTAGTAATTTTGACATGTGATATTTTGAAGTTTGGAGTTTAATTGTTATATTGTTGAATGTTGAAGACTGACTTGTATGTTGTGTTTTGTTTAGGAGTCTTTGATTGTTATATTGTTGAAGACTTAAGACGTTGGTATTGTGTATGTTTTGATTATTGCATACAATTTAATGTTTGAATTCATTTACTTTACAATTTTACATACAAAAATATATGTTAAAAAATAAGATTTCTTATACATTTATGTATATTTTATTTATTTATTTTTTTGAAAAAAAATGAATTTTCGAGTATCCAAAATCCAAAATACCCAAAATTTTGGGTATTCAAATTTTAAACGGGTCGAATTTTGAGTGTGGAAATTCAATACCCGACCCAAAACATTCGACCCGCGTCCAACCATATATATACACGTACATTTACATAATTCGTTAGGGTGATAATTATTAGTGAAATATATGCATCCATCAATCATGAGTTGGATTACTCTTAAAAAGTCGAGCCATTACATGATAGAAAGAAGGATACATTTTGATAGAACAGTGGTTAGGCGTGCTTTCTCCACGAGCTCATCTACAAATTTACCATCATATCAATTGAATCTTATTCCACGTCTGCATTCTTACATTTACAGCCCAAAAAAAGACGGCACATGTTTTCATTTTATTTAATTTCCAGAATTTGTTAATTAATATATGTATCTAGAAAATTTGAAGGACAAACTGTTGATTGCCATGCCTTCGCAATGAATAGCAAATCAACTAATGTCTCACTTAATCCCGTCTAATCTCTTCTGACATGGCACAAGAGATGGAAAATTCTAATTCTTACAACATTTAATCACATTTTCAATCACATATAAGTGAATTGGGAATCTCGTCACCCAATCTGATTAGACTAAATCCAAAATATTTATATAATAACTACACTTTTTTTATAATTGGATAACAGGCCATCTTCGAGAGAATATTTATAAGTCAAATAATAAGAAATATTATAAGTTTTCCGAAGGTTCTTTAAGAGAGCTTTTAAAAATTAAGAGCTAGTCCTCTATAATTTTCGATTTAGGCTTTCAAATTTGAGAACCCAGATTGAAATGTAAAAATTGACTTTTGCAATGTCATTGTATTTTCCCTGCAACAAATTCATATTATTTTTTTGAAATAATAATTTAAAAAAAAAGTAATTTCTATCATTATTTTAAATAAATAAATTTTTAATATATATATATATATATATATTAATTAAATTTTTTTGTTAAAATATATATGGACAGTTGGAGTGAAGTGGTGCGCTTGTTTAAAAGTAAAATCTTAAAATATAATCTAATTGTTAAAGAAAAATTGAGAATGTATAACACTGTTAACTCCTTAAATTTTAAGATAAGGGGCCAACATTTAAGAAGACAATTGAAATGGCCTAAAAGAATGATCAATCAGATAACAAGTGTAAACACGAGAAACAATTCAAATAATCAACCGCTATCTTTAGAAAATATGCCTCCAACAAGATAATATATATATATATATATATATATGCTTTGTGATTGAAAATGTTTAACCAAACTAGGTTTAATAACAACCCTCGGTAAATAATCTCTCAATCTGACAAGATCCACATAAAATGTCGTTTCGTCCTTGGATGTGTACGGAGAAGAATAATAGTGAAATGACCAATATTAATCCTTGAGATTTGAAATTATGAAAATCAACTTCGTTTTAAGCTCTTTAACAGAAAAAGGTAACAGAAGTCCCATTTCATTCACTTCCATATGTGAAGGTGAATCCACTCATAGGAGAGGTGCTATCATATCAAGTGGCCATTATGCACTAACATCACATCAATTGTGTGTATCCCAAAATTTACCATGAACTACTACTTGATGATCAACTGAATATTAAAAAAAATGCACCTTTTCCTGCAAGTAACACCCCCCCTCTCAAAAAAATAAAAAATACTTTTATTTGGTTTGGATAAAAAGCTGAACAAAACCATCCCCATCAGTTCTTAAGAAGTTTGAGGCCACTCGCAGAAATGCCTCAAGACTGTATAGCATATCATCAATCATCATATTCAAGTCAATCCAAAAGTAAGTAGTTTTGTACTATTATATGATGAGGCTAATTTTGGTTCAGACTATATTCGACCTCGACTGCACTCAAATCATTTATTCCTTCTATCCTTTTATTTTTGCTCTTATTTCTTTTTTGAGATGCCCAATCCTACATTCTCTTTCCCAAAATAAATTTTTTTTTTCAAAAATACTCTCATATAAAATAATGATTTGACACCATTAAACTCTTCACCATTACTTTTAACGACATAAAAACTTCACTTTTTCAACTCTTATCTCAAATTCCGTACAAAATTCCAGCCAAAAAAAAAAAAGAGGATAGGGGGAGTACTAAACTTAATTAAGTAATATTATCTTTCAAATGACTATCACAAGATATGAGCAAATATAGTTGTTTGTGATTGATGATTAGGTTTAAGCTATAAGTTTTTGGAAGAAAAGGTATAACTCAAAACAAACATATAAAAGATCATAAATTTTGCACCAATAACATTTTGGGAATTAACTTCCCCATTGTGGTGGTCCTGTGGAAGGTGCATAACAAAAATTGACAACATATTCCTAGATGACGATAACCAGACATGCATATAGCCTGATGCTCCGGACCACACGCGGTTACTTGAACTATAACCGCGTAGTTACCAAGACCGATGCTATGGTTCTAGTTGATGTTTTTGCTGGCATCTGAAGATGCCAGTCACCACCACATCACCTGATCTTCAATAATGCAAGTAGAAAGTTGGTCTATCATTGAGGTCCCAGTTTCTCTTTAGTAGAACCAATATCGCAGCATTTATTCGATACATGTATTATGTTCTTTGATCATAGATTTTCACAAGCCAGAAGGGGCAACAATTCACTGTTTTGTCTCTTGATCTGCCTTACAACAGACATTAGTCAAATGGAGCAAAAAGACAAAAAAAAAAAAAATTAATTAAATGATTGGGACCATATGTGTCTTATGAAATACTGAATAAACATCTTAAGATGCCTAAAAGATGTCATAGATATATACTATAACAAAATAAGTACTGAGATTTGCAAAAAAATGCACATCTTCATAGAAGCACACTAGTGTACCAATGTCTTAGCAATAAAGTCATCTCCAAGAATTCTGTCCAATCTCATTTTGACTAATTTGAGTAAATATTTTAATTTCAAGCAGATGCAAAGCAGAGTTTCTAACAGCTAGTTTATTTGTTAAATGATGAAAAGATATCGGTGCGTTTGTGTGAAGGAGAAGTTAATATAATGCATAAGACAGAAAATGATAAACGAAATAGGTTATAGTCTTATAGAGGAATGAAGAAGGAAACTAAAGTCGAAACAAATGGATTTATGTTACTTCTGATAACACATGAGATAATTTAACCATACGATACGAATTTATCAAATTCCTGAATTTTTTGCTTTCCATCTAACTTTTAGTCATGGAAGGGGAAGGGGAAGGGGAATCGATAACAGTTTTTCTCTGGCAAAGAATTAAAATTGAGGCAGAAAATTAAGACTGAAAAAACAATCGTTGCCTGGACATAACTTATTTCTGTTTACATTATTTAGAACACTGGCTACATTATCTACTTGCTTTCATTTTAGACCTAATTCCCGTGGGCGGCAACACAGTGTACTAACTAGACATGGATTTCAACCTACAGTGTAATAATCAGGAATGTTTGTTTGGTGATCTCAATTGCATCTGCAAGGTGTTGTTTTGTCAACAAAACTATGAAACTCTGATCCACATTTTACCAATGAAGTATCATTTACCAACTTTTGTAAATCACGGATGCTGTGTTTTTATTCAAAAAATAGGCGAGATTTTGTATATCATTCCATTTTTACTTAGTTTAATACTTTCCGCTTCTACTTGATGATATTATCATTCTCCCTCTTACATAATGAAACATTTTAGCTAGGCCTTGGTTAGCATGTACTCTGCAACACAGATTACTTTAGCTGATTCATAATAGTTTTTTCAGATGACAACACTATACCAAAAGCTCAGAATAAAGAACACAAATATATCCTAGGTCTACAGTCACATTTTCATAAACTTTCTTCTATGCCCCATATGTACACGCAAGAGATGGGTGGATTCCAGGAATAATATGAAAAAACTAAGGTGACCAACTTAAAAGGTTAACACATAGAATCAAAAGAATTTCATATAATTAACGGCACAATATTTTTGTAAGTCAGATGTCCAAGGATGACAGTAGAAAAGAGATTTGGTCTAGATATATAGCATATACTAATCCTTAAATGTCATTCTTCTAATTTTGCCTACATGGATATAAAAAGATTTTTACCCTCGAGCAGAAAAAAAAAGATCAGTATATTGATGCCATAATCTAAAACTTACATTGCATATCCTGAATCTCTGCGCGTTCACATAATTCTTCAACAAAGGTCGAAGGCATCACTATTAGACCTCTGCTATGCAATAATTCAGTGGCTGCTGAAGGATTAACCTCAAGTAACTCCCCCATCATCTCTTCCAGAGGCCCATTGAGCTTCTGTTCATTAACAAGATAATGTCCATGTCCCTGAACAATGCAAGAATCATTAGAAATTAATGCCAGAAAACTATGGGCCTGTTTGTTTGGCGTTTCCCAAAATTTTTTCGTGTTTGGGAAATGCCAAACAAACATGTTTTTTATTTTCCGAAATAAATTTTTCATCCATTAATTTTCTAAAACTACTCTCTCAAAAGCCAAACAAACAACAATTTTATTATCTCTAAACAAAACATATACAAACTCTACTTTGATTTGATATAAAGTAATCTATCTCTTACACAATTTATCTCACATAACAAACATGATTTGACATAAAGTCTTACACATCTTACACCTACAACCCAACTCTTCCAAAAAAACCTACACCTATTTTATTTTTCAAACCACTCTCTCAAAACCCAAACAAACAACATTACGCAAATCGAGATTATTTCACAAACCTCCACTACTCTCCCAAACTACTTTCCCAAACGCCAAACAAACATGCCCATAGAGAGGAATTGGACTTAGAGACAATCAAAATGATTTCCACGCTCTTTGAAACAATCTAGTAGTCTAAGAAAATTTCTAGTACCTCGAGGAATATAAACGAGTTAGAAGTTAATTCACCTCCCAATCTGCTTCGACACAGGTCCTGCATGGCGAAGTTCCCAAGAAATGAGAGTGCTTGACTTAAAATAATCAGTAAAATCTTAACAACAAAAAACACAAGAAAACCATCATAATGAAACTGAGCAATTATGTCAACATCAAGGAGAGTACTCAAGAAAATGGAATTGAATCTAGTTCATATGAAACATATCCTGGAGAGATTTTTAAATCATTGGCAACATATATAATGGCAAAAGTCTGGAGAAATATTACTTTGCTTAGACTTGTCAGTATAAACTACGGAAACTACACGATTACATAATCTAGGTACATGTAACTCAATCTAAACAAATACAAATATAATAAAATGTGCTATAACAACAAGGTGCAATACTACGATTTGTGATGTTTGACTTAAACAAATCTAATCATAGAACATATTCTCAGAAGATCTAATCTATACATTGACAGCCCCAGCCACCATAGGAAACATAAGCAAGCATTGTGAAACAACAGACTTCTCCAATCATTAGCCAGAGTACGAGAGGTATACTGAGTAGTTAAGAGTTAGCAGTTTAATAAAATTAGTACCATCTCTTTCTCAGAATAAAGTAAATACTGGCATCTAAATAATTCATATCACTACTAAAAGTTTACCTTCACTTGATATTGCAAATGTTTGACATGGTCAATGACATTATCCAGCAAAGCTTCTTTACAACCCTGCAAAGGCAACTCATAAGATGTTCTAAATTCAGAAATACCAAATTCTCAATAGAATCTCATTTGTGAATATTTTAGACATGAACCAAAATATTGTACTCTATACATTGTACACTCATGTAGTCGGTGAAGACCTCTTCCCATGACATGTTTGTGAACAAAGATGATAAATCTGTGCATCGTGGAAAATAAACCTAATCTGCCAATCTTATATATTTAATCTCAGCATCCCTCAAACATCAAATATTTAACCAACATTCACTGATAAAAGTTTTCAATCTCTTAACGACATTTTACCTTTAGTATGAAAAACCATACCAAAAACAGATAAAGAGTTAAATGTTAGGCATATGTCTGCTTATGATACCTCCTTCGGATGTGGCAACAATTCCTGCAGTGCATCTAGCCATTGAGATATTCTGAGTCTGCGAAACTAGAAGGAAGAGACAGAAAATTAGAAACTGATGCAAAATGTATAGTGGACCAATCTCTGAACACTACATTTAGTCAAAGTGAAAACCTCATTTAAGTGACAGGATCTATAAACATAATTTGTGGGTCTTGATATGTTTGTAAAGGTAAGTTAATATATTGAATGACCAACTCATCTAAAAGCTTAAGCTAGTAGAGAGATGACTCATTTAATATTTATCACTTAACAAAGAACATAAAAGTGATATGTTTCATTGAATGGTTCTGCTTACACGATCAGCGGCATATGATTTATCTCTTGATCTTCTCCGATGAACTTTGGAAGGACACTTTAATGCAGCAACACCTGAACCAGTATAACCCTGAGAAGCATTACTATAGTCTTGATTGCAGTCTTGTTTCTGCAGAAACAACTGTATGTGAGTTTAAAGCACAAATGGTTCGCACTGAATGTTTTCTTTTTTGAAGAACTGACAGAATCGTGGATACTGACCTGAACACTGGATTGATGTTCCATGCCTGTAACGGGAATTAAATTTCCTTCATAATGCAGCCTCTGGTAATCTTCCTGTTGAACTTACAATTAAATTTTGTATCTATAATTATAGCATACCACTGATACCAAAAATGGAATAAACTTTACCAAAATTAACTAAGACTTCCGTAGCTAATATTAATCTCACAGCGCACCAATTCCTCATTAGTATTTGAGCTTAATGTATGGAAGGCTCAGCTTACTTACCACTTGAGAAGGATCTGCTAGTTCAAGATTCGATACTTGTGAAAACATGTTGTAAGACATTCCTTCCTTGATTTCGCGGTACCCACTTTCAGCAAGATATTCGACGTAGTTTTGAGGTGTTTGCTGGCACTGCATCCATTCAGGTATTGCAACAGGTACCTGATTGATCTCATTTCTCCCTTGTGTCATTTTATAGCGCTGGTTTGCACCAAAATCATCAACTAAACCAGAATAATTATTAGCTATCCAATTAAAAGGCATTGGTGAAAACTGTAACGCATTTTCACAATTCGGTTCTTCCATGTTACCAAGCTCAGAATCTGTAAAACACAAAAAATGGCAATACTAAGTCATCATCTCAATAATCCAAACACACACCAAAATAAAATAAAAACACGCACACACACACAGAAATGACATGACTCAAAACATGAATTCTTCCCAAAATTAATGGAATTGATTAAAGCGGGGAATATTTTCAAAACCACATATTGCCAATTGTTTTGGGGCAATTGAAATGAATCACTAGGCTATGGGGCAACGAGAACAACTCCACTCGATTCATACACATTATGTAGGAAACTAAACCGTTGTGATTGGGTTAAATCATACAGAAACAGAACATGCATACTTAAATACAGCTAAAGGCAAGAAGATCTAAACAAAGATCAACTAAAACAAGACGATAATTATACATATATTACAAACACATATACCACCAACACTCCTGTACAGTAAAATCGATATATATATATATATATATACATAAAATTCCTAAAATCTTATTTTATCCAAAATTGTATTGCTAAATGAGTTCACAATGCGTATCTTAGCACACAGGAAAAATAGCAACAGTAAAATTTTAAAGATAAATGAAGAAAATGAGGAGAAATTCTTACAAGTTTTTCTCCGTAGGGTTTGAGGAGAGACTGAAAATGAAAATGTAAATGTTAAACATCTAAAATGAGCGACGAGTACTGAGTAGTGTGAGTACTGGTTTTTACGTGAGTAGTACGTTTGTGTAACAGACTCTACAGTCTGCAGGTGGAGAGGCAAATATCATGTATGTGCTGGTGCAGGGGAGGGGAAGGTGTGACTAAAATCGAAGAAGGCAAAATTGCAAAAAAGTACCAAACTAATTAATGATTTTGGATTTTCGTCCCAAGCTATATCAATTAGACGAATTCGTCCCGTAATTATATATTCTTTTGGAATATCGTCCCACTTGCCACATGGATGCTTACGTGTCATGACGTGGCAAATTTTAGCATAAACAATTATATAAGATTGTAGAATTCGTCCCAAACTAATTACAAATTTTAATTTTTTTGTCCCAAACTATATCAATACCCCCACTTCCATCTCGTAATTGAAATGACATGGGAAAAAAGAATTCGTTTTCCAAACTAATTATAAATATTTATTATTTATTAATACAAAAAAAATGCACAATTTTTTCCTAATGAACTGAGATAGGATTTTTTTTTCTCAAAAGGGCACGGGAATATAAAAAATCCATACTATTTTTTCTCTTAAAAAAAAGTTAATGGCAATTTACTTCCATGTGATATTCATAATGTTCAATCAAACCGTCGAATTCGTCGAAAATTACGACACAATCATCCGTCTCAAAAGCTGCTACGGAAAGTATTTGACGGCGTCGAATCAGCCCTTCCTCCTTGGCATGATGGGTCGGAAAGTAATCCAGACGGTGCCTAATCGCCTCGACAGCTCCGTCGAGTGGGAGGTGATGAAGCAAAACGGCGTCGTTAAGTTGAAGACGAGGTACGGACAGTTTTTAAGGGCTAATGGGGGTTGGCCTCCGTGGAGGAACACGGTGACGCATGATGTCCCACATCGGACGTCGGCGCAGGAGTGGGAAGTGCACGTGGTGGAGATATTAGGGGCGCAGCCATTGGTGGTGGTGGGGAAGGAGGATTGTTCTTCTTTTGCTTCGGAGTGTAGCTCGCCTACCACGAGTTTTTCGTCCAAGTCTGGTAGCTTTTCTAGACAAGAGGTAATTAAACTATCTAAGTAATGCATTGTTTTATTTTTACTAAGTTTGATTTATGTGTTTTATAAGTAATTATTGATGAATTTTGACTATATCCTGAATTTGGAATCTTTAGGGTATAAGGTATTCAAATATGTATTGGATGCATAGGATTCGAATTTGGATGATTGCTTGTGTTGGTTATTTATTAAATTTATATGTGATTCATAATTTGATAAAAGAATATTTCATAGTCAAAGGTTGGAAGTATTGGATGATATGCTACTTTTTGAGGAACATAATCTATATTACTACTACATATTTCAGAAACATTTTATCCTGTGAAATATTTATTGTCAAGAAAATTAGTATTTCAGAAACAAATTAAGTAAATTCTTAGTATATCCTCTTAAAAGTGGTCTCTGGAAAAATTTAAGAAAATTTATGTTTTAGTTACTGCAATATATGCTTCCTTCCATTAATGATACTTGGTGAATTTATGGATGCCAATTGTAATATTTTTGTGGGTTTTGCAGTCAAACGATTCTAATTCGCCATCAAATTCGAAAGATGGTCGATTAATTCATTTTCACGTGTCCGATGAATATGGGGAGATAGAAGAAGGGATTGAGGAGCTATCTATTACATTCAAAGGAAACAATGTGCAAGAATTGACCAAGAGACTTGAGGGGGCGTTAAGAATTGATGGTATCACCGTGTGCACGAGAAGTCCATTGAACGGGAAGCTTTATCCTCTTCTTCTGAACCTTCCTCCCAACTATGCAACTATGCACTTTGTTGTGGTTCCACCATCTTCACAAGGTATTTTTTATAATTTGGATCCTCTTAGCAAAACTAAATTTATATGGGTTTAAATTAACTAGTCAATTTCCTTTTAAAGATAATTTATTGATTTAGTTATTGTAATTAGTTTAGATAGGATTACATATTTGGTTAAGGGTCAGTTAGCATATATTTCATATGATCTTCATTGTGAAACATTTGTAAATATACGCCACCGTCCTGTTTTGTGTCTGATATATGATCATCTGTTTATTACAACAAGAACTATTCAACATGAACGTACTTTTAGCATTTTAGGAGTTTATTCTAGCTAGGGTTAAAAATGAACTGAACTTTTTGAAATTTTGTTAGCTTTTTTGAGTTTGATTTGTTATAAAGCCTAACTAATTTGGACCATATGATTGTTTGACAGCTTTTTGAAGCTCGATTTCGGCTCAACATGATAAACTAAAAATGACAAAAGTATATATAAAAATACCTAACTACTCGAATTTGATTCAATTAGAACTCTTTTGGACTAGGTTTGTTTAAAAATCAAACTATGGTCAAACACAAGCTTAAACTCTTTAGTAATAAACAAAACTAGAAACCAATATATAAAAGTAAGCGGGGCTTGAACTGTTGTACATTCCTGTAAATTTAGTTCTCACTTGATAGTGTTTGTAGTTTGTTTAAACGTTTATAGGCATGTGTTTCGACTTGATAATGTGACAGTTTACCTCATATGTTGTGATAAATGTGGCAATTTACCTCATGTATTATAATAAATGTAGCAATTTACCCCTTATATTATAAAATATTTTGCATGCCCGCTCTCAATTTATGCAATTGAGTTACACTCTCTGGTTCAAGGGGATAAAATACTTTTTAAAAAATTTCACAGGGGGGTAAATTACTCATTTTCAAATTACAGGGAGTAAGTTGAACATTATGAATATCACAGGGGATAAATTGCCATTAGTCCCTTAAAAAAGTAAAAGATGAATCATCATTTCCATTAAATTAGAAATTTAATAATGAACTAAATTCATGCAAAATGACAAATTGTGAGACGAAATTCGGCGAATTAATATAGTTTAGAACGAAAAACCAAAATTTGTAATTAGTTTGGGACGAATTCTGCAATCTTGTATAATTGTTAATGCTTAAATTTGTCACGTTTTGACACGTAAGTAGCCATGTGGCAAGTGGGACAATATTCCAAAATAATATAAAATTACAGGACGAATTTGGCTAAGTGATATAGTTTGAGACGAAAATCCAAAATCACTTATTAGTTTGGGACGTTTTCTGCAATTTTGCCATTGAAAAAAATTGACTAAAAATTAAATAAAGTTACTAGATAATTGACTTGAGCTCATTTGAGTTTGGTTTGCCATACATTACAAATAAGTTTGAACAAGAGTTTACGATTGATAAGTCGTTTGAATTTGGTTTGCGATACATATAAAAACATAGAATTCAGACTTTTGCATGACCAAATGAGGACTCATTTAGAAGGTCACTCGACATAATTTGGCCCGATTAGTACAAGTCGATATTGAGACTGAATGTCCCACATTGGTTGAAAATCATAGTTAAGTCCACTTTATAAGGTCTTGGACAATCCTCACCTTATAAGCTAGCTTTTGAGGTTGAGTTAGGCCCAAATTAACCATGTAAGTTGACTTAACCCAATTCATGTGGTGAATTCTAAGATGGTATCAAGGCCCCGGGTTAAAGTGGGCCACCTCCTTGTACGCATGATGGGCTTCAATATCTACCTACACGATTCATCCAGATAACAAAGGCATGGGTTGTCATTATTCCTCCAGTTATTCAAGGCTTAGAGATTCATTATTCCTCCGGTTAACAAAGGCTCGGAGTGTCTTTATTCATGTGTTGGGTCTTCACCCACATGTCACAAATTCACAAGGTTGGGCTTTTATATGTCACGTGTTGGGCTTGTTTCTCCCACACCTCAGCCCGCCCACACGTGAAGGGGGAGTATTGAGACTAAATGTCCCACATTGGTTGAAAATCATAGTTAAGTCCACTTTATAAGGTCTTGGGCAATCCTCACCTTATAAGCTAGTTTTTGAGGTTGAGTTAGGCCCAAACCATGTAAGTGGACTTAACCCAATCCATGTGGTGAATTCATCGATTTCATCTTCGAACTCTCCATTTGAAGAGAAACGTTTACTTACTACTTATCGTTAAGAGAAACTTATCAAGATTAATCATCCGACCATATCTTATTTGATCTCCAGATCATGTATTATTTGATCACATGTCGATTATCTAACAAACAACATGAATTAGGAAAAAGGGAAAATATTTACACATTATATAAACTAACTAGTATTCATTGTAAAATTAAAGTTAGCACACATTGTATCATACACCAAAATGGAAGAACTAAATCCTAATCTTTTCGACTTAAGATCAAATTGTAACAAGTTATCTTCCATTTGATGGCCTCCGATGACAATAGATGCCCTAGGCTTGGATCCACCATCCAAAAACCCCAAACACCATACATCAATATTGTCTCTATAAACTCTGACCATTGAGTTCGACCCAAAAACCCTCCAAATCACATTGTCATCTTGTAACACAAGATCAACAGTTGGAACAGTTGGTCCCACTCGCGTACTTAAAACATCGTCTGCATTGTAACAAACATTAAATGGCTTAGCAGATGTTGTTCTTGTGAGATTAAGGGCAAGTGATTCTTTCACGAATGTCTCAATTAAAGCCTTATAAATTGAAGTGTGTAACATGGTGTACGGAGTTATTGTGCTCAATTTAGTCCCACCAAAGCCGTTCTTACCAATACTCAAAAGCGTTCGATCAAAGTCTATGACTTTTTCGTTGACTTTTATAGAAGTCAAACCAATGAAATACTCATTAGATGGATTTGCATAACTTATTGTTCTTCTCCCGATCCCTACTTGATTCAACAAGAGTGGAGTGTAAATAAGATGTTTTGAAAGGTCAATTTCTGGATAAAAGAAATATGGTCCACCCGTACCAAAAAATGCCACCCCTGGAGCTGAGGGTGAACCGGATAAGCATAGCGCAAATATTAAGTCATGAGAGGAAAAGTTGCTAACTTGCGCTGGGAGTGACAAACCAGACCGCCCAAAACCGGCTAAACCGGCCAAACCTTTCACACGCCCTTTGAGTAAAGACCTATTGGTGCATGAAAACATGAACTTAGGGATTACACTAAGTGCACCCGGGTTACGACCATTAGTGGTGTGCAAATAAAGCGAGTCAACACGGGCCTCGACCGTTATTAATTTCCGAGTCACCGACTTTCCTAGAAAATTTGTGCACGAGTCATTAAAACAATTCGGACCAGGAGAACCGGTGCAAACCTTGCATGATGAACTGGTCGAACCGCATACAGAGGAACCACAAGGAACGGAATGGTACGTAGTAGAACAATCAACCAAAGTGAGGGAGGCACCGAGGTCAAGAAGTAAATTGGTGGGTTGGGAAGGGGTTTTTAGGTAAATTGACAAGGTATACCTTTCCTTGGCAAAGTCTTTTGTAATAGGAGCTAAGAAAGCTGGAAATGAGCTTCCATGACCAAACAAGAGAGAAACAAGAAAAATGAAATACAGGGCCAATTTGACTGACATTTTTAACAAGGTGGAGCTTTTGAAGAAATAACAAAATAAGCGAAAATCATTACCATTTTCAATCACATGGTGGTAGACATTAAAACTATTCTTAATCAGGACACATGTATCACCACGCGTCGTTATAAAATACTTTCTCTGTTTTAAATTTTTTCGAAATTTTAGGTAAGTATTGAAAATAAATTTTTTGTCTTGGATAAATAGTGACATAAAGTAATGTGGTGTCATATCATTACTTGAGAGGATAATTCTCTAATAAATTAAATTTTATATATAAACTTCGAAACTATATTAAAAATTACGAAAATTTTATTTTGGGTAATTTAGAGGAAGGTTCTTGAATTCAGTGTCAAAGTGACATAAGAAGATGATGGGAGGACAAACTCATGAGTTTGGCTTCTTTTGTAAATCCAACCTTCTTAAATGGTTCTTTTCAATAAATTAATTCTGCCAAAATTGTTGGGTCATCAATTTTGGATGTACATCTATGAATTTGAACACTTTTCGCGCGAATAAGGAATGTTGTTCTTATCCGCCAAAAGAAAATGTAAAGAAAAAAAAATGATTTTCAATTGCATTAAAGTGATTATTTAATGTTGAAGAAAGTTTCTGTTAACAGCTTTGATTTTAATCGACTGTAAAGGAAATAAGATAAGAGAGATTATTTAGTCTCGCCTGATTTCGTGTTACTTCATGCTTTATCTGTGCTACTTCTTAAATAATTGAGTCACTATTTTTTTTTTTTTTTTTTTTTATAATTATAAGAATTGGATAAGAGAATGAGATCTTGAGCCCTTAACTCAATAAAGGGATTATTAATACTTTATAATTTTATCTATAAAATCATGCGAGATCTAGTGCCATTTTATCTATTAAAAAAAAAGTCAAAGTTGGACAATCGATCTCACAACAGGGCAATGGCAATTTAGTCGTATGGCTTTTTTTCTTATATTTTTGAGGAGGGAGTTAAAAAATACTCCTATGTTGTGTTTAATTATCAAAAAAAATTCCTATATTATTTTCAATACCAAAACTTATATATGTTAATTTTTTATTAGCAAATAAACCTTTTCAAGTCAAAGCGACAATTATACATACACCAAAGAATATTGAAAACAATCATCTTCACCTAAAAAACTGATAAATAATCCTCCAGTTAACTTTAAAAATTAGCAATAACTCTCATGTTTTTTTAAAAAGTTGACAATAACCTTTCTATGAACACATGAGGATTTTTGTTAATAAAAATAATACGTGATTTTTTAAATAATTAAACAAAGCACAAGGATAATTTTAATTACATTTAGCTAATTAGTCGTTTGAGTAAAAGTACTTCTGTTCTTCAAACTAAAATAAGTTGGGTTCTTTCCTCACGCTCACATGAATTTGCTTGCGTGCACTAATTGAGAAGATGTTACCAAATAACTATAAATTAAATTTATTAATCCAGATAAATGAAAATAAAACGAAATGTCTATTTATGTATTTGTCTTTTGATCTTATCCCTGGTTTAGAGTTTAGACAGAGAGATGGATAAAATACCTAATTATTAAAGTTATTAATTAGACTAGATTGATATCAGAAAAAAATATTCTATAACTATGTAATTTATTTAATGGTTATGCTTTCTGATTTGGTTTTATAATTTTGGAATATTTCCCTTAAGCGCTCAGATGCTGATTTGAATTACCTTGTGGATTGACCTCTACGTTTTAGTTGATTTATCGGATTATAGATGCTAACTAAAATTAGGTACATGATTAATTGGAAGGGTTTTGGCTCAGTCTTGCGGGTCTTGGTTTCAAAAAAATGGTTTGGGTGGTTTTAATAAAACATTTGAAGCTTCATTTGGCTAGGTTTTGGATGTTGGATTTTGTGGTTTTAAAAAAACTAAAACTCAATTGGATTTTGTTTGAATGTTGGGATTTGGAAAAAAATAAGTGATATGTGTCAAATCAATATTTTATAGGTTTCAAGAGTTTGAATATGAGTTTCTGAAAGAGTTTGTTATGAGTTTTGTCAAACTCCATTTGAAAGAGTTCTAACTCAGTTTGATGAGACCGGACCAGAATCCAGCCAAATAAACCCTATTATCTAGATTACACGGATACGGATACGGCGATACGATATAATACGATACGTATACGGCGATACGGATTTTAAAAATTTATAGAATTCGATACGGCAAAGATACGCATATAAAATAAAATAATTTTATATTATACATAACAACATTACTAATTAGATCCTTCTATTATACCACAAAAGCAATAGATCATATTCAAAGTATATATTGTCTACGAGTTTAATTTCGGGTAAAAAGTTATACACTAAAATTATCCTAGTCCATTCAAAATACACAAAATTTATATATCAAAAGTTGGGAAAGTTAGACAAAACCCGAATTGATTTGAAATTTTCAACTAAACATCACGAGTATTGATACCCGTATCCAAGACCATTCAAAATACACTTTTTTTTTTTAACTTTTAATTTATTAATTTTTAACCCATAACTTTGACAAACTAACAAAAACACCCAGTGCGTATCCAAAACGTGTCCAAAACCTGCAGGATACTCCAAAAAAACGTACTGTACCCGTATCCGAATTATTTTTTATTTAATTTAATTAGGATACTCCAGATGGCGTACTGTACGCGTATCCCACGCGTATC
Source organism: Penstemon davidsonii (assembly GCA_034814905.1). Lineage (NCBI taxonomy): Eukaryota > Viridiplantae > Streptophyta > Magnoliopsida > Lamiales > Plantaginaceae > Penstemon > Penstemon davidsonii. The sequence goes on along the minus strand of JAYDYQ010001087.1, from coordinate 46,230,874 downwards.
GGACGCGTATCCGTATCCCCGGAGTACTGGATACTGCACGGGGCCATTTTTCGGAGTATCCGTGCAACCTAGCCTATTATACTCGAATTCAGAAATATACTATTTTCACATATTTCGATTTTAGTTGGAGTGGAGAGATACGACATGTACCTGTCGTGCATCCCTTAGTCGATTGACTGACTTAGCTCACGGATAATCCAACACCTAAACAATTTTAATTTCCACACTCACACCGAATTATGAAAATCTAATAAATTGAGATAATTGTACTCCCTCTATTTTTTCTATTTGTCGTTTTGACAAAAGAAACATGTTTACTTTTATTATTGTTTTAGGAGTTCAATGTAAAATTAATTATTTTTTACAAATTTTACCTTCCTTGTTAATGCTTGTAATTACTGCTAATTATTGATGTGATTATTTTGGTTAAAAGGGTAATTTGAGATTTTTACTTCAAAAAAGTAGTTATTTCTTAGATTTCTTAATCTGTGTGCAATCCTTTTAAACGACAAATTAAAAAAAAAACGGAGGGAATATATAAACTACTGTGTTCAAACCTTTTTTTTTCTTTTCATTTTTACTGTTTATCTCTCGTTGGGCTACGTGTACACCAATAGAAGTTAAAACTACTAATTAAGATATCATATCTCTCATTTACGTGGTCTAATCTTGAAGATTGTGAGTTAAATTTAGTATAATCAAAAGTACCTCAAAAAAAACTTACAATCTATTAGCTTAAAATAACATATTTAAAAGAAAGCTAAAGTTGAAATCATTTCTCAAACATCAAATTATTTCTTTTGAGATTAAAAAAACTGACAAGCTATTCGCAAAAGAGTTTTCAAACACACCCTCCGTACATTTGCTCCACGAGAAATTTTGTCAACCATTACATCTTATCTGTTAATTTTAATATATTTGTGTTATGACTCGAAACCGTGTTTGAATAAAACTTCCCTTTGACCTACAATTTTACATTATTAGATTGCCTATTCTGATTCTTCATGTCGAGCTGCTTAAAATTAGATAATCTTCTTCTGACTTTTCAAGGTGATACATACAATCTTATCTGTAAACAAATGAAAAATCAGGTCCGCCGACAAAAAAGAAATCTTGATACACTTTTATTACTTGCCGAAAATGAATTAAATCAGTTATTAAAAAAAATGAATTAAATCGAAAATTATTTATTGTCACATTGAAACACAATGATATATATAACGGGTCGGTATTTGCAAAAGTTGGGCTTGAACTGCATTTGTGTAATATGAAAATGTATTGTTTCATTAATTATAGTATTATTTACTTAATAAGTTACTGATATCATATTACTATTTTCTTTAAGATTAAGTCTAACTTTGAGTTCGTTCAAAAAAAAAAAAAAATCTAACTTTGAGTTTAACCCAAAGAAAAATTATCAAATTACTTTAGAATTGGATCGATTCGCGGATTTTTTTCACCTTATTTTAATTTATAATGATTCGCGGATTGTGACCCATTTCATGAACTCTAGTTTTATTGATTAGCTTTAAGAGACGAGCACTATAATTAAAATGATTTTGTATTCACGTCATGTTTCTATTTCCATTCCCTCTTGCTCACTCCAAAAATATGACAATTTAAATGATTTCATCTTTGTATGAACTATATTCTTGCATTACTTGACATTATACTAGTTATTGTATTCATTATTTGTCAATTAATTGTAAACAAATCATGAATATATCGAACACATAAAGAGACGAAAACTACACAAGTTGACATAAACTGATTATTGATATTATGTCATTGTAAAGGCAATAAGAAAGTACAGATTTGGTCAATAATCAAAACCTACACACTTCTGCATTCATTGAGTTGTCATCAATTAAAATATGCATAAATGTTGGCATTGGCATATCCCCACGAATCATTTAACTTATAAATAGAGGTGTCTCATACCATCAACAAACACACACCATTTCCTCTACAATGGCATCCTCTTTAGGACTATTTCTTTCCTCTTTGCTGCTCCTATTAATCTCTGTCTCTCATTCTCAAACCTCATTCCGACCCGACGCTCTTGTTCTTCCCGTGAGAAAAGACGCTTCCACCCTCCAATATGTAACCAGAATCAACCAAAGAACACCTCAAGTATCCGTAGACGTCGTTGTTCATCTTGGAGGCCAGTACTTATGGGTGGATTGTGACAACAACTACGTTTCATCCACCTACCGACCTGTCAATTGTCGCACGGCTCAATGCTCATTGGCCCAATACACGGGCTGCGGGGATTGTTCCAACGGACCAAGACCGGGTTGTAATAGGAACACGTGCGGTGTCTCGCCAGATAATCCATTTATCCGCACAGCCACAGGCGGTGAGCTGGCTCAGGACGTTGTAACCGTCCAATCAACTGATGGTTCCACCCCTGGCAGGCCAGTTACAGTGCCTCGATTCATATTCGCTTGTGCACCGACTTTCCTTGTCCAAGGCCTAGCACGTGGAGCCACAGGCCTGGCTGGTTTAGGCCGGGCTCGTATTGGAGTCCCTTCTCAATTTTCCTCCGCCTTCAGCTTCCGCAGGAGATTCGCCATTTGTTTATCATCATCAACTTCAGCCAGCGGCGTTATATTTTTCGGTGACGGCCCATATACTCTCCTCCCAAACATTGAAATTTCGCAATCCCTGAGGTACACTCCACTCTTTATAAACCCCGTCAGTACCGCATCTGCTTACCTTTCGGGAGAGCCTTCTACTGAATACTTCATCCGGGTAAACACAATCAGAGTCAACAATAATCCTATTACAATAAACACAACACTATTAACAATCGACGGGGAAGGCAACGGAGGAACCAAAATCAGCACTGTCGATCCTTACACTCTCATGGAAAGTTCTATTTACCAAACATTTACCACGGCTTATATAAGAGAAGCTGCTGCGAGAAACATCAGTCGAGTAGCTGGGGTCGCGCCTTTTGACGTGTGTTTTAGCAGCGCAAACGTTTTCGGAACGAGGGTGGGGCCAGCAGTTCCGTTCATTGACCTGGTTTTGCAAGGACAGAACGCTGTTTGGACAATCACGGGCTCGAACTCGATGGTGCAGGTTAATGATAATGTTTTGTGTTTGGGATTTTTGGATGGAGGGCTGAATCCTAGGACTTCGATTGTGATTGGAGGGAAACAATTGGAAAACAATCTTTTGCAGTTCGATTTGGCGGGTTCGAGGTTGGGATTCAGCTCTACGCTTCTTGGAAGGCAAACTACCTGCGCCAATTTCAACTTCACATCCTCTGCATAGAGAAGTTCATCAGCTTGTTAACAATATATATTGCATATGTTCATATATACCTCATAGAGTTGTTCAAATAATCAGCTCATTGGCTGGATACTAGTTTAATTGAGCTTGCTTTACCTTTACAGGTCATTTTTTTGTTATTTGCACGAACAGAACAATCTCAATCCTGGATGCATAATTTTTCAGCAATCCATAATCACTTCATATATATAACTTTCATCTTCCAATTAATAATAATTATATTAAAACGAATACGTTAACTGGGACCTATGCTCAACATCAATTGGGCTCCAAGAATTACATGAGTTAGAACAAATGTAGTATTGATCATGTGCAAAAATAGACCGAATTGAATATTCAAGTAAGAGATTGTTAAATAATATCCCTACTAAATTACAAGTGTGGGTGCAGGTCATGATAATGAACACAAGTTACAAATGGTCACGAAGCAAGTCTCTTCCCAAGTTTCTTTCCTAATGGTGTTCTATAAATATGACTCATTCCAACTACAGGTTATAGACCAACTACAAATTATCTGAGAGCAATTAATATCTTCTTCTTAACGGGTGATTGCAATTGCTTTCGGCTTTCCAAAAGCAGTTGCTTAAAGCAAAAACAAAAAATAAGTACTTTTATTTAAAAGCAATGAGTGTTTGCAAATAAGTAAAAAAAGCAACTTTAAGCAGTTTTTTTAATGTTTGCATTTAAAAAAGGACTCTTGTGTTTCTAGTATTTGTAACTATTCAATTACATATTTACCCTCATTTTTGTCCAATATCAAATAGCAAGTAGATTGTTTTGGAAGAAACTTATTCCCACAAAATAGGACTTCTATACCTATATAGTTCAAGGAAAATTCATATTTCACCAAAAACCCGTATTGTGGAATAATTTTTTTCAAAATATTGCAAACAATACAAAAGAGGTGTTAAAATAAGATAACGAAAAAAGAATTTAAATTACCTTACAAAAATACTTGGGTTAATTGGAATGAATTCTCCCAAAGTGAGAGGAGCGTACAAGTAGATATAAATGAGAATCGATAAATGATATATATATATATATATATATATATACATATATATATATATATATATATACATATATATATATATATATATATATATATATGGATATACCTGGAAATAGAATAATTTACTGAGGACAAAATTGTGACAAACTAATTATGAAATATTACAAAAATGCCACCACACTAAAAAAGCACCTCATTAGTTGCTTCTTCTAAAAGTGCTTTTATCTGCTTTTCAGTTGAAGAATCAATAAAAGAAGCACTATTCGCAAACACTTTCAAAGTACTTCTAAAAGCTCCTGCATACACCCCATTAGACACAATAAAGAGTGCAAATGGTGGTGTAGTTTTGCTTGGTTTTGGGGGAAAATGCAATATACTCCCCTGTGTTATGCTAAAACTGCAAAAAACTACCCTGTGAAATTTTTATTGCGCCAAACTTCCTTGTGTTTTTAATTAAAAACCCTGCAAAAAACACCTAATTTGTAAAAAATAGGTCGTTTTGGATCGACATATTTCAAGAAATAATTTTAAAAATATATCACGTAAAGTTGTAGGGAACAACTTCAAGTATTTTAAAAATGGTTTTTTGAAATATGTCGATTCAAAACGACCTATTTTTTATAAATTGGGTGTTTTTTGCGGGGTTTTTGAAAACACAAGGAAGTTTGGCGCAATAAAAATTTTACAGGGTAGTTTCTTGCAGGTTTAGCATAATACAAGGGAGTATTTTGATATCCCTTGGTTTTGGTTTCGGAAAATGGTGTTGTAGTTCAAATATGATTTGGACTGAATTTGGATGTTAGATTTTATGAGATGCGAAAATTTGGGATATGATTTGAAATGAAAACTAAGGTGGAACTATGAGTGTTTTACACGTTTCCTCCCTAATCATTTTAGATTGGATCGACCTAAATCCATATTCGCTCCATGAGTTTTGGATTACGGATCTTTATAATCGGATCAGGTCCATTAAATCTCTAACCGGACAATTATCCTAATAAATCGGACCGGATTCGGATGGATCCGGATTAAATCCGCCCCATTGACAACCCTAGATATGATACGGTTTTAAAAACCACTTACACCCTGAAGAAATCTATTTGATTTACAAAGTAATGGGCTTGTTTGCGAGACAAACACCATTTCTACTTTCTGACTCTCAATTTTCTCAAACTACTCTCCTAAAAGTAAAAAAAAAAATTAATTGTTTGCACATAGGGTTTGTGAGAGTGGTGGGGGTTTGTGAAATAATCTCGATTTACGTAATGTTGTTTGTTTGGATTTTGGGAGAGTAGTTTAAGAAATAAAGGTGAGTGTAGTTTTTTTTGAAGAGTTTATGTTATAAGTGTAAGATGTAAGATGTAAGATGTGTAATACTTTATATCAAATCATATTTGTTATGTGAGATAAATTGTGTAAGAGAGGATTATTTTGTGTCAAATCAAAGTAGAGTTTGTGTAGGTTGTTTTTAGAGATAAGAAAATTATTGTTTGTTTGACTTTTAAGATAGTAGTTTGTGAAAATTAATAGTGGATAAATTTATTTTAAAAAATAGAAATAATGTTTGTCTCGCATTTCCCAAACACAAATTATTTTTCGGAGATGCGAAACAAACACCCTTTAGCTTTCTTCTTTAATGTATATAATTCTCACTAGGCCACTAGCATCATTAAGACCCTCTCTCGTTTATGTCTTAATCTTCCGTCAACCCTTACATCTTATATTTCAATTAAATACTGTATTTTGACCCGAAACCGTGTTCGAATAAAATCTTCATTTGACCATGCACGAAGTTTCATTATTGGCATAAATTTCCTAATCCGATTGTTTTGTTGCGGTATCATAAATTAGATAGTATTTGACCTTGTATAGTAATTAGTAAATACAATCTAACCTGCATTGTAGAAAAAAGAATCAGGCAAGTTGACAAACTGATTCACAAAATTGCTAAACAACATATAAATTTGTAATTAAATAAAACCTTTAGGAAAGTTGAGTTGCAAGTGATATTTTATTCCCCAAGCTCACATATTAATCATTTAATCATTATGTCGACACCAAACAATCACATAAGTTACATTATTTTTTATGAGAGTGAAATACAAAAATACTCCTTATTTTTTATTAGCAAAAGAAAAACCCCTTTCAAGCTGAAATGACAATCATATCACCATAAAAGAATGCAAAAACAAACTTCTTAACCAAAAGACAAATAACCTACCTATTAACTTTGAATATTGACTATAACCCCACTGTTCACATAAAAAATTGACAAAAACCTTCCTATTTATGAAGGAATTTCAAATATTCTATTAGATAATAAAAAGAGAACACAAGAGGTTTTGCTAAATAAAAATAACAAAAGGGTTTTTTTTTTTTTTTTTTCTTATAGTTGGGCAAACAAAAGGGATGTTTTTGCATTTAGCTCTACTTTATGAAGGCATCAAGAAACCACACACATTTGGTCAATAGTCAAAACCTACACACTTCAGAATTCATTTAGCTGTCATCAATTAAAATATGCATAAAAGGTGGTTTATCCCCACCAATAACGAATAACAATTCATCATCCATGTGCTCCATAACATATAAATAGAAGTATTCCCTCGATCCAATATTCATAATCCATTTTCTTCAACTCATGGCACTATTTCTTTCCTCTTTGTTCCTATTGATCTCCGCTTCTCATGCTCAAAACTCATTCCGACCCCACGCTCTAGTTCTTCCCGTAAGAAAAGATGCTTCCACTCTTCAATATGTCACCAGAATCAACCAAAGAACACCTCAAGTATCCATAGACCTTGCTCTTCATCTTGGTGGCCAATACTCGTGGGTGGATTGCGACAACAACTACGTTTCATCCACTTACCGACCTGTCAATTGTCGCACGGCTCAATGCTCACTAGCCCGATACACGAGCTGCGGGGATTGTTACAACGGGCCACGACCCGGGTGTAACAACAACACGTGCGGTGTCTCGCCCGATAACCCGTTCATACGCTTAGGCACAGGCGGTGAGCTGGCGCAGGACATTGTAACCGTCCAATCAACCGATGGTTCGACTCCTGGTAGGTCAGTCACAGTGCCTCGATTCATATTCTCTTGCGCCCCAACTTTCCTTCTCCAAGGCCTGGCTAGTGGGGCCACGGGCCTGGCTGGTCTAGGTCGTGCTGGAATTGGACTCCCTTCACAATTTTCCTCGGCATTCAGCTTCCGAAGGAGATTCGCCATTTGTTTATCGTCTTCAACTTCAGCCAGCGGAGTTATATTTTTCGGCGATGGACCATATAATCTCCTCCAAAATGTTGAAGTTTCTCAATTGCTGAGGTATACTCCGCTCATCACAAACCCCGTCAGCACAGCAGGTTCTTACCAAATGGGAGAGCCTTCCACGGAATACTTCATCCGTATAAACACAATCAGAGTCAATAATAAGCCTATTGCAATAAACGCAACACTATTAACAATCGACAATGAAGGCAACGGAGGAACAAAAATCAGCACTGTTAATCCCTACACTCTCATGGAAAGTTCTATTTACCAAGCATTTACCTCGGCTTTGGGGGGGGGTGGGGGGGGGGGGGGGTGGGGGGGGGGGGGGGTGGGGGGGGGGGGGGGTGGGGGGGGGGGGGGGTGGGGGGGGGGGGGGGTGGGGGGGGGGGGGGGTGGGGGGGGGGGGGGGTGGGGGGGGGGGGGGGTGGGGGGGGGGGGGGGTGGGGGGGGGGGGGGGTGGGGGGGGGGGGGGGTGGGGGGGGGGGGGGGTGGGGGGGGGGGGGGGTGGGGGGGGGGGGGGGTGGGGGGGGGGGGGGGTGGGGGGGGGGGGGGGTGGGGGGGGGGGGGGGTGGGGGGGGGGGGGGGTGGGGGGGGGGGGGGGTGGGGGGGGGGGGGGGTGGGGGGGGGGGGGGGTGGGGGGGGGGGGGGGTGGGGGGGGGGGGGGGTGGGGGGGGGGGGGGGTGGGGGGGGGGGGGGGTGGGGGGGGGGGGGGGTGGGGGGGGGGGGGGGTGGGGGGGGGGGGGGGTGGGGGGGGGGGGGGGTGGGGGGGGGGGGGGGTGGGGGGGGGACCCCACCTCCATCTCAGTCATTTGTTCAAAGAAAAAATAAAGAGAAGAAGAAACCAACTTCCACTTCCATTTATCTTTGCTTATTTTCTCATTATATTATATCTCCACCATAAGTAAATCATTTGATTGCCTTGATTAATTGGTTTGCAGATCATCGAAAATCAAGAAGATATCACATGAATTGTTTCCTTCCAAGGAAGAATTGAAATAGAAAATTAAATAAGTACTCTTTTTTAAACCTTTGACTTTTAAGGGTATTTTCGAAAGTTTAAGAATATACTCTGACAGCAACAATTGTTATCGTTAGCCAAAAACCAATAACAAAAAATAAAAAATAAAGTGGTATTGATGTATTCTTGCAGTAATTTCAGTTTTCAGATTCACTTGCCTCGTTTTTGTTTGCGATGCATTTACCCCTTGGGCTATGTTTGGTTCTGTGATTAAGACATTAAGGAAACGTTTTCCTTGCACAAAATAAGTATAACATGCCTTCTTTAATACTCCACTAAACTTTGAAATTAAAATATAGTACCAAAAACTTCACGCCAGTTTTTTTTGGTCGGTGGAAGATAAAACGAACACTTTGGTCTCAAATTGTCATGATGAGGTTTAGAGGGGAGGGTAAATAGACCTCTTTACCTTATTAAACTTTTTCTCTAAGACTGCCAAGCTATTTCGGCACTAAGTTGATCAGCAGGGTAGACCATTATACTAATATTACTTGTCTTCTCAAGTAACTTAGAGTTTCAAAACTTTGTTGCAGCGGACTATGTAAGTATATTTTTCAAACAAGTTTCTATTTCAAAATTTACCCCTGGTTTTAGAAAATTCCTCAAGTTAAAAGACTTATCTTTTAAAACGATTTACTATGCTTATGAAATATGCAATGAGCAGCAGTAAAGTAAATCACACAAGGAATTTTTATAGTACAGGCAAGAAACCTTCTAATTCACTCATCTAAATCACGAAGATTTATGTTATACTAGAACACTAAATCACCAGTACAATAACTTGTGATTTTACAACAAATGATAAGCCACAAGCTATAAGTTCTTTCTAGGAGATCGTTCAAGAAACCTAACAATGAAGTAATATCTCTCTTCACTAAGATTGGATATACACTTCTTACAACACTCAGTTGAAAATCACTCAGATTTGAAAGTGTTCAACTTTGATCTTCAACGGAAAGTTTTGTCAACAGGTGACTCGGCTGATAGTTCTTGCTCAAGAGTTTGGACTTAGAAACTTTTGCAAGTGTGTTGTATTATTGTTCACTCTTGAATCTCGATCTATTTATACTGATGATTTGAATTATGTCCGTTGAAGATTGACAAAATTTAAATCCTTAGCAACAATCATTAGTTGAATGGTTCCCTGCAACAGTTTTACTGTACAGTTACAATCTGATTATTGTATGATTCTGTTGGTCGCATTAAATGCACTCTTTTGGAATTTGAATTTATTGATTCAATCATTGCCTTTAATACCCCCCATATATGTCATTTATTACTCCAGGTGGATTTATTACTGTTGGAATGACATCGGACCACTTCCGTTGATGGAACCGACTATGCTGATGGTACTCTGCTGAATCAATATCGAACTCATATGACTTGACTCTGCTGAAAACCACCAATTTGATCTTCACTGATCTGATATTCCCACTAAGTTGATCAATCGTATTTCAATCTTCTTCTGATCTGATTTTTACTTGTCTTTTCCGACTGAATCTTCAAAGGTTACTAAGCTTCCATTACTTAGCTGATAACTTTTGTTATCATTAAAACATTTCTCTTCGAAATTTCTTTCCAACAAACAAGTTTGCCTAATCAAATCTCCAAAATAATTTTATGCCTAATTAAGACAATACATAACTAAAACCTACAAGTATAAACGTGAATGCAGAGATGAAAATTAAATATAAATCTCAAGTCAAAGATTTTGATCACATCATAATGCTGGAAAAGGGACACTCGCACAAAAATAAATTTACAGTGAATAAATAAATAAAGAAGAAAGGTAGATATGTCATTTATAGACTTTCATCCCTGGCATTAGGAGAACTGCTCTGGCTATATCAATAGCCAAAAAGTAGGGCTGTCAACTGGTCTAATTTGGAGTTGACTTGGGTCGAATCTAAATGTTGCTCGGAACTGAAATTTCAACTTCATCCAAATATTTCATTTCGATTATAATAAGGGTTATTATGAATTTTTTTTATTGGATTCTATTTGATCTCTAAATTTTATTAACAAAAATTAAATGATGGTTTCAATGGGATATTATGATAGAGAAATACTATTAAGATAATAGTTAGCGAGTTTGAAAATTTGATATACAATTTGAATAAGAGTTTTGATGTTGAAATTTGATGGAGAATAATATGTAATAAATGTTAAATCAATAAGTTTAAAGGTGCTTTCTAAAAAAAAGAATTGTGTCAAAATTAGTAGCACGTATCAAATTATTATTTACACCAATAGGTTTTGGCCCAATATGGATGAGCCCAAACTGGGCCAAACAATTTTCAATATAAGCCATAATCTTAAAAATTATCATCGATATTTTCCCTATAAAATGTGTTTATTAACACTACAATTTCATATTACCTATGTGTTTTAACTTCCTTCATAACATATACTAGTTGAAGATCTAACAGTTCTTCAAAATATCTACTTTGACCTAATCCACCACGGTGTACAAAGCTAAGCTCCAACATTGAAAATGTTAATTTTTGACACTTTTAACAACTTAAATTCAAATAATTTAATGTAGGTGTACTTATTTGCTTTCCACAACAAAAAAATAAAAAATAAAAAGTAACATATCACGTTGAAAAACAGTTGAATGATACTACTACGTCAAAATTAATTCATGTTGTAATATGAAATATGTATAAAATTGAAATCATGAATAAAATATTAACTTATGTTTTATTGAATTGATGATAGAAAAAAAAATATTAAATATACGTAATCATATCCTATCCAGATTTTTTAACGGTTCGAATCGGCTTATAATTCATATTCGCTTCATGTATCTTGAATAAAGATTTTTTTTAAGCAAATCAAATTCACCGGATCTTTAATCAATAAATATCATAATAAATCATATCAAATTTCGTTGAATAACAGCCCTAAAGATAAGGATGTTTAGCTCTAAAGATAAGGATATAAACCTTCATATGCTTCACTTTAATGAGACATCACGTGGGTATGGGCCCCTTCAATGGACTTCACCGCATATGGGCCAATTAGGCTGACGGCCCAAGTCAAACGTCCTAGTCAGACTACCCAAAATCTGCCAAGAATGTGTCCGGCATTGAGTCACAAAATGGGCCCACATCAAGTTTTGCCCATTCATTCACATGAAGCCAAACTAATTTGAAGAGTCTTAAATTTAAAATTTAAAAAAAAAAAAAAAAGAAGAGAGGATTGGGTAGAGAGGTACATTTGAATCAATGATAAATAGCCTATTGCACGCGTGTTAAGTCGTAAATGCACATTAATTAGTGCTCTATATTTGGCCTATGGTCCATTCTGGAGAAAAGACTTTAGATTGTTAGTAGAATAGTCATTTATTTTGAACTCACATTCGATTGTAAATTTAAATTCGCATATACCATTAACTTAATTTCAAAGAAATAATTTTCCAAATTATGTCAAACCCAGAAAAAAGAACTAAGCATATCGAGTCTATATTCAGTCTCAAAAGTCAAAACAAGACATGTTTTGTGACTGTGAAGCTCCTACCAATATTATTAAATTATTTGTATCAACTGACCAAGTCTAGAGTATAATTAATTGGGTTGTGGAGAATCATAATATAATATATTCATGGACTATGCATTGGGTCTACATATTACATGAATTGAAATAGGTGTGGACAACTGACAAGTAACAATCTATATATTTAATTAATAATGTAGGTATCTCAACAATTATTTCCATATTAAACCCCAACAGTACAGAATCATCTCCTTATCTTTTCACAATTTCATCTCATATAGAAATTAAGATGTTCAATGATGCCAAAACAATCCCAGAAAAATGCCTTATCTTAGGACATGAACTAGAGGGGACCAATTTTGGCCCTTAACAAATAGTAATAAAAGATAAGGGCAGGCAAGGAGACAAGTTACAATACTTTTGATTTGTCCTCTCAATGTGTTATTCATTGAATTCAAAGAACAAACTCTTTTGTCTTGACCCTACTAAATTGGCCATGAATTGCACACACCACAAATTCCAATTTCAATATCTCCATTCCCCTTCCCTCTATAAAGTCTGAAATTAATCTCCAATCTAATTCAAAATAGCACAACATATCAAAAACTCTCACAAATATAACATAAACATGGCAACAAGTTCAGTTTTTTCTTTCAGAGGTTCAAAGGTCCGTTCAATTCAACGATGTTCTTCGAAGCAAATTAGAGAGCAAAGGGCACGTCTTTACATCATATGGAGATGTACCGTTCTTCTCCTATGTTGGCATGACTGACGAAGAGTAATCTTATTTCTAGTTCTATAGCCAAGTAGTATGAAGCTGAAACGTACACTTGTATACAGTAGTCGATGTTCATTACTACCGATACATAGTGTAGTTTTCTTCTTTTTTAGTTCATCTAAAAGGGTAGTATGATCAGTATAGTTGAAGGTAGGCAGACAGGCAAATGGAATTTTGTAAATTGTAGTAGGATATTTGAAGTAGAAGGCAATTGACAATGTGATGTGCTTTTCTTGAAATCTCAAGTGAAAAAAATACTAAGTTCTCGGTTGATCCTGAACTTTGTAAGTCTTCTGACTCGGATGCTTACTTGATTTCACACGACTATTTATTGAAACCTACAATTCTAATGCACTTTAAAGTAAACTATACATGAAATTAGGCAAATTAGTACCCAAAAAATTTCAAGAGACACTGAAGAATTCATGGAAGAAGTGTATCATTCTATAAGTAATCAACAACCCAACAAAAATTTGAAATTCAAGTAAAACAAAACCTGGAATATCTAGAACCACCTAAGCTGGTAGAGATGGAACTTAATATGTTTTATTTTATGCCTGTACTTTGGACTATGTACTCATACTTCGATATCATGACTGTCCAAAAAATTCCATCCATCATCTACAAGGGCCTTGCGATCATTTTTGGCTGCTTCGTCTTCAGAGACTTGCTCATAAGAAGAAGAAGACGAAGATGAAGTTTTCTTTTGAGTTTCCAAAGAATCAGCTAGGTCAGGAACTGGCTCGACTTGTTCTGGAATCGAGCTTTTCAAGGATGAAGTAGAAGAAGCTAAAATGCAGCTGGTCTGGCTGGAAGAGACGGATTTGCTGAATGGAACATTCTCATCGAACTTCTGTTTTAGCAGCCTCACATCCTTACATATAACAGCTATTTCTCCTCTGCAGAAGAGGCAAGGAAAAATAAGAAGATGATTATGGCCAAACATATACAATCCCTTCATCTCAAACTAAGAAATTACAATAGAGATATGCATTAATGGGAAAAGTGAATTTTTAAGTTTCTACTTTAACAGATAGAGCATAAAATCTACAAAAATGATTGTTTAAAAGGAGTCATGATAGAAAGATTTTTTTTATGAATTTGGATACTTCTATGCTGAGAAAGAGAAGCTTAAGGCTTCAAAAGACTAAGATGTAGTTGAGGAACACCAATCTACCACTGCCACAAGCATCTTATTACTTTCACAAATAAGAAAATGCTCGTATAAGCACAATTATGAAAAATAAAAAGCTGAAATGCAAAGATAAAGAGTTAATAATTATCATGCTTCATCGGTGGTATCTAAAAATCTCTACTTCAGTACTCAAAATAATATTGTTTTGTCAGTCATTGGTAATAAAACTTTGATAATCTAACAGAGACCACCAAAAAATGCAGGGGATCAGATCTAAAGTTCCATGATGAATTTACCATGTCACTTTTTGAACTCAAGTGCTAAGAGTTTCTGTGTCACCCAGCATCTTCCTAGATCACTCAAACTAAGACTTCAAGGAACCTTACAAATTTATATTGGGGCATTATGCCTCTGTGCTCAGAAATCCAAAATATATACCGTCTTCATAAATTATTTGAAACTTGTAAAAAGATCGTTTTTGTAGTACAAAAGTACCAATTTAATTACCCCACGTTGTGCTAGGGTGCAAACCATGGTAGCACATAAAACCATAACTCCATAATTAACTCTAGAAGGATATAAAATGGAAAGCAACAGAAACTTATGTAACTTACTGCAACATATCAACAACACGACCACGATCGAGAAGAAACTCCTCCAACTGCAATGCAACAATAAAAAGATCAGCAACAACACTAATACCAATAACCTTAAAAGCGAAGGAGGGGAGTGGGTGGAGTTAGGGTGACAATATCAATGAGATGGTCGAACCTAGCTAAATTGCTGAACATGAGCCATAGGAACTAAGAATCAGAACAAAATAAATGAGTTGCTACCTTGGCATTATCTTCCGCTAGTTGTTTCAGGGTGTTTGACTCTTCGACCACTTTCTCCATGATCAGTTCCTGTTCAGCAAGGGCTTTCAGCGCAGAGTTCTCTTTTTCTAATTTTTCTTGCTCTGCAGATTTTATTATATTCTCAGCTGCAGCTAACCGCACCTGTAAAGCTAGCCGCATCTGCAGGAAAAAGTTCAAATGCTTTCAGACAGTGTTTTCAGTTTTGACGGTTAACCCTCCAAGCACTATATGATTCTTGATTAAATAAGGAACATAAGAAGCCTAGTATATGAGAAGAATCCGTGAAAGTGCATGGTCCATATAAAAATTAGCCTATGTGTATTGGTATAAGTTATAAAGAAGAGCCATGCTTCAATAGTGCATGAATATCATACAAAGATTCATTCCATCACGTTAAAACAGGAACAAAATGCACTTACAGAAAATCAATGTTAGCAAATTTCAGCGAGTAACATTCTCTTTTTTGGGCAGGGAGGAGGGGAAAGACTAACATAATTTTTTGTTTCTCTTCCTCCATTTTTCGTTCTTCTACGTTCTTTGATTGCAAAGATTAATTTTTGAAATAAGAGGAAATGTAATGTCCTTTCCAAATAAATTCAGAACTAGTTATTTAAGGAAGCAAATATTACCACTAATAAAAATTTGATATATCAGGTGAGCATTGATGCACTATGACCTTCCATTAACATGGATAACAGACATCAACTACAAGTAACAGTATACTAATGATGTTAGTACAAAAGGATAAATCTTAAACGCACCTCGTCAAGAACTGCAAGAGATTTGTCCCTTTCATCTGACAGGGAGAACAGTCGAGACTGAAGCTCTCTCAACTCAGTCGCTAGAATAGCCTTTTCACCATACACTTCTCCAGCATGCTGAGTGGAAAAATAAAAGCAAGCAAGGGTCATGAGGATTGCATAAAAGAACAGAGTGCTTTAATATATTAATAGAGATGCTATACTATCAGTAATAAGAATACAACCATGTCATTTGCCTCTTTGGCATGTTGCAGCATTTTTTTAAGTTCTTCCACCTTATTTAGTATATCAGTACCCCCCATAGCAGCTTCCTCTTTCGCTCGTTCAGCAGCTTGCTCTTGAATCTCCACTTCCCTCATCAGGCTCATAACAGACTCCGTTGCGGAAAACAATATTTTCTGCAACATTTTATAACTGTAAGACATATTGCTAGCAATAATTGACATGCACACCAAGTTTAGAATTGTAATTCATTTATGTTTGGTTGACAAAGCCAAGTTCTAATTTTTTATTTCAGAAATCAAGAAGTTTGCACCATTCTTAATTATTTTATGGGTCCAAACCAAACCCTAATTTCTCTATTAAACTAAAAAAAATATTTACTTTTGCTAAATCTGGACATGTAATAAAGACCACACTCCAAGTATGATTGAATAGATATATAAAGTTTCATAAGACTGATACCTTATTACTTCTTGCATCTGTAATAATATCCTCAAGAACTTCAATGATATGGATTTGACTAGATTGAGATAGGCTTGCATTTAAGGTAGACTCAGCTTCGCTGCCAGCAATGCTGGTGGTAGTATCCATCTTGGAAGCAGTATCACTTGACAAACTTACTTCTAACTTGTCTAAATTACTTCCATGCATGTGTGGTAGCTCTACAAATTGGATACTGCTTTCTAAAGTGCTTAATGCTTGATCACGTGTAGCAAATGAAGCAGGCCCATCCTGAGAATTGTTGTCATCTCCACGAGACTCTCCCTGATCATTTTCTTGAATGGTGTCCATACAAAAACCATTCTCTAAGTGGTTATGAAAATCTTCATTGGGCTTATTGAGGTTCACACCTTGATCTACACCCACATCCAGATTTTCAACTGTTACCAGAGTATGACAAGGAATATGATCAGGTGAAGTTCTGATGATGCTTTCTGGGCATTTGTCAGGTGAAACTATTTTCTCTGTTTCAGGGTCACCTAATACTTCAGTTTGAAGAGTATTTACCCCATTTTTATCAACCAACACAACAGGTTCCATGGGAGAGTTCATATCAGCACTCATTTTGATGCTGGTTTCTTGATTTTTCTCGGCCAGAGTTGATTCAGCAACATTATTCTTTCCCTCCTGCTGTCCATCATACGTATCAGTTAGGGGTTCATTGTGTCCATCATCAGCATGATGTACAGATTGCTGGTTCCCGTCACTCGCATTACAACCATTTTGCACTGTTGGAATCAAGCAGGTTGCACCAGTTAACACTTCAAATCATTTAAAAAATCAAAATCATTGTAGTTAATAGCACATAGCGCAGCGAAGCGCAAAGGCCCAGGAATAGACATAGTGCAGCGCTTACTTTATGGAAGTAAATCGCACTAACACGTGTCTTTAATTATACCAGTTATGCTAATAAAGTTTGATAAGCGAACAATAACACAAAATCATAAACAGCAAGTGTTTAAAAAAATTACGCAAGTTGTAACAGCTTTCAACAAAGTTCCAAAACTTTCAGCCAAATTTCACACTTTACAGTCTAATTTCAGCAAAATAGGAAATCTTCCTAAAAAAGTAACCCAATTTTTAGGAAAATAGAGCCAATCTAGCAGTCAACTTTCCTTGATTTTCCGAGTAACAATTAATAAAATTAAAACTAACCCAAATTTCAACAAATTAACAAAATTTCTGCAAAACCAGCAATTACATAAAACAAATAGCAGAAATCTCTATATTCATAACTAAATTGCAACAAATAAAATAAGGAAAAAAAATGCACAAACATCCATCCCTAAAACTTGTAGGAGGAAGAAAGAGAAGTCAGCTAAATTTCACCAAAGAAAGAAGGGTAAATGCACAAATATCCGTCCTTAAAACTTGTGAAGAGAAGAAAGAGAAGCACGCAGAATAAGCCTACTTGGCCGGAGAAAAAGTAAAGGTCAGGGGCCTGTGCCGGAGATGAAAACAGGGAAAAGAAGGTGAACCCTATTGAATGGGTTCACTGAAACGCGTTTGGCCTCAGCTGAAAGCGCAAAAGGCCTAGATAGTGCAGGCCTTTATTAAGTGGCCTGTGCAGGCATTGCGAGGCCCACCCATCGCCCTGGGCTACAGGGCCCCCTACATGAGCTATTGACTACTATGAACTCAATAGTTCTGCAAGCAATCATAACAAGCAAAAAAATAAAAAACTGAGCAATTTGTTACCTGTAGATGATTCGCCCACATAAATACTACCAATAAAAGGACTACTTGGCTTCGATCTTTCAGTAAAGAAAGGGATGATCTCCACAAGCACAGCCTCAACAGCTGCATCAGCATCCTTACTATGCTCGATAGCAACAGCTCTTAGAACTCGAGCATCAATCTATCGTCCAGTAAGATGGATGAGGAAAACAGTAGTTAATAATCTCCATTCCTCACAGATTATATAATTGGATAGATAATTTATTCAATACTAAAGAATCAAAATGAAAAAAATGGTATTATAGGATTATCCTAAATATTATTCGGTTTTTAAAATGATTACCATCAATGTCTATATCTTTCATTTCAATCTCATTTTATCCCTCCAGGACCCAAAAAGGAATTGAAATCAAAATAACATATAATTCAATATTTTATATACAAGGTGCAAACCTAAATATGCAAGTAAAATTCTGAGCAACCAAAATTCACAAAATTCACTACAGAAAAGCCTGAAATTACCTGCGGGAAAAGTTCCTGCAATGACTTGTAAACTTTATTGAATCCCATCTCCAAACTTCGCAAATCAAATTCTGCACATAACAAAAACCTAATAGTTTAGATGATCATATCGAATTTCTCATTCACAATCGTATCCATGGCAATAAATACATACACATACGCATTATTGAACATCATGCAATCAAAAACCCTAACCCCTGAGTACATGAACTTATTAAATTACTATTAGAAAATCACACAAATAACAAAACAAAAAAAGTGAAATTAATAGAAAAATAACCAAGATAAATAGCAAATAGACGGTTGATTTACATAAACTCGAATCAGAATTCTCAAAGCGAATCAAACACACATGCTGTTAATCATATATCGTGTTGTGTGCGTTGTGAGAAACGATGAATTGAACGAACAAAAATGATGTAGTGTATTTATACGTCGTGATCCTTCCATTTAGTGTCTCGCTGAAGTGGGTTGTACCTTTATCAATAAGTTTACTATGATCTCAAAAGTAATCGTTTTGACACAGAGTACAAAAGATTTTTGTGATTATGATTAGCCAGAAGGGAAGGACTAATAATATATATACGTGAGAAGCGGGCGCAATAAGAAGTCGGCGGGTCAAGGAGACTTGTGGCGCTAAGGTATTGGATAATTTCGTCAATTCGGTGTTTTGACAAGGGTACATATGTAATTGAAATTTTTGTTTGTAGAAGATGGTAATGGCCGTTGATATACCCGAAAGGAAAATCCTTAATTCCCGAGAAATTTATGTTCATTTCCTATTCTATCCTCAATTAGCCACCTAATGTACAGTTTTAATTCCTTAATTACGATTAATTTATAATGAAAAGTCCTCATATTTATAAAATGGTAGATTTACATCCCTTTTATAAAATACGTGACACTTTCTTTTATTAGGGCTTATGTGAACATAAAATTTCGAGTAATTAATTAATAAAACAAGAAGTATAGACAGAACGGGACATATAATTGTTAAACTTAAAAAAAAAAAATTAATAAATCAAAACAAGATCATGTCATACAGACCATGAAAGATTAAGTCGATTTCTGGAAGAAAAAAAAATATTTCCAAAGGATATTCAGGTTTTAAATTTGACGTAATCTCTTTCGAGGTGTCGAACACATTAAATGAGAACCTCTCCCAATAGGGATTCGAACTTGGGTTCGCTACGGGACATTCTTACATGGACCTAGTCTAGGAGATTTTTCTAGACATTGTGATTAAAAATATGTCACATCATCATTGTGAGAGAGCACTATATCATCACAATTAATGATGTGGTGTATTTTCAACCAAAATATCTAAAAGATACTTCCTCTGTCCCAAATTATTTGTCGTTTTAGATGTTTTCACACATATTAAGGTACCTATTAAATAGCCTTAGTTTTAGGGAAAAAATAAATTATATACCTACAATACCATTATTCTTTATTTATCTCACCATTAGCTATTTACACGTTATTCAAGTTTTACACTCTCTCTCTTACTTTTTTTTCTTACATACCTAAAATATGTAATTAATAGTATATTGAAATCCTAAAGTGATAAATAATTTGGGACAAATTTTTTTCTCTAAAATGACAGATAATTTGGGACAGAGGGAGTGTCTCCGAACCAAGTCAAGCAATAATTTTCCGGTTGGCTACATTGTTATTTGTTGGTAGATTTCTACGATTCTATATCTTCTATGTTATCTAAGTTTGTAAGAAATTTGAATTTGAAGAAGACTAACTCAATCCAATCAAAAGTATAATATCAAGCCGGAGCGAAGATTAGATCCGAGTTGTACTAAATGCTTAAAGCCCACAATTATTCTCCCATAATTAAATAATTAATTAGACATCCCTGTTATTTTCTGATAG
This sequence comes from Penstemon davidsonii, assembly GCA_034814905.1. Taxonomy (NCBI): domain Eukaryota; kingdom Viridiplantae; phylum Streptophyta; class Magnoliopsida; order Lamiales; family Plantaginaceae; genus Penstemon; species Penstemon davidsonii. The sequence goes on along the minus strand of JAYDYQ010001087.1, from coordinate 46,210,436 downwards.
TTACATAATTACCAAGATATGCCTGATGTTTACCGCCATTCATGATAATTAAATAAATATCAAAACATCCTGCAATCATCCTATAAATTATAGTAATTACCAAGACAGCTGCCATTAAAAGATACTTAAAAGAATTACAAAAACATCCTGTCTTTTTCCAATAATTAAAGAATTACAAAAACATCCCTGACCAATAATTAAGGGTCTATTTGAATGGGTTTTGGTTCGGTTTAGTGGATCTCGATTTAAAAAAAAATGGTTTGGGTGATTTCGATGAAACCTTTGAAACCTCATTTGGATGGGTTTTAGCTATTGGGTTTTGTGGTTCGAATAAGTTTAAACTCCACTTGGACTGAATTTGAATGTTGGGGTTTAGGGAAAAAAGTAGGTGGTAGGTATCAAATCAATGTCTTTTTTAGTGAGATTTGGGAGGGAAAATAGGAAGTAGATGTCAAATCAATGTTTTATAGGTTTGAAGAGTTTGAGTGAATTTTTTAATAAGTTTTTGATGGTTTTATAAATTTGACGAAACCTCATTTGAAAGGGTTTTGACTCGGTCTCGTGAAACCCGCGAGACCGGGCCAAAACCCAACCAAATACACCAAAAAGACTTACAAAAACATCCCTGCCGTTAGCTGGCATAAAAAGTTATCTGAATTCACCAAAAAAAAATATTAACTGAAAATGTGAAAAAGCAATATTTACTTGTCTTATTTAAAATGTTACAAAATCCCTAATGTTGCACAAAATAAGTAGTTACCTAGGAAAGGTACATAGATTTAAATACTTCAACAGCAACTATGCCTATTCAAAACTTATATAGTAAACCATCACTCCAGATCTCAAGACAAAGATTATCCTCATGGCGATCAGATCGGTCTTATAATCTTCTAGAAATTATATCGTTTTCCGGCAAACTCTTTGCAATTGGCCCTTGCTTACCTTGGCCTCCCTAAGAAAATTCCAAATGCACATGAGAAAGAAGATACGGAAAAACCGAAAAAGATGAAGCTCAGTATTACGAAACTTACTGATGATGGCTTTTGAGTAATTAGCCTACGAGTTGAAGGTGCTCGAGCAACAGACGACGCGGCTGCCGCAGCAGCTACTCGTATCCTGCAATAATCATATATCAATGCGTTGTAATTGAAGCCCTTATAAAAGTGTAAATTGCAGTTTCTTCCCAGTGAATTATGTTTGTACCCTTTAATCTTGTGAAAAATAAATTGGCGCTGTTGTGATTTTAAAAACAAAGCTCAATGCCTCTTTCTGCACCGAAGTATAAGAGGCAGTGAACTTTGTATTTGAAGCCATAGAGGGGTTGAATGCCAATTTTTTTTTACAGGGAGGTAAGTGTCAGAAACGTACTTCACATGGAACTAAATGCATTTTGGCCCCTTATTATATATGATAGTTGCCCACAAATGTACTTAGGAAAAGCAAATTTGTATTCTTAACACCTTTTATGTACATCAATATATACATCCGTCTCATCTACAATTTCCTCCTGCAAAAGACAACACAACCACAAAAATGAAATGGGTGAGGGCAGGTTAATTATTAAATGAGAAATTGAATTCGGTATAATAAGGATAAAATGATTTTGAACTTGAAGGAGAATGTGAAGAAAAAGAAATTACTTGCAGAAGTTCTTCAAATACATCTTCCAAAGTGATTATGCCAATGATTTCTCCATCTTCAATTTCCTCAGACGGATGGTTCCAACTGTCTATGAAAACACCATTTTGCTTTGAAGCCTTCTCTATGTTAATTACAAAAGTATTTGGTAGTCCATTTTCCAGCAGTGGAGTCGTCAAATGGGTTAAATTGGCCTCTCTAACTGACACAACACCACTTGAAGGTTGAAGTTTTTTCTCTTTCTCTCTCACCTTCACTACAGCTGCCATGTGACTACTTCCCTTCTGAAACTCGTTGAGAATATCATACAAGGGCATATCTGCCGGGACCCTATAAAAAGAGGGATGAAATAATGTGGTGGATAAATCAATTAGGCAGATATCATTCAAAGAGGTTAAAGAACCTAGGCATTCTCCGAATGGAAACAGCGCTAACTGGAGTCTCTGTTTCTGCACGTACTGTGAGAAGACTTTTTACCTATTTACGGAGAAGCCAAAGAAAATTTGGAAGAAGAAATCAGTCAGCTAATAATGCAAGATAATTAAAGTATATGTTCTCGATGTTAGAAGAAATATAGACAGACCAGTAGAAGTCCAATGATGTTCTTTGGGTTTCCTGAGAAGACAGGAATGCGACTATGACCCCGTGCAAGGATTCTTCCAATAGCTTCCCTGCAAAATAGGGTGTATATTATAGAAGTTTGTTTCTTATAATATACATAGTTTTTTATACTATAAAAATGATATCCGGGGAGCAAATATTTCTTAAGAAAATTGAAAAAAGGAAATTAGCATCAAACTCACCAATCCAATTTAGAACTGACATCAAGGGAGAAAGTTGATTCGATAGGTGTCATTGCCTCCTCTGCAGTCTGGAGGTAATTGAAACCACCTCTCAGTTTTTCTTTTCTAAATAAAAAAAACTAGGAAGATTTCATGGCCAAAAATTAAGTATACTACTGGAATAAACGGAAAATCATAAATTGTCACTATAATAATCATTAAGTAATCAGATTTATCTACAGGACACGATGAAAAAGTAGGTACCGTTTAATTTCCTTAAAAAGTTCATAGTAGTCTGATGACTATGAGATATCAATACAAGTTGGAATGAGATGGCAAAAACGCTGATGTAAATGTTGCAATTATAAAGATGATATGTAAATAAATGACCGAAATTATCATTTTCCACCTGAACATACCTTTTCAGTCAAATCTAATGCTCCACTGATTATAGTTGCTTCATCATGAGTAAGTTCACCCCCTCTACCAGCCTATGATGACATTTACCAAACTTAAGAAGTATGAAATCCAAAACTATGATATATTAAAGAAACATTCTTATATCAAAACAAAATTTAAAACTAAAACATAGGAGAAGATTAGAGCGTTGTTACATCTATTAAATCTTAGCTATTAATTATATGCTCGGATCATGAATTGTCAGTCATGCATCATAGTGTTCACTCTTAACTTAGATGGAGTACCTCCTGACTATGGATAGATACGAGTGCTTTCAATTGAGCCCGCCTAAACAAAGCATCACTGTGGCCTAATACAGCATCCAGAACCTGAACACAAAATTTAGTCGACTATCAACCAAAGTGAACTTTGGTGAAGTTTAGTAAAGAGGAAGAACTGTAATATTAGAGCATTGACTTAATTGGAGGCATTACGGTACAGACCAATTTTATCCGGAATGAACCTCACGTGTACAAGCTATAAGGTATTTCTTCAGCTTAAATTTATCTCAATGCAGTTCAATATACTATAAGTGCAGTCGTGCAAAATGCTCCAAAATTACAGAAAAAAACTTGACTTAGTATTATCTGCACTCTGCGGACATATTAACTAAACCGTATCACTTATGTAAACTTACCTTTCCAATAGGGAAAGCAATAGGATAACAAATTATCATCAAAATACGCACTAGCCATACTAGATTTGCACCCACAGCAAGCCCATATCTAGAGCACACCGCTTGCGGAATAACCTATCGAATCACACAATAAGAGGAACAAATTAGTCTCAATCCAAAATGAATTAAGGTCACACCATAGAAGAACCAAATGTACCTCACCGAAAGCTAGAATAAAAGTCACAGAGAGAATCACAGCAACAACAGGATGAAATAATTTATCCAGATATATCGGAAGAGCCTGCATGTACCATTTCAATCAAGTCACTATAGTACCTAACATCATGAAAACCCTTATTTTCGTACGAATTCATTACTATGACTCAAAAGAAGGAAAAATTAACAACAAACCTCCATAGCGGCAGCATTGCACAATAACAGAGTCACGAGAAGTTGATGCTGCTTTTGAACAACGGGGAAAATAGTTGCTAATTTCACAATCACACAAACAAGATTTCACCAACAAATTCAATTTTCATCACCAATTAATTCAAATTGATAACAGAAGGGGAAAATTGAAAATTAATTACCTGCTTGTCTTCTTTCCGTGGAGGTGCCGCTTTGCTGTAGAATTTCGAGTTCGACGAGTCCGAGAGACATTAAACCTAAAGTCAAGCCGGACATAATTCCGGCGAAGAGAACGAGGAAGCACGAAACACCGGCGTAAGCAAACCACCATGGATTACCAAATTCAATGTCCTTAGAATCCGCATAAAAAGCCCTAGTTAGTATCTCAGCCACAGCTACTGCATTCACCGATTGTGAGGCCATAATTTTGAAGCGGTAGCACTAGTAGTAGTAGTAGGTACTATTTGCAGAATATTATTAGTGTTTGGCTTTCTTTTGACTCCCTCTTTTTTATTTCTTGGCAAGTGCATTCGCACAAGCGCTGTCACTCTTCAAGGTAATGTTTGTAAGAAATTTAACAAATTGTTTTTTAAGCAAATAATATATATTAATACTTACATTCATATTAGACTAGAAATGATGATTAAAAGATTCATTTAAGATTGAAGAATAAATGACTTAATATGTCAAGTCAAACAAATATTAATTAAATTTGTTGACTTAAAGTTATTGTGAATGTGTAAATTCCAAAGATGAAAACTTAAATTGTCACCAGAACTTAATTGAATAAATAAAAAATGTAATTAAATCGTATAATCTTTATTTAGTTTATATGAAAGGGAGTTGTAACGTATCATATTAAACGGAGCATTCAACTAATGTGTGAAGGGATTTCTCATATGCGATGCGAGCAGGTGGGGTGATAGTGAGATTCTGTCCTTTTGTGATTCCACGTGTTTGGGTCTTGACTTGGGTGCGAGATATGGTCGTGGCACAACCTCATCAACAGAGCACGGCGGCGGGGTAAAGCAATGGGCTGCTTTTTTTTTTAAGAGATGGGTTCTTGTCTTGTCCAAACACGACTTGAATTTGATCTAATCGAATTTGGTTGTTCTTCAAATTAAATGGGGTGGGTTTAATTTGAATGGGTCCAAATTAGATCCAATTTATATATGATTAGAGATTCAATGGACCCGATTCGATTAAAAAAAAAATTGTAATCCAAAATAAATGAAACAAATATGGATCTAGTCTAGTCAGTCTAATCCGTAAAAATTCGAATTCATATTTTTGTACTAATATTAGCTATATATATATTTATATTAAATTTAAACCAAATAAAAAAAAAAAATTGTCACTTTAACATTAACTTCATTAAGAAAAGAATCCCTATGAAGGGTGTATGTGAATGGGTTTTGCGTGAGACTGGGTCAAAACCCTTTCAAATAAATATTCACCAAATTCATAAAACCATCAAAAACTTATTCAGAAACTCACACTCAAACTCTTCAAACCTATAAAACATCGATTTGATACCTATCACCTACTTTTCCCCCAAATCTCACTAAAAAAGACATTGATTTGACACCTATCACGTACTTTTTTCCCTAAACCCAACATCCAAACTCAATTCAAGTGAGGTTTCAACTTATTCAAACCATAAAATCCAACAACCAAAATCCATCCAAATGAGGTATCAAAGGTTTCATCGAAACAAACCAAACCATTTTTTTAAACCGAGCCAAAACCCATCCAAATGGACCCCAAGAGTCTAGAGACGTAAATAAGTTGACCCACTTGCCTACGAGCTAGATACACAATTTATAGAGCTCATGTTTTCATACAAAATAATTAATACAAAATGGAAAAGCAAAAAAATAAAATCCTAACTCTTGTCTAATTAGACATAGAGATTCTCTATCATATTTTGGTGCCACGTATTTGTATTAGACATAGAGATCTATTGTCAATGTAGTTATTTAAATTTTGTGAAAATCCACATATATACTTAAAGAATTTATATATCATATTACACCAAAATATGACATCAAAGTATGATAGAGGATCTCACCCTCTGGTTTTTGTTTCTTCTTCTTTCCAGCAGTTGTTCGTCCAGCTCACATTTTTTGTGGTTTGCTATGCACTCTTTGTTCTCATTGGTTCTTTCTTTCTTCTATTCAATATATTCATTTTGATTATTCATATCATTATATTTTTATCTCTTAAATTTATCATCTTCTACCATTTAAAATTGACCACTATAGACGATCTAAGCTTTCAAATTATCATACAATTATTCCAACATAAATAGCGATAGAAAATAGAGGCCGAATTTTGGTGTGATGGTGTCTACGAAATCGAATTTCACACCCGAATCTTGGATATACGTTGGATTTGTATCCGATTTTGTTTTCCAGAAATTCGAATGGATCCGGAGTGGATTTGGTCATAATTAACAAAAACCAAATTTCGATTTGAGTCGACCTTGAATCGGCTTAAGTCCAACCCAATGACAGACCAATCTGCACCTAAATTTATTTCATTTCATTTTTTCAGTTACTGAATATAAACCTTAGGTCTGGAAGAGTTCGAGTGGAATAGAACCAATATCCCTATTAGTTATTGGTTTTATGTATTGTCCAATCACCGATTCAACCAATGTATTAGTAAGACGTGCTAGCTAAATCAATTTAACTTCAAAAATATATATTGTGCCTAACTGCCTATAATAACATTAAATAAGATATTTTTAAATTTAACTAACATTATATTTGATGAGAAATTGAAAAGCTACGTTACAAAATTCCATTTTCTATGTCGCAATGTTAAATTGAAAAAAAAAAGTCTTGTTTCATGACAAGAAAACATATTTATTATGTACATGAGAATAAACATGTTATTTTGGCCTCTCACACTCTGAAAATGTATTTTCAGAGTTAAAAGCTCTAATATTATTTTGACAAATATCTCTAAAAACACCTCAAAATATTCTGATATTCATCTCAATTTTTTTCTATTTCTTCCAAATTCATGACCCAACCTATAAGCCAATATACAAGTTTTTTTCCGATCAAGTGATGAGGTACAATTCAACACCTAATTTGCTGGGCTTTTACCTTAAATTGTTCTTCGAAACGTCAAAGAATGGTTATAAAAGACACTGCGTTTGTAAAAGAATTATAGTTTTTGCATATTGGAGGAACAATATGTGGGATGCAATAGACCTCTTAAAATTTTGACTTTCTTCAAAAAAAAAGAAACAGTTTTGTTAAACTGTTATACTAAATTGTTCATGATAGAACATGCTAGAAGTAGGGGCGGATCCAAGAATCAAAAGTTGGGGGGCCAAGCTCAAATATTAGTAAATCTCATTAAAATTGATATTCAGATTATTTTATTTGCTTCCCACAAAAAAACCTTAATGAGAACTATAAAAAAGAATATAATTTAATTAGATTGGATGGTTCAAGATCTTAGCTTTGCCCTTAATAACAAAAGCATTACTTATTTAGTCCATAAGAACATATTAAAAAAATATTTATTTTCTTGTGTATGCCAAAAATTGGAGTGGCATGTCATATGTCATGGTGATTCTTATTGTGCTTCTAGATAATTTGAGGGGTATATTAGATAAAATTGATGTAGGAAATAATTATTAAGTCTAAATACACAGTACATTAAGTCATTAATGATAAATCAATTAGTTTATTGTTGGAATTAAATTTGGGCTTGAGTTTATGGGCTCGATCGAAGGACTTGAAGAAAATAATGGGTCATACAATGAGATATCTATACTATAGACTCATAGTATGTAGTAGTTGTTGATTTTTATTATAAATACATAATTATACTAAAAGAAAATTTTTATACACCTCCTCCATACAATGAGATATCTATATAGTATGTAGTAGTTGTTGATTTTTATTATAAATACAAAATTATACTAAAAGAAAATTTTTATACACCTCCTCCATACAATGAGATATCTATACTATAGACTTATAGTATGTAGTAGTTGTTGATTTTTATTATAAATACATAATTATACTAAAAGAAAATTTGTATACACCTCCTCCCCCCACCAACCCCAATACAACATGTAAATCCACACCAGGCTAGAAGCTTAGGCCATCTCCAATGGAGATGGTCGGGGTGGGTGGAGAAACATTCTCCAGCGGGTGGGGTTCGAGGTCGGGGTCAGGGCTGGGATGGCCTCCGGGCTCGGGTGAGCCCTGCGCGCAGCCCAGGGGCCGGCGCCACTTGGCGCCCACCTGATTGCTTTTTTATTTCTTTAATTATTTTGTTTTTTTAAATATTTTTAATAATTTAAAATTAATTATTCAAATAAATATTTAATAAAATTAAAATTTCCTCCTAAATTAAATTAAATTTGTAGAATTGAATTATTTAATAAATTTTGTTAGTATATTTATTGTATATTTACTAGTATTTAATAAATCGTGAGTTTTTTCTTTAATTGAATTATTTAATATAATAAATTTTATTTTTTTAAATTAAAATAATTAATGATTAATTATAATTATAATTAATTTTTTTATGGAAAAATCATTAATAATTAAATTCAACATTTTATTTAATTTATTTTATTGTAATTAAAAATTTAATCATTTAATTACAATATTGGTGGTGGCTAAATATTTTTAAAAATATAATTAAACATTTATACAAGTCCTGTGTATTCAATCTTCTTTGTTGTATTTCCTTCGTGTTTGTTGCATTTCATCTCTTGAATCAATTTTAATTTCATGATTATTTACTATCTTTAATTTTAGTATTTAAATATTATTAATAATTTAATAATATTATTAAAATAGTTATTAGTATTATTAATATTAATATTAAAAATAAAATTAAAACTATAATTATAAGTGAGAGTGAGGAAGAAAAAAAATGGAATTAAATGGGGGCTCGGAGCTCTGCCATTGGAGACGACCAGACAGGACCAGGGGCAGGAGCAGCCCCAGGGCTCCGAAGCCTTGGCCTTGCCCCTACCATTAAAGATGACCTTAGTAAGCTATTTTTGCATAAAGCTGACAACTTACAAAATTCAAACCTATTTCGTAGAAACTGTTAGCTCTTTAAAGCTTAAGAAAATCGGAGTTTGAGTTATACAACGGATTTATAATTTTGCATGAACCCACTCTCTAGATCTCATTGACCTTTGGGACCAATATCTCAATTTTAGGATGCAAAGTGACAAAATTATAAATATATTTTTAGAGGTGCAAAGTGTCAATTGCTCGTTTGTTATTGTTTTTTAGAGCAAAAGACAAAAACACCCGCTATGCTTTGTTTAACTCCCAAAAACCCCCCTGTGTTATTTTAACTCCCAAAAACCCCCCCTGTGTTTGGTTTTAAATACCACACTCAACCCAAGTATAATTTTACTTTTGATTTTTTGGTGGAATGACAAGATTACCCCTATGTGTTTTTTTTTTATTTTAATTTATTTATTCTTTTTGAAAAATTAAGTATATACTACTCCGGTTTGAGTGTGGTATTTAAAACCAAATACAGGGGGGTTTTGGGGATTTAAAGTGACACATGGGGGGTTTTTTTGGGAGTTAGACAAAACATAGGGGGTGTTTTTGTCTTTCGATGTCATGGGTAAAATTGTCATATCAAAAGCAAAATGTGAACAAATACTTGCAATTTTGGCGATTGAAACACACTCTCTTTTATGGGGGTGTTTTTGGCACTTTCTTGAAATCACAGGGGGGTTTTGGGAGTTAAAATAACACAGGGTTTTTTTGAGAGTTAGACAAAGCATAGATGGTGTTTTTGTCTTTCGCTCTTGTTTTTTAGGGTAAACACCACTTATGATCTTCCTTATCATTAACTTTTTACAGAGTTGTCTCTTAATTTTCTTTACACGTTAGTCCCTAGCTACTAAGAGTTATTTCTTTCACTTTGACCATTTTTCAGACTGAACACGGATTCATCGACCTACATGTGAGGGTATTTTTGTTCAATGGTTGCGATAGTGTTACACTTAAGTCCCCAATAAAACCTATATTGCAGTTTACGTGACATCGGATCCGCCATGCTCAACCTGAAAAAGACCAGAGTGACACAAATAACTCTTAGTAGGGACTAATGTGGGGAAAAAAACTTAAGAATGATAATTTTGTAAAAATATAATAATAAGGAGGACCATAAGTGGTGTTTACCCTTTTCTTTTTTAAATCTAAAGTTTATTTTATTATAAAAGATTTTATTCTAACTTGAGTTAATTTTTTTTTTATAAAACTGAAGATGTGAATCTCAAATAATTGTAGTGTTAATATGGACAATAGACAATGTTAATTGTGATATAGAAATAAATTAGTAATAGTGATACGATTATTCATTCGATTAAAGGAAATCCGTTTACATTATAATAATTAATCAATGATGAAAAAACTCATTTTTTTTCTTTGATAATTATGAATAAACTCAAATTACCTGTGATATATAAATCCCTTTTGATTTTTGAAGTAAGGGAAAGATATAGAAAGAAAATTCAAACATGAAATCAAACAATATCAGTTTATAATAAATTGCAACACTGATGAGGAAAATAAATTGAGCGAAAGATAAAAACACCCCCTATGCTTTGTCTAACTCCCAAAAACCCCCCTATGATTTCAAGAAAGTGTCAAATACACCCCCAGAAAAGAGAGTGTGTTTCAATTGCCAAAATTGCAAGTATTTGTTTACATTTTGCTTTTGATGTGACAATTTTACCCCTGGCATCGAAAGACAAAAACACCCCTATGCTTTGTCTAACTCCCAAAAAACCCCCCCATGTGTCATTTTAAATCCTTAAAACCCCCTGTGTTTGGTTTTAAATACCACACTCAACCCAATTAGTATATACTTAATTTTTCAAAAAGAATAAATAAATTAAAAAAAAAACAAACACATAGGGGTAATCTTGTCATTCCATCAACAATCAAAAGTAAAATTATACTTGGGTTGAGTGTGGTATTTAAAACCAAACACAGGGGAGTTTTTGGGAGTTAAAATAACACAGGGGGATTTTTGAGAGTTAGACAAAGTATAGGGGGTGTTTTTGTCTTTTGCTCAAAATAAATTGTATCGCTTGCTCTAAAAGCCGCATGATATTTTTTTATAGTCGCATTTAAAGTGATAAAATAATTGTTGTCCAACTCCAGCTGCAATTCAAATCAAAATTGCATCCCTGCGAAATTGACAAAACATTAAACCCTCACAAAACCCATCCCCAATGCAATCGAAATTCTCTCTAATCAGATTTCTGCTTTCTGCACCAATTCACATCCTTAATGTCACGCCTGGCGGAAGGATCCGAAAAGTCGACCACTCAATCGCGCTTGGGTCATCAGAGAGGTTTAAATTAACCGGGTGGGCCAAACTTCGAGAGCGGTTTCTTGGTTTAAACCTATATGGCACATTAACCAGGTTTTTTTAATAGTTGATACTTATATGGATAGAATAAAGCTCAAATCTTGTTTAGTAATTTTCTTCCGGGATAGTACTAGACTCAACAGTTCTTTGGAAGAAAATAAATGAGTTATATGTAAAATAATGTAAAATAGCTGGTGAGGATGATGAAGGATAGGGTTTTTAGTGCATATACATTGGTTGAGTTGAAGAGAATTTTTGGATTACCCAATGAATTTCTGGTGACATTGGTGTCTAAGTATCTGAGATTTTAGGTTGCATGGGCGTCAGGAGAGAAAAGTCTTTTCTCGATTTGGTTTTATGGAATGAGGGGTTTGCAAAGTCGGTTACTAGAAAAGGGCGAAAAGGAGTTGGGGTCGACGGGGATTAGGGTTAGGACAAGGTTTAATTTGAAGCTCCCTCTTAGTTTTATCAAGAAGGATACAAAGGAGTGGGTTTAGGGGTCGGATGGAGCTTTACGACCGCTGCCCTTACTGGTTCTTGCATTATATATATAAGAAGCTCTTAGGGCAGTGATTGTAAGGGGGACATCAAAAGACTGAAGATTACATTTGGCCTTATGAAGATGTGCCATTTGAATCTATCATTAAAGAAATGGAGAAGAGAGTGGGGAAGATTTTTGAGGAATTGCTTTCACTCTCGGGGAAGTTTGTTGAAGAGGATGTATCACAAGTGTTGTCATGAGACATTCAATGATATACGTATATGTTAGCTTAGAGTTGGTATTCAGACTACGAAGCTGACCGAAGAGCATAATGGTTATGAGTTAATTGATGGAGATCCACTTCTTGCGATCAAAGGTAAGTTAATTGACCTGCTGTATGGAGGGACACCAGCAGAAAACTAAGCAGTTGAGATCATGTAGAGCCTCTCGGGTGAAGATGATGTTTTATATTTTCGGAGTGTGGTTATGTTAGTGGCTTCCGCAAATGTGAAAATGCCTCCCCCCCAAAATAATGTTTTATAATAATTTGTTCCTATCCATTATTTAGCTTGCTTCTGTTAAATACACACAATCTTTGAATATTTCAGCACATGGGTTTTTTGTCCAAGAAGCTGAATGCGAAACAGCTGGAACTAATTCCCCATTGACTATAGGTGTTGGTTAGAAAAAAATGGTGTATTACCCCCATGATGAATTTCTGCATAAATTTTGGAATTTGGTAGAAATAGTTGTCTTATTTACTTCAAAATCATAGGGTATTCACATGTCGAGAGTAAGAAGTATTAGATGTGAAATATACTTAGAACATATCTGCAAATTAGTTTGTTGATAATGTTCCTGTTAACACTGAAAATCAAATATACCATTTTGCCTTTAATATGATATTTTGATGTTTAATGTATCTAAATTATGAATCAGTACTTGCTAATCTGATAACTCAGGCCCAGACTATCCTATATTATGTGAATGTTGTTTTATGACCCTGCTTAACCTTACATATATGGGTAGTCCTTTCTATTGTGAAACTTAGGTCTTCCCACACAAAGTTTGGTATAGAATGGCCATACGCCATCTAACTAAACAACACCAACAAATTACACCTCACACAAACTGAATGATGCATTCTTAATTCTGCTATACGTAATAATCAATCATCACACCATGCTCATTTTCTTGGTTTTTTTATAGTTGCTTTGCTAATCTAAAAACATACCTAAATGAAGAAACATGAAAAGCTCATGAACGAACAATTATATAAGTAGAGAAGCACAAATCACTACATATCTAACTTATCTCTGCTGATTTCTTTTGTGCAGACTAGCCAAGAATTGCAAACATGGAACGAGCCATAACCCTCAAGTTACTGCTCTATGTGATAGTTCTGGTGCTTTACCCGAAGGCAGAAAGCCAATGGATGCCCCATCCTCCACTGCCTCCACTGCCTCCAATTCCGCTCTGTGCTTCTCAATTTGCGTTGGCAAATCATGCATGTGCTCTGTTGCCCTATACACCAGTACCCCCGCCCTCGCCTCCGGCACCACCAACTCCATCCCCTGATCCTCCTACCCCTCCCTCCCCTGATGAGCCAAGTGGCAGGCACCACCATAACCGTGGCCATAGCCACAGCCACGGCCACGGTCATGGGCACAAAAGGCATGGGCATGGAGAAACACAAACCGAAGGAGATTGTTGCCGGTGGGTACACGAAATTGATGATGTTTGTGTTTGTGATCTTTTGGTGCATTTGCCCCTGTTTCTTACTAAGCCCGTGCACAATTACACTGTCGTGGTAGATGACACGTGCAGTGTCACTTTTCAGTGTGGATCTAGGTTGGTACGAGTCTGATTGTTATCTGGCTCGTTAGCATGGAACTAAGTGTTTATCATGTGGAAGTGGTGTTATCTGGTTTATTACAGTACTATGTTTTAGTTTAAGAAAGTTTATTATATGTTATATAAAAAGGGATTATTTATTACAGTATGACTACCTATTGGAAGTTGCAAAATATATTTTATATTTTTATCTTATTTCGACACAGGATACACTGTTTTTGTTTATTTTATAATTATTATTTATTTATATATATAGATAATTTAGGACATGTTGAACCCATTGGCATTGAAACTCAATTTGTTTCTATAGATGAAATGGTATAACCTGATGGTATGATTAATTAATTAGTTGGAATACTAGTTGTCATGAAGAAATAGAGAGCAAGTAGAAAAAAGTGCGGTACAAAGATTATTTGTAGCATATAATTGTGAAAGCCCACATGAAATACTACCAAACAAGATATACATGTTAATAAAAGATGTACTATTACTTAATTTTTGCTATCAAACGAGTTATCTAGAAAATTATAAAAAAATAATAAAAAACGAGTTATGTAGGTATTATACTTTGAATATTGGGTTGGGTTGCCCCAACTTAACATTCCTGGAGTTCATTTTCTTTTTATTATTTGTGATTTAAATCTTTTGCACCTAATTTCTTTTCAAATATAGTGTTTTTTCTTAAAATTATCTGTATACATAAATAATGATGATATAATATGATGCTACTGAATCTAAAACGGACTGAAAAAAAAAAAAAGAAGATATTTTAGAACACAGCTTTACAAATCTTGAAACAAATAAAATTATGTACAGTATATTTTTATCACAAGACGGTATACGTGCAGATACTGTTCAAGTTCCTTGGGTTTTCTGACTATTTTTTGGACTAGAATTTCCCAGTGCTGGGTAGCCAAAAACACCACATGCTCCCAATAAAATTGCATCATAATACCAACAAGTGATTGATATAATGGAAGGGATTAGTCACTACAAAGTAGCGGATTCATGTTCTAGTCCTTATTGAGAGAGGTTCCCACTTTATAAGCCCTACGCACCTCGAAAGGAATTAAACCTATGAAAAATCCAAAAAAAAAAAAAAAGTCCCATTATAACTTTGGAAAGCAAGCGATTCGTTGCCTATATTATCTTTTGCTTTACATATAGTATATATTTTTTAATCTCAAAAGATCTTAGAATCTATGGATGAAAGATTTTCAGAAGAATTAGCAAATTCTGGTTTGTTTAAAGTTGTAGACGAAGAAGAAGATGAAATTGGCAAAATCCCCAATCTTTAAATAATTAGGGATTTATATCAGATAGCTTATATGTATTAGTTTATTTTAAATAAGCGGGTTAGCGTTTTTAGTTATCAGATATAACCGCCAACTTATAGGTTATTATAAATAGGCCCCTTGCTTTAGTTTTTCATTTATTATGATTTAATATATGATATTCAATTCATAAATCAATAATATCTCTTTTTCTTTCTTTTCTAATAGAAACAGATCAATTCAATTACTTTTTCAATTCAATCTCTATTATGATTCAAGATTTTACAGTTTACATGGTATCAGTAGACAAATTTACATCCGCTGCTTAAACTTCATCATAATTCTGGGTTTCTTCATTCAGCCTTCATCTCATTCTTCATTCAAGATTTCTTCATCTTCATCACTTCCAGATAGGGTTCTTCCTCTCCCTCTTTCATCAATTATAATCTTCTGTTACTTCTATCTTTCCCTTTTGTTTTCTTGGTTTCTTGATTATATTCCTTTTCCATTATGACTGATCCCACACCACCATCTCTCAAAAACGACCCCTTTGTAGAGGACCCTTGCAGTCCCTACTATCTACACCCAGCAGATGGCCCCGGATTAAATCTGGTAAACAAACCTCTCAATGAAGATAACTATCATTCCTGGTCTCGAGCCATGACAATGAGTTTTACTGTAAAGAATAAAATTGGATTCGTGGATGGTTCTCTCCCCAAACCAACAACTGATCCTGAATTGATCAACTTCTGGGAACGCAACAACACAATTGTTTGTGCTTGGCTCTTGAATGCTGTTTCCCCTGATATAGAATCAAGTATTCAATATCATACAATGGCTACTGATATACGGAAAGAACTCGAAGAACGTTTTAAACAAGGGAATGGCACTCGGCTATATCAACTTAGAAGAGATCTACTCAAACTTACACAAGAAAGCAATTCTGTTAATACCTATTATACCAAATTTAAAGTCTTCTGGGATGAAATTCTCAATTCCAGACCTGCACGCAAATGTGGGGAGTTAGAAGAATATTTTCAGAATGAATATCTCTTCATATTTTTAATGGGACTTGATGACTCTTATGCACACACCAGGAGTCAAATCTTGCTTATGGAACCATTACCTACAGTAAATAAGGCTCTTGCCCTAATCTCACTGGAGGAAAAACAAAGAGCACTGGTTAATCATACCCCTAATCTTGATTTGAAGAATTCTATGGCTTTTGCTTTAAAACCTTCCCCTTCCCCTTCTACTACTTTTTCCAACAGACCTCCCAATCCTAATTACACCCCAAGACCCCCATTCCAACAGAATTTTCCAAGACCTCCTTATAATCCTTCTTACTCTTATAGACCTTCTTCCACTCAGAATTTTAGAGGAAAATCTAGACCCAATTGTACTCACTGCAATCTCCCAGGCCATACTATTGAAACCTGTTTTAAATTGCATGGATATCCCCTTGCTACAAACATCCTAACTACAAACCTACTAACTCCACATCTCTGGGTTCCAATCCCTTCAATACCTCATCTCCATCAACAGTCACTGCATTTGTCCAAGCATTTACACCTGACCAATTTCAACATCTCTCCAGCATTCTTGGTTCCAAGGAGACTGTTCCCTTATCACCAACACCTCTTACTCAATCCACAACAAATGCATTCAAAATGGTAAATAGTTCAGGTATATGTTTTTCCTCTTTATCTTTACCTCCTAACTGTTGGATTATGGACTCAGGGGCATCTAGTCACATATGTCATGATATCAAGCTTTTTTCTTATATCAATCCCATTCATAACACCAGTATCACATTACCTTACCACTCATCTATTCCTGTCTACTTTGCTGGAACTGTGGTCATCAACTATCTTTTACAATTACATAATTTTCTGTTTGTTCCTTCTTTTAAATTCAACCTTTTATCTGTAAGTTCCTTATTACATGATAAACTTTACTCTGTTTTATTCATGCATGATTCTTTCTATATACAGGACACAATAACCAGGAAGAGGACTGGACAGGGTAGTTTACAACAAGGCCTTTACATTCTTATAGCCTCCAGTTCTCCTCCTTCTATCAATAACATTTTTTGTAATAAAGTGGCAACAATAAAAACATGGCATGCTAGATTAGGCCACCCTTCTTATTCTAGATTAGCTACTCTAAAAAATGTATTGCATTTCAATAATGTAACTCCACCTGATTCTATACATTGTGATATTTGCCCATTGTCAAAACAGAAACGTTTGCCTTTTCCTTCTAACAATACTTTATGTACCCAACCTTTTGACTTAATACATTGTGATATATGGGGTCCTTATCATGTTCCATCTCACAATGGTTTTAGATATTTTATAACCATTGTTGATGACTACAATAGGTTTACTTGGATTTTTCTTATCAAGCATAAATCAGAGGCTGGAACTATCATACCTAATTTTTTTAAACTCATTCAAACCCAATTTCATACCACTATCAAAGTTTTTAGATCAGACAATGCTAAAGAACTTTTATTGACTGATTTTCTTAATAAGAATGGTGTTTTGCATCAATTTTCTAATGTCCAAACTCCACAACAGAACTCTGAGGTGGAAAGGAAACACCAACATATTCTTAATATTGCCAGATCTTTATTATTTCATTCTAAATTACATATTGAATTTTGGTATGAATGTATACTTACTGCTGTTTTTCTCATGAACAGAACTCCTTCTCCTCTACTTAATCATTCATGTCCATATAATCTTCTTTACAATAAACCTGTTGATTATTCTTTTTTAAGGATTTTTGGTTGTTTAGCTTATGCCTCCACATTACATGAACACATGAAAAAGTTTGAACCTAGAGCAAAATCTTGCACTTTTATAGGTTATGCTCATGGAATTAAAGGTTATAAATTACTTGACAACTCCACTCAAGAGATATTTTTTTCTAGAGATGTAGTTTTTCATGAAGACATTTTCCCATTCCACTCTCTACCTCCTACTACCCCTGATATTTCTCCTGTCCTTCCTATTTCTACACCTCCATCCTCTCACTTACTTACTGAACCTCTATCTCAATCCCATCCTTCACAATCATCATCTCCTCCCTTGACCCCAGCAACCCCTATTGATAATACTAATACTACTCACACTAGAAGATCATCCAGACCTTCTAAACCTCCTTCTTATCTTCAAGATTACCATTGTCATAACTCTATTGTCTCTAATACAAAATATCCTTTATCTTCTGTCCTCTCTTATAAACATATTTCTCCTAATTTTCAGAATTTTGTTGCTAATATTTCTGCTAACCAACATCTTACAAACAAGCCATTAAACATACAAAATGGGTCCAAGCTATTAATGATGAACTCCATGCTATGGAAATAAATAAAACTTGGATAATTACTTCTCTTCCCCCTAATAAACATACTATTGGCTGTAAATGGGTTTTTAAGGCTAAAAGAAAGTCAGATGGTTCAGTTGATAGATTTAAGGCTAGGTTAATTACCAAAGGTTTCACACAAACTGAGGGAATTGACTACATGGATACTTTTTCTCCCGTGGCAAAATTGGTCACAGTAAGGGTTCTTCTGGCAATTTCAGTAGCTAAACATTGGTTTTTACATCAATTAGATATAAATAATGTTTTTCTAAATGGTGATCTCACAGAGGAAGTTTACATGGAACTACCTCAAGGTTACTCTCCTCCATATTCCAACAACATTGCAGGTTCAGGTAAACAGGTTTGTAAGCTACTTAAGTCTATAAATGGTCTAAAACAGGCTAGTAGGCAATGGAATATTATATTAACATCTGTTTTAAAATCTATGGGTTTTTCTCAATCCCTTTCAGATTATTCTCTTTATACTAGAGGTCTAGATCAGTCTTTCATTGCATTACTAGTTTATGTTGATGATATCATTTTGGCTGGACCTGATCTTGAGCTTATTTCTACTGTCAAACAACAACTTAGTATTCATTTTAAACTTCGAGACTTGGGTCAATTAAAATATTTTCTTGGTTTAGAACTTGCTTATTCATCTACAGGTTTAGTTATTTATCAGAGGCAATATACATTGCAGCTACTTGAGGACACTAGGTATCTAGCTGCTAAGCCAGCTTTACTTCCTATGGATCCTAATACTCATTTATCCAGTGACAACACCAATTTACTACCTGATGCTTCTTCCTACAGGAGACTTGTGGGCAGATTGATTTACTTAACATTAACTCGTCCTGACATAAGCTTTGCTGTCCATAAGCTCAGTCATTTCCTCTCAAAACCAACCACTTGCCACTTATCAGCAGCTCATTCTACTACGTTATCTAAAGGGAACACCTGGCCAGGGTCTTTTCTATAGTTCCAATCCTAATTTAGCTTTCTGTGATGCAGATTGGGATTCATGTGTTGACACAAGTGTGTTGACACAAGGAGATCCACTACTTGATTCTGTGTATTTCTAGGCAGCTCATTGATTTCTTGGAAATCAAAAAGACAACCAACTGTATCACGGTCCTCTGCAGAAGCAGAATACCGTTCTCTAGGAGCTACCACAAGTGAATTATTATGGCTATGAAGTTTACTAAAAGACTTACATCAATTCACTGGTGATTCCCCTGTCTTTTATTGTGACAATGCTTCTGCAATTCACTTGGCATCTAATCCCGTCTTCCATGAACGTACCAAGCACGTCGAAATTGATTGCCACTTCGTAGCATGTTTTTCACCGGCATCTCCGGTTACTTCCAATACGGTCTGCGATGCAACTTGCGGACATTTTTACTAAAGCTCTACCCAGACAACCTTTCGCATATATTTTGTCCAATCTGAGTGTCAAAAATATTTACACTGCAGCTTGTGGGGGCGTCTTAGAATCTATGGATGAAAGATTTTCAGAAGAATTAGCAAATTCTGGTTTGCTCAAAGTTGTAGACGAAGAAGAAGATGAAATTGGCAAAATCCCCAATCTTTAAATAATCAGGGATTTATATAAGATATCTTATATGTATTAGTTTGTTTTAAATAAGCGGGTTAGCGTTTTTAGTTATCAGATATAACCGCCGACTTATAGGTTATTATAAATAGGCCCCTTGATTTAGTTTTTCATTTATTATGATTTTATATATGATATTCAATTCATAAATCAATAATATCTCTTTTTCTTTCTTTTCTAATAGAAACAGATCAAATCAATTACTTTTTCAATTCAATCTCTATTATGATTCAAGATTTTACAGTTTACAAAAGATAAGAAAATTGTAGATTATCTCCTCCAAATTCAACCCTATATATAAGACGGGAAATTTTTCAAAAGAAAATTTACATTAATATCCTTAAAAATAGTGATTGAGAATTTGTGGTGTCAAATCATTTATTTATGCGAGATGAAAATTTAAGAAAAATAATACCATTTTTGAAAAATGAGTATTGTTCTAGACATCTCTAAAAGAAAAAAAAGGTAGTACAATACATATTAGTGGCTCATTCAACTTTACTCATAACTTGTCTTAGGCTCTTAGCAACATTTTATTTGTTTCCTTTTCAATTGAATTGGACCTTGAACATTTTCCTCCGTCCCAATTATTTTGCTCCCATGGTACAGTTGACCAGTCAATTTGATTAAATTTATAAAAATTATAATAAATAATTTAATTAATATATTTCACTAATAAATCGATAATATCACATAACACCATATAAATAATATTTAAAAGGTTTAATACATAAAAAATATGAATAATTTAATATGATAAGTCACTTAAAAGATTAAAAATTTTGATCGAGTACTGTAGCAAATGAAACAAAATAAATGGGACGGATGGAGTATTCTATTTCGATTTATCTTTTGTCATATTATCGTATCACCGATAAATATATTGATTTCTACACCCAAAAACTAATCGTTCCCTGAAAACAGAATACATAGTAGAGTATTTAATTTGTGTAATAATTTGTATGTAGAATATAAATTGTGAATGGATTCTTCATGTTGAGAATGGGTGAAATGACAAATGAAGATAATGATTGACTTGGGGGGTGTCTTTATATATTCCAAACTTATCTGTTGTCTTTACAGCACGAAGAACAACTATTAATTCCAAATAGAGAGTGGAAGAACATAACATTCAGGTCCTATTTGGAAAGGTTCTGGCTCGGTTTTGTAGGTCTCGATTTGGAAAAAATGGTTTTAAAACATAATTTGGTTAGGTTTTGGTCGTTGGGTTTTGTGGTTTTAAAAAGCTGAAACCTCACTTGGATTGAGTTTGAATATTGGGATTTCGGGAAAAAAGTAAGTGATATGTGTCAAATCAATATCATTTTTTATAGAGTTTTTTTTTTGGGGGGAGGGGGGGGGGGGGGTGGGGGAGGGAGTAGGTGGTAAATGTCAAATTAAATTTTTATAGGTTTCAAGAGTTTGTAGGTTTCTGAATAAGCTTGTGATGAGTTTCATGTGTCTGACGAAAATTCATTTCAAAGGATTTTGATCCGATCTCGCGAAATCCGCAAAACTTGATTAAAACCCATCTACATATGCCCTTCATGACCATCATCTTTATTTATATATGTTTTAAACTTCCATCCGCCGCATTTTTAATCTTCCATTTCCAAATGTATAAATAAAAAGGTACAATCAATCCACTCCATTTCCCTGTTCATAAATGGCAATAATGCATTAGTGTGCTATATGCACAAAGTGCTAGAGCATGCAATTATATGATTGTTCACAATTACTTTTGGATGCACATTACTTCAAGAAAATTACTTTTGGATGTAAAGAAAATAATAATTGCTTCAAGAAATGTTGTAATTATCAGTTATCACTGACTAGATATCATAATTTATTGCACATAATTGAATTGAAAGCAATCGTTTGCTGTAAAGAAAGGCAAAGTTGGGGGAATACTGAATTCTCATTAATAATCAATGTGTTGTGTTACAAACTATTTCAAATAGGACTCTAATACTCCTACTCAATCTATAACACTAATACTTCAATAACTCTAACACTTCCCCACAAGCTAGAGCATACTATGCTCTAAGCTTGCAACAAAAAAGTTGAAACACAAAAACAATAAACAAAAAACTAATAACGATAACGAATTGACAATAAACGATAACAAATTGACGATAGATGTAGCAATTGTTGATCATCAATCGCAAAAAATCCGTAAATCGTTGACCATCAATCGCGAAAAATCCGTAAATCCCACTTATCCAAGTGTTTCACAAAATCAACCCAATTTATGGATCCCACTCTCCCGAGTGTACCCATCGAAACCAATCCATGTAGATCCCACTCTCTCGAGTGTATCCACGACACCACCCAATGTATGAATCCCACTCACCCGAGTGTATTCATCGAAACCACCCCAATTGTGAAATCCACTTCACCAAGTGTATCTACGAAATCACCAAATAATGACAACCAAAAGCCACAACTTCGATCAACAGTTCAACAATTTCAAAACACTAACAACTCGACAAACCCAGAAACGTAACAAATCCAACACCCATCCATTGAAGAACAAATAAAAGATCTACCCAAAATCAGTAAACAAAGTTCACGCACACTAATGGCCCAAAACAACAACAAAGATATTTGCAAAACCCATCAGGGCTGGCCGCAATGGACAAATCAATTCCGAATACGGAAGGGGCTTGACGGTTGACGAGGGGACTCTGGAAGACGGCAGCGGAAAACAAGAAAAAAAAAACGAAGGCAAGAAGAAAAACACGACAAAAAAATAATACTGAACTTTTAACAAATTTTGGGGCCGCGGCGGCTTATTAAGGTGGTGCCGCCGCGGCCAAGGTTTCAATCACTCTCAAACCCTAGATCAGTATCTGCTCTAATACCATGTAAAGAAAGGCAAAGTTGGGTGATTGGTGCTTGAAAATGCACTTAAGTTGTTCTTATTTTCTAAATAAATCAAGTGTTAATTTGATATTTTCATGAAATTAATAGAAATTATTGTGATTAGAAAATATTGAGTTTTGATTTGTTTTTGTAGGAAAATAAAATATGAACCCCGGAATATTTAGCTTTCTCAAATTGTACAAGTACCAAAGGCATGAGTTGAAGCAAGGAAAGAATCAAGGAAGTCAAGTAGTGCAAGAAAATCAAATAAGGAATCTGCCAGAAATATTTCTGCTCATTCGAAGGACTATAACTCTCGTAAGGAAACTCCTATGAAGCTGAATTTCGGATATGTTATAGAAGAAGGAGTTAGCTATGCTACAGACTTTACGGATCTGGATTTGGAGTTCGGAGCGCAAAGATATGCCTTTTATAAATATGTCGCGCAGAGCAGAATTTACTACGCGGAAAACGCGATTTTTGTCCTAAAGTGATTAGGAAACTTGCATAAATCCTTTCCATACGAGGATTGAGCCTCCTAAACATCTTCCTACTCAATTTCTACCTCCTAAGCATTCTCCTACTTGGATTAGGGCTATTTAGCACCTATATATAGTCCTAGAATCACACATCTTAAGACACACAATTCTTAGTCTTAGTTACAATTCTCTCTCAAATCATTATCATATTTTCTCTCTAGAACTTGTGATAATGATTAACAAATTAGGCTAGAGTTTCTTTGGTGAGGTTAGAGATGAACTTATATGCGTAGTGATCATTTTTGGATTCGATTCATCAAGGTTTTGTAAGTTTTATAAATTTGAGTAATTTACTCTTCTTCAACTATTTTCATCAACTCTTATGTTAATACAATTGTTTTATAAATTTTCATATAAATCTAGTCAAGCTCTTTTT
The DNA here is from genome assembly GCA_034814905.1 of Penstemon davidsonii. Taxonomy (NCBI): domain Eukaryota; kingdom Viridiplantae; phylum Streptophyta; class Magnoliopsida; order Lamiales; family Plantaginaceae; genus Penstemon; species Penstemon davidsonii. The sequence goes on along the minus strand of JAYDYQ010001087.1, from coordinate 46,186,771 downwards.
ATGTGAGAATCTTTATGATATAATTATATTGATATAAGTCATTCGTTTTATGGGTAGTCTTTTAATGCAATATGCCTTGGTATATAGTATGTTTTCGATTTCTCATAAGATGATATTTTGTGCCAATTCTAAAAGCAAGAAAATTATTTACTCAAATACATTAGAAATCATGTGTTTTTCAATTCTTTATCTTCCAATTGATTGTTTGGGATGTGAAACTTTCAATTGAGTAATTTTATGAGTCAATCCAAATAAGTGAACGAAGCATATAAGGGATTCTTGACACCTTACCGTTTTAATTATCATATTTTTCAACAACAAAAAAATTCACTTTTCTTTAAGTTTTCTTAAAATCAAATCACTTCGTTAATTTAGATTGTTTATTTATCTCTAAAGCTACTTTGTCTACTAACGGTTTTAGCTTAATCTAGTCATCTCCTCGTGGATACGACCGCCCAATCTATTCTACATCGATCGCTTTGTTTCGACAAGTTTGGGCGTAATCATTGGGGGAATATTGAATTCTCATTAATAATCAAGATATATATAATAATTCACTTTCTAAAAGTATTATTTAATTATAAGGCAAAAATGAATTATTTAAATCCGTCCAAGCGACCTTTGCACAATAATTTTCTTTACAATAGTATTTAATATTTTCCGGTTTTTTTAGAAAACAATAGAAAAAATAATACATAACAATTTATAAATTATTTCGCACTATACAACAAGACATGCTCTTTGGCACTCCAAAATTTCATCATTATGCATGAGATAGATCACGACGAAAATAGAAGTATGAATTGATAGTACTATTATTGGGGAGTAGTATTTATGACAAGTAATGTCAACATCAGTCAAGAATCACATAAAAAGTCACTTGTGCTCATGATTCAAACCAACATGGGGCATTGGGCAGTGGGGTTCCCTGAATAGCATTCCAACTCAACTTATGCTAAAAGCCAAATTAAATTATTCTGTATTATTAGATTTTAACTTTTTGGATTAAATTTATTTACATTCTATATATATTTTCTAACAAAACTCACCATTTAATTAATACTACTAATTTACGTTTAAAAGTTTCTAACTAAAATACATTTAAATCATGTTTGAATTGTTCTACACAAATTTCAAGAGAATTTTGTGAACCAAAATATTTTTCATTCAAACCAAATGAAAACAGGCCAAAATACATCCCAAACAATGCCATGATTGTATTTATGCTTTGATTTCCTTTTTATGCTCGATGCCTACACGATGAGCTGAAAAAAATGATATCCTATCCATTTGACTCCTTTTAATTTTGACACCGAATTTCAGATTAGATTCTAAAAAGGTAAAATTTTTAAATATGTTTAGTTACATTTATGCATTTAAGAATATATTGATTGATAATCGATGGTGTCAATGTGAACTATCAAATTGTTACATTAGTTAAGAATATAAAAATTTGAGATAAAGAAAGTGATGCCTATTATGTTCCATTTTTATTGTTCCCTTTAGGCCATCTCTAGTCGAAGAGGGCATGCAGGCATGAGGGCAGTCGTCGACTGGGGGGGGGGGGAACAACTAGACAGGCAGGCAGACAATGGTTGCTTGCCTCCGGGCAAGCAAGGCCTGGATGCGCCTTTGTGGCGGCCACTCTATTATTTTTTTTTAATTTTTAATTTAAATGTGTTAAAAAAAATTATATTAATTATATATATATATATATATATATATATATATATATATGTGTATGTAAAAATTAATTGGTCACTTTTTTAAAAAAAAAAATCATGTATATGTTTGTAAAAATCCTTAAAAATTTTGTGTACAACACTACAAGAAAACGGGTCTTTAGAAACGGTATTTTTTGTTGGTGAAACCTCGATTTCCGTTGGTATTCAAGTGTAGCGACGGATTTTTTCCGTTAGATATTCCGTGTGTGAAGGCTCCATAGGTAAATGGAGTGACGAAATCATTTTCCGTTGGTGAATATAGCGACAACACATTTTCCGTTGGTTAATATAGCGACATATATTTTCCATTAGATATTCCGTGTGTGAATGCTCCATAGGTAAATGCAGTGATGGAATCATTTTTCGTTGGTGAATAAAATGACAACACATTTTTTGTTGGTAATTCCGTTGGAAAATGCTAAACGAGCGTATGGTAATTATGGATGCCTAGATAACGCCTGGTGAATATAGCGACAACACATTTTCCGTTTTCCATTAGATATTCCGTGTGTGAAGGCTCCATAGGTAAATGCAGTGATGGAATCATTTTTCGTTGGTGAATAAAAAGACAACACATTTTTTGTTGGTAATTCCGTTGGAAAATGCTATATGAGCGTATGGTAATTATGGTCTCCTAGATAACGCCTAGGCGAGCACTTGACCCCGCTCGGGTGCCTGGGTTACGCCTAGGTGGTAGATCATCGCCCGACCGCCTAAGCAATGCCTAGGCGAACGATTGACTCTGCTCGAGCGTCTGGGCTATGCCTAGGCGGTTGACTATCGCCCGGGCAGGCGAGAAGTTGACCCCGCTCAGGCGCCAGGGATACACCTAGGCGATTAGGCGGTTGACCATCGGCCGGGACTCCAGGGATACACCTAGGCGATGAGACGGTAAGCATGGCCTAGGCGCTAGTTGGTATGTTTTAATTAAATTGTAGGAGGTGGAATTTGAACCATTGACCTCATGTATATAGATAAGATGTTGCAACCAGCTGAGCCGGACAACTTTATTGTATTGATTTATCTTTGAATATATATATATATATATATATCTCACCATCGATTTTAGGGCAAGATTTGGGGTCATTCGATCGGCCATATAAATACAACAAAAAAACCTAATAGATTCATTTCTTCTTCTCCTTCTTTTCACCAAAAAATTAAATATACGTAACTAAAAATGGTAACCCTTCGATGTATCACTTTGAAATCAACCCAAAAACTAGAAAATTATTGTGGGTTTATGAGTTCTAACCTTATTGCTCAAGAAATCCTTCTTCAATTTGAGCTAGTAAGTACTTCCTTGTAGCTAAGTTAACACATGAAATGAAAAATTAGATGGGAAAACTTGAAGAAGATGATGAATAATTACTTCTTAAACAAAATCATAAACAATGGAGAGAAAAATAAAAAAATAAAAATCCAAACTAGGGTTCATCCTCAGTCCTCACCTTATGCCGGTGGAGGGAAAATGAAGAAATAGTAGAGGAAAGTGAAAATGTAAGAGAGCACTATTTCGTAATCCGTGTAATAATAGAGTGGCAATTTTAATGTAATAAGCCTGAAAATCAGTGGCATTTTGGTCTCAAAAAATGTAATTGGGCCCAATTATTTAATATTTGGGTAGGAGGTAAAATTACAATCGGGCTGATAAAGAGGGGTGGCTCACCAATTTGCCCGATAACAACTGGCTGCCCGCAAATTTATCGGCCCAAACAAACACAAAATTGGGCCATTTTATCTGGAGCAATTACACTAATCTTGGGCTTGTTTGGGCAACCAAACACAGCCTAAGAGTAGACAAACTCAAATATAATGGGTCAAATAGATGAACTTATCATAACTTTTACATAAAACTAAATTAAAATCTAATAATTATTTTAATAGAATAAATAACTCAACATCTATATCCGACCATTGATCGTTATGTTTGAGCAAATTGTGAGCTTGGTACTGGTGTAACCGTAAAATATATTGTACAATTGGAATCGCAAAATCAATTAATGTAACACGGGGAAGGTTGGGGGGTTGGGTATATATCAAAAAAATCATTTTTTAGTTTCAAATTTCAATTAAATGGATAAACAAAGGTTAAATTGAATATTGTTAAATACTTGTAATTTTTTCTCAAAAGAGTTTTAAAATTAATTTATTTTCACAAATCTGAAAATTAATTAGTTTAGTTTGCAGACGAATGTGAACACTTATAAAACCCCAACAGTTCTGTAGAAATTATGTTGTCGTTCGATTTTTTTTGTTTTTATCAAAGGTCAACAATAGAGTTGCTACGCACAATCTTTTTGTTTTATATATGTTGGTAAATTATGATATTTCATCGGTGATTTGTCGCAATTATGAACACTTTATATTTGTAATTTCATTATTATTCAATTATGAGGTCGTTGTTTATTTATATTTGTAACAGTTTAACAACAAAATCATTAATCATGATTTTTTTATTTTATAATTTATTGGTAATTTGTCGTTATTTTTGAAGAGCTTATTTTTTTTTTCGATATTGCTCAGTTGCATATTTGTTACCGTCATAGAAACAGTAACGGATTATTTTTCGTTGCAATGATTTCGCTGCATGTAACATTTTTTCTTACAACTTAATAACTAAATTCCTACAATTATTTTTCATATGTTCCGTTGGTAATTTGTCAATTCTACCAAATGAGGACTTTATATATATAATTTTGTTAGTATTCAGTTTTAAATTTGTTACTACCAATGACAATTTTTTTCTTCTGTTGGAGTTATGTCGTCATTGTTTGTTCATAGTTGTGAGTTTAACTACACAATTGTTATATATTTTATTTTCGTTTATATTTCGTTGGTAATCAGTCGTTATTTTCGTAAGAACATAATTTTTTTCTTTCTATTTACGTCGTTGTTCAGTTGCAAATCTAAAACTGACCAAAAAACAGTGACAAATTATTTTTCATTGGAATGATTTCGTCGCTACGAATCAATTTTTCCTACAACTTAACAACGGAATACCTACCAAAAATATTTTTTCTAGATATTTTGTTGGTATTTTGATGCTATTATTGATGAAACATCGTTTCTGTCGTTGTTCAGTTGCAAATCTGTAGCTGACTAAGATATAATGACGAATTATTTTCCATTGGAATGATTCCGTCGCCATGGATCAATATTTCGTACAACTTAACGACGGAATACCGACGAAAAATATTTTGTTGGTAATTTGTCGCTATTATTGATGGAACATTGTTTCTGTTGGTATTCAGTTATAAATTCGTTACTAATAGTGACAGTTTTTATTTCCGTTGGAATCATGCCGTTGCTGAAGACCTCTTTTTTTATAGTGCAAATTCTTAAAAAACAGTCAATTTTATGTAATTGGTCACATTTTTTTAACATAAATTAAAATATTTATGTGTGTTTGTAAAAAACTTGGGTGTATTTTAATAAACTACGACTTAGTTTTAAAAAAAATATAGTTATTGTTTAATTGTTGGTGTTTCCCTTGAAAATTATGTTTTGTTTTAGTGTGTAATAGTTGTTTTTTTTTTCACTCCAAGTGCATTAATAATAATAGTTGTTGTTTTCCATTAATTATGGTTACACATTTTTTATTTTCTTATTTTTATGAATGCCTTATTATTATTATTATTGTTATTATTATTATTATTATTATTATTATTATTATTATTAGTATTAGTATTATTATTAGTATTAGTATTATTGTTATTGTTATTGTTATTGTTATTGTTAAGTGAGAGTGGGGAAAGTTTGAAATTGAATTAAATGTTTTGGATTGTTGGTTCGGTTGGAGATGATAGACTAGGCAAAGCAGGTAGGCAGGCATGAGGAGGCTATTGTCTGCTTCGGTTGGAGATGGCCTTAGTTTTTACGGAAGTTTTAGTGAAAGTTGTCAAATGAACTTTTAAACATCTTTTACATTTATGGCTTAAAAGTAATAGTAGAAAATTAAAACTAAACAGTGCCAAATCCTTAAGTGAAAGATTAATTTTGAAAAATTCAGTTCTTTTAGAAAATAGAATATTGTATAGGACATCCCAATTAAAAAATAAATAGGATAAAAAATTGTAAGGATAGACGAAGGATATATGTAAAATCATTAAAATTATTTGAGTACGACTTGTATTAAATTCGATCAATCTATTTTATATTTGATTTATTTAACATCAATAAAAAACACACCAAAAAAATTATTAAATTAAGATTGAGCGACAATTGTTCAACTTTATTTAATTTATTTTATTCCCTTGTAATTAAATGATTGAAATTTTCATATTTTTTTAATTTAACGTTTCTACTTTTGGATCATGACGGAGCAGTCGTCCAGGCGTCCACCAGATGTGAAATTATTTGATACAATCGTTGCATGAATGATGTGATACAACAAACAGTTGAGATTTGGTCAAATTAATGTTTGCATACCAATACATGGAGGGATGAGATTATGGAGCCATGTTTCCCTTAAATTTAGACATTGACTTTATTTTTCTCTTTTTTGTTTCCCAAGGGTTTAATCCCTTCGTGACGGGTTGAACACATTAAGTGGATACCGCTTCTAATAGGGATTCAAACATGGATCCGCTACTTTGTAATGACTAGTCATTTTCACTAGACCAATCACCTATTGATGAATTTATCTTCTCTTTATATTGTACTACGTCATCCAAACAACACATGCACCAGATAATTTTTCCCACCGGTGAGGGAGTACCCCCTTTCCTTGTACGGAAATGTGAGATAGAGAATCCAAATCTTTGCACACGCGACAAAAAATATATACTTCAATATTTACCTGTGATTATATTCTTATTCAAATTCTGTAATTATTCCTTTTTTTATACAATCTTTTTTGTATGAGTTTTAGTATAAGTACTAGTTATGACAAAATTGAATTACACATACTTGGATGTCCGACAAAGACTACAAGAGTAGGTAATATAAAGCTGGACAATACATTACTTTCAAAGATGGACAACACATTCAATTTATTGAATTTGGCATTGTTGTTGAACTTAATTTCATTGTTAACGTCCATGAGACCGTTGATTAGTGGTATTCACTAACAAAAACTGATGTTCCAGGATTAAGAGGTCATGAGTTCAACTCTTATTAATGTGAGTTTTTTTTATATTAGTATTTGGTAAAAGTTTACTATTTGTAATTCTTTGTACTTAGACATTTATTAAAATGATATCTTATGTAATGATTGATGATAAATATATTCTAAAAAAAGGTAAGAAAAAATAATTGTTAACTAAATAGGTTAAATCATTTCATAATCAAATTGAATAACTTGCACTATTTTCTTTTTTATTCACTATTTTATTTAGTTTCATCATTTTAGGAGCTTTGATCCAAATCAAATTGAATTTGAACGTTGCAAATAGAACCGAATAACTTGCAATATCTTATTTATTTATTCACTATTTTCTTACTTAAATTTTCGAGCCAAACCAAATATATCAAACTAAATAACTTGCAATATTTTATTTATTTATTCACTATTCTTTTTTACATTATTCTTTATATTTTTTTGCTTTTGATTGAAACTAAATTGAATTTGAACGTCAGCAAATAATAAATGTTACTAAAATTTTATAAATTTATATAATATACCAAACTCAATTTTTTTTGATAAAAGATCAAACTCAAATTAAGTGTAATTATTATGGATACATTTTCATAAATTGCGAAATTCCCATAATTCATGTCAAATTATTTTATGCAAATACTATACGACCGCCTTCTTTATTTGGTATAATCGTTGCACCACGTCATCAAACAACATTGTGCAACCGACTAATAATTCTTTTACATGTAGAGTAAGAATTCACATCACCCATATTCTGGGCAATGTGAATACAATTTTAAAATTCTATATTCTAGGAAAACATGAGGTGATGTTGAATGTCACTCCACTTGTAATAATTATATTGGTTGACTGCACCACATGTACTTGATGACGTGGTGTAACGGTAATTCCATTATTTTACATTCTCAGCAAGCAAAATTGCAAATATCCGCAAAATTACAACACACAATCTCAAAACTTCCCGCCAATTAATTAATACGAAGCCGTCGCCATCACCGGAGCAGCTCCTCCCCTCACCGCCATTACCCCGTCGTAAACCACCGGTTCTACCTCATACAAAAATCTCCTTACTGCATCGACACCAGGCCCCGCCACCATATCCTCCCACGCCGCCTCCGCATCTCCACCGCGTCTCCTCAACACATCCGTCGCTTTGAGGCGGCGGACCCTCCAACTCTTCGTGTTCCTCAACCGATTAATTTTATCCACCTGCTTACACGCGAGCTTACTCGTGTTGCTCTTTATTTGATCCAACGCCTCCTCCAAAATCTTCCTCCGGGTCAACTCGTCGGACACCGACCCAACCCGGAAAAACCGATCCAACTCAGGAACGCCAATCGCTCTTCGAATCCCCCTCGAGTAATCCGACGTGGCACTATAAAAATCCCTAACCTCATCAACCATTCCTCTTTCCACCATTTTATCCACCCGATCCGATACGAAGGAGTGCAGTACGGGCATTGCCACGTCGACCCACAAAAAGCAGCAGTCGTATTTGTCGCGAAAATTGGCGTCGATTAGGGTTTCGATGTACGAATTAGAGCCCCCAACGATTATTGGAAGCTTTCTGCGGCTGAGGATCGATTTTAGTGAAATTGAGGCAGTGTATTTGAAATTTGACGCGGTGAAATCTGATTCCGGGGGGATTACGCCGAGGAGGTGGTGGGGGACGCCGCGGCGCTCTTCGTCGGTGATTTTATTGGTGGCGATGTCGAGGCCTTGGTAGACTTGGATTTTGTCGGAATTTATTACCTCCGCCGCGAAATGACTGGCGAGGTCGATTGAGAGGCGGGATTTTCCGGTGCCGGTTGCGCCCATTACCACTACGACCTTTTCCTTTGGGGGGGAACGGTGGCAGAGGAGTTGACTGTTGATGGTGAGTAAAGGTCGTGTTTGTTTGGATATTGAAAGTGATATGTTCATTTTAATTTTATACTAATAATAAGTAACTAAAAAGTAGAAGTGATTATTTGGTTAGTGGAAAAAATTAACCAACAACTCTTGATAATGAAAGGATTATTAATAAAAAATATATGCACATGTATATGATATGTGGCGACTCGATAATGTGTTAAGAGTATTACAAATTTTTAAGCAAAGAAAAATTGAATGAAAATGAGATTGGAGTTTTGGTAAGTTTGAGTGAAGTTGATGAATGACTACACAATAAGGGAGGAAATTGGAGTATTTATACACAAAAAAAGGTTAATTGTCTTTACTTTTTAATTTTTAGTAGTCAACTCCCAAGTTGATCTTAAAGTAACAACTTGCCCCTATATTTGTTGTTTTCTTTAGGTAAGATACCTTTCTTGTAATGGTATTTGTTAAGACTTATTGCAAATAGGACTGTCAATTGAGTCGGGCTTATCCGAAGCCCGATGGCTCGATCCGATTAAAATTGGCTCGAACCCGAATATTTGTGAGTCGGGTCGAGTTTGAGCCATTATATCAAACCCGATCAATTTATGAGCTGTGTTTGAGCCTAACACGGATCAGCCCGAATAAAGCCCGAACATATATTGTTTTAAATATTACGATTAATTATTTTTATTGTACTTGTAGTTACTAATTACTGTTTTTATTTTGAAACAAGTAAACTTTACAAAAAAATTATAATGTAAACTCTCATATACTCATGTTAGTATATCAATTACGTACTAAGGCCCAAACACAAGGGAAAAAAGTTTAATCAACGATAAAATAAAATAAAAATAAAAAAAAGAAAAAAAAAAGATAAAAGTTAACACAAAAGGTCAATAAATTGTAGTCTTGAAACTTTAAAATTCTACTGCTTGTTCATATAGATCAAACATATCTTAAAAAATGTAGACAAATAACTCGATATTTCAGTTAAAACATTATTTTATGATATATACTCGTGTATTAAGTAATAGTAGTATATTCATATGTGTTTCGGTAATCTAAATATTTTATATGTCAAACTATTTTTGCCTATATTAACAAACCCGATATAAGCCCGATATAGACCCAAAACCCGAAAAATTACATGGGCCGAATTTGAGCCAGAGAAATCAGAAAATTTATGAGCCGAGTTTGAGCCTATAGCTATGAAGCCCGACATTATTTGAGTTCGATCTATTTAAAGCTCGGCTCACAAGGCCCGATTGACAGTCCTAATTGCAAAATTGATGTTATTATTTATGTCGACCGACAATTCTCTCCATAACATTTCAGGCTACCAAAACAGCCCAACATCTTCAAATTTACTGACGATTTAGTACACATTGTTGCCAAATTTCAAAATTGACTAGAATAAGACCACGTGCAGATCAATTTGAAGATTTTACTTATTATATTTACATAACTAATTTAATTTTACAAATAATATTAATAAATTAAATAATACTTTAATATAAATATGTTTTTTTTTTAAAATATATTATTTTCAAATATAAGAATTATATAATAGTATTAATATATTTAATATTTATTAAAATAATAAATTATATAATATTAATAAATGATTATAATTTAAAATAAAAACTAAAAACCTATCAAACCCACCCCACCCCACCCCACCCCACCCCACCCAAATCCCAGGCCGCGACCGACCTAAGATTGTTGTCCCAGGCCGCCGCTGGCCTAGGATTGTCGTCCCAGGCTGCCGCCGACCTGGGATCTTCGGTCCCAGGCCGACGGTGGCCTGGGATCGGAGAACCCAAACCACCACGACTCGGGTTCGATTCCAGACCACCGTGGCCTGGGTTCCCTGATCCCAGGCCGCCCCCGGCCCAATATTTAGTTGGGTGGGTGGGTCGGTGGGGTTACGGGGTAGGGGTGGGGATGGGTAGGTTTTTAGTTTTTTTTTTAAATTATAATTATTTATTAATATTATATAATTTATTATTTTAATAAATATTAAATAGATTAATACTATTATATAATTTTAGATTTGAAAATATTTATTTTAAAATTATAGATTTATATTAAAGTATTAATATAATTTATTAATTTTGTCTGTAAAATTAAATTAGTTATGTAAATATAATAAGTAAAATCTTCAAATTGGTCAGCACGTGGTCTTATTCGAGTTAATTTTAAAATTTGACAACAATGTGGACTAAAACCGTCAGTAAATTTGAAGATGGGGGGTAGCCTGGAATATTATGGGTAGAATTGTCAGTCAACATAAGTAATAACATCAATTTTGCAATAACACTTAACTACCACGTCACCACTTAACATAGATTTTTAGCGGCAGTACCAAATGTGAGTGAATTTGTTAAAATATGATACCAAATGTGTCGGTCTGAATTTTCATAGTACCACAAGTGAGAATCGATATAAAGTTTGATACTACAAGTGCAATTCCCTCTATAATGAATTGAGGAAAGCACAAATAATCATCAAACAAATTAATGATGCATTAGATTTGTGTCGATGTAAAATTAGTTTGAAAGCATGCAGCCGTCTACTAAAGTGGGTTGGTGCATTAGATTCATTAATTAATGATTAGTGTGGGAATGCCCGAGGGATTTGGGTTAAGTATTGTAATTACCGAAATATATAGCATTAATTATTGGGAGAGAACTAACTCGACTCATGGGTTTTGGCTCAGATTTTATGAATTACCAAGTCAATTGATTTCACGAATGAATAGCTTATAATGTGTTTTACTATGTTTAGATTTTACGGAACAAGCTTAGTCGAGATTTTGTTGGTGCTCGAGATAGTGTGAGTGTGACATTACTTTATTTGAGGTAAAGGTTTTTGGCACTCTCTACTCTTATTTCTTGTGAATATTATGATTATAACTGTTCTCTTGAAAACTTATTGTCCTCATGTAAATTATTTTTGACTAACACAAATTTTCGGGACAATGCATTTATCTTTGATTAACAGATCAAGTGTACAATTTTACATTGTCTCGTTAATCATGAATTTGAACTATTATTGAATCATTGTTTGATTACATTGAGATAACGCTTTTATTTCTTATTTGATCTATCATATTTGCCTATGAATTGTTTGGGGCCCTTCGGGGGATTGTCTGCTTACGAGCTAGTTCCGCCCATTCTATTGTATTTGAGCTGGATATCCTTATGAACTAGTTGTTGGTGTAATTGGATTAATTATAGCTAATTAAATTGAGTCTAATTAGCCAAAGTTAATTATTACACCTTAATGAATGAAATGAGAAGAGAAGGTTGAGTCTCTCCATCCCACATGGAAAAGAAGGAGAAAGTTGAGCTACAAAATTGTTATAAAAAGGGCACCTAGCTTTCAAAGTAGAAAGGCTTTTGTATGAATGGGCCTAGAGTTATATCTGGGCCCAATAATTATTAAAGTCCAAACTTTTGTACAAAGATCCGTGGGTGATCCGATTAGGATCCGCGTGTGATCCGATTAGGATCCGCATGTGATCCGAACAGGATCCGCGAGACCCGTTTCTAGAAGGTCCGAGAAGGATCCGTGTTGCCCGCCCAATTTTGAATAAAAGGGTGTGTCTGGTCGGATTTTGAACCGAATGGGTGGCACCCGTTCGGACCGAACCATTGTTTAATTTAAATCCGAACTGTTGTGACCCTCCAGCAACAACTTTCAATTGCTATAAATAGGAGAGGAATCTGGCCAATTCCACACACTATTCTTTCAGCAAAAAAAAAAATACAAATTATTTTGTCTACTTCTCAAATTAAATAATTTTCGTCGAAGTTCTATTTGTTCGAGTTCGCCGTGGGTTCTTTGTTCGTGCAAACAAGGAGCATCAGACTGTTGTATCTTGGGAGACTACCGGGGTTCGACTGTGTGCACCGTAGGCAGCCCGGAAATATTGTCTTAAGGAGATTGCTTCCGCAACCTCAGTCTTACTACAATTTATTCACTTATTTTCGAGATTAATTTAGTGAGTTAATTAAATTATCATATTTGCAAGTTAAATTAATTTCTCAACGTCTCTTGCTAGTCTGTCTTCATTTGAAACATATTTAATATTGTTTCGTAGATAAAGTTTTCTTTCTGTTCATATAAGTAAATAGTTCATTTGAATATGAATCATTGATTATTTTATTCAATTTTAATCATCTCTATTACTTAAAACTTTTAAAGAAAGATACTGCTTTTTAAAATTCAACTTGATACACTAATCTTATTTTACCAAGTTCTACTCCACTACTTTGTTATATTAAAAAAAAAAAAATTCCAGAATAAAGTAATATATATATATATATATACTATATTGTTTTTAATAAATTATACTTAATTACGACTATAACTTATATCTAATTACTGTTATAGATACAATAAGAAATATAAATTGAGTATATTTCTATGACACAGATTGTTAAACACTAACATTCTTAAGACAATTCACTTAATTGTTTAATACATCTGTGTAGATGGCTTCAAACAACATTATGGTGGAGACACCAAAAAGCATTCCTACCCCTCCGTTGATTCCACCCTTCAAATTCAAAGGATTGTTGGTTGATATTGGAGAAGGTTTTGAAGATGACAAAAAGGGTAAAATAGTCAAGAAGACTAATCTGGAAGTCATCAACTAAGAACTGAACAGCTTAGTGAAACCTATCTCATGGTCCAGAAGCTAAATGACCGAATCAGCCGAGTGGGATATCAGATGGGTAGTATCAGCCGAGTCAAGACAGATATGTTCGTTCTTGAATCAGCCGAGAAGCCATCAGCCGAGTGATCAGCAGAGTGATCATCAGCAGAGTACTTCCACCAGCAGAGTGAAGACGGTCAGTAAGCTTATCAACGGCTAAGAGCTAAGTGCATTAAATGCGACTGACATAAAGCAAACATCCGTACAGCAGAGTATGCAGAGCAACAGTTGCAGAGAGCCGTTCCGCGTGTCAGGACCAGAACTCGAGGACTGTAGATTCCTGCCAACCTTCAACGGGCAGAAATTCAAAATCTGAGAGTATAAATAGAAGACATAACTGAAGATCTAAAGAGAGCTTGCACAATTCAAGAACATATCATAAGAGCAAGATCCATCAGTTGAGTCATCTGATCACAAGCCCGAAGTCATTTGTTGACAAAGCTTTTCGTTGAAGAACAGAGAACTTAGTTGTCTGTCTGAGTGACTTTCAGCTGTAAAATAGAAGGAGTGTATATCCATCTTTGTGAGTGATATAACTTCTTAGTATAGGTTTTCTGAGTGATTATTGTACTGAAAATAGCGTGAGGAGTGTAGATCCGTCTAAGTGAGTGATCTAGCTTCGGAGTGTAGGATTTCTGTGTGATTTCTTACAGCGCACTTGTGGCTTTTCATTTGTTGATCAGCGCAAGCATTGTATACTTGATTACTTTGTGTTTTCTAGTATAACCCAAGATCTGTGTGACTTGGAAGAGTGGACTAAAGGATTTTCATCCATATAACCACTATAAAAATCCTGTGTGTTTGATTTAATGTTTGTTTCACTTTGCATAATTTTTTAAAGAACTCAAACATACGATTTAACCAAAAGATTTTAAAAGGAGTTGTAAAAACTGGGGATAAAATCTTTTGAGTAAGAAAACTTAAAGAGGAACAGCTTGGTGAAAAACACTTTGAATATCCGCTGCCAACTAGTTTCTATAACTCTGATTTAACATCTGAAATCAGCTGAGTGAAAATCAGATGAGTGGTCAACTCTGCTGTTCAAAGCTTTGTGCGCGATCAGCTTAGTAGTCTTACAAATCTCGATCAGCTTAGTCTGCTGATTTGGAAAGTTAGAGAAAAAGTTTTTAAAGTTTTCAGAGGTCTATTCACCCCCCCCCTCTAGACCTCATTGACCACTTTTGGGACCAACAGGGATCGACTTTGCAACTTGGCAGGACAAGATGATGTTCTACCTAACGACTTTAGGCGTAACTCGATACCTTACTGAGGAGGTACCGGTGGCTAAGGAGAATCAAACTCCTGAGGAAGTCAAGCAAATCGAGTCGTGGAATCACAATGATTTTATGTGCCGACACTACATACTGAGTTGCTTGGACGAGACACTCTATAAGGTTTATAGTCCCCTAAGGACTGCTAAACTCTTGTGGGAAGGTCTGACAAGGAAATACAAAACCGAAGACTCAGGGTACAGAAAATTTCTTGTAGACAAATTTCAGTTCTACCGAATGGTTGATAGCAAATCTGTGTATGATCAAGTGAATGAGCTTCAAACCATGATCAATGAACTTCTGGCTGAAGGTCATGAACTAAGTGAGTCTTACCAGGTTGCCTCCATAATTGGAAAGCTTCCTCCGGCATGGACTTGGTTCAAACATCACCTAAGGCACAAGAAGTCGGTTTCAAAATGGACCGTGCAAGATCTTGCAGAAAAGCTCAAGACACAGGAGAATAGCATGATCACCGACAAAGGGTTGAACTATATGGGAATGCCTCATCCCGGGGGAGCCAAGGCTCACATTGTGGAAGACTCTCAAATGAGTAAGAAGCAAAAGCCGAATCCACCTAACAAAGGGAACAAGGGTAACCAAAAGAAGAAATCCAACAGGATCTGCTTTGTCTGTGGAAAGAGCGGCCATCTTGCAAGGAAGTGTCGTCACCGGAAAACCGGAAAGAAAGATGAAGCAAATATCACTGTGGACCTCGCGGCATCTGACATGGACGACATGCATCTGGCAGCGGTCGTATCTGAAGCATTCTTAACTACCGATACCAAAGGATGGTGGGTGGACACTGGGGCTACCCGCCATATCTGCTACGACAAGAGCATGTTCACTACTTACAAAGATTCTGAACATAAGCAGATGCTCTTCATGGGAAATGACGCTCATTCCGTGGTAGAAGGAGAAGGAAAGGTGGTGCTAAAGTTTACTTCGGGAAAAGATGTTACTCTTAATAATGTACTTTATGTTCCTGACATTAGGAAGAATCTAATTTCCGGTTCTATCCTCACTAAGAATGGATTTCGTTTAGCCTTTGAGTCAGATAAATTTGTGCTGACCAAAGGGGGTATGTACTAGGTAACTAAATTCGTGGGTGGGAGAGTGTCGTGCGCTCTCAATTCGCGAATTGGAGCGTATTTTGAAAATTCGCGATTAATTCGCGCACTCACTTTTATAAATTCGCGCACTCATATATCAAAAGTCGCGCTTAGCTGTATTATGTTGAAAAATAGATGTTGACAATTGCGGCAATTAATGACACACCTCACGTGCCGCCTTGCTCAATCCCGCCATTATTTTCCACTATTCAGTTGTCAGAGAGAACATCAATGACTTGACATAGTGTTGGAATTTTGCTTAGTAATTAGTATAAAATAATGTTGTACTTCTGTTCATTTTGCTAATTGGATATAAAATTAGACTGTACTGCATATGGCATCGATAGTTTTATACAAGAACTTTGTAACATGGCTACTTTTAAAAAAATATATATATATACTTCATTTTTCTTATGTCTTCGAATGAAAATATTTATTTTAGATAATATATCTCCAAAACTACTTCTCACCTAATGATTTGATACTATTTATCAATATTTTTTGAAGGTTCAAGTACATATATTTACTAATTTTACTTTTTTAACTTTAATCTAAATAATATACGAACATAACTAAATTGAATAATTAATTATGTAAAAAATGAAGTATTATTTACTAAGCTTATAATATTTTTAAATATTTTATAATCCAGTACATTAGATTGTCCAATGTTACAGTACTACTATATAAGAATAATAAAAATGATTTGTTCATCTAAACTAACACATCCTGTTAACTTCAACAAATAGAGTAGTATTTTATTAAGTGTTAGTATAAGAATAATAAAAATGATTTGTTCATCTAAACTAACACATCCTGTTAACTTCAACAAATAGAGTAGTATTTTATTAAGTGTTAGGAAGTTAAAATAATCTTAATTCGATGTATATAAAAAATATAATATAAAGACTGATATAAAAAATAATATTAAAATACTAAAAATCCGCGCTCTATAGGCGCTCTTAAAATCAATGTTTTCAAAATTCGACGCTCCACGCTCTCGCTCGCGCTCTACGCTCCCGCACCCGCTCTGCGAATTAGTTACCTAGGGTATGTATGTAGGAAAGGGTTACATGTGTGATGGCCTTTTTAAGGCAAATGTAGCCGTGATTGGCAAAGACAACAAGTTTATTAATAATAATATTACTTCTGCTTACTTGCTTGAGTCTCCTACATTATGGCATGACCGTTTAGGTCACATTAATTTTCGAAAAATTAAAAAATTGGCCAACTTAGGTTTAATACCTAATTTTGAAATAGATAAGTCATATAAATGTGAATTTTGTGTGGAGGCAAAATTTGCCAAACAACCTTTCAACTCAATCGAAAGGAGCTCACAACCCTTAGAGCTAATTCACACTGACTTGTGTAATTTAAAGGCAACTCCTACTCGTGGAGGTAAAAGGTACTTCATCACATTTATTGATGATTGTACGCGCTATTGCTATGTGTATTTATTGCATAAGAAAAAAGAAGCAATAAATGCCTTTATACAATATAAAGCCGAGGTTGAAAATCAGTTGAATAAGAAAATTAAAATTCTTAGATCTGATAGAGGAGGTGAATATGAATATCCTTTTCAGCAATTGTGTGCTGAATCAGGGATAATTCATGAAATGACTGCACCTTACTCACCCCAATCAAATGGGGTAGCTGAACGGAAAAACCGAACTTTAAAAGATATGATGAATGTCATGCTTTTAAGATCAGGTTTACCTAGCAACTTGTGGGGGGAAGCCATCTTAATGGCGAATCATATATTGAATCGAGTCCCACACAAGAAAAATGATGCTATTCCATATGAGCTATGGAAAGGAAGGCAACCTAGCTACAAATACCTCAAAGTGTGGGGGTGCTTGGCTAAGGTGGCGGTTCCAAGACCTAAAAAGGTAAAACTTGGATCTAAAACCGTTGATTGCTATTACATAGGTCGAGCTGAGAATAGTAGTGCTTACAGATTTTTGGTTTTTAAATCTGAAAATAGTGAGGTTCACGTTAACACAATTATTGAATCTCGAGATGCGATATTCTATGAGAATATATTTCCTCATAAGAAGGACTCAAACGTCACTTCTCAAAAGAGGACATACGAATCAATTTCTGAAGGAAATGATTCTCAAGTCAACGAGGAAGTCATAGAAGAGCCTAGAAGGAGTAAACGAGCTAAAATAGCTAAATCCTTCGGCCCAGATTTCTTAACCTATATGATTGAGGATGATCCTCAAACATATAAAGAAGCTATGACTGTTCCCGATGCAGCGCATTGGAAAGAGGCGATAGACAGTGAGTTACAATCCATCTTAAGTAATAATACTTGGGAATTGGTTGATCTTCCTACGGGAAGTAAGCCAATTGGATGTAAATGGATTTTCAAAAAGAAATTAAAACCCGATGGGTCTATTGATAAATATAAAGCTAGATTAGTAGCTAAGGGATATCGACAAAAGGAAGGGATAGACTTCTTTGATACCTATTCACCAGTGACTAGGATAACATCCATAAGACTACTAATAGCTCTAGCAGCTATACATAATCTTGAAATTCATCAAATGGATGTTAAAACGGCTTTCCTTAATGGTGAATTAAATGAGGAGATTTATATGGAACAACCAGAAGGTTTCATTGTTAAAGGAAAAGAGAACAAAGTTTGTAAACTTGTTCGTTCTCTTTATGGCCTTAAACAAGCTCCTAAACAATGGCACGAGAAATTTGATAGTGTCATGATTAAAAATGGCTTTCGTATTAATGAATGCGACAAGTGTGTATATATAAGACAATACGGACAAGCAATCGTCATAGTTTGTCTTTATGTAGACGACATGTTAATATTTGGGACTAACATGGAGGTTATTAAGTCCACAAAGAAAATATTAACAAATAATTTCGATATGAAGGATCTCGGCGTGGCCGATGTTATTTTAGGAATTAAAATAACAAGATCATCAAGTGGTATTAAATTATCTCAGTCACACTATGTGGAAAAGGTACTTGAGAAATTTAAGAAACATGGATTTAAAGGAACTAACAATCCTTTTCTCCCATCAGTGGTGTTACACAAAAACAAAGGAGATAGTGTATCACAAAATGAGTATGCTCGTATAATTGGATGTCTCATGTATATTATGAATTGCACGAGGCCAGACATCGCCTACTCAGTTAATAAATTGAGTAGATATACGAGTAATCCAAGCAAGCTTCACTGGGAAGCACTAATGAGAGTGCTTGGATACCTAAAGAATACATCAGAGTATGCATTACATTATGGAAAATATCCAGCTGTCCTCGAGGGATATAGTGATGCAAATTGGATCTCTGATTCGGAAGAATCAAAGTCTACAAGTGGGTATGTATTCACAATAGGAGGAGGCGCAATCTCATGGAAATCTTCTAAACAGACGTGTATAGCTCGATCCACAATGGAGTCGGAGTTTATAGCTTTGGATAAAGCTGGTGAAGAAGCTGAGTGGCTTCATAACTTTCTAGAAGATATTCCACTATGGCCGAAACCTGTGTCAGCCATATGTATACATTGCGATAATCAAGCGGCTTTACATAGAGCTCACAACTTTATGTATAATGGTAAGTCACGATGTACATATTCGCCGTCGACATAATACCGTGAGACATTTACTCTCAAATGGAATAATTTCCATCGACTTTGTGAAGTCAAAAGAAAACCTCGCGGATCCGTTTACTAAAGGTTTATCTGGTGAGAGAGTAGAATGTGCATCGAGGGGAATGGGCTTAAAGCCTAAATTAGACTAAGTTACCTTGTACGGAAACCTAACTTGGCGACTGGAGATCCCACGGACCAAGTTCAATAGGCCAACCAGTCCTGGCTAACTTAAAACTAAAGCACTTAAGAGTTTTAACTCTTTCCCATTTCTATGATGCAATAAGTGCATACCTACCGTCTTATTTTATAGGTTAAGCAAACGCTTTTAATGACATCTATATCTTGGTTAAAACAAGTGGAGTATGGTAGGATACTCTTGATAGAAGCGGTCACCTATGTAAGTGTGAGCTGGGTCGGCTCGTTGAGAATTTCTTTATAGGCTGGAATTCTCTAAAGCACTCGCATTACCAAGAAAGTTCAGGACCGAAATGAACACAACCGAGAGCTTGTAACAAATTGGTATAATACTGTGTTAAGTTTATTGTCTTGGTTTACACCAACAGCCGACGGTTCAAGATGAAATATTTCACCGATTGGCTAAGTAAATCCGATAAACTTCAACTAGGGAAGGTTCAAGATGAAATATTTCACCTATCCCGATGCACTATTATCCCTAAAGATTACTTCGACGTGATTTGTTCTATGAGAGGGGACATGAAGAATAATTTCATTCATGTGGGGGATTGTTGGTGTAATTGGATTAATTATAGCTAATTAAATTGAGTCTAATTAGCCAAAGTTAATTATTACACCTTAATGAATGAAATGAGAAGAGAAGGTTGAGTCTCTCCATCCCACATGGAAAAGAAGGAGAAAGTTGAGCTACAAAATTGTTATAAAAAGGGCACCTAGCTTTCAAAGTAGAAAGGCTTTTGTATGAATGGGCCTAGAGTTATATCTGGGCCCAATAATTATTAAAGTTCAAACTTTTGTACAAAGATCCGTGGGTGATCCGATTAGGATCCGCGTGTGATCCGATTAGGATCCGCATGTGATCCGAACATGATCCGTGAGACCCGTTTCTAGAAGGTCCGAGAAGGATCCGTGTTGCCCGCCCAATTTTGAATAAAAGGGTGTGTCTGGTCGGATTTTGAACCGAATGGGTGGCACCCGTTCGGACCGAACCATTGTTTAATTTAAATCCGAACTGTTGTGACCCTCCAGCAACAACTTTCAATTGCTATAAATAGGAGAGGAATCTGGCCAATTCCACACACTATTCTTTCAGCAAAAAAAAAAATACAAATTATTTTGTCTACTTCTCAAATTAAATAATTTTCGTCGAAGTTCTATTTGTTCGAGTTCGCCGTGGGTTCTTTGTTCGTGCAAACAAGGAGCATCAGACTGTTGTATCTTGGGAGACTACCGGGGTTCGACTGTGTGCACCGTAGGCAGCCCGGAAATATTGTCTTAAGGAGATTGCTTCCGCAACCTCAGTCTTACTACAATTTATTCACTTATTTTCGAGATTAATTTAGTGAGTTAATTAAATTATCATATTTGCAAGTTAAATTAATTTCTCAACGTCTCTTGCTAGTCTGTCTTCATTTGAAACATATTTAATATTGTTTCGTAGATAAAGTTTTCTTTCTGTTCATATAAGTAAATAGTTCATTTGAATACGAATCATTGATTATTTTATTCAATTTTAATCATCTCTATTACTTAAAACTTTTAAAGAAAGATACTGCTTTTTAAAATTCAACTTGATACACTAATCTTATTTTACCAAGTTCTACTCCACTACTTTGTTATATTAAAAAAAAAAAAATTCCAGAATAAAGTAATATATATATATATATATATACTATATTGTTTTTAATAAATTATACTTAATTACGACTATAACTTATATCTAATTACTGTTATAGATACAATAAGAAATATAAATTGAGTATATTTCTAGTACACAGATTGTTAAACACTAACACTAGTTTCGACCATTTGTATTGTATTTGATCAGGGGTTCCATATATATAAACGTCCTTGTCACAGGATTAATGGTGGCCGTAGTGTTAATTTGTGAATTGAAATAAATGTTCGTCTCATGTTTATTTGATTCATGAAAATGTTACATTGTCTATCTTCATTTTTTTTTGGTTTACAAAAGGCTAAATAGTAAGTCTAAATATCCCATTCAACAAAAGTAATCACATCCTCTGGGGGATGTCCCAGATGTGCTCTCCGCGACTTAGCGTATGCCCCATTTTAGCTAAAGCATCTGCGCAAGTATTTCCGTTTCTCCTAGTATGAATAATTTTGCTCTCCCAAGGCATGCCTAGTATTTGATTCATGAAAATGTTACATTGTCTATCTTCATTGATATTGAGTATTGATATTTGCATGGATTGAATAGAGGTACCTTAAACTTCTTATCGTTGTGATCATAGTGATGGTGCGGCCATCTCGCCAATAAAATAATAGAAAATAATAAAAATATATGGGGCGTGACATTGAATATGAGGAATCTTCTCTTGATATGGAGAATATTGGGCCTCGAAGCTCCCGTACTGATTTCCGCCGACGTGCGTTTTATATTTATCTCAAATAGGGTTTCATGATTCCTATCTTATCAGATTGTTTGCGGGCCCGGCCCGGAGTGACATTCCCACATACATATCAATTACGTGTTCAAAAGTTCTCACCATGATTGAACTATAAAGGAATAACAAGAAGATGTTTACAAAATGAAATATTCAAAATTCCCTTCTTTGAGGAAATGATCAAGTCATACTCATGAGAGATATTAAATATTGACGATTTCAATGGTGTTCAAAGATCTCGAAGATTTTCAAAATCATTCTCATTTGAAGATATGAAAAGCTTTTTCTTCATTTAAAATATTGAGATAAATTATTCTTACATTAGGCAATAATTTTCGTGTCCGTGCATTTTAATTCGTGCTATCTCCACACACTTAATATATAAGAGATAAACACAAAAAAAGTCATTGTATAAATTTTTCTAAAATTTCTTGTCAAATCAAACTAATTCATTAGACTGTTTTTTTGTACAAAAAGAGTAAATATGAAGTAAACATAGTGAAAGTCTATTAATGTTTTAAGTCCTGAATCTTGAAAAAGAGTTTTTGTTCTATTTTGGGTGGAGAGAACATTTTAATATACTTTATTTAATGATGGTACTATTATTGGAAGAAGAACAATAATTTACTTGTGAGGTTCTGCCTTTCATTTGTCTTTTCGTTATTTCTTTTTTCCCTTTTTTTGGTTCTTTTTTAGTTGGGACAGGTCACTAAATAACTTTTCAGACTAATTATTGAAAAGGATAATGTAGAAAAAAAAAATATGAACTTTATTTTCTAAAGATAGATGGTGGCATTGT
Source organism: Penstemon davidsonii (assembly GCA_034814905.1). Taxonomy (NCBI): domain Eukaryota; kingdom Viridiplantae; phylum Streptophyta; class Magnoliopsida; order Lamiales; family Plantaginaceae; genus Penstemon; species Penstemon davidsonii. The sequence continues at coordinate 46,163,965 of JAYDYQ010001087.1, read as the reverse complement.
TTAATTCTTTAAAACGTCTCCAACGCTCATTTAAAGCGAAATTTAGACTAATTAATTTATAGTTAGTGACCCTTTAGTCTTTCGAAGCTTGAAAAGTTACTAATTTGGAGAGTGGTCGCGTTTAAAAATGGAAAAATGTTAATGACATGTAATTACTGATAATGGAAAGGAATCCTTGATGCCTTTATTTTTCCTCAAACCTTAAAGTTGACTAAGGTTGTCATTCCGGGCAAAAGATGATTCTTATAACGCCAATTTAAATTAGTTGATGCTGTCCTTTAAGTACCAATGCAATTGTGATTCTCCATTGAAGTGGTGTACTGATATTGAAAAAGAAATAATATCACCAAACAATCATCAAATTTATTTGGCATTGTTTTCCACTTTGCACCCTATAAATCACAATTTCGCTTCAGATTGACGGTGGACAAAATATTAACTTGAAGAACTAAAGTGTGACAAAATTTAGATTAGAGAAAAAACTTTAACAAATGTCAAATAGCAGTGATAATAGTAGTGATTTAGCCTTATAGTTACTTTAATTGTATGTATCAATTTTCTTTCAGATTGATTTACTCTATTAATTTTGGATTACAAATATTATGGACCAGCTTGTAAACATGTTACAAATGTGGTAGGTAGTTAAATATTCAAACCCATAGGAACAAATAATTACCAATTTGCCAACTCCTTGGAGTTGTAAACAACAAGTAAATTTAATACTAATATATAGATTGACGGCCATATTTAAAATTTTACAACCATAGAGTAATCAAATCTCATACACATTCTTAATTATAGTCAAACCATTTAATAAAAGTATTGAGGTGGAAGGAGAGAAGTTATATATAATGGCATCTTATGAATATGATTATTGTAGTCCCACTCACAACCGAAAGGTCTAAGCACAAAAATTTCCTCAAATGTATCATGACAAAACACAAACATATATAATAATATATGAAGAATATTGTACAGAAAAAGATCAAAGGATATAAAGCAGAAGTAAATTTTCAAGAAGGGTGTTAATTCTTGTCCAAATCGAAGATTTTGGTAACAATTCTGTACATTTGTCATGTGATTGTGTAACATTTCTAAGAGAATGATCATTCACAAAATAATACTCGAAGTTGAACTTTGAATATATGAAGGGTATTTACGTAAGGCTGAGTGTTTGGGTCAGGTTATTTGGGATCCATCCCTACCTGATCGGGTATTTTCCGTTTGGGACGAAAAAATGAATTTTTTGACATTTCGAGTTAGGTTTAGGGTATTACATTTACACCCGAACGGGTATTTCGGGACCCTTTTGTGTATTGATTTTGTTTTTTTTGGCAATCAGTATTGTTGGGGCATAGATTTTGAATTGAAATGTCAATAGGATTAAAAGGTAATATTCTGATTTTGGAAAATATTAGCTATTAATGTAGCGTTTATAGTTTTTCCCATCAATAACTGTAGCATATATAGATTTTCTCTAGTAATTTTGACATGTGATATTTTGAAGTTTGGAGTTTAATTGTTATATTGTTGAATGTTGAAGACTGACTTGTATGTTGTGTTTTGTTTAGGAGTCTTTGATTGTTATATTGTTGAAGACTTAAGACGTTGGTATTGTGTATGTTTTGATTATTGCATACAATTTAATGTTTGAATTCATTTACTTTACAATTTTACATACAAAAATATATGTTAAAAAATAAGATTTCTTATACATTTATGTATATTTTATTTATTTATTTTTTTGAAAAAAAATGAATTTTCGAGTATCCAAAATCCAAAATACCCAAAATTTTGGGTATTCAAATTTTAAACGGGTCGAATTTTGAGTGTGGAAATTCAATACCCGACCCAAAACATTCGACCCGCGTCCAACCATATATATACACGTACATTTACATAATTCGTTAGGGTGATAATTATTAGTGAAATATATGCATCCATCAATCATGAGTTGGATTACTCTTAAAAAGTCGAGCCATTACATGATAGAAAGAAGGATACATTTTGATAGAACAGTGGTTAGGCGTGCTTTCTCCACGAGCTCATCTACAAATTTACCATCATATCAATTGAATCTTATTCCACGTCTGCATTCTTACATTTACAGCCCAAAAAAAGACGGCACATGTTTTCATTTTATTTAATTTCCAGAATTTGTTAATTAATATATGTATCTAGAAAATTTGAAGGACAAACTGTTGATTGCCATGCCTTCGCAATGAATAGCAAATCAACTAATGTCTCACTTAATCCCGTCTAATCTCTTCTGACATGGCACAAGAGATGGAAAATTCTAATTCTTACAACATTTAATCACATTTTCAATCACATATAAGTGAATTGGGAATCTCGTCACCCAATCTGATTAGACTAAATCCAAAATATTTATATAATAACTACACTTTTTTTATAATTGGATAACAGGCCATCTTCGAGAGAATATTTATAAGTCAAATAATAAGAAATATTATAAGTTTTCCGAAGGTTCTTTAAGAGAGCTTTTAAAAATTAAGAGCTAGTCCTCTATAATTTTCGATTTAGGCTTTCAAATTTGAGAACCCAGATTGAAATGTAAAAATTGACTTTTGCAATGTCATTGTATTTTCCCTGCAACAAATTCATATTATTTTTTTGAAATAATAATTTAAAAAAAAAGTAATTTCTATCATTATTTTAAATAAATAAATTTTTAATATATATATATATATATATATTAATTAAATTTTTTTGTTAAAATATATATGGACAGTTGGAGTGAAGTGGTGCGCTTGATTAAAAGTAAAATCTTAAAATATAATCTAATTGTTAAAGAAAAATTGAGAATGTATAACACTGTTAACTCCTTAAATTTTAAGATAAGGGGCCAACATTTAAGAAGACAATTGAAATGGCCTAAAAGAATGATCAATCAGATAACAAGTGTAAACACGAGAAACAATTCAAATAATCAACCGCTATCTTTAGAAAATATGCCTCCAACAAGATAATATATATATATATATATATATGCTTTGTGATTGAAAATGTTTAACCAAACTAGGTTTAATAACAACCCTCGGTAAATAATCTCTCAATCTGACAAGATCCACATAAAATGTCGTTTCGTCCTTGGATGTGTACGGAGAAGAATAATAGTGAAATGACCAATATTAATCCTTGAGATTTGAAATTATGAAAATCAACTTCGTTTTAAGCTCTTTAACAGAAAAAGGTAACAGAAGTCCCATTTCATTCACTTCCATATGTGAAGGTGAATCCACTCATAGGAGAGGTGCTATCATATCAAGTGGCCATTATGCACTAACATCACATCAATTGTGTGTATCCCAAAATTTACCATGAACTACTACTTGATGATCAACTGAATATTAAAAAAAATGCACCTTTTCCTGCAAGTAACACCCCCCCTCTCAAAAAAATAAAAAATACTTTTATTTGGTTTGGATAAAAAGCTGAACAAAACCATCCCCATCAGTTCTTAAGAAGTTTGAGGCCACTCGCAGAAATGCCTCAAGACTGTATAGCATATCATCAATCATCATATTCAAGTCAATCCAAAAGTAAGTAGTTTTGTACTATTATATGATGAGGCTAATTTTGGTTCAGACTATATTCGACCTCGACTGCACTCAAATCATTTATTCCTTCTATCCTTTTATTTTTGCTCTTATTTCTTTTTTGAGATGCCCAATCCTACATTCTCTTTCCCAAAATAAATTTTTTTTTTCAAAAATACTCTCATATAAAATAATGATTTGACACCATTAAACTCTTCACCATTACTTTTAACGACATAAAAACTTCACTTTTTCAACTCTTATCTCAAATTCCGTACAAAATTCCAGCCAAAAAAAAAAAAAGAGGATAGGGGGAGTACTAAACTTAATTAAGTAATATTATCTTTCAAATGACTATCACAAGATATGAGCAAATATAGTTGTTTGTGGGGGGGTGGGGGGGGGGGGGGGTGGGGGGGGGGGGGGGTGGGGGGGGGGGGGGGTGGGGGGGGGGGGGGGTGGGGGGGGGGGGGGGTGGGGGGGGGGGGGGGTGGGGGGGGGGGGGGGTGGGGGGGGGGGGGGGTGGGGGGGGGGGGGGGTGGGGGGGGGGGGGGGTGGGGGGGGGGGGGGGTGGGGGGGGGGGGGGGTGGGGGGGGGGGGGGGTGGGGGGGGGGGGGGGTGGGGGGGGGGGGGGGTGGGGGGGGGGGGGGGTGGGGGGGGGGGGGGGTGGGGGGGGGGGGGGGTGGGGGGGGGGGGGGGTGGGGGGGGGGGGGGGTGGGGGGGGGGGGGGGTGGGGGGGGGGGGGGGTGGGGGGGGGGGGGGGTGGGGGGGGGGGGGGGTGGGGGGGGGGGGGGGTGGGGGGGGGGGGGGGTGGGGGGGGGGGGGGGTGGGGGGGGGGGGGGGTGGGGGGGGGGGGGGGTGGGGGGGGGGGGGGGTGGGGGGGGGGGAATCAATGCACCAAATAATTTTTAGGCAATTTGGCAGTTATTTTCTTCACAACAAAGAAAAATAAAAGAAAAGAAGAAGAAAAAATGTATACATTTGCTCAACGGTTTAGCAATGAATGTTTGTCTTTGTGACAGACCCCACCACCACCACCTCATCTTCTAACTCTGTCCTATCTCCTTTCCATTTATCTCTCACTCTGTCTTTCTCTCTTATAGTGTATGATGTGAATATGGACATATTTCCTCCACCATTGATAAAATCCCCATTGAAATCCAACTGGCCCACTTTATTCACTGCTTCACCTGTTAATCATCTTCTTGTTTCTGTATTGTTTTCCAACTTTAAATAAGGAAAGTTAAAAAGAACCCTTTTTGAAACTTGTAAGTACTTCTGAACTGTGTAGTCAGAAGCATCTTTCCTTATTAATAAACTTTCTTTTGAAAAGAAGAGATGTGTGAAGGCATAAAAACCTCACAAAAGGGCTATTACAAAATGACCCACTTTGATTTTTTCAAGAAATTTAAGTTCTTGAAGGTTCAAGAACCCACACCTGGTGTTCTTGGTTGTTTCTTTTTCAGTCTATGCTTGATATTTTCACTCTTTTTGTTTGATTACAAAGTGGTTAATGGGTTACATGGGCAAGCTTTGTTAATGACTTGGATTAAGTTTAATAATGGTTCTGCTCTACTTGAACCATCAGAAAAAGTGGGGTTTCTTGAGGTGGGTGACGGAGTTTGTGATATATTTGATGGGAATTGGGTGTGGGATGAGAGTTATCCACTTTACCAACCACAAGATTGCATGTTCTTGGATGAGGGCTTTAGGTGTACTGAAAATGGTAGGCCTGATAAATTGTACACACAGTGGAGATGGCAACCTAAAGATTGCAATTTGCCCAGGTTTCTTTCTTATAATTTATCATCTCCTGTTTCTATTTTGTAAGTTTCTTTTTTTTTCTTACATGTTTGTTTGCTCTGTATTTAATATTATGGCTGCTAATTGATATTCTTTGAAGTTGAATGTTGTTTGGTTTGCTAAATAGTTGGGTAATTCAATTGGTTGTTTAACTAGTTTCTATAACTGCTATTAAGTTTGAACTGGGACATTGCAGCATCTAGTTGTAGTATTCTCCTGTTTATCCAAATGATGAAGGGCAAATTGGGCCTAGAAGAAACCATTTTGAAGAGAAAGCAGAACAAGCTGAGGATCATAGCTCAGCTTTGCCATGAACAACAAAGTTTCAGCAATCTGACACCCCGTTTTGACCCTCAAACGGGTTTTTATAAAGTTAATAATGGAAATCCGATTTAGTTTACGTAAGGTGGAGATTGCTTAGGACTCTATGGCGTGGTTCTTGAAATTCAGTGAGTCAAATGATGAGGAAAATGAAAAGGGATAATATATGAAGATTAATGTTCTATTGTTTGATGCATAAAAAACATTGTTCTCAGCGTTTTACTCACTAAGATCCATGAAACATAGAGTAAATACTAATAGAATTTGGATGTCATTTTTAAGCCGTGTAATCCTAAGGACATGCATAACTTTCATTCTTTATTGATTTACGAGTTTTCCTCTAGTTTTATGAGAATTTATCTATAGCTATGACGAGTTGACCATGATATAACTATTTTTACTTCTGTTCATCATCACAAAATGAGCAAAAGCCTCTAGATATTGATTTTCATGCGTTTTATGGTGCATGTGTGTGGTTCTTTTGAATTTCATGATGCACTATAACTTGATTTACATAACAATTCAATGTTGACATGCTTCTTTCTTTAAGTAGCTTTTATAAATAGAATTATGTTTTCACTGAGCAGATTTGATGCAAAAGTAATGTTGGAAAAACTAAGAAACCAACGGCTAGTATTTGTTGGAGATTCTATTGGAAGAAACCAATGGGAGTCCCTTCTTTGCATGCTCTCTTCTGCAGTTCCAACCATGACTTCAATATATGAAGTGAACGGGAGCCCAATCTCAAAGCATTCAGGCTATCTAATTTTCAAATTTAGGGACTATAACTGCACTATCGAGTACTACAGAGCTCCATTTCTAGTGTTACAGAGCCGCGCCCCTGCGTGGGCCCCAGCAAATGTAACAATGACAATAAAACTTGACAAAATGGATTGGAGCTCTGTACAATGGAAGGATGCAGATTTGCTCGTTTTCAACACCGGACACTGGTGGAATTACGAAAAGACCATCAGAGGGTACATGTTTTTCTACTTAACGTTTATGTTTTATAGATTCACAAGCATTCATGATAACTCTACTATCATTTCTAGAAAAACTTGAATAGCGAAGTACCCTCATCCACCCAAAAATCGTAGGAATCTAGACGAATGAAATGCAGAAATACCCCCCTGTGCTTGGCCTAATTAGCAAAAAAACCCTTGTGTTATTTTAATTAACAAAACCCCTCCTGTGCTTATTTTTCTTAGCAAAAAAACCCTCCCAAAAAATGACAATTATACACCTCGAAAAATGCGAAAACACTACTATTCACCTAAAAAATTGACAATAATCCCCCTGTTAACTTTGAAAATTGACAATACCCTTTTTAATTAAAATTGACAGTATTGATTTATGAAGGAGTTTCAAATGGGTAATAAACAAAGAACACGGTTTTTTTTTTTTTGCTAATTAAAAAAGAATACAAGGGCATTTCTGCCAATTGGACAAAGCACACTGAGTATTTTTGCATTAAGCTCGAATCTAAACTATATATACTATCTTTTGAAGTATAAATTAAATCTTGTTGGTGTATCAGGGGGTGTTACTTTCAAGAAGGGTCCAAGATAAAGATGGAGATGAGTGTAGAAAAGGCCTTTGAAAGGTCGACGAAGACTTTAATGAACTGGATAAATCGTGAAGTAAATTTGTCAAGAACCCATTTAATCTTCCGTACATATGCTCCTGTACATTTCAGGTATTTTGTGATTAATATCCACCATTTTGTCTTCTGATTATTCGTTTTTCCATGTTAGAATCATGAGACGTACATTAACATGTTTTTGGACGGAACAGAGGTGGGGACTGGAAGACTGGTGGAAGCTGTCATTTGGAGACATTGCCCGATTTTAGTACATCACCTGTTTTATCCGAATCATATGTTGAGTTCAAAACGGTCATTAATGTCTTATCTGAATATCCGAGGATGGGGAACATAGACTTATTGAATGTGACTAGCATGACTTCTCAGAGAAAAGACGGTCATTCTTCTTTGTACTATTTAGGGCCTAAAGTAGGACCCGCTCCTCTTCACCGCCAGGACTGCAGTCATTGGTGCCTCCCTGGAGTTCCCGATTCATGGAATGAACTCCTCTATGCTATTGTCCAAAAACGAGAAATTTCAAAAACACAAAATTTGACAAAACTTTCTCCTTCTCCCAGTTGATTGATTAAAGCAACATTAATGGTTTCTTCTTCAGTTGAGAAGAAAGAAACAAGAAAACTTATATGGTTTCTACCGTCTGATTCTTACATAAGTTTTTGAGGTTACTCCTGTGATTTTAAAGATGAGAAGGATGCAGGCCACTTGGAGGGAGGCGTATTTTTTCTTCGAGCAATGAGAATTGCGTATGTTTTGTTAGTTAGATAGATATACACACATGTAGAGTTAGTTTATGTGATTCTGTCATTTTGGTGAGTCACAAACATTTTTACTTGTACATATACGACGAATATTGTATTCGAAACAATATTTTTGCCCATAATATGGAGAAAAGAAAGGTAATGTGAGAGCTGATTTGTAGTAATTTGTTACGTTCTTAACTCGGATAGGATATAAATGCAAGACACTTTCCTGTGTTATGTGAAACTTGCATGAAAATATCATATGGAATATTTATTGCATAGAATAGAATCTCTTGGACTATTAAAAATTAAGCACTACGTGTTGGGTCTTTTTACATTTTCAGGTCAACTATTTAAAAATAGCTTCTTGAAATATGACAAGCAACGGCACATTTTGCACAGATACCGCTGTTCGTGATGAATTTTTAATAGTACATTAAGAGATGAATTTTTAATAGTACATTAAGATTATATGCAGTAAACATTTCATAGCTTAATTTCATGTCACTTTGACTCAACTTTAATTGTCTAAGCACTAAGCTTTCTTGTTTCTATTAGTGTTTGTGACAATCACTTTAAAGAGTGAAAAGAACAAACGTGACACTACATGTTTTAAAATCGGTTTTAGTTTCATGTCAGCATATAGTTATTCTGAGATTTGTTCGAGTGAAATTTAATCGAGTTAACACAAGTTGAAGTTTGATAATTTTAGTATATATTATTTGTATTTATTTTTTTCGTTTCTTGAATTCGATTCTGAATTTCATAGGCTATCAGATAATTTCTTATAAAGTATTGATTCCTTTTTTCTTCTAAAAATAAGTGAAAGGGGTGGTAAAATTAACAAGATAACTATTACTTAGGTGACAAATTGAGCTTTGTGAGATAAAAACAACTAAACAAGTATTTCCTATAATAAACATGGATAATGAGTCGAGCTTGAACGAGGTTCGTGGATTGAACTCGATCTGAGAATCTTTCCCTTTTTCTTGATATTAAAAATCTATGTAATTAAATACTTTCAGATACGAAAATTCCATTAGACACGATTAATTCAAATGTAGCCTATTCTGCTATTTTCATCAAATCTATGACGAAAATATGTTGAAAAACAAACCAACCTAGCAAATCCATGAAATGCACGAATTGCCAATTAAATTAATTTAAAACAAGAACATATGAAACAAGAAACAACACAATTAATTCAAACCACAAACATAGCACACAAATCGAACTGATGATGAGTATTTCAAAAAGGGTAGTTCTCAAATCTCATGGTACAATCAACAAGCTGAACCTGTCCACCAATACGATCCGAACAGGTCCCCGACACCGTGGCTTTAGCCGAAACCAGACAATTGGCACAATCATTATTGTTCAAAGCTTGGTTACAAGTCGAGTGGCCATAAGCCACCGCAGTTGGATACGGAGAAGTTGTGCTATAGTCGAAATCTTTTTGTGACGGTGTAACATTCAATAAAGCCATAAGAACATAAGCAACGCTATCCGCAAAAGGGTCGCCAGTGGGATACTTTCCTCCGTTGCAAATAATGTTAACCAAATTGGTGTTCGGATCACTTTTCGCGACATTACATAAATTTGTTGCTAGTAATGCCATTATCAATGAAATCATAATTGAATTGGATTTTGGAACTTTACTAATCATTTTCTCTATTTTTTGTTCACCTTTTTTTTCTTTGAACTGAATTTTAGTGTAGTGCATTAGTGATAGGTGATGGATCATGGATGGGTTGTTATATAGGTTTCATGTTTATTGGGTATTTCACCATTTTGGAAGAATGTTATTTGGTGTTATTGTATGATTTATTTTTATTTTTGGGATTTTCCAAATTTTGCTTGTTGAAAATGTTTATCAATTTGAGACCAAACTGGTTGAATGTAATAATAGATTAACACTGATTTACAAAGATTTAGTAGGCTACACAACAATTTATATGTGAACAAGAAGAACTTGAGCCAAACATTCCTTTGCAGTTATTTAACTTATTTGCTACAATGTTTCATAAATTTTGACATTTTATTCTTTGTATTTTGAGTATTTTACATCAATACCCCTTGAGTTTAGGTGTAATTACAAGAATTCACGTTGTTTGAGAAATTACTTAAAGGTGAGATTTTACTCTTTCTTACAAAAAATTCAGTTCGGCGTTAACCCGTATTGACCGTTGATGATGAAATGTACTAAACAAAATTATTTACTGACTTAACTAGTTATAGTATTTGTTTGCACGAAAATACGAAATTCGCAAATTGATCTTCAATGTATAGCATTACACCATCAAGCTCGATTCTTGATCTAGGCATTAAGCTACTGTAGTTGGCACCTTGATGCCCCCTCCCATCATGACCATCATCTCAATACATCGGTCCAAGTTCTTAAAATCAATTGCTACAAATTAAGGGATCAATTACGCCTCAACCCAAAAGATCTAAATCGACCGATCGAGATCTTTTAGAAGAGAGAGAGTTCAGTTTGAACCCAATCTCTTCAAGGTTATCTATGGCCTTAACAACAATTTATTCATCTTATCCAAAACTTGTCCGAAATTCAAATTCAAATTCAAATGAAAAGGATGCCAAAACACTTGTTTAAATTCGAACTACTCATGTGGCATGACACATGGACACTCTTCAATCAATCAACTACAACTATGTACTAGTTATTCATTCAAGTTATGTTCCTCTGCGTTGAACCAATCCACTATGACACTTGCACACAGTATCACTCAATCAACGTGTATTCCAACTACTTTTTCCCCAACGACATTGTAATTTGCAAGCAGACAACAATAGAGCTAAAAATAGGATAATTTTTTTTTTACTTAGATAGTTATACCCAATTCAATAAAATAAATCAGAGACTTTTTTTTAACAATAACAAAAAAACAAATATATATATATATCCATTAATGTTTTCAAAAAACTAAAAGTACAATTTTTTTGGACTTAAATAGTTGTACCTTATAATGTTTAAGAGAACTTATGTGGAAAATAACCTATTTTTCCGTTTTAATATAGGATAAAACGATGATTGTACTATCTCTGAAATCATTCTCTTGAAGTTCATTATTTTTATCTTAAATGATCCGTTTGAATGTGACGGTATGTAAATTTTGATAAGTTTAACAATATGATCACTTGATATTTTTGTCATTAGGAACTCGTTTTCTTGTAAATATTTACCTTATGAATAAATTTAGGTATATATAGTATTCGAGTCGTCTCAAATTGGAATTTCTTGTATTAATTAGTAGTGATACTTGGTTATATTGGAATTTCTCATATATATTAATTACCAGTGATACTTGGTTGAAATCTTGATATCTCTTTTCATTTATCTAGAGATTTTTTTTTTTATCTACTAAACTGTGTATTTACAGCTCAGATCGAAGAGTGCAAATGGTATAGGCCCTCCCCAGTATGATGTCTCCATTAGAATTCGAATAACATACTTTTAAAACGCAAATAACACTTTTAAATACCCACTAAAAATCTCATTCCTTTATTGTACTTTGGCCTTATTCAGTATCAGAATCAAAATGGTAAACTCTTTATTAACCCGGCCATCAATGTATGCACTTGGACTCTTGGAGTACAGGAAAGGTGGCCAAAATTAAGATTGCTTTTAGGGTGAGTTTGGCCTAGCGGTGGAAACTCTTAAAAATAATTTTAGATATCTATTGTGATTATTGAAGTGTTTGACCCCAATTATAAAAATAATTTCTAGTCAATCGTGATTTTAATGGTGTTTGACCCTCAATGTCATAATCATTTTTGGGATCTCCAGAAGCTAAAAATTAACTTATTTCAAAAGTTACTAAAGTGTTACTTTTGCAAAAGCTATTATCCAAAAACAATTATTTTATAATTAATATTTATCATAATCATTTATTGTCAAAATCAATTTTAATAAAATTAATTTTCCTATAATTGATTTTCGAATCGCTAGGCCAAACTCACCCTAAGTTGGTCATTGAACAGAGTAAATTTAATTCCTCTCGTCCATCATTGAATGAGTTGAATTGAGTTGAATCGTAGTTAGGTAAACGTGTAGCTCTCGTACCTCATAGTACAATCAACCATCTCGATCCAGCCTCTCGTGCGACCATATATATAGCACGAGTTAGCCAAAGCCTGGCTACAAGTTGCATGCCCATAAGCAACCGATCGATGTGGGATAATTAATTAAGGTGAAACGGCGTAATAATCGTACAATTGTTGTGAAGGAGTGATGTTCATTAAATCTGAAAGAACATGGTATATTTTTAATATAAGTATATAATAGGTGAATTTGATTGTTATATATAGAGGCTTTGGAGATATATCATTGGTATATATGTTCGCCAATTTGGAATAATGAACATACTATAGACAGGCGGCTGATACAATCATACAAGTATCCCCGGGCAAAATTACATTTTTAGTTTAATATATAGGACTGGAACTTCATTATAAATTTATATTTTGGTCTCGAAGTTTTTAAATATTTTACAATTTTAGTCCTAACACTTTATTTTGGACCAAGAAATGTAACCAAAGAGAAAACAACCAAAAGGGAAAAAAAAATATGCCTCAATGGAGAATTAAAAAAGAAAAAAACAATGTTTTTTTTTTTTTTTTTTCAAATGCAAAAGCACACCTCATATGATCGACTTACCTAATTGTTAAAAAAATAGCATTTTACTATTATTAGCAAAAACATACGCTTCTGATTAGCATTTTTTTTTAAGTGAACAAGAGATTCTTAATGAAATATTTTTAAATATAACATAGGGTTATTATAAGCTTTTAAAGTTAAGAGGGGGTTATTTTCCATGTTTAAAGTTTTAAAGTTAAGAGGGGGTTATTTTCCATGTTTAAAGTGAACAAGGGTATTTGCACTTTTTATTGTGAGGGTAAAATATTGTCACTTTTTTATGAGAAATACTCGAACTTATAGGAGGTGAATTGCATTCACTCTAAGTTCCTAGAAATTTGATTAGTTGGACATAATAATAATTTTTAAATTGGTGAGAACTATCTTATTTCAAGATAATTTAATTTATCAATTCTTGTTAGTGTTTTGATATAAAACTCACTTAAATTTTTGATATGAAATTTGATATGAAAGAGAAGTAGTGACGTATAACAACAAATTTCATAACTTTTTTTTCCGTTATTATTAGTGGTACATTATATTCTATGTGAAATTGAAATACCAAAAATGATAGTGACGTGACAATAAAGAAATACTAATGGTTTTTCGAATTCTTAAAGCAGGTCCAATAAATGATAGATGACCCCATATATACCAAATACGCGTCTGGAAATACTTCTTTATTTCATGCTATTTCAACGAACATTGAACACTATGCATTGAGTTATGTCTACTTTTTTTTTTTTTTTTTTTTGATAATTTAGTTGTGTACCTTCAGTACTACTATAATATTCTTTTTAATATTTCCTATTGTATTTCGATATTTTTTTATTACATATTCTATTAGTAATTTATATATGAACTTTTTTTATCCCAAATCAGGTTTATTCGGACTCAATGTAATTACATTGCAAGTGTACTATACTTATTTTCTAGGATTGAATAAAAATTTTAAAGCAGTGATCAATCACGAAACAAATATATAAATCCTCCTCTTATTTATTTTGCTCCATTTGTTACAATACTTGGTCAAACTTTTCAATTTTTTAAGTGACTTGTTATGTTAAATTATTCACATTTTTTGTGTATTAAATCTTTTAAATATTAATATATATGATGTCATATGATATTATCAACTTATTAGTAATATATTAATTAAATTATTTATTATGATTTATATAAATTTGGTCAAGTTGATTGGTCAACTGTACCAAAAGAGCAAAATAAATGAGACGGATGAAATATAATATACTTAGGATATGATTAATAGGTCCGGTCAAATTAGTTCGGACAAGAATTACTTATCAATAGTAATTAGTTACTTGCACACTTATCAATAGTAATATAGATATTACACAAAAATTATATATAATATGAATATAATTGGTTGATGATTTTTTGCTTTAATTTATCGAATATTTTGTTCAAGAGAGCTGGCATAATCGCCCGTTGTAATTATTTAGCTGCAAACCCTTGACAGAATTGTCGTCATTTAACTAAATGGTTAAATCAAATTCTAGTCTAAGTTTGTATACATCAGATGAGTGAAATGCAAAAATATTTTTTATTTCATTTGTGATATTTTTATTACGAAAACTTCTCTATGCTATTTTTTATTAGCAATAAAATATCATAAACCTGAGTTTATATTTTGTAGGAAAAATGATAAATACACTCCCACCAAAAAATACAAAACTATCCCCATTGACTTGAAAAATTGACAATAATTCTCCTGTTAACTTTGAAAATTGACAATAACCCCTCAGTCACTTAAAAATTGGCAATGGTCTATTATTGATTTATGAAGGATTTTTAAATGGAGTTTTTTGTTAACTAAAATAACACAAAGGAAATTTTGCTAATAAAAATAACACAGATGATTTTTTTGCCAATTAGTCAAAGACAAGGGTATTTTTCCATTTAGCTCTATTTCACATCAAACTCTATCAATTTCGAAAAGGCCATTTTTCATGTTTTTTTGCAATTATTTTTCTTAAATTTATAAAATATAATAATGTAATCTCATTTAATTTCTAAGTTTCAATAATCATTAGTTGAAATTAAAATAGGACACAAAATTGTCCACAGTTAACACTTTGAACAACGTCCGGTCATTGCCACCTAATATTGCGACTACTTTCCGGTTTTCGCCACAAATCCACCAATGTGGGGAAAAGGCGGCTCATTTTTGCATGGGGTAGTAAACACGTTAATTTATTTCCATACCATTTTTTTTTATTAGTGGAGAAGATTAAGACACAATTTACCTTAAATATCTTATTCCTTACAATACATTTGCTATTTATCATTATTTATTAGTATTAAATTAAATAAACTCAATATTCTTTCAATTACAAAATGAATAATTTTTATTAATATATGAGTGTAAGTAAATTATGTAAGATCAAACATTTTCCGTTATGCTAAAATTAAGTTATAGCTGATAGCAATGATGCAACCCACATATTTAAACTGCAAGCAACTCAAACATCACGTTTCGACTGTACAAATTCACACCCTATCCTCTCCGTCACGAGTCCAATTGTTATCACACACTTATCAACAATCCCCTCCAAAGAATTTCTCCACTAGAAATCAAACTCGTAACTTTAACTCTGATACTAATTACATGAGAACTTAGCCTCTGACGATGTGCTGAAAGCTATAACCAAAATTCTTCTGCTCGATCGGCCCTATAAATTCAATCGAAACGAAGATTTAACGTAATTATATATACACATAAACTAACTATAACGAAGTGGTAATTAATTAAGACTAGCAACCCTAACACATATCGATTTCTCATATTCAAATCATTTATAAGATAAATACAATTAAGATATGTGTCTTATGATTGAATAATATTTTCCAAACAAAATTAATTATAAAATATTTATAAATATATTAGTCCCTTAATTAATTAATTAATTAATTAATTAAATTTAGTCCTAAAATTAAGTATCCGTAGGTAGTAAGGCATGATTGATGAAATTTAAGGTGCCATTATAAACAAGTGTTCGGTTGGCAGTGGCACCAACCAGTCAATACTTCTCACTCTTCCAATGCCACCACCACACCACATATTTCCTTCATCTTCATTACACATTATTTCATAACCTTATGTACTCTCTCTTTTATTTCTAAAACAAATTAATTAAATATTTAAATTTTAATTTCCCAATATCCCATCAAATTTTAATATGCAGCTCATGCAACTTGATGATCGACCATTTACCTCAATGATCAGTTTATAGAAATGATCTAAGCAATAGATCTTTAAATCTAATTTAAAAAGTCAAATTGAAAGGGTCAAAATGGTGGCGGCGCCGAAGAGTCCATTTCAAAGCAAGCTACAGGCGGCGGTTCAAACTGTTCAATGGACGTACATCATTTTTTGGAAAATGTGCCCGCAGCAAGGGTAAGTGTTATTATTGAATAAAGTGAAATAAAATTATATAGTATTAATTTTTTATTTCAATACTTTTTTTTTTTAAGTTATAATTTTTCTAAACATGAGTTATGAAAACATTTTAATATATATTTCATTGATCGTAACATATTAAGTTAATATTTTCATATGTTTTCACCAAATCATCGATCTTTTTTAATTTTGAGTCAATTAAAATGAAGGTATAGATAATTAATTTTTACATTTATCATATTTATTTAATTTATAATTTTATAAATATTTTTCAAATTTTGTTTTGAAAAGCTCTCGAAAAATTAACATATTTAACATATCAAAACACATCGAAGAAACGAAATATTAACTAAGAGTGAGCGTTGGTTAAAATGATCGATGCTGTTGTTTTGATTGAGTTTTTATCGAGTTTGAAATTGCAGAACTCTGGTATGGAGTGATGGGTACTACAACGGAGCAATAAAAACAAGAAAAACAGTACAACCAACAGAAGTTAGCACGGAAGAGGCTTCACTACAAAGAAGCGAACAACTTAAAGAATTATATGAATCTCTGTGCGCTGGTGGCGAAACAAACCACCAGATGCGGCGGCCCTCCGCCGCCTTGTCACCCGAGGATTTGACGGAATCTGAGTGGTTCTACCTAATGTGTGTTTCCTTCTCATTTCCTCCGGGGGTCGGGTAAGAATTTATGGAAAAAAAAGATGAATTATTTTTTACTTGAATTAGATGGATATCGATATTTACATTAAATTCCTATATGATAGTCGCATGCAATATATCATGGTCCCCATTTTGTGTGCATGACTTAAATATATGACATAAATAATATTCTATTCAGGGAGGCTAAGTTATTAATTAGGGTAGAGGTGAATCCAACCAGCACCAAATTTCGGGAGGATGAAATTGAAAGTTTTGTGTAGTCTCTCTTAAAGTCTTTGTTGGTGGTTGTGTTAATAAATTGTAGATTCCAATTAAAATTTCCTTTTTTCCAAGTCAAATGACAAACACAATAAATATATATATATATATATATATTATAATATTGATTGATTATATTAGCAAATCATAATAAGAAATAAAAAATACATTTATATTAGCAAATCATATAATCCAAGGTTCAATAGTAAAACTCGAATCAAAATACATTTATATTAGGGTCGATTTTGTCACTAGGGCAACGGTGAGGATCCTCTATACCACTATTAGTGTACCATACTTGTGTACCACTAATAAGTAATTGCCACATGTACATGTGACAAAAGACTCATCGTAAGATGCCATGTATCACCTAAATAGTAAAAAATAAGGGCAATTTATTTATAGTTAAATAAAACTTCTAAAAGACATGCATACATCACAAAAAATGTGCAAATATATTTACCTTTATGCACAATTAATTAAGCCAGATCGAATTTTCTAACTATTTAAATCGATCAATATAAGTAGTAACTTTGCATGGAATTAAAATAGTTAATTTTATACTCCGCAGTTTAAACTTTCAGTTTACGATCTTTTAATTTGCATTTTCCGTCTAATATTAGATTAACTAGAGTTATTCACTTTTGCAAATGTTTGTATGCATATTTAACATTAACATATAAAAATGAGGATGGTATATATATCATTATATTATTATTATTGCTCAAACCCACAAGTAATATCACAATATGTACATTTTTCTTTCGAGTTATCACTCGTATAAATTGCTAACTGATATCCAATAATTTACCTAAATTGTACTTTGATGTCCCTCCACAAATAATAACTAGTAATATCAATATAAATTAAGTCTGGAACGAGTTAACTTTCACAATATCTATCAATCGATTCCAAATTCAAGTCACCATTGAAAGAAGTATTTACTCAAAACGTTCTTATGCAAAGTTGAGAAAAATGCAAGCTAGATATGCATCTAATACACTGCATAAACATAACAATAAATAAACCACTTAATTTAAAAAAAAAAAAAAACCACACAATATATAATACTAAACCAATATCAATCTCGTATTATTGCAATATTATTAATTGCATTAATTACTTATCCCAAGTTTGACACCCTATTCTATATACTAGTTCTAGTCCATACAATAAAATTTTAGTTCATGTCTACTTTGGTCGACACACGAAATCACACTACAAATATGACTACCCATAACTAACTAGTTACTACATGAGTATTAAATTTGTCTCTAATTCTTACTCCTATTTTTATTTGTGACGTTTGAAAATAAGATTCTCTTTTCTAACCATTACATTTTAAGAATATAAATGTAAAGTTATTTAATTTTTTTTATTTTTTCAACTCTTACATAGAACTATATGTCAAAATCAGAGTTAAAATTAATTTCAATTAATGGTATGACCCCATACACATATATAGTCAGGTCATAAAGTTCGATTAATGGAGTTCTCACAAAATATCTCAAGAAGCACTGGTTGACATTTTATAATGGTGGCGATGTTAACATAATTTTTATACAATTCTCCGATTTGTCCATCCAGAATTAATGCAAATTTTATATAGTTTCCTTCATATACATTTTTGGTTAATTACAAAATCCCTAACTAATTATAGTAACTAAAATTATTTTATACGTTTATCAAGTAATTTGTAGAAAGAAAAAAAAAATCAATTCATTTCATTAGAAAAATAATTTTTTTTAACAATCAATCAACTATAAAAGGAAAATAGTATGACATTAAAAATGAAATAAGTATATTTTTAGAACAGCAAAGTTGTATCGTACCGTATCAAAATTGAACTGTATCGGATGCATTATGGTATTGCATATTTAAAAATCGCAACAGTTGATACGTTACAAATTTAACTAATAAAACCACAATGCCGTACCACGTGAACCTCAGAGTAATATATGTTCTCTATCCTTAATTCAGTATTATTATATTTGTATTAAAATGAATAGTATATTGATTTATTTGTCATTTATTGGTAATTAAATTTGATTAATTTGGGTAACCATGCATTTTGAAGATTACCTGGAAAAGCATACGCAAAACGGCAGCATGTATGGCTTACAGGAGCAAGTGAGGTCGATAATAATGTCTTCTCTAGAGCAATTCTTGCTAAGGTACAAATATACACTAACCTCTATTAATTAATGTAATATTATTATTTTACATTCTGTTTATTTAATAACTCCTTGTGATACTTTTTTTTACTTATTCCCATTTCCACTCAATTGCTGATTTACAAGAGTGCTAGAATACAGGTACATGATTCTTCTTTCCATTTTTTTCAAATTCTTGAAATATTTTTCATTTTCATTACAATATTAAACACTAATTTAATTTCTCGACCTTTGCAGACTGTGGTATGTATTCCGCTGCTGGATGGAGTAGTGGAACTTGGAACAATAGGCAGGGTAATGCTAATAACCGTTCATTCATTCAAATTATCATACATAAATTGATAAAAAAATTCTAACTCAAACATGATCTAATTAATATTAAGACGAGGTGTTTTTTTATCTATTATTTATGAGGTAATTGCCAATTTCAAATATAACGGGAAAATAAATTGATATTAACCCAATGTAGTTTGTTTTCCTTGTAAATAATTTTAAGTATAGTCGAGTCGAACTTGGCTAAAATAATGTTTATAATTTTGGGATTTGGTTAATTAGGTTAAAGAAGACATGAGAATAATCCAATGCGTACAAAGCTTCTTCACCACCCATCAAGATCCCAACCCTCCACGGCCAGCCCTCTCGGAACAATCGACTTCGAATCCTACCATTACTACATATTTCGAGGACTCTTCTCCGATGCTTCAAACTTGTGCACTCAACAACAACAATATTGCAGTAGAGGAAGAAGAAGAAGAAGACGAAGACGAAGATGAAGATGAAGATGATGAGGTCGAGTCTGACTCGGATGCCATGACGACCGATCGAGTGGACAGTCTGTCTCGGGCAATAGGGAGGCCGAGTGAGCTCATGCAACTTGACATGTCTGAGGATATTAGAATCGGGTCACCGGAAGATGGGTCAAATAATTTGGATTCGGATTTCCACCACCTCGCGGTAGCGGCTCAATCTGGAAACCTGGCGGAGCAACATCTCTTGTATAGGGCTCAATCGATGCAGAGGTTGTCGCAAAATGATCCCATGAGCAGCGTCGCTGCCCTTCACCCACCCCATTCTGGTATTATTTATAGTAGTTAACTATATATTGAATAGCAGTGTCATATAATGTCGTAATTTACTTATATTGAATGCATCTTACAGGTGCATTCTCCAAATGATACGTGCTATTTCATTGATTATCTCAGTAATGCACTTGCGCATTGCATTTTGTATAAAATCTAAATTCTCATGAATTATTATATAACATTGGCATATGGAATCTAATCCATGATTCTGTGAAAATTCTAATTGACTGACATGTTTTTCTTGATATATTTCAACCGGTAAAATAATTTGAAGTATATACCGCTTTATTTTTTGTTTCAATTGACTGAAAAACAAAAATATTTTAGTGTTTTCGGTGGAATCATATGAAATTTTAATTCATTGTGATGAGTACATTGTATATCATCCTAATTCATTTGGCAAATGTGCAAATATTCTTGATTGCTAAATATTTTGTTTCAATTTCTTAAGGATTATATTTGACATGCAGGTTTTCCATCAGCTGATGCATTACTAGGAGAAGATACCCACTATTCAGACACAGTCTCTAGCATCCTAGAAAACCAGTCGAACCGGTGGTCGAATTCTTCCTCCGGTAACCTTTACTCCAACAACTCTGCCTTCTCCAAGTGGTCCCTCACCTCCTTAAGCCACCGGGACCACCTTCTCCTTGATGGCGCTTCTCAATGTGCCCTCAAATACATACTTTTCACCGTCCCATTACTCCACACCAAATCACATGACCCCTCCACACGTAGAGACACTACTCCGCATGATGAGCTCAGCGCCAACCACGTGTTGGCCGAGCGTCGTCGTCGAGAGAAGCTCAACGAACGCTTCATCATTCTGAGATCCCTTGTACCTTTTGTAACGAAAATGGATAAAGCTTCGATTCTTGGCGACACTATAGAGTATGTAAAGCAGTTGCGCAAGAAAATTCAAGAACTCGAATCTCAAGAGAGGCCAGGGGAGGCAAGTAATGTTAATAGTTTCAAGGACAAGAGTATTGGGCCAAGTTTGTCGAGGGAGAAGAGGAAGCTGAGAATTGTCGAGGGTGGTGGCAGGGTGGCACCGAGGGCGGTGGCAGAGGACGTGGTGCAAGTGGAAGTGTCGATAATTGAGACGGATGCATTGGTGGAGATTCAATGCATGCATAAGGAAGGGTTGTTGATGGATGTGATGCAATTGCTTAGAAAGGTTAAGATAGAGGTAACCACGGTGCAGTCTTCCATTACTGATGGGGTTTTCAATGCTGAATTGAGAGCTAAGGTATTGTTTACATTTGGCCATTCTCCTATTCTTCATATTTTGTAATTTCAAGGTATTATATTTTTGGTAATCTTACATGTTCTTATGATTTTTCAGGTGAAAGAGAATGTGAATGGAAGAAAAGCAAGCATAATGGAAGTGAAAAGGGCGATAAACCAGATAATAATTAACTAATATTTATAGTCTTAATAGTGCATATTATTAAGTTATTAGATTTATCATTTGGTGATTAAATAAACAATTAATAAGGTTTTGCTCCTAATGGAGTACTGGCTTTTCATCTGTCTTTTGTAGTTATGTTTAACAATTAGGGACAGATGAAATGCCGCCCAACTATGTTATCCATAAATTGTAAATTTGCAACTCCAGGAAAATGATCCCAACCTTGTGTAAATAAATAATACTATTACTTCATAAGATGCAAATTAAAAATAGTACACCCTCCATTTCATATTAATTGACACATTGACTAAAAAACCATTATCATTACATATTTTTTTATGATATAAAATATCTCAAATACCTTTTATAATAATAACTACTTTTTAATTTTATATTAGTGAGTAGTGACTATTGAGTTTCTCAACTCCAATGAGAGAAAGAGGCAAAATTGGAAAAAAATGCTTTGAAAACTCAAACATGCTAATTAATTTGAAAAAAATTTTTTTGACAAATGTGCCAACTAATATGAGACGGAGGGAGTATTTATCTTTATAGTACAGAATAAGTCCTCAAAATAACATATCGCTAACTCCATTGACCATCTTCTCCAAATCTTCTTGTGACAAAAGGGTTCTTTTACCCATTGCCCCCGTCTTATCATAGGGCTGAGCCATCCTCCTCAAGAACTGCATTGTATAACAAGGAAAGAGATGATATTTGAAAACCTATGAACCAGAAAAAAAATAATGTTGCAAGATTCTTATACGGGAAAATTGCTTTTTTGGTACCATAGAATAGGCTAACTTGCACTTTTGGTACCATTGGATACGAAAATGCAAATTTGGTACCATAGATAGGTTTTCATTGCAATTTTGGGACCAAACTCAATTTTTCTCCAAAGTTGATGACAATTTACCCCCTACGAAATGCATAATGTTCAATTTACCCCTCTATAATATGGAAAAAAAAACAATTTACTCCCTGTAAAAATTTTAATGAAGCAATTTACCCCCTTCAGCAAGAGAGTGTAACTCACTTTCTGAAATTGAGAGTAGGCATGCAAACTATTTTATAAGATAGGGGGGTAAATTGCCACATTTATCATAACACAAGGGGTAAAATGCCACATTATCATAATAAAAGTGGATAAAGTGCCGCCTATAAAAATATCAGGGAGGCGATGTGAAACTTCTACAAAATTTCAGGGGGTAAAATGCTCTTTTGTAAACCACAATGGGTAAATTGAACATTATGTATTTCTTAGGGGGTAAATTATCATTAATTTTGGGGAAAAATTGGGATTGGTACCAAAGTTGCAATGAAAACCTATCCTATGGTACCAAATTTGCATTTTCGTATTCAGTGGTACCAAAATTGTAAGTAGGTCTATCCTATAGTACCAAAAAAGCAAATTTCCCATTATTATACCATACCTCTCTTGCTATATGCACAGCCATGTCTGTACTCAAGTTTAGGTGTGCATCACGTAAATGCGAAAGAATCCAACTAGGCAGCTTTGAGCGCTTATCATGACGGCTATATCTAAAACACAACAAATCAACGAATGTGCGCCCGTTTAAATGTTGAATTACCCATTAGAAGCTATATTTATTTGTTTTATTTATTATCCAGAGCATTTAAAATGAGGAACGAGGATAAGAACCTTTTGTCAGCAAAGATCATCATCCCATAATCTGCCTTTGATCGTATGACTCGTCCCACACATTGAGCAGCTTGTCTCTGAATACGAACATGCAAATTAATTATATAAGAAAATAGAGAAACCATGTACTAGTTTTTTCTTAAAAATGATTTCCGGTTTATATTACCAAAGCATCAAAAGTCAAAAAATCTCCCTCTTTAATTTGAAATGTCTCCCGTAGATATTCCAATCTAGCAAGCAATATTCTGCAATTACAACAACACTAGTTAAGCCACATCTAAACGATAAACAGAATAACTTTGCCAAGTGCCAACTAAAGCAAACAAAAGATAAACCAGTGTCAATAAAATTATAACTCAAGAAAGATCTTTGCGATTTACCTGCTCAAGGTGTATTGGAAAGGTACACCAAACATGATTACAAGTCTGCCATAATGTCTATCAAAATCTATACCTTCGGCTACTTTTCCCCTGCAAGAAAATTACAAAAGAAGAAAAAAAAGAACTTAAAATCAGTCATTATTCGATTTTTTTTAATTTTACCCAAAAAGACGATGATAATAATTCATTTATAAAGAACCACCAGAGGATGCAGGGTCCAAAACTGAACAGAAGAGAGTAAGAGAGTTACCTGGCAACAGAGAAAAATACGGCTCCTCTTCCACAGTCACAAGCTCTACGATAGTTGTCTAATGCAAGAGTAGTTTCAACTACATCCTGAGTCTCTATGAACACAAGTTTATGTTGCATTATCTCCTACAATATATCCAAAACAAGAAATTTAATCAACTTATAAATTAACGGCTGAGATTCCAGGAAAAAAATAAAATTAGAGAATGTTTACCTTGAGAATTCCCGATTCATGCCAACTATTGACAATCCCATCCATGTAGGAATAACTAACAAAAAAGCACACCACTCCATCTGGAACAACAGACACCATTTCAAGCAAAAGTTTCCCATAATTTTTCTCCACACCAGGATCACTTCTCAGATCATACTTTGTGCTTACAGGGAGCTGATCGCTGAAAAAGAAACCAAACCAGGAAGAGTTAGTATTTTTTAAATGATTTATTAGAATTAGAGTTTCTGAAGTATTTACCTTCCACGTGTGAGAACCATAGGGCATATGCAATCCCTCGTTAACGACATTGTAAAGCTTCGACTAACCACAGGATTGAAATTAAGCAGACGGGGGTAGAGATCGATGGGGCTCAGTGTTCCAGAAGTAATAACAACAGATTGGAATCGTTCGAACACAGGCTTTATGGCAAGAGAAGCATCATGACAACAAAGCTGCAACAAACATAACATTTTGTAAGAAACTAGGGCAGTGGAGTAAATTGCCAACAGATGAAAGCCAGTAAAATGCAGATAAAGTTCTCCAGAATATATAGTATTTATAATTTTAATTTAAAAATCTCAAAAAACTAGTATCCACCAAAATATTATTTTTTAAGAAACCAATTAGGCAAAAATGAAATAAAGGTGAATTATTTTGTCAAATTGATCAATTGATAACAAAGTAAATATAACAAAAGCAAACCTGGAGTACAGGATCAGGTATATGTGGCATTCTTTCATCAAAAGGTTCAATTATAATAGAAAATCCTCGAGTATATGTCCCCACAAGAGTTGCCAGATCGCAAATTGTCTGGATGTGCATAAATTCTTCTGTGTCAGTTATCTCCAAAGTTAACATAAGTGAGTAAAGCCGGTCATAACAAAACTTAAGCATTTTCTGGTCGATTCCAACTTGTGCATTAATGGAAGCAACAAATGTAACGGGGCCCTCCTTTTCAACATTTTCAGTCTGCAGTCGCCCTTTAAAATACTGGACTAATCTGCGCAAAACAGACAAAAAATGCTCTGCACGCCTTATATTTCCAGGCACTGCCTCCTTTAAAATATCCGCGGGCAAGGTAGGATTTGCGAACCAGGTATCACTAACTATGAGGAGATAAAACATATTACCTGTCAGAACCAAATCACAAACACACACACACATATGAGGGGGAGCATAAACAACTTACTAGGAAGGTTCCCCCTTTGTGCCAACCCTTCAACAAGCCGGTTGTATTCTGCACGCAATCGACCAGCATCGGTGGCCTTTAACCTTCCTACCATGTCAAAAATAAAGTTAAGGCATAGTTTATTTTCCTTTTCTAAAATAACTATCACAATTTTTAGGATGAGTAACTACAACAAGAATTTGGTATATACCCATTCATGAAAAAGTAAATTAGCACAAAAAATTCAAGTCACTGAAAACAGGGTTTTACTTGAACACAAGATACACAATATTATTATTTTAGAAGTTACACGACAAATATGTGAACGGCAGCTCCCATGGTGATATGCAGTTTATGAGCTGATGAGGCTCTATTGGAGAAATAAAGAGCATTAAAAATTATAATTGCACTTGAGAGAGAACTTTTGCTGCATGCACCAAAACTTTTATACCTATAATCATCTTCTGACCTCTATTGAATAACTTTCACCAATCACTTATTCTGCATACATAATGAACCACATACCTCACTAACTAAGAACATACCTTTCGATCTCCTGAGACATCTTGTTTAGATTCCTCGTGGCCCCTTCAAGTGTCTGGCTCCTTACTCTGACACTAAGTGCCTCAATGCACACATTGTCAATATTATGGGCCTCATCAAACACTACAACAGACTCTCTCTGCATCTCTTTTGAAATGATTCCGGCAACCTTAGGATCAAGCAGATACTGGTAGCTATACACCACCACATTTGCAAATTGCACCATATGACGTGCTAAGAAGTAGGGACACCACCCCTTTTCCTTTCCAAATGTCCTCAAATCCTTCACAAACATAAGATCAACCAAAATTCAAAAATCAAATATCAAAAGTTTCCATTTCCTCGTAATAAAGTAAATAATTATATTAACTGAGCAAACATAAAAGCTTAAAACTTGCATAACTTGTCCACCCATTTTCCTCCCCAGATTCCCTCAAATCCTTCAACAATCATAACCAAATTCAAAAATCAAAATTTGCCATTTTTTTCCAGTAGAATAGTAAATAACATATTAGTTGAACAAGCATAAAAGCTAAAAAGTAAGGTCCCCGCCTTTTTCCCTCCCAAATTCCCTCAACAATCATAAAATTACACAAAATTAAAAACTTTCCATTTTCCCTTGAAGAGTATATAAAGTAATTAAAAGCTTCATAATTGCATAACCTCTCCACCAATTCAACTCAATAGAATCCGGTAAAGAACACATTCTGACACTCCAAATTAGTCCAAATCAAATGCAGTTAACAAGCAACCCCACATTCACTATTTTTTAGTTCCAGTTAACGAAACATCAGTATAGAACCCAAAATAAACAATTCTATCGGATTGTCAAATCACCAAACCTGCAATGTATAAACTCCAGGAGGCAAAACAGCATCAGAAGAAGCCTTCTCATAGTTCTCGAAAAACTCACACGTCGAAACTCTCGGATCCTCAGCTGCCAACGCCCTCACCCAACTAGCAGTCAACTTCCTACAAGCAGCATCAACCGAATCCCGATTCTCCGCGGACACAACGGCCGGATTCACACACAAATTCTTCCTCGACGAAAGCCCTAAAGCGAGAATCCTTGCCGAAGGTCCCAAATGCTTGACCTGATAATTGTGCAATAATTTCAATTCAGCTAGGGTTTTCTCCATCTCGTGTACCGTTCGGGTACAGTATAAGAGTTTTACTGGATTTGAGGGTTTTGATAAAGAGTAGCTAGTGATAAGGGAGAGAAGAGCGATGGTTTTTCCGGTGCCGGTAGGCATTTCCAGGAGGCAGTGACCTTTGGCGTCGAGAGCGCGTTTGAGTTCGATCATGTAAGAGTATTGTTCGGGGTATATGTTTTCGTAGGGGAAGTATACTGTCACGTCTTCGATTTGGAACTTCATTGTCACGGCGGTGCACGGCGGGGGAAGAAGGGAGGAGGTGGATCAACTGTCGCCGGTTGTTCTGGAGTAAGTAGTTTTTACTTTTTAGAGAGGCGGCACTTATCAAAAGAAAAGTTTCAGAGAGGCGGCGTCGTTTGAAGACCTAAGTAAGTATTACTAGAACATTATTTTTTGATCAAATAAGTATATTCCACTTATGTTTTTATATACTGTATAATTTTAGTCATTTTTATTATTATTACTTTTTTTTTTAATCATTTGTTGTTGTTTTTCCTTTTTCTTTTTAATTCCTATACAACAGATTCACCAAAAATTCGTTGCTAAATTTGTTCATTTATAATGTAAAGGAGTCTTATTCATGGTGAAGCAGAGGCTTTTGAATAAACCATAAAGTGTAGACCTTTTTCAGCTTAATACTAATTTTCTTAGTGAACATTATTTATGGTTGTTGGTAATATTTGTATTTGTTGAAATGTTGGTTAGGTTACCTCTAAAAATAAATAAATAAATTGTTGTTTGGATATTCTTTGAATTTTGCTAATAACTAAACATATTTAATCATGTAACAAGATCTTTTTTATTTTTTTGAGTTAATTTATGTTATCGTGTCACTCAATAAAGAGAAAAAAACAAAAATCATACCCACATCAAATGTGTAAACCATTAAAACACTAAATATGTAATATCAATTTAGAAGTATAAAACACTAATAATATCAATAATTAAAAGTAAAAACTGACGACAGCATCCAATAATTATTTCTGTTTTATAAAATAAAACATGACAATCTTGTACTAATTCTTATAGGAAATGTTTAAAGTAAAAAAAAATATGGTAAATGGTGAAATTTCCGAAAAATAATTTCTAAATATTTTTTTCTGTTCTATATTATACGCGACAATATTTGTACCATTACTAATAGAAAATGTTTAAAGTGAAAAGAAAAAAAAAGGATGAATAGAATCCATCTCTCTCGAACTTTAAGTTTTTTGTATCCACCTCCCCTCACTTTAACAAAATTAACAAAGATTAGCAGAGGTGAATGCAAATTGTTCAAAATTTGGGGAGGTAGATGCTATTACCCAAAAAAAAAAGGCTTCCAGGTGTTCCAATTTTTGGTCTTTTAACAAGTAAAGGCATTTGTACCAAACATTCATAAATTGGTTTTGAAAAACCAAAAGCTTACCAAAACCTTTTGCAAACAACAAAAACACAACCATGAATGAAGATATAAATCTATGAATTTCTGAAACCTGAGGCTACAAAGTGTAAACATACAGTATTTCATTGCACTATGTGAGTTATAGAAACAAATCCATCTATAGCTAAAAGTGAAAATGTACAGTAACCTGTTACAAAGATTCCATACAACACAATATTTCTAAGATTGAACAATCAATCTTCAGGAGCTGATGTCCTGGAAGGCAAGCCCTTGATTGTATGCCGACACTGAAACCTGCGATATAAATGAACTTTCATTTATTTAGAGTCTTATTCTATTGCTAGTTACACATAGTTTACAACTCATCAACGACACCCTACACAGGTAATAAACATATAGTTCCAGCAACATCTTTGCTATAAGAGGAAAATATAAAGACGAATGGATTAAGTGCATGAATAAAAGAGATGTGAAGAAACCAAATCATTATTTGTTCCAAAGGTAGTACAATGATTACATTGCTATGATCTTTGTAGATGTTATTTCACTCAAAATGCAGATATTATTAGTCTGTAGTTGCTTGGAAGTCTCAAATGGAACATTTCTGAAGGTTTTTGGAGAATGAAATTGACGACCAAAGTTATAAAAAACATAGTATAAAATTCAATAATGACATGTACCAGAGATATAAGCAGAACCCATGGAGCATGAACATAAACTGCATGATCTTAAGCAAAGTAGCATGAGAGATCCCTTCAAGCTTAAATTTCTGTAGACCGTGATTAGAATATTGAGAAATGTGGTATTTGAGAGCAATTGTTGGAACTTGGAGTATGTTTTCGTCAAGATTAAGCATTATCATCTATGTTAATTTAAAAAATGTAAATTGCACTCAATTAAACCATACAGGCATACACGATGGGAAATGTTATTGATAAACATGTAAGTTGAAGCTGGTCGACTTGATACTAATTTCATGAATATAGAATCTCCAAATTTAGCAGTTAGGAATGAATTGCCAATAGCAAAGTTTTTGTTCATCCATACCAGATCAAATCCTTTGCTTCAGAGTCCAATAATCCAACGGAACTTGCACCATCATTAGGTTGACCATTCATTTCCAGATCACGGGTTCTGCACCTAAACTTCAGTCTAAAGGGCACAGTCTGTGACAAAAAAAGAAACAAATAACACCCAATTTCAACTCAAGAAGGCATCGGTAAAGACATATCAGAAAGATACATAGCCCATTATCGAATTGACCCTATGCATAACAATAAAATACATTGATCAATGCTCCTCAAACCTATTTATCCTTCAACTTAATGAAGCAATATCATTCACTTAAAGCAAGAAGAATACCATAATCTCAGTCAACAAGTTAAACATCAGATTCTGCACCAATTTTACCTGAACCTCTACGACAGACTATGACAAAGAAAAAAAGAAATCTCCATAAGAGAATCACGGAAATGCTAAAACATCAACCGGAATTGTGAATTTTTACCTTTTTATATTGTTGGAACTCTCGCTTTGGAAGAAAGTGCAAAGGCAAATTGAGGGAAGAGGGAGCTTTCACCAAGAGAAACAACTTAGTAGGACCTGAAAACATTTTATAAACCATGAATCGTGTACAAAATCACAAGAAAACCACTTATATCTAGCACTTCAAGAAACAAGGCAACATTATTATCAGTTACCGGTATATGAATTCGACCCAGCACCCCTCGATATCAAGGTACGAATTGCCTATAAAAACCATACAAATAACAAGCAAATCAAATACTTGTAATGTAAAATAAGATATCAGTATCAGAACTAAGCACAACCTTTCTGGAAAGAGATTCTGCAACTTTGCTTCGGCTATAATCCCCTGAAACCGTCCTCCCTTGTGAAAAACACAGTTCATAAACATATAAAGGCCTTAGAGGACTGGGTCCAAGAACCATAGAAATTTTCTCGACATTAGGAACTTCGGAAATCATCAATTGGAGTGCAGTCTTTAGATTTGAAACACAATTCATTGTCTTTTCCAACCTTCTTATTCCCATTTTCACCTCCCTCTTTCTTGCAGCTTGTTTTCTCCGTGTCGAGATCGCCTTCATTTCACTTTGAGCTAGCTCAACTTCCTTCCGAATATAAAATTTAATAAATTTCAAATCAGGCATGAAATTAGGGCAAAAATTCAAAATTGAGAGTGCTCACCAATTCCTTGTATTCGGCTCGCAATTCGTCGAATTCCTGGGTAATGTCCTGCATTACTCTGCCAAATAAAAATAAAATTGATCACGAACAAGAATTGTAGGCTTTAATTAGAATTTTGGTATTTTTTTAAGGATTTACGAGGGAATTTGCTGGTGCATGAAAAGAATGAAGCCGAGTATGTCGGTGACGACGTGAAAAACTGTGGAGATGTCGAGTGATTCGGCAGCAGTGTCGATGTTCGTGAACACCATGTCCGAACTTCCCTCCCCTTCATCCATCGCTCCGGCTAATCGGCTAATTTAACAGGAAACGACGTCGAATTGTATTTGAGAAAGGCTTCTGTTTTTGGAATTCGTCAGGACGCCGAGTATAAACTACAAAGTAGAAAGTCTAGGTGTCGTTGACTTGACGATATCTAAACTTTACTTATGAATTATTTTATTTATTACATATAATTTTCACGTAATATTGAATATTTTATACAAAATATCTTATTAGTGTAAAATGTGTTTTAAAAAATTGTACAGTAAAAAAACTAGTAACAAATATTTAAAAAAAACATGCAAATTTTATACAATAAATAATTCACAAGATAATTTCTTTCAAATATTGCATAAAACATAAAAAAGGGTATCTTGATTTTCCTTTTATTTTCTACTTTTCTATTATAAAAAAAGACTTTGTTTGGTAATTTTGTTACAAGATTGTAAGTTCATTTAAAATTGAATTAATAAAGATTAAGGGAGCCAGTGCCTTTAGACGTCGTTTTTAATTTGTATCATTAGATCATAATTACCAGCTGAAACACAATCCAGTTCTTTTTCTTAACTATAATTTCCGTTAACTCTCCTAGTAAATTTTTTGTTCTTATTCTGATTAGAAGGATATGTTTTTTTTGTTAAAGGTATTTCATTTGATAATTATTGATAAAATTGTTTTAAAGTATCTTAGATATGATATAAATTATTTAATTTGAGATCCAGACATTGATTTTTACTGCCAATAGCTCTCAAATAATTACATTGAGATTATCCTCATATTACAAAAATCTAAAAATAAGGTGGAATAAATGACCCCAACTTATTTTTTTCCGCTTCAGATCACCTGTTACATATTAATGTTACATCACCTGTTACACATCATAGATTTATGCCATGTGTCCAACTGCATCAACTTCACAAAAAACAGATCACACAAGATTACTTTTCTTTCTCCCACTTTACGAAATTAAATAATACTCCATTCCTATACAACAAAATAGATTGCAGACCCGCCTCCATGGCCACCAGTCACCACCACCTCAATCGCCGGCCTCCTTCCCTCCTACCACCCAACCCTAGATCAGCCATGATTTTTTCCTGTACACCAATCACAGATTCAAACTAAATACACAGACAATGAGATATACAGTAAGAGGGTGAAAAGAGAAAAATACGGAGGTGGTGCGACTTGAAGTGTTTGGAGTTAAGGGTGGGGGAGAGAGGCCTTGGATCAGATTTTTATTTTTTGTCTTAATTAATCTTATTTGAGAAACAACTTAATTAATTTGTGTAGATTTAATTAATTTGGGTAGATGTTATATAAAAAAAATTGGGTAGATCCATTCCGTATAGATTTTGCGTGGTGGCGGTGTTCGGAGATGGGTGGCATAAAAAGGTAAAATATATATCATAATTAATTATTTGGGTTCGGTGATTGGTGGTGATGGAAGCCTGGAAGGTTAGGAAAGTGATGGTGGTGATGGTGGAGGGTGAGAA
Organism: Penstemon davidsonii; assembly: GCA_034814905.1. Taxonomy (NCBI): domain Eukaryota; kingdom Viridiplantae; phylum Streptophyta; class Magnoliopsida; order Lamiales; family Plantaginaceae; genus Penstemon; species Penstemon davidsonii. Next base: position 46,131,556 of record JAYDYQ010001087.1, on the reverse strand, counting down.
AAGTGATGGTGGCTGTGGAGGAAGAGTTTGGCGGTGGTGGCCATGGAAGAGGGTGGTGGTCATGGAGGAGGAAGAAGATACCGTGGCATTGGGATTGTGATTTATTCAATTAAAAAAAAAATTATTTGTTAATTAAAGATGATGAAATCATATACAATGATCTGCATGCTAAATTAGTGAGCTTGGACACTTGGCAATCATCCACATGTGTAACAGGTGATGTTACACAAATATGTAACAGCAGATTTGAACCGATTTTTTTCTTCTTCTTGAGAATATAATACCCCCTATTATATAATATAATTTCTCAAATTTAACATTTTAGTTCATTTTCTAGAAGTATTCGGAATATTTATCTGATTATACAATTTTCCACGTTGTCAAATTTTTTCATTATCTTCTAATAATGTGTAGTTTTAAATACATTTTGTAAGCAAAAATCTGATTATAACATCAATACGATATGTTTCAAATAATTTATATCGCAGTGTATTTTAATATTTAAAAGAAAATAACCTCAAAATTATATTTGTAATCCCTTGAAATATAATTGTCAGCTTCTTTGAGCCAACACTTTATAATATTATATTTTTACCTATTATTTCTTTCTCATCCAACTTTCCTACTATAGATCTCGTAAAATAATCTTTATTGTATATCATTTTGTATCATGCAACTATCTCAATTGTGAATTTATGGTTCCCAAGAAAAGGACAGGAAATACGACAAGTGTAAACAAAAAATTTATAATCAAACTTAAAATTTTGTCAAAGTAAAATTATAGTTCTGTAAAATACGAAATCATACATGCTTGCAAAAAGATAATATTATCAAAAAAACAACATATACACATGCTTGCAAAAAGATATTCATCCAACTCTGCAATAATTTATCATCAACCCAAAGTAAACCTTGCATCTAAATGGTGAAAATTGTAGTCAAATCTCATAAATAGTTTTCAAAATGTGCTAATAGATGTTACAGGTATTAAATAGAGACCATCGAATACTATAAATAATGCAGAGATTATGATATCAACAAGTCCAATATTGAAACCAAATACACTCTCCAAAAACTAAAGGTATATAATTTTTATTCGACCATGTTACACCATTGTATTCCATACAGGGCTGCTAGGCAACTTATGCCCTCGTTTAGGGCCTCTATCTATGGTATACGGATACTCCGAAAAAAGTTAAAGTATTGTATCGGATACACGGGGAATACCGATACACGTAAGATACGCGTGTGATACGTATTTGATACGCCACATGGCGTATCGACAATAAAAATAGATACGTATCGGATACATTAATTGGGCATCAGGACACACCGATGGATTTTTTATGTAATATTTCGGGTCATATTTAAATTATTAAAAATGATAAAGTCTCTAGGGTTAAACATAAACGACTAGTATCACTATTCTATCTCTTTATTCAAGTCTATCTTCTAGGTCATGAAATCTCAAAAATGAATTTCTTCCATTGATGCGCTATGTTAAGAATGAATTATGTTTGCTTTTGGAGTTATAAAACTTTTGTTTATATCATAGTGGGTTATTTTTGCTTTTAGGACTTAAATTGAATGATCTAGTTGCTTATAAATAAATTTAAATTATATTTTCTACATTCGTATCCATGCCGTATCGGATTCAATAAATTTTAAAAATCCGTATTTTCGTATCCGTATCCCCGTATCTTTATCCGTGCAACATAGGCCTCGACCATAGAGGTAGGAGTGTTCAACGAAATCGTCAAACCGCCACAATCGATCGGCCCAACTCATACTTGCTACAACTTGCAAGTTGAATGATAAATGGGTTGATTTTGATCTTCTTGAAAAAAAGACCGCAAGTTACAATCGAGTTTGGGTTTAAATTATCAAAAACCGCATAAACCAGTACCGCATCATACCGCAATATATATATATATATATATATATATATATATATATATATATATATATATATATATATATATATATACTAGCTATTAACTGCACAACTACAAATTTAAAAAAATAATTTAAAGAAAATTTAAAAAAATGGCTCAAAACTACATTTTTTTTGTTTTTTGGGTCAAGATACGAGTTGTTCAATTTGATATGCAATACAAATTCTGAAATTACCTAACCATCCTGGATACCAAAAATTGGTACGACTCGATTCGATTTTACTGACACACACCCCTAAATTTATGAGCCATTTTTGTAACATAGTTGTGAGAGCATAATGATACTATTTTTATATTATACCTATTTATTGTTTTGACAAGTAAAACTTAACTCTATTATCGTACATTAGTTATAAATTATATCCACAATATTTATAAAATACTTTTACAATTTTAATAATGATGTTTTTATTTTGTAGAACAGGACACCGAATTAAAATTTCGCCTAGAGCCGGCCCTGATTCCATTTAATGTTACGGCTACTATAGCAACTACTCTACATCTCTCTTCCCGCAAATGTTTGTAAAATAGAGCATCCAATCTAAACACAAAGCCTTGCTTGCAGCAGACTGCAGTTGATAAGACAGAAATCGCATACCTGTAATCATGGGTGATTGCTCGAGTTTAAATATGAAATCTCCACAATTATAAATCATTATTAATAATTCCAAGACATGAGATTTACCTATTTCTTTATCTCTATTCATAGCCCATAACGTCGTAATGCTTTACTGAGACTCGGCATTACATTGTATGCTTGATAGGATCTTCTCAATTCAATGATTGAACCCACCTGCAGATATCCATACAAAGAAAGAGAAGGAAAGTGAGTAAAAACAAGTAGTATTTCAGTATGAACCTTCATTAATACCAACTTTCCATTTAAGATATGTGACAACAATGAACTTACGATGATTAGAATCGAAGTGAACCCTATGGAAAAACCCTCATTGATACGGCGTAAATAATGGTCCAGAATAGTGGATGTAGTAGCCAAAACACTTAGCAATAATCCTCCTGCAAGATAATTACAATTGTAGAGTTAGAAAATTGGAATTAATGAGAGACAAACAAGTGAGTCCGTGTGAGTGAATTGTGTAATACATTAAGAAAATGAGAGAGAATTGTACCCCAAAAACGCGTTGAAGCTTGGATCTTTGTCAAATACTCGATGGTGGCTTTTCCAGGCTTTATATTTGGAATTCTGGCACCCATCTTATTTAAATAATCAGCAATTTCCTTGGGCATGTTGGCCTAGATAAGTGGATAAAGTTAGGTATCTAGACAAAATTCACCATGCACTAAACAAATCAGATGACATCTTATCTAGACAATCAAAGATGCCAACTGAGCCTTATTGATCATGTAAATACTCGTACTCATAACACATCAGCATTTAATACCCCTGAAGAAAGATACTCAAAGTGAGACATAGTGATTCAAGAGATTCATGATATGAGGAGTTCCTTCGGAAGAAAATTTGATTAAATGTGACGCAACAAATTGTGAACAAATGTTGTTGTAAGCCTAATCATACTCATACTCATCCTACTCCAGATCGTCCAAGGAGATTCTACATACACAATTCAAAGAAAAGTTGTTACTGATATCTACAAGACTCATTCATTGATAATAAGCTTTACATATACCAACATGTGATTGGTCTAGTGGAAGGACTAGTCACTACAAAGTAGCGAACCCAGGTTTGAATTCCTGTTGGGAGAGTTTCCCACTTAATGTGCCCGACGCGCCTCGAAAGGGATTAAACACTTGGAAAACCAAAAAAAAAATAGCTTTACATATAGAAACACTTGTTATTGCATTTACATCTAAAAAATAAATAAAAAAATTCAAGAACAGAATTTACTTCCAAACGCAAAGGAAGGGTATGGGTATCAAGCATGAAGTTAAATCTAACAAGGAAGAACTGACTGAAGAGTTAAAAGATAAAAGATCACACAGCCAAAAACTTGGTTATATATGTTGCCTAAAAGCCTAAAACTTGCTCTTGGCTGATATGAGTCATGTATAATGGCGGGAGAACATAACATCTGGTAATCAACTCATGGATTACAGCATCAAACATTTAAAAGTCCGCAAAAGAGAAAGAGACAATCCATTGCATGCATAGGGAAAATAAATCACTTCAATATTGTATTCAACTTCATAGGTATGTGGTGAATATTTCAGATTTCAACACGGAAGACTCGTGTGAAGGATGAAAGCTGAAGAAAATACTTACAATGTCAAATATATTGAACAGGAATACAAAGAATGCATAGAGTGAATAGAAAATCCACGGCGCTGCTCCGCTAGAAGTGTCGGGATTTAGAATATCTCTCACGTTTTCCCAAAATCGCGAACCAAGAAGACTGAGAAAAAAAACATATATAAGACTTTATAGCTGCAGGCTCATAATGAAACTGTAAGGTACATAGTTATTTACATAAAGAGATTGCACAAGCAGCAGTTGGCATAAAGATGGCAAATGCAGAAAAAGTAACCTTGTGATCTCAGAAGGAGGTCCAGACATTCACAAAAATCAATTAAATAATTATACTAACAAAGAGAGATAAGAAAAAAAGGAAGGAAAGAAAGCAAAGTACAAAATCTAAAAGTATAAAAAGGGTGCAGTGTGAATAAAAATAACTTCATTCATCAAATGAAGAATAAAAAGATCTTCAAGAAACTTTTTCAAATTGAATATTGCAAAGGGATAAATGAACAGAAACAGTAAAATCATGTTAGCAACTACCTTGCAAGGATGCTAGGAAATGCCAAGAGATATGATGTAGTGAGAACAGGTTGCATTCCAGAAGGATTTATGTTAAAAGGAATATAAGGCTCCACCTCAGTAACAGGAGAATCTTCTCTGTCCAAAGCAAGAAAATACAATGAATATCCATGTCCAATTGTCCATTATTGACCAAAAGAAATCAGAATCTAATGCAATAAACAAAATCCAAGAGGTAATCTCTATTCATTGTGTAAACATAATTCAGTTGTACCAGAGCAAAAAACTGATAGTAATGCCTTAATTTTCCTAAGAAATTCCAGTGTGATGGGCCCCCAAGCAGCATATGATGACGTGCCAAGTTCAAAATCATTATAATATTCCTCAAATTAAGACAGCAATGCCATCTCACATTTGGTCCTCATACACCTGACAGTTCCACAATTTTTTAAATTTTTTTATTGATAGAAAGGTTCTCCAGAGATCCTATAAAAAGGCAGACCAGGATTTAGACTGGAAGAAGTTATAATGTCTTCCCCCCTCTTTAGTTGTAGGCAGCACATAAACCACAGCATAAAGTGACAGAAAGTTATTACTCAAGTACCATCTCTCATTTTCTCAAGCAAAAGGACTCTCAAAAAAGAGGCATAACCTTGAAAAAAGGCTCCAGCTACCCCAAAATCTGGACTCTGGAGAGGTTCAGATGTAAACTGGCTTTATCCTGGTATGGAGAAAGAATGACTAACAAGATCTCACTTGCAACTGGACATAAACAGGAAATAATACAATGCAAGGTATTATGAACCATTACTCATCAACTATTGATCAAGGTCTGATAGACAAGAAAATATAAAACAATATCTCCTTTCTAGTTAGAAATCTTTTTTAAGCTGTTTTATTCACTGTTTGATTGTAGATTAACAATGAAAATGCTATAGCCACTTTCTATCTCTACAAAATTTATGGGCCTGGATGACAATACTACCTTTTGTGGAGTCACCCTTAAATACACAGGACAACTTTTTCAACTAACTAAATAAGAGAGTAACAACCCAAGACACAAATGATTGTCGCATAGTGCACTGCTTCATAACTTTAGCGGGCACAAATATTTCCGTCTTAACCCCCAACAACAATCTGAATACCTTCAACTTCAGATTCCAAAGCAGCTGGGGTTTGATCATGAATGTGACAAGGCTGAAGAGTAACTAAATATAAACTACCGTAACACTAGATTACAAAAAGAAGGCTCAAATTTCAAGATGAATATGACATTTGATGGATCATCTTCAAAAATAAAGACGTAAAGGTGCTTGATTAATATTTTTGTACTGTTGATCAGCTGGTACGTAACATAATTAATATTTTACCTGGCAGCAGAAGCAAGTTTGAAGCCATAATATTGCAACTTGATCTTCCTGCAACCCTCTGTTACAACAACTGCCCACATAGTCACCACAGTAAAAACACCCAATACTGTAAATACATAAGGCCACCAGCTAACAGAACTTCCTGCAGTTGGGTGGGAAACCCCGAAAGGAAAAAATCTGTTATTATAAGGTCTGATATGACAGGATAAAGAGTCTTGTTCTCCGTAAAGATTAGGTGGACACAAAATTTTCTCAGAGGAAGTGCAACTTCCAAAGTTACTTCATATGTCATCGGTATCCAGTATCAAACTTAACAGCCACTTATTAAAAAAGTTATAACAAAAACTTAAAATTTAGAGACTAGAGTACTGTCTAAGTTGGTTTTCTATAATATTAAAGGCCTTAGGAGTAATTGCCTATGATGCACACACAGCCTTAAGCTGGTTTTCTAGATTTTCTTCACTATACCTGTCTTCTCACCTAAGCTACACAAACACAGATCTGTATTTGCCAGTTTATGTTGACCTACTGCACATGCTTACATTAATTAATTGACCCAGCTAACATTGATTTGTTATTTTAGGATGAATGGACAAGATCCTGGGCAACCACCGCTCCTAGAGAGGTAGCCACCGAGTTGAGCTCTTGAAAAGGCAAAAACAACGAAGCAAGTTTAGTAACATGAATTAAAGAGAATTAGGAAAATTGAAGATATGTTGGGTTGATAATGTAGGTAAGAATCATAGAGTGAATCAACATTTTCAGGTCAGAAAAGGTTATTGATGGACCATCACGCATTACAAAGTCAAACAATTGACATCTTGCTGGAGGAAAAGACTTAATTTGGTGAAAATAAAAAATTGGTATGTCTAGCTCTCGCATATATCCTCTATGTTGATAGGGTGTTGCACTAAAATTCACCAAATGCTTATCATTAGCAAAGTTCAAGTCCAGTAATTTCCAACAATCATAATCTCCAAAACAAATTCCAGTTATGTGTGAGATTACAAATCATTTAAGTCTTCCCTATGGCCCAGAACCAAAGTATGACAATCAGTGTTAATATTTTATATTAATTGCCTAGAACTGAGTGATGACTGGCCTAATCGCTGTTTGTATACACAGTCAGAATGGTTATTTTAACTGAACCTTCAATTAGCTATTGAACTCTCAAGGAATCGACAAAAAAGGAGGTCAATGCTAATATGATAAAAATAGTTGTTATTTGACACTAACAAAATGGGATAGTTTTGTATGAAGAAAAATTCAACAAGGGTAACAAAGTGAAGGATCTGGCATTCCGGGCAGAGTAATTCTATACGAAAAGTGAAAAAGAAATTGATTTTGTACAAGAGTTTAAGTTCCCACCTAATTTGCTCGACCAGTTTAATAATTCACCTTCTCAGTTATTGATATTCTGAATTGACAAGTTTCTAAAAAAATGACGAGTAACTAACAGACATCCTAAATGTAACTGAGACTTAACTACCAAAAGGATGCATGATGTTCTCAAATGCATATGTTGCCTAAACAACAATACCAAATAAAGAGTAAAACCCAAAATTCACAAAGTAATACAAGTTAATGGTACTACTTTGCCACTCACCTGTGAGCTGTGTTAACATCTTGTACAACGTATCCGTGTAGCCAGTCAAAATGCTGACGCATATAATTAAAGATGATCCTTGACCTGGCAATGCATTGCACATTAGAGAACCAGATATATATTAAGCAAATATTGTGGACAAAGGGAAAACTACAATTTGAAGATCAACAGGTAACAACATTAAACCATGTTCAGACTTCATTTCTAGAATATTTTAAGACAATTATCTCAGGAAACATAAACCGAAACATATTAGGTCATTGGTCCGTGCAATACTATAATGTGCTAGTGTATGCAGCAGTACTTTAGTTCCTTTCTAGAATATTCTTGTTTATTTTCTTTCTTTTTCTCATGTGTGGGTTTTAGGGGGTTATACAACTACAGCGAATTCACGTGAAAATCATAACTAACCAAGAAAGGGAAGGGAAGACAAGACAGAGAGATAGCAGCTAGAATAAATATCGACAGTTGCAGATGTAATAATAAAAGACGATGAACATATGTACATAATTTACCAAATCCAGACTCTGTTATCTTGTCACAAATCCAAGTCATTGTCATCGCACCACATACCAGAAACAAAGTTGTGACCATCACATGCTTTACCCTGGACATTACATCAAAACCAATTTCAACATATCATCGAAAATAAGCAACCATACGTGTATCTCACCAAACTAATTTTTAATACATGTGAAAATATAAGAGTATATCACTGAAAAGCTCAAGCTTGATAGGAATTCATAATCAATATAACAACATATAAACTTCCTTCATTTGACTTCGGAATAGTAGATAGATTATATGTCATGCAGCTGCAAGGGTATAGAGACGTGCATGTCCAAAAAAAAGTAATATCTAAACTGTAAAGATAGTTTAAGAAGTCATTACTTTCACTTGGTTAAGCAATATGTATATCATTCCAATACTTTGAGTTCGCCTTAGGTAAGAGGAAAAAGAGAACAGGCAAATACAAATTTTACCAATCACCAAGATAGCCACAACCACAACAAGAAGAAAAAGTATAAAAGAGGGCAAATTATCTAAATGTGGATGACAATCCATAAACTTCTCCATGCAGACAAAACAAAAAATAGATAATAAGTAGCATGCAACAGCTTCCACAGATCTCAGAAGCACATTGTTAGTTGACAAGAGCAAGTAATATCTTTTAAAATATCACTCGTTTCAGGACTTGGGAGCTAAAAGTATGAAATATGCTTCTGCTGTTATTACCTATGACTGGCTGCATAAATTGAATACGGAAGAGAATAGATAGAAAGAATTACAGCCTCCACCACTGCAAAGCCAAGTGAGATCCACCATCTGAAAGGTATCAGTAATAAATGAACGTGAGAACATTTCATAAGCAACGAAATTATGAAATCAATAAGATCTTTTATTAAAGGGCTCGTCTCACTGCTTTAAATGAATAACAAGACACACATATAACTCTTGATCTTGTCATGGCCATCTAATCCTTCTTTTCGCAGCTTCACTAAGGAAGGGACAATGTGACAAAGAACCTGAACAAGATGTTATGGTAATTAGCATCATATACAAAACTAGATCGTCACAAAGAGGTAAAAGTTCGCGTTACAATAAGAATAAAATTGCCAACCCCTTATAAGGGGCATTAAGTGGACGAAATGATATAACTCGTTGATGCAGGAGCATTCCCACGCATTCAACCATCCAAATAATCCAATAATTAATGCATGAAGTTGAAGAGTTGAGAAAGTCAAAACAAAAACTTCAGTCAATTTCAAATGCATGTATCTCTCAATCTAGAAGGAATAAGAAAACGAGTTTTATATGGATGGAAACCTCTGGAGGTCTAGTTTCCAATGGAACAAACGGTTCGCAATTTGGAGTTTTATTGAAGAAGTTATGACAATTCTTGTCAGAAGTGGCAGAACAGTACCAAGAGAAGTTCACTTACTGGTTCTATGAACTTTAGGTGGATTTTCTGAATATATCCACTAATCCTTAGTATTCCTAAAGTAATTTATAAGTATTAAGAGTTTAATAATGTTTAGCAAGTTTCTAAGAAGTCTTTTAATTTATAAAAGTCTTATTTTTTGCCTAAGTTGGAGGGAAGTTCCGACTTTATAAATAGTGTCTTGTAAAGTTCATGTAAAACAAGTTATATTGAGTGAAATAATATTGAAGTCTTAAGACTTTGTCTTACGTACTTAACCCTGTATCTCTAAGGTGGATTCCTTTGAGTGGTGAGCTATTTTTAAGGCCCTGTATCTCCTAGGTGGATTCCTTCGAGTGGTGAGCCTCTATTCCCTTAAGGCCTTGTATCTCTAGGTGGATTCCTACGAGTGGTGAGCCTATAACCCGTTTCTCATTTGTGTTACCTTCCCCTATCCTCCATTCCCGGCATCACTAGTTCTTAACATAAATATCTATTTAAGTATCTCCTTCCATGTATCTTTTAGTCAACTTCTTCATATGTTGAACTCTGGTCCGCCAGTTTTTCCTTTCCACTACAAACATCTTCATGGAATGCACCCATATCTCAATGGATTCGTTTGAAATGACATGCGCTGCCTAAACAATACTTGGTTTCCAAAAATTTGAGTTGCGTATTGTGATTACTAATTACATTCTGTAGATTTGAAATACCACTATCTGATCTGCCACCTCAAACAAAATTTACCACCTGGCAGAATGCTTCATCTGATAATATGAACATATTCAAGCTCCATTATCTGATTGATATCTTTTAATGTCCCAGTTAAATTCATAGAGAAGAGACTGACAGCCTACTCAGAGCTTCTTACAGTAAAGGAGTTGGATCGCCTACAGTACTTGTACTATTGATCTTATTGGTAAGTATATCTATCGGGTGGTAATTCGATAGTGATCCTCCCAAAATGGTGGGGGGGGCGGGGGGGGGGGGGGGGGGGGGAATGAGGGGGGGGGGGGGGGGGGGGGGGGGGGGGGGGCGGGGGGGGGGGGGGTGGGGGGGGGGGAGGGTGAGGGGGGCTGGGGGGGGGGGAGGGGGGGGGTGGGGGGGGGGGGGGGTGGGGGGGGGGGGGGGTGGGGGGGGGGGGGGGTGGGGGGGGGGGGGGGTGGGGGGGGGGGGGGGTGGGGGGGGGGGGGGGTGGGGGGGGGGGGGGGTGGGGGGGGGGGGGGGTGGGGGGGGGGGGGGGTGGGGGGGGGGGGGGGTGGGGGGGGGGGGGGGTGGGGGGGGGGGGGGGTGGGGGGGGGGGGGGGTGGGGGGGGGGGGGGGTGGGGGGGGGGGGGGGTGGGGGGGGGGGGGGGTGGGGGGGGGGGGGGGTGGGGGGGGGGGGGGGTGGGGGGGGGGGGGGGTGGGGGGGGGGGGGGGTGGGGGGGGGGGGGGGTGGGGGGGGGGGGGGGTGGGGGGGGGGGGGGGTACATAAAAAAGAAAGCAATCATTTTAAGGCAATGTCGACAAAGTGGTCTCAAGCTGAAGATGTAGCCTTGACAAAGGCATACATAGAGGTCTCGGAGGACAACGTGGTAGGGGCAGGCCAACCACAAGATACATTTTGGGCAAGAACCATAACCATAATGTATGTCCTTCTTGAGAGTACTGGACATCAATATGAACGAAGATCAAAAGAGTCAATCACTAGTAGATGGAAAAAACACATTTGCAACAAGATGCAAAAATGGAACGAAGCACTTGAAAGGGCGAAAAGAGAGGTGGGAAGTGGCGGCCAATTAATGGACGAGGTAAATATTATGTTAATACTATGCTAAGTAATTATTAATAGGTTATATTAACTATTTTTTGTAATTTTTAGCATGAATTGGCATTGCGTCTGTACAAGGCCGAAACGAAGCAACATTGGTGCTTCCAGCACACATGGGATGTTGCAAAAGATTGGATCATGTTCAGTTCAACATCTGGAACGTCTCAAACACCTCCTGTTAACCCATCTCAACCAATGGGAGACTGTTATATTCCAACCCCACCACCAGAAACTCAATTTGAATCGGAAACACTAGGCGACGATGATCATCCCGAGACTCCCCACGTACCCCAATCGAGTGAAAGGTCTGAAAGACCTATTGGTAACAAAAAAGCCAAGAAGGGAAAAGGGAAGGCTTCGTCGAGTAGTTCATATGGAGGAATTCATGACTTCGAAAGGGAAAAAATTGCGGCCATGAGAGAAAATACACTTCTGGTAGAGGCTGGACGAGAGAGAAGGCATATGGAGAATATTCAACGTCAACGGGAAGAAGAAGCAGCGAGATTGTCAGTGACAATGTCATTACAGGAGGAACGGATTATGTCGATGGACTGCTCTTCATTCACTCCAGATACAAAGGCGTATTGGAGGAACAAAAGGAGAGAAATACAAAATAAAAATCTTCCTCGGGACTTATTTGGAGATTCATCGAATGAAGGAACCGACTGGTTTCAAAGCAGAAATCAGTAAAATGTTATATTTTCGTGTGATTGTCGTTTATTTAATCCGATGTTCTTGTATTTCCTTTCTTGTTTGTTGTATTTCCTTTCTTGTTTGTTGTATTTTCTTTCTTGTATTTCCTTACTTATTTGTTGTATTTCGTATTATGTATTAATTTTAATTTACTTAATTATTTACTCTCTTTAATTTTAATATTTTAATATAATTAATAATTTAATTACAAGTACTAATAATTATTACTATTATTAATATTAATATTAAAAACAAAATTAAAATCAGAATTATAGGTGAGAGTGGGCAAAGGAAAAAAATGGAAGTAATTCAATTCCGGAGCCCTACCATTGGAGACGACCAGGCAGGGCTCGGGGGGGGGGGGGGGGCAGGGCTGCCCCGGGGCTCCGGAGCCCCGGGGCTAGCCCTCTCCATTGGAGATGGCCTTACATCTTATATTTCAATTAAATACTGTATTTTGACCCGAAACCATGTTTGAATAAAATATTCATTTAACAATGAAGTTTCATTATTAGGCCATCTCTAATCAAGGAGCATCAAAGCCTTGTCTCTATGTCTCCAATCGAAGGACTATTCCTTTTATTTTATTTCAATTTAAACTCTTCTTCAATCTCGTCCTAATGATAATAATAATTATAAGAATAATAATAATACTTCAAATTATAATAATATAATTAAAATAATAATAATAATAAATCGTATTTTCTTTAATTGTTTAAATTGTACTTTCAATTAAATCGTATTTTTAAATTGAAATTATATTATTTAAATTTTAATTTAATTCAATATATAAAAATATCGTACGTATTTCAATTGAATTATATTAAAATTTAAATCCAAAAATTCAAATTAAATATACATTCACCATATTCTAATTAAATTTAAAATTAACTTTCAAAATTATACTTTGAGACAATGTTGATGATTTAATTTGAAATACAATTTATTAAAAAGAACATAAAATTTCCAGCCACAAACATATGGCAAAAAATAAAAAAAATAAATGGAAAAAGGAATTAAAAAAAGAACAAAAAATAAGTAAAAGAAAGCATCAGGTGGCGCCATATGATGAATTGCACGCAAGGACGGATCCAGAATTCGAGGATTGTGGAGTAAGGGGAAATTCATATATTACTAAAAGTCAATACAAATGAATTTTTTTTATAAATATAAAAATGATATTTAAACTACATTATTTGCATAATTTAAAATATATTGTTAATAAGAACTATATTAAATTCTCTATGCAAAAGTAATTTAGTAAAATTAATATCAAATTCCTCAATATAAATAATTAAATAACCAACAATATTTTAGTATATTCGTAGATTAATTTTCTTGCATAACTAAATTTTCAATCAATAATTCACTACCTTTTGCCAGATTTATAAAGTAACAAATAAACTAATGCGGAGTATAAAATTGTTAAATCATCTAATGTCACATGCATCATATTTATACAACTAGCTGAGCCAGGTAAGAATTCAATTAATTTGGTCTCCGAGATAGGCCCAATCCCTACATAAAGAAATGGCCATAGTATATAAACATCTGCACAATATAAACATGTACAAATAATATAATTATATATAACTAGTACTTAAAAAAAATTCAAAAATCTAGTGACTGAGTGTATCCGTCACTAGCTGAACGGGCGCGTGCACATGACGCGCCCGTCCAGCCCGTCTCAACCCGCCGAAGCCCTTCCTGCACCCCTTAAACCCGGCCCTAGCCCTACCCTCACCCCTCCCTCCTCCATTAATCTTCATTTTCATCATCACCCTCCCCCTACCCAAACCCCTTTGATTGGAGTTACCCTTAGGATTAAATTTCCTAATCCGATTTTTCTGTTGCGTTATAAAAAATTAGGTAGTATTTGACCTTGTAGTGAAATGCAAAAACATTTCTTATATTTTGCCTAGCTATCAAAATTCTCATAAGTTATTTTTATTAGCAAAAACCATGTGCTTATTTTTTACAATTAGCCAAAAAAAAAAAAAAAAAACCCTTCTAAATTAAAATAACAATTATACCCCCACCAAAGGATGCAAAAACACTTCTCTTAATCTTAAAAAATATCAATAACCTCCCTATTAACTTTGAATATTGGCTATAACCCCCATGTTCACATAAAAACATGACAAAAATTAAACCTCCCTATGATTTATGAAGGAGTAATGTTTTTCTTGCTAATAAAAAGAGAACATAGGGGATTTATCATAGTTAAGCAAAATAAAAGGGATGTTTTTGCGTTTAGCTCTATTTTATGAAGGCCAAGAAACCAGTGCCACACACATGCATTTGGTCAATAGTCAAAACCTGCAAACTTCAGTTCAGAATCTCATTGAGCTTATCCCCACCAATAACGAATAATAATTCATCATCCATGTGCTCGATAACATATAAATAGAAGTATTCCCTCGATCCAATATTCATAATCCATTTTCTTTAACTCATGGCATCCTCTCTTGCACTATTTCTTTCCTCTTTTCTCCTGTTAATCTTTGCCTCTCATGCTCGAAACTCATTTCGACCCCACGCACTAGTCCTTCCCGTGAGAAAAGACGCTTCCACCCTCCAATATGTAACCAGAATCAACCAAAGAACACCTCAAGTATCCGTAGACCTTGCTCTTCATCTTGGAGGCCAATATCTATGGGTAGACTGTGACAACAACTATGTTTCATCCACCTACCGACCTGTCAATTGTCGCACGGCTCAATGCTCATTAGCTCGATACACGAGCTGCGGGGATTGTGTCAACGGGCCACGACCCGGATGTAACAACAACACGTGCGTCGTCTTGCCTAATAACCCGTTCTTACCCTTAGGCACAAGCGGTGAGCTGGCGCAGGACATTGTAACCGTCCAATCAACCGATGGTTCGACTCCTGGTAGGTCAGTCACAGTGCCTCGATTCATGTTCACTTGCGCCCCAACGTTCCTCCTCAAAGGCCTGGCCAGTGGGGCCACAGGCCTGGCTGGTTTAGGTCGGGCTAGAATTGGAGTCCCTTCTCAATTTTCCTCGGCATTCAGCTTCCGAAGGAGATTTGCCATTTGTTTATCGTCCTCAACTTCAGCCAATGGGGTTATATTTTTCGGCGACGGACCATATAATCTCCTCCACAATGTTGAAGTTTCCCAATCGCTGAGGTATACTAAGCTCATCACGAACCCCGTCAGCACTGCAGGTTCTTACCTCATGGGAGAGCCTTCCACGGAATACTTCATCCGTGTAAACACAATCAGAGTCAATAATAATCCTGTTGCAATAAACGCAACACTATTAACAATCGACAATGAAGGCAACGGAGGAACAAAAATCAGCACTGTTAATCCCTACACTCTCATGGAAAGTTCTATTTACAAAGCATTTACCTCGGCTTATATACGAGAAGCTGCTGCGAGAAAAATCCGTCGAGTAACTAGGGTCGCGCCTTTTGACGTGTGTTTTAGAAGCACTAACGTTGTTGGAACGAGGGTGGGGCCATCAGTTCCGGTCATTGACCTTGTTTTGCAAGGACAGAACGCTGTTTGGACAATCACGGGCTCG
Organism: Penstemon davidsonii; assembly: GCA_034814905.1. Lineage (NCBI taxonomy): Eukaryota > Viridiplantae > Streptophyta > Magnoliopsida > Lamiales > Plantaginaceae > Penstemon > Penstemon davidsonii. Next base: position 46,115,914 of record JAYDYQ010001087.1, on the reverse strand, counting down.
AACTCGATGGTGCAGGTTAAGAATAATGTTTTGTGTTTGGGATTTTTGGATGGAGGTGTGAATCCTAATACTGCTATTGTGATTGGAGGGAAACAATTGGAAGACAATCTATTGCAGTTCGATTTGGCGGGTTCGAGGTTGGGATTCAGCTCAACGCTTCTTGGAAGGCAAACTACTTGCGCCAATTTCAACTTCACATCCACTGCATAGAGAATTTCATCAGTCTCTTAACAAGATATGCTGTAGATGTTCAATTGCTGGATACTTGTTAATTGAGCTTGCTTTTACATGTCATATTGTTATCACAAGATCACATTAACAGAAAAATCTCAAACCAGGATTCAAATTTTTGCAGTAACACACAATCAGTTCATATTACATTCATCTTCCAATTAATCAAAATCCGAATCCAAATAAAAATAATTAAGGAAAAAGCTCCCAAGAAATCTGTAAGTAAAGCTATAACAAAACAGAGCAAGTTTGGGCTTACCTTCTCTTTCCCTAAGGCCAGTAAAATTCTTCACTTAAAGAATAATCTTGGCCATTGGCTTCCGATAATTGAAATTCCATTCATGTCTCAACTTTTCGATTCTAAATTAATTCATAGAAGCGGGAGAAGAAGATCAAAAGCTACAGTAAACCACAATAATTCAAATATTTCTTAAAGAACGAAGAAGCAATTAGAAAGTCCTGAGTTGGGGGAGAAAATTTAGGGTTTTGTCAACAGAGGTGGTGATTTTCTGGAGCAACGGAAAATTGGGGGACAAATTTTAGGCTGATAGAGGCTAAACTTATAATTTAAATCCAATAAACCTATAATTTAAATTCAACTCAATTAATACTTTTCAATGCATGTTAGGCCAAACTCGATGGTGCAGGTTAAGAATAAAATTATTTTCTTAACCTATAATTTAAATTCAACTTCACATCTTTCTTATATAAAGAGAGAAGAAAATAAATTATTTTCTTTTGTTGAATAAAATTTTCAGTAAATAATTTACATCATTTTTGTTATAAACTTTTATGTAAATAAATATTTCATTTTTTTTTTTACAATTATAAATATTTCACACACATGTATTCTACTTTTATTCTTATGTGAAGATGTTTTTCTTTTTCTTCATAATTATGAAAACTTTATTTTTATGTAGAAAAATATGATATGATAAAAATATATGGCCTAAAAATTTATTTTTTTACATCGAAACATGCAAAAAAATATATTAAAAATGTCTAACAAAAATAAACTTAAGAAAAGTTAAGCAAAACAAGTATTTCACAAATTATTAAAACTTGGAATCCTAAAAACCTGAAATTTGAGTTTTTTTAAGTGTTGGAGGAAAAACATTGTGTATAAATAAATAGTGGTATTTTGTGAGACTAAAAATAGGTTCTCAACCATTGTAGATAGTTTTAGAAGTAACCAAGCCCACCAATTATCATTTGATTAATTTGGGCCGATTGTGATGCCAACATGCTTTGGTAGACAGTCTTTGATGTGCTTATGAGCATGACAAAACCTTCAGTGCATCATTTAATTTGGTGTTAATGACAATTTACCCATGTGATTATTAAAATATTCAATTTATCCTCCTATTATTTTAAAAATGATCCACGCTGCCATTTTCAAATCAAAATTGAATTTTTGTCCTTATTCGACCATTTGATAATATTGCTATATAAATTAAATCCTTTAGTACACACTTCTTTAAGATTCTTTTTGTTTCCACAGGCTTTATATATTTGGCTCACTTAATTTTTCTTAGACCAGTGGAAAATCCATATAATATAAAATATTAAAATGTAAATGTTTACTGTTATGTATATAGTATGAGTTAATGGCAATTTACCCTCTATGATATTCATAATGTTCAATTTGTCTCCATGATATTTGAAAAATAGCACTTTAACCCCTGTGATTTTATAAAAGTTTCACACCGTCTTTCTGACATTTTTATATGTGAGGACACTTTACCCCTTATATTATGATAATGTGAAACTTTATAATAAATGTGGCAATTGAGCCCCTTGTGTTACAAAACACTTTTCATGGCACTCTCAATTTCGACAAGTGAGTTACATTCTCTGGCTGAATGGGGTAAATTGCTTCTTTAATTTTGTTACAGGGAATAAATTGATCTTTTTCAAATCACATGAAGGGTATATTGAACATTTTGAATATCACATGAGGGTAAATTGCCATTAACTCTATGTAGTATAACCATCTGAACAGCAATTTCTAACATTAGTTCTGCTGGCTTCTTATAGGTGTATGACACTAATTGTTTTTATCTTTTCTTTAACCTTTTACATAATACATACATCAAGTTGTATTCAGGAATACCTTTGGGGCGCGGTCGAGGCAGGGGTCGTGGGCTTTTACATGTCATATTGTTATCACAAGATCATACTAACATAACCAACATGTGATTGGTCAAGTGGAAGGACTAGTCACTACAAAGTAGCGAACTTAGGTTCAAATCCGGAGATGTACTCACCTAATGTGTTCAACCCGCTAAATTAAACCCTTCGAAAACCAAAAAAAAAAAAGAAAAATGATCACACTAACAGAAAAATCTCAAAACAGGATTCAAATTTTTGCAGTAACCCACAATCAATTCATATAACATTCATCTTCCAATCAAAATCCTAATCCAAATATAAATAATTAAGGAAAAAGCTCCCAAGAAATCTGGAAGTAAAGCTAGAACAAAACAGAGCAAGTTTGGGCTTACCTTCTCTTTCCCTCAAGCATTAAAGCCTATAAAATTCTTCACTACTAAAGAATAAATTTGGCCATTGGTAATCGATAATTGGAATTCCATTCATGTCTCAACTTTCGATTTTGCTACAGCAAACCGCAATAATTCAAATAGTATTTCTTAAAGAACGACAATTAGAAATCCATAATTGGGAGATAAAATTTTAGGGTTTCGACAACTGAGGAGGTGATTTTGACGGGAAAATTTGGGGAATTTTTTTAGTTCATCATCCAAAGTTGGAGGCTAAATGGGTGGAGGGTAAACTTATATATTATAATTTGAGAGATTTGTATTTTTGGTAGCAAACATTATAAATATTCTTATTTATGGTATCAAAAAAATTCAGACTAACACATTTAATATCATAATTTAACAAATTTAATTACATTTGGTACTATCCTTAAAAAATACTGTTAAGTGGATGAAGTGATAGTTAAGTCAATTTTAATTATTCCAAAATTAATGTAATTACTTATGTTAACTGACAATTCTATTCCATAATATTTTGGACTGACAAAATAATCCCATATCTTCAAATTGAGAAAATTTCAAAAAGGCCATAATAGAAAGTTTAAATTACAAAAAGGCCATTAAATGTTTAAAAATTTCATAAAGGCCATAAGATTAATTAACTAACTTAACTAAATTAATTAACTCTTCCTAATTAAACTAAACTTTAACAAATATACCCCAAAATTTTAAAAATTCAAAATCAACCCCACCCAAAATCATTTCAATTTCTCTCCCAAAATCAACCCCAAACCCTAACCCAATTCTCTCCCACAATTACTTATTTTCACACAAATTTCTCTCAAATCAAGGAAGAAAAGGAAGAAGAACAACATAAAAGGTAAGCATTTGCAAGTTACTTGAATTTTTGATATATTATTGAGTGATTTAGTTCGCAAAATGGAGAAATTTTTCGTGCTAAAAATTTCGCGTTTTTTGGCGTTTGGCGTTTGGGAAGGAACAAACTCCAAACGCCATGCTTATCTTCATGGCATTTGGCGTTTGCCAAACGCCAAATGCCATGAAGATAAGCATGGCGTTTGGAGTTTGGCGTTTGGGAAGGAACAAACGCCAAATGCCATGCTTATCTTCATGGCGTTTGGCGTTTGGCAAACGCCGATAAGCATGGCGTTTGGCGTTTGTTCATAATATCGTGTGAGCACGCAATTGCAGCTGTCATGGACAAGCGACCAAGAGATAGTGGTCAGTATGTGTATGAGCTTGTTAGCCAATACTACAAGGTCATAAATACGCGTCAAGCATACTATGAGCTCATAGAACCCGTTCCAACTTTACCAATGGATGAACATCCCCGATGATGTTATGGCGAGAATAGTGTTACCTCCAGACGCCGTCATAACCCGTGGAAGGCCTAAAACGTCACGATTTACCTCTCCCCTTGAAAATTTGAAGAAAAAATACAAGTGCTCAATTTGCAAAAATACCGGTCACAACGTATCTAGATGTCCTCAATGCGGCCAGAGTTCGGGCAATAACGAAAGTGAATCTTAGATGTTTAGTGAACAATGTTTGTTGTATTTGATGTTTATTGAACAATGTTTGTTGTAATTGATGTTTATTATTGACATGTACTTGAAAATTGTAATTTTTGAAAAGTTAGGGACCAAAATGCAAATTCGTAGTGAATGAACATTTTTTATTCACACCGCGGTGTATTTTGTCCAGAAACATTCTGCAACAGTATACACCGTGGTGCAATTTTTTGCACCTAGGTGTATACTGTTCACACACCAAAAAAAAAAAAAAAAACTGCACATGACATTTGGCGTTTGACATATCAAATGCCAGACGCCATATAAACCCTAACCCTAACCCTAACTCTAACCCTAACCCTAGCTTCGTACATATTGGCCAATTTTGTAAGATTTGATCAATTTATCACCCGAAAGGAGAAGTAACACTTACAGTAATATTATATCCTCCGTAAATCATAACTTCGTAAATATTGGTCAATTTTGTAAGATTTGGTCAATTTATCACCCGAAAGGAGAAGTAACACTTACAGTAACATTATATCCTCCATAAATCATAACTTCGTACATATTGGCCAATTTTGTAAGATTTGATCAATTTATCACCCGAAAGGAGAAGTAACACTTACAGTAACATTATATCCTCCGTAAATCATAACTTCGTAAATATTGGCCAATTTTGTAAGATTTGGTCAATTTATCACCCGAAAGGAGAAGTAACACTTACAATAACATTATATCCTCCGTAAATCATAACTTCGTAAATATTGGCCAATTTTGTAAGATTTGGTCAATTTATCACCCGAAAGGAGAAGTAACACTTACAGTAACATTATATCATCCGTAAATCATAACTTCGTAAATATTGATCAATTTTGTAAGATTTGGTCAATTTAGTAACACTTACAGTAACATTATATCCTCCATAAATCATAACTTCGTAAATATTGGCCAATTTTGTAAGATTTGGTCAATTTATCACCCGAAAGGAGAAGTAACACTTACAATAACATTATATCCTCCGTAAATCAAAACTTCGTAAATATTGGCCAATTTTGTAAGATTTGGTCAATTTATCACCCGAAAGGAGAAGTAACACTTACAGTAACATTATATCCTCCGTAAATCATAACTTCATAAAACAGATCCACTTACATATTTCCAACCTACTTAACACACTGTACACTTCTCAATTGGATTTGATGAAACTTTCGGGTCCGCTAGAAATTTCAAGTTTCACTTCACATCACTTCCGGCATATCAGCTTCTTAATAGTTAATTCTTAAGAGAAAAAAGAGGAGCCAAACCCTAACCCTAGCTTCGTACATATTGGCAAATTTTGTAAGATTTGATCAATTTATCACCCGAAAGGATAAGTAACACTTACAGTAACATTTAACCCGAATTTGCATATTGGTCCTTCACTTTTCAAAAATTACAATTTTACCCCCAAAATTTATAAAAAATTCATAATTGCGATTCAATCCATTACTTGCACAAAATTAAAATGTTCATTCACTACGAATTTGCATGTAACCCGAATTCGCATTTTGGTCCATAACTTTTCAAAAATTACAATTTTACCCCCAAAATTTAAAAAAAATTCATAATTGCGATTCAATCCGTTAGTTGCACAAAATTAAAATGTTCATTCACTACGAATTTGCATGTAACCCGAATTCGCATTTGGTCCCTAACTTTTCAAAATTACAATTTTACCCCCAAAATTTTAAAAAAATTCATAATTGCGATTCAATCCATTAGTTGCACAAAATTAAACCCGAATTTGCATTTTGGTCCCTAACTTTTCAAAAATTACTATTTTATCCCCAAAATTGCGATTTTAACCATAATTGCGACTCAATCCATTAGTTGCACAAAATTAAAATGTTCATTCACTGCGAATTTGCATGTAACCCGAATTTGCATTTTGGTCCCTAACTTTTCAAAAATTACTATTTTACCCCCAAAATTGCGATTTTAACCATAATTGCTATTCAATCCATTAGTTGCACAAAATTAAAATGTTCATTCACTACGAATTTGCATGTAACCCGAATTTACATTTTGGTCCCTAACTTTTCAAAAATTACAATTTTACCCCCCAAAATTTAAAACTTCTGGTCCCTAACCGAATTAAATATTACAAAGAAAAAAAACTAATTACTTAGAAGATTTATTTTTCCTAACATTTGGGACATAAGGAGTTCTTAAATGCCTACTAGGCTATCTTATCCTATATTCTCTTCCTTTTTGCCTTGGTTCACCCCTACCCAAATTATTATCACTATCGACTCCGAGATCACCATGATCTGAATTCTCTTCCGCATTATTACCCTGAAAATGCGTATATTAAGAATTCATATCAAACATTATATATCAACAATCCAAAACCAATTTAATAAACACAAATCCATCATTTAGATAAACACAATTCCAAAACCAATCTAATAAACAATAAAGTCTAAAAACAATTTAGATAAAATTCAAGAATCCAGAACAATAAAATTTAAGACAACAACTAAACCTGATCCTCATCATCATCGCCGTCCCCTACATTATTATCCCCTCGGTCCCTCAGCATCATTCGATGAAGTCGATGCAGAGTTACTTGCATTTGCGTCTGAGTTTCCTGCACAGAGTTTAGCTGCCCAACTATCTCGTTTGCACGGGCAGTCTGTCTCTGCTCTATCTTGTTTTGATGATCCCACAGTCTCTGCTCCATATCACGTGCCCAGGCAGGAACTTCTTCATATCTTGGTTCCGAAGATGATGGTTGTGGTTGAGCTTGAGAAGTAGAGGCACCATCTTGGTTTCTTCGGACACGCTTCCTTTGTCGGCGCACATGAGCAGGAGCAGGAGCATTGGCATCTTCTTCATCATCAGGATCAGGTAGGCTGGGTGGCCGGTTGAGGCATTCGGGAGCTCCCCCATCATCCCGAACAACCACATAAAGCTCTCCGAAATACTCAGTTATAGGCGATAACTGGGACTGCGGTTATTCGGACTAACACTGTCGGATAACTCTTTAGCTAGCATATAATACTCCATTTCCGACTCCGTGTCATCCGGCAGTAGCCGTGGGATCACAGCCTGAAAAAAATAAAAAGACAAAAGTTATTTAAAATAAATATTTCAAGTGATATGTCGGGAAAAAATTATTAATAAAAACGATGAGCATACCGGAACATTCCCAAAGAACCTGTCCATGTCATCACAGTTGGGCTAATTACCGCCCCCCATATCCCAACGTAACATTCTTGGATATCTCGGAAGAGCTGGGTCGTGCCTTGGATAACAACTGGCCGCATCGGGCATGCCTTCAATGGCTTCCAACATCCAATACTATGCACATTCAAAACATTATTCAAAATATCCAACATTTACGAAAAAATAACTAAAAAGAATATATGGAAATCAAGAATTGATTTTACAAACATACCAGTAAAATGTGTGGGAAGCCGCCCGCATTCCATCTACGGATGCGGTCACCGGAGGTCATATGGCGGTCAGAGCACATATGTGCCATAAGCTCATCTATGGTGACACTCCATAGCTTCTCTCCCCAGGGATATCTCTCGCAAATCGCGAGATCGTCACATATCTTCAATATAAACAAATTTATAGAAAATTATTTTTAAAACTTCAAAGAAATAATAAAAATTAAAATTAAAGTTTACTTACCGCTAAAACGCTGTTTGGAACCTCTTTGATGGGCCGAACGGGTAACAGCAATGCTGATATCACCCATGCGAAGACTAACTTGCATACGGTCGGGATTCGCATTGAGACTCACCATTGAAGAAATCTTCGTTCTGACAGCATCAACAGGAACCTGCATTTCCCTCCACTGACTAAAGTATCGGTTCTTCAAGTTACCCCCTTCGTCGATAGTTTGGGAGTCAGCATCACTCAGTCTCCCAAATCGCAACCCCTATACCAGGCTAAATTCCTCTACGCCGAATCTGACTGGCTTTCCTTTGATCAAAAACCAGTATTCGTATCTACTCTTTCACTTATCGGGCAGTCGTAGGCATATTCGGAGCATCAGACTGTGCAAGACCGATGCCTTAAATTTGCCCTTCCAGTTTAGGCGTAGAAAACTCCCAATCTGGGGGTAATCATCTATAATCGGCCAATGATCGGCTTCTAGCATTTTTGTAATCTCCGGAACTTCACTCCATGCCGTGCGCTGTGTTATCCTTCCATCTACGACCACAGTCTCGTAGTGAAAGAGAGGTAATTCTGGTAGGGCCGAGGTGGGTAAGGTAGCGTATCCCTACAAAACAAACAACAACAAAAATGTCAAATTTTTCATTCTGTTCTGGCGTTTGGCGTTTGAAACAACCAAACGCCAAACGCCAAGAGAAACGCCATGAATATTCATGGCGTTTGGCGTTTGGGGTTTCCAAACGCCAAGAGAAACGCCATGTACATATTCATGGCGTTTGGCGTTTGAGAACCCCAAAAGCCAAACGCCATGTACAAATTCATGGCGTTTGGCGTTTGGGAACCCCAAACGCTAAATGCCATGTATAAACGATGAACATATTCATGGCGTTTGGGAACCCCAAACGCCAAACGCCAAACGCCATGAACATTTTAGCTCTCCGGATGAATTTGTTCATGGCATTTGGCGTTTGGGAACCCCAAACTCCAAACGCCATGAACTCGTAAAAAATATGGCCGAATTGAATTGAGAAAGAAAGTCTCGAAACTTACCCCAAATGGCCATTCTTGAGCGTTTCTCTCACCATCATTGATTATCCTTATGTTTGCCATCTCCAATTTGCAAGAATTTGAGAGAAAAATTGAAAGAGAAAGAGAGTTTGAATGTAGTGTAGAGTTTGAGAGAGATAGGAATTTTTTGGGTGATTTACACTCAGACCCCCTCAGGTTTGGGCATATTACAAGAAACCCCCTGTTGTTTCAAAAATTACAAGGACACCCCCTCAGGTTTGGGAATATTACAAGAAACCCCTTACGGCGTTAAAAACAGACGAAATTTGATGATGTTAGAAAAAAAAATTGATTTTCCAAATTTACCCCTGGCTAAATATACCCACAGGGGGTGTCTATGTAATAATAGTATACCACAGAGGGTGCCTATGTAATAATATCATACCACAGCGGGTGTCCATGTAATAATATTATACCACAGGGCTGTCTACGTAATAATATTATACAACACGGGGTTTATTAGAAAGATTACAATAACATCATGGGGTTACTTATAGCCAACTGTCATATTTTAAAAAATGACCAATGGATGTTACTGTTGGCCATATATTTTGACTCTAAATTTCATGGGGTTACTTATAGCCAATTGTCATATTTTAAAAAATGACCAATTGATGTTACTGTAAATCTCGGCGTGCATCTGCAACCATTATGGGTGCATTCTTCACACACCCTACACATGAATGTTTTGATTATCGATATTTTAAGCATCTCACACTACCTCTTGAATTTGATGATGACATTATCAAATTTGTGGGATGAAATGCAAAACTAAAAATAAACATTTGGCCTGCTATTTATAACCAAAATATGTGGCCAACATTAACATCTAACGGTCATTTTTTAAAATATGATAGTTGGCTACAAGTAATTCCATGAAGTTATTGTAATCTTTCAAATACACCCCATGTGGTATGATATTATTACATAGACACCCCCTGTGGTATAATATTATTACATAGACACCCCCTGTGGGTATATTTAGCCAGGGGTAAATTTGGAAAAACAATTTTTTTTTGCTGACATCATCAAATTCCGTCTGTTTTTAACGCCGTAAGGGGTTTTTTGTAATATGCCCAAACTTGAGGGGGTGTCCTTGTAATTGTTGAAACATCGGGGGGTTTCTTGTAATATGCCCAAACCTGAGGGGGTCTGAGTGTAAATCACCCAAAAAATTCCTATCTCTCTCAAACTCTACACTACATTCAAACTCTCTTTCTCTTTCAATTTTTCTCTCAAATTCTTGCAAATTGGAGATGGCAAACATGAGGATAATCAATGATGGTGAGAGAAACGCTCAAGAATGGCCATTTGGGGTAAGTTTCGAGACTTTCTTTCTCAATTCAATTCGGCCATATTTTTTACGAGTTCATGGCGTTTGGAGTTTGGGGTTCCCAAACGCCAAATGCCATGAACAAATTCATCCGGAGAGCTAAAATGTTCATGGCGTTTGGCGTTTGGGGTTCCCAAACGCCATGAATATGTTCATCGTTTATACATGGCGTTTAGCGTTTGGGGTTCCCAAACGCCAAACGCCAAACGCCAAACGCCATGAATTTGTTTTTGTTTTGTTTTGTTTTTGGGGTTGGGTATTTTTGTTTTGTTAAAGAAAAATGGGGGGGGGGGGGGGTAAGTTGTAATTATTAGTAAGGTTTTAATAATTATTAATAATTTTTTATTTTTTTTTTATTTTTTGCTGAAAATAAAGGTTAAGAAAGGTTTGGCCTTTTTGTAAATTCTATTTGTGAAAATGGCCTTTCTGAAATTGGCTCCTTCAAATTTACTGATGATTTTAGTCTATATTGTTGTCCAATTTAAAAATTTTACTTATTATTTTTATATCTGAAATAAAATGTAATATAAATCTGAAAAAATTCAAAACAAATACATAAATTCAACCGGATAAAGTCTTTTTTTTTTTTTTAAATTCCCAGATGAAGTCAGATGGCCAGTGTCCGTCCAAGGAAAACCAACTCCACCGCCACTGCTATCCGGCCGCACATTAATATCCGGCGACGGTGGAGGATAAAACAGAGGAAACGAACCCCTTTCAAATAATCCGAAGATGAATACATCATAAATTCATCCACAAGCTGCTCGAATCATATTCTACGAAGACTCTGAATCACTATAAGACCTATAATCATTAAAATTGTCCTCAATTTCGAAATTAGAACTCTGGATCTGACTTGACTGTGAACAATAGGCTTCGTGGAAGTCGAAACGGCGGTCAATTTTTCCGGCGAAGTGTGGTGTTTAAGGAGGAGCTTGACGTTTTCGAGGGAAATTGAGCGCCGCCTGCTTGGAGGGATGTGTTATCAGAGGTGGGGTGGGTTATGTTTTGTTTTTTTTAATTATAATAATTTATTAATTATATAGAACTTTATTATTTTAATAAATATTAAATAGATTAATAATATATAAATTTTAGATAATTTTTTTTCAGATTCAAGTTATGAGCTAGAATTATCAGTTGAGCGCCGCCTGCTTGGAGGGATGTGTTATCAAAGGTGGGGGTGGGTTATGTTTTGTTTTTTTAATTAGAATAATTTATTAATTATATAGAACTTTATTATTTTAATAAATATTAAATAGATTAATAATATATAAAAAATTTAGATAAATTTTTTTCAGATTCAAGTTATGGGCTAGAATTATCAGTTAGCATAAATAATGACATCAATTTTGCAATTATCAAAATTGACTTTAACTGTCACGTTACCCACTTAACAAGAAGTAAACTATAACGATATAAGTAAAAGTAACTTTATTAATATTATCAATAATGTTTTGCTTAAACATGCTCTTATACATATAGTCTCTGCCTACAAAGGCACCACCCTGATATAATACAAAGTTATCTGCCTAAAAAACTAGTTTAAAACCATACTTGCTATGCAATCCACCAGATACAAGATTTTCCCCAACTTCAGGAACATAATTAACATCTTTAAGTACAAGCACTTTTCTAGAAGTAAATTCAAAATGAACAGTCCTTTTACGCTCCACTTCAGCAGTAGCCGAGTTTCCCATGAACATAACACTTCCAACATTGACATGTTCAAGCTAGAAAATGCTCTTGTCCTTGCAAACATGTTTGATTGCACCAAAATCTATCCACTGTGCCCATAATCTTGGGCTGGATTCACTTCAGAAATAATAGCCACGAAGTTATTGTTAGGGGCTAGAGCATTTTTATTCTTTTTCAGATTACGGCATTCAGCCTTTATGTGGCCAAGTTTTCAACAATTGAAGCAATGACCCTTCTTTTTTTTTTTTTTTTTTGAAATTCTGGCCATTTGGTTTCATAGATTGTTGTTGCTTGCCTTGCTTCTTAAAGTTGTTTATTGGTTTGCTTGATTCTCCCTCTTCAACCATATGTATTTTGAAAACTTTAGAATTATTTTCAGAATTCCCAAAGGACTTAGCAGTCTCTTCTTAGTTGTGAAAATCTTCCTAAACACGAAAATAGTTTCCAAGATCCTCAAGAGTCATCTCATCTTTCTAATGTTTAAGAGTTTGCTTAACATCTTCCCATGATGGAAGAAGTTTGTCAATTATAGAGGACACAATGAAGGTATCATCTTCAACTTATATTGCTCATAACTTGACAAAATTTGTTCAATTTCATGCCACTGATCCATAACAGAACGACCATAAACCATTTTGTAGTTATTAAAACGACTAACCAGAAATTTCCTGCTACTTGCATCTTCGGACATGTATTTGGCCTCCAATTTGTCGCAAAGTTCCTTTTTAGTAGGCATATTCTGATAAGCATCGAACAAGGCATTAGACTTCCCGTTCAAAATATGGCCTCTACATCCCTCAAAACGTTCCATTTTCACAATATATAAGTCACTTGACATAACCAAATTCTTTTTCTTTTATCACTATAGACTCTTTCTACATATAAAGTGACAAAAACCTCTTTGTCTTTTCAATGGGGACAAGTTCCCAAAAATACCCACTTTTACACATTACATTTTGAGAATAACTCCAACATTCATTTCTTGTTGATTGAATGTAAATTTGAAATTGGGTTCTATTGAGAATATGGGTCAACCTACGAATTTCTCTTGGACCTTAACAATTTGACTTGGACTTGACTAAAATAAATTGAATTGAACAATTTAGTAGCCTGCTTTTGCTACAGAGCTTAAACTCGTTTAACTGTTTGTTGTAATCAATAGAGCAGAAACTATTTTAACTGTTTCTTGTAATGCATAGGTGTTGGTTTGGCCATAAATCCAGGCTTGAGTATTTAACTAAATTGTTGAAAAGGGCATAGGTGTCTTGATCAAACAATTGAACTCTCTAGAGATGGAGTTGGTACAAAATATACTATAAAATTTATGCTAATAATTTTAAAAATAGAAGTATTTAAAGTTCAACAATGATTTCAAACAACAGTTGATAAAAAAACTCGTAGTAAAACAGAAATATTACTAATTTCTTATCGGAACCGATAATGTAGCTGGTACTTTGGATTTTGATCATGGATGAAGTCAAAACTCATCTCCAGGAGCAATTATGAGCTTGAATCCTCCACCCCTTTCGGTTCTTTGTTTTCCTAATTCCATCTGTTGTTTTTGTAGCTGTATTTTCTTGGCAGAAGCAACTACACTTTTATTCACACGTTGGATGGACAACATCTCAAGGTTTTTTCCCAGCTCAATTGGAACTGATTCGAGGCTCTCGCAGTTTTTAAGTACAAGACTTCTCAGCCTGGGAAATGAATCACCTGTGGCTGTCCAAACTCTTAGATCTGAGCGGATAATGTACAAGAATTTGAGACGATGAAATCCACCGTGAACAACATCCCATGAATTTCCAACGAAAGCATTGTCTTTCAATTTAAGCATCTCGAGGTTAGGAATATTTCCCACTGTACTAGACATATGTGACCAATCCAAATATGTATTTGATAGTGTTAGAAATTTGAGATTCTTTGGGAATGTGCAAGGAAGGGAGCCCAACGGGTTTTCAGATGCCACGTAAAGAACTACATGATTCACCAGCTTCAACTTTTCAAGTAGATCCAGGCTTTCCAAGCACTTGGAATCCTCAAGTTTGGCTAATTCACCACGTATACCCAGTGTGTTTAGGTTCTTGGCCTTTTCAAACACGTCCCGTGTGCAACTTTGGGGCGATAACTTACTAAGTGTTTGAAGGTTTCCACCACCATCACCTTTCACATCCTTGCAATTTAGAATAATGGATGCTTTTGTCTTCACATGCCTGAGCTGCATCATATGCCATATGTTTGCTTTAATTTCCAGGGTACTTGACATTGTGTCAACCGTAAGAGTCTGTAGGTTCCAAAGATTTGACATGGCTTTAGGAAGAATGTTGAACTCATCACCTGAGAGAGTGAGGTACCTCAAGTGAACTAGGTCAGTAATCTTAATAGGAAATTTGGGGAATTTAATGGATTTGACTTCGAAGACTCTGAGTAGTTCAAAGGCATCGATGATGGATGGAATATCTTTGCTGTTCAAGTCGATGGGTTCAGAGAAACACAGAAAAGAACGGGCATGAGGAACCTTTGGTTTTTCCGATAAGAAGCCATGAACATAAGAATGGATACAAAGACGACGATATTTTTGTATTTCCTGTTCAAGAACTCCTTCGTTAGATTTTCTAACTTCATGAAATAAGTTTTGTTTTCCTATTGCAGCTTCTTTTCTGCAGATCTCAGCTATCGAACGGTGCATACGACATGTTTTAACTTCACCACTGAGGTTCATTTTATCAACCATTACTAAGTTATTGTCAATAAGAACCTTCAAATTATCATGCGCGGTTTCCTCCAAGCCCTTTCCATTCGGCTTTTGTTTTATGAATCCTTCTGCAATCCACAATTTAGTCAATTCCCAAACAGAGATCTCAGCGTCGTCCGGAAACACCCCCAAATATAGAAAACAGTCTCTCAAGTCATTAGGCAAATTAAAGTAACTCCATGAAATAAAATTTTCCATGCTTATCCCCTCGTTTAAATAAGTTCTCATGTTCTGAGAGACCTTTCTCCATTTTCTCTCAATATCTCCAGTTGTTGAGATTGTGTCTGCGAGAATCCCCCCTATCGCTATTATTGCACTGGGAAGACCATCACACTGAGAAGCTATGTATCTACCGGTTTCTTCCAAATCTGGAGGGAATCGGTCGAGCTCACCAAATACTTCCAATTGGAGAAGCTCCCAACTTTCCTGAAGAGTTAGGAAACGCAATCTGTGGGGATCTCTTTTACTATTTGCATGCCAAGCCACTCTATCAGAACGGCTTGTTATCAATACTTTAACCATCTTGTTATGCTTTGGCAAAATGGTTTGGATTTGATTCCATGCATCAACTGTCCATACATCGTCGATAAATATCAAGATTCTAGTTTTCTTCAAATACTCACGAACCAATGGCTCTAACTCTTCGACACTCTTGTTGGACATGTCTTGTTTGGTATTGAACTTTTTCAAAATAGTGATTAACACATCCTTCATGTTGAAAGTTTGAGAAAGGTAAATCCATATGAGAATAGGGATTTCATATCGGATTTTTGGATTACAATAAATTTTCCATGCTAGTGTTGTCTTCCCAAGGCCAGGTATGCCAGTGATGGAGATGATTTCAAGTTCTTCTGATTCTTCGAGGAGATATCCGATTATTTTATCCGTCTCGTCTTCAAAACCAACAACATTGTCTTGTCTAGGAACCTGTTAATGCACAAGTGATGAATCATAATTAAGATCAAATAATCGAAATATATAGAACAATATAATATGAAAGCCTGCTACGGTGCTTGTGAAAACAAAATTTGTCTGTGCATGTGAAAACATAATATAATAGACATGAATATAACAAAAAGTATTGGAGTTAGGAGAACAGAATTGTAGCAACAAAAATTCACTTAAAAAATGCAAAGATGGTTTCATAACTAAAGCTTGATGATAAGTTTACCAAGCTCACATGTTTTTGGGCCGACAAATTTATGTCATAATCACAAATCTGGAGAATTTTGGTACCATTTCGGTCCAATACCGAAAATTTACCTCTTATGCGGACCATGTGCTCTATAATTTGGGGATTTTGCAGAATTTCAAAAGTAAGAATTAGATATTGATCCCCATATAATTAGGATTTGAGCATTTTGACTGAATTTTAATTTCGTAATTGCATTTTGCTCCGAAAAGAAGAAGTAGATATTTTGATTAAATTTTAAAGGTGATAATTGCATTCAATTTTGAGGGGTTTTTTAATATTTTTTGGATAAAATATTATTTTTAATACATTAATACAATATAAAAAATTATTATAAGTTCATCAATTTAATTAATTGAAAATATTAGGTAGATAACTAATTAAATCGAAAACTTCATTTTTTTTTTATTGAAACTTGAAAGCGTATTTCTAAGTTTCACCCAAAAAAAAAATTAAACTAATGAATTTAATTAATTCAAAATTCGTAATGGATAACTATCTAAGTTAAAATACAATATTACTTACTAAACGATAATTTTAAGTTTTGTAAACGATTTTATTGATTTTGTTAGTTCAAAGTTTGTGGACAATTTTATATTACACAGTTTTACCTAATATTTGGGGGTTAAATATGCAGTTCAGTGTTAAAATTTATTTTAAAACTAATTTATGTTCATGCTTCTATAGTTTTATTTCAATCTAGAAAAGTGCAAGCATACTTTGTAGGCAGTGGCGTAACCAGACAATTATTTAAAATTTAAATATATATATATGAAAATTTTGAGTACAACCAAACCGAATTTAAATATAGAGTCAATGTAATATATATGTACTCTAACAAAATTTTGACCTGTAAAAATCGTTTCACTATTTAAATATTCTAAATCAAATGCATAATCTTTATGGACATAGTTATCGAATGGTCTTTGACTTTGTTAAATATTTTATGATAATAATTTTGTTCTATTACAAAAGTAATGTGATAAATTTAAATATTTTCTATCTGAATAAATTAATCAATATCACTTGTTAAATATGGACCCTTTACTATAGAATTGTTATGGTTAATTAGTGGGTCCATTTAATAATAAACTTAAATTATACAAGTATTATATCAAATTTTTAATAAAATAAACCTAACAATTGCACTTGATAATTGAATAGCACTAAAATTCCAGGGGGGGTCCATGCACCCCCCTAGCATAGTTGTAGCTACGCCGGTGATTATACGTGTCTAATTAATTTCATGTGTATTTTTGTTGTAAATTAGAGTAAAATTGACTTCATTATGTCATAAAATAACACATATTAATAACTCATATTCAATTTATTTTCTATGATCTTTTATTACAATTATAGGAAACCTTAATTTGTATGTAAGGCTTTCCATACAAAGGATTTAGGAATTTCTAGATTTTTCTTCCTTTTCATAAAAATCTTGAAAAATAATAAAATAAAGACACTTTTAATGCATAGAAAATTTCTAATTTTAAAACCTGCAAAAAACGATGTGGCGTTGTTCTATTGTTTTTGTAAGCAAGCTAGAGATATTTAAAATTGCATTATGCTCATTAATTAAGGGTAGAGTAGGGATTAACAAAAGAATTGCTGGCATTAGGTAACATGCTGTGGCTATATCAACTCCCTTCTTTTAGACTTTTAGTGTATAAAAAAGAGTAATAATCATAATAACTAAATCGTTCAATGACAATAATATCCTTTAAGATGGATGAAAACAAGAGAAAATGCAGCACTACAAGAAATTTGTGTATTAGTTACAAGTTACAAGATTATAAGTGACAAAGTAAAAATTATCAATATTTATATGTGATTTGTGGCATCAATTTTAGTGTTGTAATTGTGACAACTGCAATAGTGACGACACTATTTTTTTTTTAAGTTATCATTAATAGCATTTAGTGACAAGAGTATAGTAATTAAGTTTTCACTATTGATAATTAGAGATGTCCTTTTAACGACAATCTAGTGACAATTAATATTGTTACAATGATTTAGTGACAATATTTTGGTTATCACTTATGTCAATAGTGACAATTTTTTCCCAGTTATTGTCACTAATATGTCTATGAAGTGACAATATCTAACTTATTGTAACTTAATAGATGTAAAAAGTGATACGTTTAACCTTATCACTTAATATCTTGTGACACAAATTCAATTTTCTTATAGTGATATGGTCGGGGCCATTTTTTTTTTCTCTCCCTCTCTGAAAATGTAGTTTCAAAGTTGAAAAGTCCAACAAAAAGGCTAACCGGTCAAGTAACTTGTAAATCCTACTGTAAGATACATATGGTGTAAGTATTTCTTTTGTAGTTTTATTATCAGAAGTTTATCGTGTTACATAATTATTTTGTTTATGTGAAATTTAGGAGTTGGAGATATTGTTTCTTTCGACAGAATCAACCAAGAGTTTGTGGCATACGCAAATTAATATATATAGAGTTATAAAAGTTTAAGCATATTTATAAAAGTTGATTTGGAGGGAAAAACACTTTTGATACCAAATTTTATTCCAAAAAACACATTTGGTACCAAGCTTTTTCAAAAAACACATTTCATACCATAATTCACAAAATCTTGACACATTTAGTTTTGCCGTCAATTTTCGGACGAAATTTAGCACATGCCGCTCATGTGCCCGTTAAATTGACAATGGGATGGAGAATATGCACGGATTAAAGACCCACACATGAACGACACGTGCTAAATTTCGTCTGAAAATTGACGGCAAAACTAAATGTGTCAAGATTGTGTGAATCATGGTATGTAATGTGTTTTTTGAAAATCCTTGGTACCAAATGTGTTTTTTGGACTAAAGTTTGGTATCAAAAGTGTTTTTCCCTCGTTGATTTGAGGTTTAAATAGCGAAAAATATTTCCACGGTTCAACAAGCAATGAATGAAAGAAAAAAGAGAGAATTTTTTCACATATACGAAATACCAAACATGCCGTTGCTTAGCAGCTCGAGATGAATATTTCGACGTTGAGGTGGTTAAGCATTGGGGTGCAAAATGAAATCACTAAGGTGATTTGAGGAATCATTAGTTTTTTAGGTTGCAAAGTAATAATTGACATAATTCTGCGATTCAAAGTGGAATTCAACCTATTTTTTTTCTCTAAATTAAGTTTGTTAATACGCAATTCAGTTTAGCTCATATGCTTAAACTTTTATAACTATATTAATTGTTTTAGTTGAAGATTGGCATAAACATGAAAGAGTTGTCTAATATGTTCTTGAACTGATATTTACAATATTATTAATGTTACTTGTTTTAACCAATGTTCTTAGAATTGAACTGAACAATGAACCGATGAGTCAATTGGTCACTGATTTTACTGGTCGGACCAATCGGACCACTGGCCGGACCGGTATGATTACATTATTATATAATGTTAATATTTATTCTATATACAAAAAAATGAAACAATATCACTAAAATACTTACAAAAACTTAAAATTTAGTTTAGATGTTATCATATAATTTTATTAACTCATGTTATCATAATAATAATTTAAATAAAAATTTAGTTAATGAAATATTATAAATATAAAAATAACAATATTCAATTAAAAAATATTTAAAATTTTAAGAAAACAAAATATAAAATCTAATCTCTCAAAAATTAAGTTTGCATAATATATAAATATGAATTTAAAATTTTGCCCCTTTTTATACTAATATTATAGTTTAAAATAAATAAATAAAAATACAAACATATTTCATATTAAAAAATTTATATCACTTGAAAGAGATTAATACTTGAATTTACAAAAGAAAAATCTTTCATTTGATGAACTAGTGAAATATTAGGTATTTAACATTAGTTATCATAAACTAATTATAATTCATTAGCTTGCAAATGTTTCAATAATATTTATAAATTTGTTTAGAGATAATTTCATATGAATTGTCTGTCTTAAGTGGTTGTAAGTCATTGGTTTTTCCTTGAGGTCAATTGTTCAACTTCCACAACCTACAACCTTTATATATTTTTTAACATTGAACCAAAAAAAAAGAAAAATTAGAAAAAGCATCGAACTGGCGGTTCATTCGGTCCATCGGGTCGCCGGTTCCTTGGTTTTGACCAGTTCAACCCGGTTCATCACCGGTCCGATTATCACCGGTTAACTAGGGTTTTTTGGACTGGATAAGCCACCAGTTCGCGGTTGAATCGTCCAGTTCGGTTGAATTTTAATAACACTTGTTTTAACAGATTTGATCGTCCTAGATCCATTTTTGCTCCACATAATTCATATTACAAAACTTCATATTCGAATTTCTAATCAAACAAAAATCCTAATAAATCGGACAAAATACGGATTGATATCCGTCCACTTACTGCCCTAATTGTAACAAGTGAAATCATTCAAATTGAGCATAGTACTAATATAATCTCAAGTTGAGCAAAATCTCATTTTTTATATCATAAAATTGGGCAGATTTCACTTTTCATACTAAACTCACAAAAAACGTATACCAATTCTCTGACATACGTTACAAAGTAATATTTTAGTTTTGTTGATGGAATTGTCAAGTGGTCGTAAAAATTTAACTACTAATATTTTATAATATTAAGATTAATAAAAATGATTAAACTTTGGCGATTTTGTAGAATTACTTGTGCCTTTAGGCGATTTTGCGAATTGACCCATGTCTCCTTCCTCATGCACGACCACCGTCCTCTGGTAGTTGTTCGCCGGAAATAGGAGACGGGTTTTGTTTGTCTCTTCACCGTGAACGCACACGTATAAATTAATTTTATATTACGTTGAGTGAATCCTTCAATATTTGCATTTGAAAATCTAAATCGTGAAATCATTTTCCTCATAAATTTCAAATCGCGATTACAACCTTGTTTCCCCACTTTTTTCAGAATTCATCTTACTCCTTTGGACTCATGCTTCAATCTCTACAATTTATTTCCCTCAACAAAACCAACGGAAGTGTCACTTTTGTAAAGTCTGTCAAGAATTGATATGTTTTTGACGAGTTTGTTATGAAAGTGAAATCTGTCAAGTTCTATGGTATAAAAAATGAATTTTTTTCTCTCAAATAATTAGTGTTTCAACCAAGTAATAGATCCAATCAATTTAATACTATTAGTAAACACGCATGCAGAGTATATACATTCATCAGATATAAATTAAAAAAATTAAAATATAAGAGCGTACGTTTCACCTTTTTGCTTTCGCTCCTTGCTTCGTCAGTGCTTGTATCAAATGCTTCTTCATCAATAGGAAGACTTGCAATTGCGATTTTACCATTTTCGATCAAAGGTATCAGCCTTTGTTCCCTTAGTAATTTGACATCTTTCGCGAGGCTAATATGCATTGTCATGTATAAAGATCTAAGAAAGAAACTAGTGTTCTTTGCTGCGGCCGATCGGGTGATGAATAAGTCGATGGTGTCCTCCAATTCATAGACTACCTCTTTGACCTGTCTCTCCCATTCTATGAAGAGTCGATTTTTATTGAGTGTAAGGGATGCTTTATTTAGGGAACCTTCAATGTCGTCAAGTTCTTTCCCTAGCTGCTCGAGCTCCTTTTTTGCATCATCGGAGATCAGATGGGTAGGATGAGGATACGATAATAGATACTTCACGTTGTTCAACAGGAATGTCACTGCAGCATAAGCCATGCCTATATTTTGGATGTGTAACTTGCAGATGTTGGAGGAAGGAATAGTAGATTAGTGAAAGCTCTCAAGATAATAAATCTTAATTATATTAAATAATTAATGACAAAGTCGTGGTCTTTTTTTTTTTTTGAGAATAAAGTCTTGGTCTTTGTTAAAACTATAGTATATATATATATATCATTGGAATGCACATATAATTTGATGCCGTATTTAATACTAAAAGTCTACACATGTGATAACAGCTAGTAAGTCATGTTGAATTTATTCATGTTTATATACATATCAATGACCTGTATGTCTTCTATAACTGTACGAATCCGCATGCACTTTCCGTTTATTTACTATAATATAATTCACGTCAATTACTATATAACAAAATCTACTCGAATTATATTAAATAATTAATGACAAAGTCTTGGTCTTTCTTTACCAAAAAAAAAAAAAAGTCTTGGTCTTTCTTTTTTTTTTTTTTTTTTTCGGAGAATTAAGTCTTGGTCTTTGTTAAAACTATAGTCTATATATATATCATTGGAATGCACATATAATTATTTGATGCCGTATTTAATACTAAAAATCTATACATGTGATAACAGCTAGTAAGTCATGTTGAATTTATTCATGTTTATATACGGAGATATGGATACAATATGATACGGATACGGTGATACGAATTTTTGAAATTTCTTGAATACGATACGACATGGATACAAATGTAAAAATATAATTTAAATTTATTTATAATCAACTAATATTAAATGGCATTCATACCGCCATAAATTATCTGATGCAAGTTAGATGCATTTTTTAATTGTCATCTACTTTGCTATCCCTATTTATCATCGATCATGGTCAGTAAATTTATTATTAGATATGTAATATAGAAAATTAACTGGGTAAAGTTATATATTAATTAAGTGATATTTACCGTTAGTACTTAGTTATGTATACTAATTAATTAATTAAGAAATTACATCAAGTTAAATATGATAATCAGATAAAATAATAATTAGAAAAGATATGGTACAAAAGATGTGAAGAAAATATATGATGCAGAAAATCTGATATTATTCTTACTCATCATCGTTGTCGTAAACCATTTTCCTTTGGCGATGGGGGGCCATAGTTTTCCTTGCGGCGATGCTGGAATTGGGGTGGGTGAGGTGGGGTGGGGTTAATTTTTCCCTTTTTTTAATAATAGGGGTATTTTTGGTATTTCATGCATTAAAAGGGTTCATACTTTTGTCAAGTGGCACAATTCTAGTGGAACTGTTCGGTTACTCACAGCCCTGAGTCAGCGTAGACCACCACAAGATACTTCACCAACTACAATGCAAAAAGTATTTAATTCCCTGTCAATGTGAAACCAATGTTTTCAGAATCGGACCGAACAGTGAACCGGTGAGCCAACTGACCACTGGTTTTACCGGTCGGACCGAATGACATCATAATGATATAATAAATATATTTAATTTTAAAGTATATATAATATGCATAAAATTTAAACATTATCCTACAATTGATTAAAAATATATAAAATCTTAAAATATATTTAAATTAAATCACATAATATTTATATAACTTATGTCATAATTGTAATATGATACTAATTCGTAAGCTCATAAAAATATAATATGACTATATTTCTTTATAAAAATTTAAAAGTGTAAGTTAAAAATACAACAAACTAAGAGATTAATAATTTTAAAATATGATTATGTATAAAATTCTAATATTCAAAATGAAACTTGCATAATATATCGATTTGATTTTCAAAATTTGACACTCTTTATCCTAAAAATAATATTGAAAAGAAATATCTTATAGAACAAATTTTAATAAAAAACTATTATTTGAGTATTAATTTTGATTGATAATGTGTAAAATTTTAATTTGAGTTATCATAATATAATTTATAAACAAATTTGGCTACAAATTTTCTGTAATTTATAAATTTTTTTGTACTAGAAATTCAACAAAAATGATGTAGCTCAAATGATAAGGAAGTTATGTTTCATGCAAGAGGTTAGGTGTTCAAATCCCACCTTCTACAAGAATTTTTAGTTATTTTTAACAATAAAATTTAAAAAAAAAAGAAAATTCAGAATCGGGTTGAACCGGGCCAAACCGGTTCGCCGGTTCACCGGTTTTGGACCGGTTCAACCCGGTTCAGTATGGTTTTTGAGTCAAGTGATTTTAGGGGGTAAATCGGACCGGACCATCCTCCAGTTCACGGTCGAACCGGCCGGACCGGCCGGTCCGGTCCGATTTTAATAAGATTGTGTGAAACCACAATGGCACGACAACAATAATTTATATCAACTTGCACAATAATTTGTATCAACTTGCAATGTCTTGTCTGGTTGTACATTTAGTCGTGCTAATCACTAGAAAAACTTTATCAAATTGATATTAAACTACAATCACATTGAATATTAGTTATGTATCCCTCAGGTTTTTGGTTTTATTTATGGTTTTGGAGGATTTCACATGAATTAATAAATATTATAAATAGTCATTCTTTTTAAGAAAAAATTCCAAAATACCATGACAAGTATTAGCTAAGAAGGTTAAAATTGATAAAATAACATTAATTTTACATGTTTATGTAAAATTTTGTTAAAATTGAGATTGAGAACTCCATGAACGAAATAATGAACAGAATGAATCGAAACTATATATTACCCTGTTTATGTAAAATTTTGTTAAAATTGAGAGTTTTTCTTATATTCTAGATTGTTCTTAATTTATTAAGTTACATCAAGATATCTCATGTATGTAAATAAGTACTTGGTAGGAGAATCTAAATATATATCAAGGAATCCTAGGATATCGAAGATAGTTAGTGATTAAATAATCTAGAAATAATGAATGTCTTAGAAACTAACTCGGAAAATTTTAATGTGACGTCACATCAAATAACGTAAGAACCAACAGAATTATGACACCTCATTAATAAATTATTTACTTAGCATGTTACTAAAAAGACATAATACTATTACCATAAGTAGTCGTACTATACTATTATTTGACTATATTCATTGTAATATTTAATCACATCAATAGTAAATTACAAACTAATAAATTATTATGAAAATAAATAAATAATTTTGTAAATAATATTTTATAATAAACGATATATAATATTTTGTGTTGAATAATTAATATTAACCTTTGAAAAAATTCATAGTATATTTTAATACACATTCGATAGTACTAATTGTAATAGTGCATAATGTGGCTAATTACTACTAATATTGGACCGTACTATGTATGTGGAGTCAATACTGTGCTATGTGAGTCTATACTACTACATATGAAACATATACCATGTAATGTGATGAATTATCAGTAAATTGGTTAATACTTAGTATTAGTGGTAACACTTCATAATGTGGATAATTACTAGTAACATGGGACCGTACTAAGTATGTCGAGTCAATATTTTGATATGTGAGTCTATACTACTACGTGTGAGACATATACCATGTAATTTGAAAAATTATCAGTAATTTGGTTATGACTAATGGTAATACTATATAATGTGACTAATTACTACTAATATGAGACCGTACTAAATATGTTGAGTCAATACTATGCTATGTGAGTGTATACTACTACATGTGAGTCATATACCATGTAATGTAATGAATTATCAGTAAATTAGTTAGTACTAATGGTAATACTACCGTACTAAGTATGTGGAGTCAATACTATTATTACATGTGAGACATTATACAATGTAATGTAAAAAATTATACGCAGTGGTTAATAATAATGATAATACTTCATAATGTGACTTATTAATTACTACTAATATGAGACCGTACTAAGTTTGTTGAGTCAATACTATGTTATATGAGTCTATACTATTACATGTGAGAAATTTACCATGTATTGTGAATAATTATCCGTAAATTGGTTAGTATTAATGATAATACTATAAAATGTGACTAATTACCAATAATATGAGACTGTTCTAAGTATTGGAGTTAATACTATGCTATATGAGTCAATACATGTCAGACATATATCATGTAATGTGATGAATTATCAGTAAATTAGTTCATACTAATGGTAATAGTATATAATGTGACTAATTACTACTAATATGAGACCGTACTAAGTATGTGGAGCCAATACTATTACAGGTGAGACATTGCACTATGTAATGTGAAGAATTATACACAATGGTTAGTATTAATGATAATACTTCATAATGTGGCTAATTACTATTAATATTATATTGTATTAAGTTTGTGAAGTCAATATTATGCTATGTGAGTTTATACTACTACATGTGAGACATAGACCATGTAATGTGAAGAATTATCCATAAATTGGTTATTATTAATGGTAATACTATATAATGTGACTAATTACTACTAATATAAGACCGTACTAAGTATGTGGAGTCAATACTATCACACGTGAGACATTATACTAAGTAATGTGAAGAATTATACTCATTGGTTAGTACTAAATATAATACTTGATAATGTGATTAATTACTACTAATATATGACCCTACTAAGTTTGTTGGGTCAATACTATGCTATGTGAGTCTATACTACTACATATAAAACAAATACCATGTTATGTGAATAATTATCAGTAAATTGGTTAGTACTAAGTATAATACTATGTAATGTGACTAGTTATTATTAGTATGAGACCATACTAAGTATGTGGAGTCAATACTATTACATGTGAGACATTATACTATGTAATGTGAAGAATTATCCACAAATTGGTTAGTACTAATGGTAATACTATATAATGTGACTAATTACTACTAATATGAGACAAGGGCGTTTATTTTCTTCGGACGCGACGTACTGGGCGAAAGTTAGGTACCCCCAATCCGACCACTAGATTTTGAGTAAATTAATCTGAACCATTAATTTGGAGATCAAGGCAACCGGTTCATTAGGTTGACGTACTATTGAGAGTACTGACGTACTCAGTTCAAAAAAAGAATTCAATTTGCAAAGTTAGGTACCTTTCCAATATTGCCCTCATCAATTTCCAAAATAACATAACAGAATAATTAATTTAAAACACCCATCAGTCCATCGCCCCTCACCCACCTACTCAACCAAAACCCTTCCCCCGTCTCCTCCAAGCGGACTGCCACCACCGCCGCCGCAGCCGCCGAGACAAGCTTTGACCCTTCCCCGTCCCCTCCAACCTCAATTTTCTTGTTAGGGCAAAAGATTTTCAATAAATTTTCTGGAATTTTCGCAAATGGAGTTCAAGTATGAAGAAGATTTTGATTTTGCTTCATCTACCGAGGAAAAGAACAACTCTAATATCAAGGAGCAGGAAAATATATCTTCAGACGGTGAGAATAATTTCTCCTCCTGTGATACAGAAACTAGAAATTTCAACCGCAATTTGGAGCTTCTTCACAGCAACAACATACATGAAATAAGTTTTGGTTCTATTGAAGATGCTGACATTTTTTATATTGAATATGGTAGAAAAATGGGGTTCGATGTTCGTAAGTGTCATGTGAAAACTGGAAAAAATAATATTGTGAAGAATAGAAATTGGAATGCACTCGGGCCGGATACCAGCGTCCTTCAAATAATCATTATTCACGACGACGTAGACATACAACAAGGTGTGGATGTGAAGCTCGATTTCGAGTAGCTCACGATATTAATGATGGATTATACAAGGTGACCTATTTTTCACCCCACCACAACCTTGAATTGGAAACTTATGAAACACAGCATCGGTTGAAGTGTAACAGGTACTAATTTTAGGATAATGGGTTTATGTTTTAATTAATGCGTGTGAAATTTGTAAGTTGAGATATTGATTAAGATAATTTTTCATAAATGTTAGGTATATGTCACCAGCTCATAAGGCATTGTTAAGTGGTTTGACTGAATCTGGAATTAGGACTTGTGAAGTCCTGAATTATTTGGAGAGATGTGAAGGAGGAGCATCCCAATTACCCTTTAGTAGGAGAGCTGGATACAATTTCTTGCAGAAAAGCAGAATGCAACTCATCCAGCGGGGAGATGTGAACACTGCACTTTCTTTTCTGGAAGGCTTGAGGGTACATGATAAAGATTTGATAGTCGAATACACTGCAAATGAGGACAAATCTCTAGAGAGGTTGTTTTGGACGGATGGTTGTTCAAGAGCTGAGTATAAGTTGTTTGGTGATGTACTTATATTTGATAGTACCTACAAAACAAATACTTATCGTTTTCCTTTTGTTGTTTTCTCTGGTATAAACAACCACATGAGCACATGCATATTTGGCGCTGCCATGTTATATAATGAGACTGTTGATTCTTATACATGGTTGTTGGAGAAGTTCAATGAAGCAATGGGAAGTCAAGCTCCATTATCAATCCACACCGATCAAGATGCAGCGATGCGTGCAGCTATCCAAAATGTGTATCCTGATGCAAAGCACAGATTATGCAGCTGGCATTTAGAGCGTAATGCCCAGAACAAAGTTTGTATCCCGTCATTTACAACTGGCTTTGGAAAGCTACTCAAGAAGAATCAGTCCATCGAAGAATTTGAGCAAGCTTGGATAAAGTTGATCCAAGATAATTGCGTAGAAAACCATCCATGGGTTGTTGATATATATGCTAAAAAGGAGTTATGGCGCGAGGCATATTTTCGCGGCTATTTTATGGGAAGGACTAGAAGCACCCAAAGATCCGAATCAACCAATGCCCATCTTAAGAACGGGGGTAGAAAATCCTACAGGATTGCAGAATTACTTATGCACTTCCACGAATGGCTTGATAAATGTAGATCATCTTTTAAACACAAACAAGAATCACGTGAGCGAGTCAACAGTAAACCACCACCTGTTTTCACTGCAATACCGAACCTTGAGATTCATGCTTGGCATTTGTACACTGAAAAGGTTTTTTATGTGGTTCAAAGGGAAATTATGAAGGAGCAAGCACTCTTGCTTGAATCAGCAAGGAACGAAGATGATAGAATATTCCATTTCACATTTGGGCGGTATGGCAAGGCAATTTCTAAACGGGTGTGTGTAAGAATTGATTGGGAATCTGGAACATTTGAATGTGAGTGTAAAATGTTAGAGTCTGAGGGCCTGCCATGTAGGCATTTATTTTCGAGTTTCAAGTTTATGCATATCTTTAAGATTCCATCCCCTTGCATATTTGAGAGGTGGACAAAAAATATTGGACATGAATTGCTAGACATCATACCAAAGACAACTCCGTTGATAGAACCCCAAAGGCAGAGATTCATGCGACTTTACAATGAGAGTTCTAGTCTTTGCGTAAATGCTTCTCAATCTGAATCAGTCACCAACATGTCCTTAAGGCGTATTAGAACGGTTGCAGAAGAGGCGAAGAAAGCTTATATTGATGATATGGAAGATGAAAAGCGAAAGCTGGAAACTAAAAATGGTTGTGATAAATTTGATGATATCAATGATCCAGTCAAATTATCCAAATATCCTGAAGTTCGTGATCCTAAGAGGATTAAGTCAAGGGGAGCTCCAAAGGCAGTGAAGCAGAAATGTGGCGCATGCGGGTATATGATTATATTAATCCCATCTTTAACATTTTTTTTTTCATATATGTTCAAATTAATTTTAGCCTAAGTTGTTAAATTTTTCATTTTAATTAGGGAGCCTGGCCACAAAAGTACCACATGTCCTAGTAAAACATGTTGTGAAGGCGATGACAACCTCAACAAAAAACAACACAAAAAGACCAAGGATAGAAGCCCTAACATGGAGTGATATTTTTTCCAATCTTATTTAATTATACTTCATAATGTCATGTACTTACGAATTGCTAGTGGCCTGACTTGATATGGTTTTAACAATTAAATGATGCATATTTATTTATGAAGTAGAGGGAGAAAAAGTCTTACTTCTCTATTAATCCTAGTTCCAATTGTTGTTGCTAATGTATTGGGACAATAATAACAATAAGTTGATGATAAATACATCCAAATCATTGACAAATCCCAGCATAAATTAACATCCAAATTATTCACAAATCCATCTCAAATAAATTACTAAAGTTATCCACAAATTGATCAAAATTAACCAGCCAAAATATCCACAAAAATTCATAAGAAAATAAACTACTAGATCTCAAAGTGCATCATAAAATCTAACTAACATGCAAAGTCTTAACACAAATTAGTACAGCATGACCATCTTGATGAGCATAATCTAAATCTAAAATATTAAATTGACAATGATCCCCTAGGTCAATATTGTTGTCGTTGCAAAAAGACTCCCACCCATGAGTTATTGCCACACGCTTCTGTCCGCATTTGTAAAACTTGATTTTTGCTTCCCAAAAGATATCTCTACACCCAAAGACACACAAAACAACTATTTTCTTGTTTTGGAGCTTTAGTGGCTTCCATGTTGTCGGGGGGAAAACCTGCATGAAAAGTGATATAAATATAGATAAGCATATAAAGTTTATTAATTAATAATATAAGGAAATTAATCAACTTGAAAAACACTATATAATGTTAAAGAAACATACAAGGCGCGAAATTGAGGCGGGTTTACAATTTTTGGTGTTGTAATATTGGATGGTTCTCTCAAATTGATAAGGACTTGGCATGCCTCCTCTAACATCTAATTGGGCGGGGAGTTCCATAATCGTCTCAACCGGAGTTTCACAGGGGCAAACAACCTTTGTCTCCATCTCCTCAGGTTCTTCTACAATTTCATCAAAAACCTCATCATAAATTTATTATAATTTACTTCACCCTTGATAATAAATCAAATAATTTACTTCACCTTTGATAAAAAATCAAATAATTTAGTTTACCTTTGATAAAAACCTTTCCGTTCAGCATGGACCGAAGCTCGCAACAAGATTCGTCAAACACAAAAGCCAAAAATGTCAAATTATCACAATATTCAAAGAAAAGCATGGAATTTTCATCCAACCACAGTTCTTGCACAAAATCGATCCAGCAAGGTCCAAAAAATTGTGCTATACTATTGTTCTTCTGAAGATTTATCCTCCAAATCCCCCAATGTGTAATAACCTTGGCAGTAACAACACTTCCATCTTTGATATTCAAAAATCCAGAAAATTCAGTGGGCAAAATCTGCACATGGGCCAACATTAGCAAAGTACTTGATTGGTGTATAATCATGATTTAAGTCAAATATAAAAATAAGAGATGAAAATTACCAATTTTGACTCATAATCTTCAGTCATCCATGTACAAAACTTTATCGGTATCCTCTTTAGAAACTTATCAATTTTGGAAGGTCCCAAAATAGTTACATTAAATTTCATATAACCAAGATATTCTAAAAAAATTATATCATCTCGTCCGACAGAATAAATATGCAACCAATTTTCAAAATTCCTTCCACAAAACTTGAACTTTCTCTTTACCAAATCAACATCAACTTGAGTAACATCTACTGCTTTAGTATGAGTCAAACTTGTAGTTCTAAACAAAGCCTTCATTACAATTTCATTCCTCATCAAATCAACAAACTCTTGAGGGAGATCTAAAGCCTGATATAATCATGAATAAGTAATCTTCAATGGATATAACCATAAACCCTAAATAGGTAACGTGATTAAATATCTTACCTTTCGACCTCGAAAATCAATTCCTTTTATAAAAAACCTCATGCCTACAGCCATCCTTTTGTTGGTCATCTGCGTTTATATAACACAAAATCACAGAAATTTAAAAAAAAAAAATATACAGCTTAATAAAATTAGATAATATTATGAAATTACTTGCTTTGTTGCCTTGTTGCCTTGTTGCCTTGGCCCGATCTCTTGAACGTGAAGGACTCAAGATGAGATATGAAGAACTCTAAACAGCAAAGGATATGAAGAAGTTTTGTCTTGTCGACTGTTCACCTGGTGGGTCTATGTGAATATTTATTTCTACAGGCATTAATAAGACTTGGACAGCGAGCGGGCATCAATTAATCCAGCGTCAAACCCTACTTTTCAGACTATCAGACCCAGTTGCCTTTGTTAATGAAACCTTAGCCTTGTGAGTTCTGACCCTAAATAATTTCCTGGAACACGCAACCTAATTCCATGTACAGACTAAAGCTGAATTTGAATGTTTATTTAATTAATGCAGGTCCGATCAAATTACTTTACTCTTCCCTACCTACTCTCCCCTCCCTACACTCACATCCAATTAGGGACTTTATTTAATTACTTTACTTTATAATGTTTATTTTTACAAAACTATTTAGAAAATATTAACAGTCACACATAAATAAATTTATTAAATTAAGCACCATGATTGTATATATCTGAATCACATTAACATTAAAACTCATTAATTAATCTAGCGTGAAATATATTTTCAAATCATATCATTTATTTAAAGCTATAATTAAGTAATTAACAATTTAATGTAATTACCAAGAGACCCATTAATAATAGTTAAAAAAACTTAACATTCAAATTACAACTGATCCAAAACATTCAAAACTTAACATTAATAGCTACAACATTCAACATTCAACATTCAAAACAAAAAATCGTTACTGACATTAAAATTACAAATTAAAAAGCAATTGACTTAAAAATAAAATAGTAAAATAGAAGAAGTTAACATCCTGAATAGTGTGCTTGTCCATCTTCATGCACCGAAAGGAAATAACTGGGCAGCAGCAACCGTGAGAATAGTGTGCTTGTCCATCAATTTCTCACACATAGAATCCGTTAAGAAAATATCTTCCTTCGTTGCAATCCAACCAAACATCCCTTTTGCACGATTACTTCGCATTAACTCAGCCAACAACTCAGCCTTACCACGCCCTTCTTTAACAAAGAACTGATTGAACATCATGGCGTCATGCAAGCCAACCATATCTCCTGTGTAATCAACAAGATGGTAGCTAGTTTTCACAGTGTCGTTCTGGGTGAATACCTCTCGGGTATCACCCGGGCCTAGCATCTTCCTAGTAAGATATTCTTTCACAGTGCGAGAAGTATGATCGGACAAATCATCAACATAATAATAAACAATTCCCGTGGGGGGCCAGATATACGCGACAGAGTTTGATAAACTGGCAGTAAATGCAGTTTGTCTCTTACCAGTTTTTTCCCGTTCCAAGAAGAGGCTTATGGCATGGTGACGGGCGTTTGTTAGTAACTTTCCTCTCATCTGGCCTTTAATATGTTGTTCAAAGTCCAGGAGACCCCATCGTTTTTCTTTTTCAGCCATACACTTAGTATCAGGACAGTGGGTGATGGTTTGGTCAACATTTAAGTTGTAATTTTGTTGAAGATATTTTAGAAATTCATTGGTCTCGCATCTGAACTCTTCATCGGGAATCTCTTCAAGTTCGGTATATAGAAGAGATTGAAGTGGGCTTACGTATTCTGGTATTTTTGTTGAAGGATTCATTTTGAGAGGATGAATAATTTTGATAGGAATGCAAATGCAGACTGATAATTTAAGAAAAATAAAGTGAACTCTAATGGAGCTCTTATATTGAACAGTTTGGCAGAGTACTTTCCTGAAGAAAAGATAAAAGTGAAAAACCCTTAAAATATTCTGTGGGGTCTTTAACCAAATACGGAATATTATGGTAGATATATTTTTGTACCAATCATAAAAGACAAACTATATATAAGTTCTTTTTTTATACGAAAAAGACATAATCAGAAAATTATCATCAGATCTTACTAATATTTTTGTCCTTCTCAATATTATTTTCATCGTTTAATGTATATTTCAAAAATAATTCCTTAATAATTTTTGAAATTCTCAATTAATTTTCAATATTTTAAGTGAAGAAAATCCTTCTAAATAATATTTCAATGTTTTATAAGTTTTTAGTAAATTTTTTCTTTTTTGTAGGTGAGTTTTTTTGTTTTTAATAATAATTCGATATTAGGAGTTCTTTAGATTTTTGGAGTGTTTTTAGCAATTGCTTGTTTTGATTGTTTTAGCAATTAGTAAGGTTTTTACTTAATAAAAACAGATAATAAGTTAATTAAACACAATATAAAATACTTAATATTTATATGAACATACATTATAAACTAATTACATAATTACATATACATTAATACTAATATAAACATAAATAACACTAACATTAAACCATAGAACATCTTAACATGGAACATAATCCTTGGAGCACTTTAAAATCCACCACCACCAGAAGACCCACCAGAACCACCACCAGAAGACCCACCCGAACCACCAATAGAAAACCCGCCCATGCAACAACCAGAAGACCCGCCAGAACAACCAACCGCCTTATTACAACCCCTTTTTTGAGCCTCTGCAACAGTAAGCACCGTCTTTTGGTGCATGAGTTTCTCACCCACCCTTCCCGGGAGCTGTTCCCTATCATCTGTGGTTGCAAGCCAACCATACATCTTCCCCCGTAGTGCTCCTCCAGAAGCCTTGAACTGCCAAAGAAATGATTCCCTGCCACAACCGTCGTCTATGAAGGACTGGTTCATCTTCATAGCATTATGCAACCCGATCATGTCCCCAGAGAAGTCGACTAGATGAAATCCAGTCCGACCCATTCTCTTGGTTTCCCAAACTTCCCGAACATCGCCTGGGCCAGCCATTTTCTTGTCCAGATTTTCCTTCACAAGTGTCGAAGTCTTAACCGACAAATCAGGTTCATAAAAATAAACAATGGCCGTAGGGGGCCACACATATACCACCGTCGTTGAAAAGCAAGGACGGCTAAGGGCTTTCTCCTTCTCAGCATTTTTTACCGATTCAATCAACTTGTATATGGCATGGTGACGTGCATTTTTCAACAAGTCACCAACCATGTTTCCCTTCACATGTTGTTCAAATTCAGCAAGGGTCCAACGTTTTTCTTTTTTCATCAAACATCCTATATCTGGACAGTGAGATATTATTTGGTCAACCTTCAAGGTAAAATTTTTTTTAAGATAAAGAAAAAACTCAGATGATTCGATTTCAAACTCTTCGGGATCTATTTCTTCGTTTTCAGAATAGTCCTGTGATTGAAGTGGGCTCGTGTATGGTCTTTTTCTTGAAGGATACATTTTTTTGGAAAATCAAACGTACATGAATATATGATAAGATTACTTATTTATAGAGTGAGCCCACCTGTTCATTAACCGACCCAGCTGTTCATTAATCGACCCACCCCCACGAAATAAATTATCGTCGATTAAATGAACAGTCAATAAGTGAAAAGTCACGTTCAGTTTAATTAATTTAATAATGTTATGTATTCCATTTCAGTTTAGTTAAGTGAGAAGACCGAAAAAAAAAAAATTAAGTGCGAAGACCGATGTATAAATGCTCAAGAAACTTCCTACGTTACTTCCTACAATTAATTGGGATTGGACATTTGGACTAGCCGACTGCGCAAATACCGTATCAAAAAAAAAAAAATAAGTGAGGAGACCGATTTAATAAATGCCCATGAAACGACATACAATAAATTGGGATGGGACTTGCCGACTGCGCAAATATTCTCACACGAAATCTACTTTCAGAAATTGCTGCACACGCTTTCATGTCATGATTATGATTGTGCAAGGATTTTGTGTATTTTATTTGGGATTTGGGATTCTGGCCTATATATATATATATATACACCGTGTTAAGAAATTAATTTTTAATTAACATAGTTATAAAAATTAACAATTAATTAACATAGTTATAAAAAAAAATTCTACCGTGTTAAGAAAAAAAACTCAATCAATTTTATTTATATATGAAAAGTCAAGACACACATTTAATAAATATGTGAAGGTTGAAGGTGCTTTGGGATTGAAAAAGTTGCTGTCATTATGAGGGGGCTATTTATGGGGCTTTAAGGAATGAATGAATGTGGTGGGAATCGAGAAAGTCATTTGCCGAATATTTAATTTTTAATACTTGGAATTGGAATCAGTTGCAAACTTGCATATATATACGTGTATATATATACATATATCATATCATATTTTGATATTGTGTGATAAACAAATTGAGCTGACTAATTTGTTTTAAACTTTAAATCATTACAATTGAATTTTTAATTTTTATGTATTTTGTCATATGTCATATGTCATATGTTCCTTCCATAAGAAATTATATAATTATGTATTTTGTTAGTTTAGTTATAATTTAAACGGCATAAATTGTTGCCATAGCAAGCATAATTCAAGTGCTAATGCTTTAAAATATTTGATTTTATGAATGACAATAATTAATTATTAATTTTGATTTATGTAACACAACTTTTAGTTCAAGATAATTTTTCTTTTTCCTTTTCTGTGTATTTGAATTGTATAAATAAGATATATATGTATATATATATATATATTGTATTATGAAATACAGTATCAATTAATTAATTAAAAGAGCTGCATTGGGAAACGGAGGGAGTAGATTGTCCTTGTCTCGAGTTCTGACACAAATCAACAAATTTGACCTGATACAAATAAACAATCACTCAAATGGGGGCCAACACGAATTCCAAAAATACTCTTGGTCTAAAAACAGATCACTTATTCAGAATAGATACAGACCACTTATTCAGAAAACGACGTCAGTCAACATGCGCCAATTCTGCCTTTTATCACTAAAATTATCCTATATTTCATTACCTTTTTTTTTGGTCTAAAAAAAAACCTTATTTCTTTGCCCTAACCTCTATAATGGAGAAAAATTTGTACACGTTGTTGATTAGTGCCGGAGGAGTCTTCGTATATGGCAAACGAGGCATTGAGTATCAAGAGTTTAGGAAATGTAGGGTGCGTAACATTGATAGAGACACCTTCAACTACTACAACATCGTTGATGCACATTTAAAGTTGAAACTTCCGGCACCGGCCGGTATTTGGTACCGCTTACCAAATACAAACTTCCGTGAAGGAATATGCTGCATCAATGGTGATGAAGATATTGTGCCCCTGTTCGAAATTTTTCAGTCAGCTGGCTTAAGAGAAATAAAAATTTACACGCAATCCAAAGTAATCCATCTACCCATAGGAGTGCCAATGCCAAAAACTCGCCAGGACAAAATGCTAATCAGGAAGGTAATTCGAATGCTCAATGAAGACTGGTCGAATGGATTGGCCATATTACCGTCCGACACCCATAATTATTATCGATGTAACCATTCTTCATCCGGTTCTTCATCCGGTTCTAACTAGAATTATTAAGTGGCTTCTTTAAAAAGTCTTATGGATTTTTTATATTCTCAATTATGTATATGTTAATTATGTAAGTGTTTTATGTTAATTATTACGTTTATGTTAATTATGTAAATGTTTTATGTTTCATATCATAATTTGTTTTGGCTTTTTTGACTTAAACTATAAATTAATTGAGTAACAAAATTTTTATAATTCAAGCAATTATGCTAGACATAGAACACAAATACTTGAACAATCAGAATTACAATCCAAACATCAATTAAGCTGCATAAGTTTGGAATTCAAATTCACACCAGTGCCATTCATCAACACGAATACCAAAACAATTAGAATTAGAGCACTTGCCAAACTTGCTTTCTTCAATCTAGATTCACATAATTCCAATTTTGACTTGTAAATATTAGTCTTCATCTTCCACAACTGCAATTTCTCTTTGTAGTTACGCTTCTCTGTCTCCAATAGCCTGATCATATCCGTGTCTTTCACTTTTTCATCTTCAAAATTATTAATTTTTTTTAGTAGTCCAGGAATTATTTTTCTAGCTCTTTCACAAACACTACTATCATACCACTGAAAAATCCACAACCT
The DNA here is from genome assembly GCA_034814905.1 of Penstemon davidsonii. Taxonomy (NCBI): domain Eukaryota; kingdom Viridiplantae; phylum Streptophyta; class Magnoliopsida; order Lamiales; family Plantaginaceae; genus Penstemon; species Penstemon davidsonii. The sequence goes on along the minus strand of JAYDYQ010001087.1, from coordinate 46,078,553 downwards.
GTTGGTGTCTGAAATTGAATCAAAATTAGATACAGGTAATGTCATTTTCAAAAAATATCAAATTTCAGGACAAAATATGAAACTCACCCTATAATTTGGGCATCTGTGAAACCTTCTCCCTGGGTCATCTTTCTCCCAATAGGTAACTAATTTTAAAGCATGTCCACATTCACATCTCACGACTGGAATTCTCTCACCATAGTGCCAATATGTTGTGGATGTGGAAGAGCTATTGGAAGACATATGGCTCAAATCTTGTGATATAAGTTAAAAAATATACACTTGAATGGTTTTGAAGAAAAAGGTGGAGAAGTTCAGAATGTGGCAGGGGCGTGATATCTTGTGATATAGATGCAGCGATATATCATTTCCCTTCACGTCATGAGGTCCTGCGTTCGAATCCTGAGGAGAACATTGTTCGTTATTTTTCATCAGCTGCCTTTAAACCCTAAATCTCTAACCCTAACTCTAAACCCTAAACCCTAAACCCTAAATCTCTAACCCTAACTCTAAACCCTAAACCCTAAACCCTAACTCGAAACCCTAAACCTCAAAAATCGTTACGTATTATCACATTACGGAGGACCTAGTGTCACATGACCGTATACTAGACCGTTTCATCGAATAAGTGTAAATTTTTCAAAAATCGTTACGCATTCTCACATTACGGAGGACCTAGTGTCACATGACCGTATACTAGACCGTTTCATCGAATAAGTGTAAATTTTTCAAAAATCATTACGTATTATCACATTACGGAGGACCTAGTGTCACATGACCGTATACTAGACCGTTTCATCGAATAAGTGTAAATTTTTCAAAAATCGTTACGTATTATCACATTACGGAGGACCTAGTGTCACATGACCGTATACTAGACCGTTTCATCGAATAAGTGTAAATTTTTCAAAAATCGTTACGTATTATCACATTACGGAGGACCTAGTCTCACATGACCGTATACTAGACCGTTTCATCGAATAAGTGTAAATTTTTCAAAAATCGTTACGTATTATCACATTACGGAGGACCTAGTCTCACATGACCGTATACTAGACCGTTTCATCGAATAAGTGTAAATTTTTCAAAAATCGTTACGCATTCTCACATTACGGAGGACCTAGTCTCACATGACCGTATACTAGACCGTTTCATCGAATAAGTGTAAATTTTTCAATAATCGTTACGCATTCTCACATTACGGAGGACCTAGTGTCACATGACCGTATACTAGACCGTTTCATCGAATAAGTGTAGATTTTTCAAAAATCGTTACGTATTATCACATTACGGAGGACCTAGTGTCACATGACCGTATACTAGACCGTTTCATCGAATAAGTGTAAATTTTTCAAAAATCGTTACGTATTATCACATCACGGAGGACCTAGTCTCACATGACCGTATACTAGACCGTTTCATCGAATAAGTGTAAATTTTTCAAAAATCGTTACGCATTCTCACATTACGGAGGACCTAGTGTCACATGACCGTATACTAGACCGTTTCATCGAATAAGTGTGGCATAAATTTCATGATTAAAAAAAATCTTAAAATTTACCATTAATCTTGTCTTCAATTTTTTCACAATTGTTAGATCTGGGTGCGGGTCGGGTATTTAGAGTTTTGGGTATTTTCACCTTGAATTTCACACCCATAACCCGACCCGATTGGAATGTATTGAATTTTCACAACCAAAACTAGATCCGATCTGGATACCCAAAATCTCGGGTATTTAGTCCTTCATATTTTTCAATATTTTCAAAGCCCTAATCGCATTTCATAAAAAAATTAACCGAAACGATTTATTTCAATATTTTTCTTGAATTTACAATTTGTTCAAAATTTATTTCAATTTTTTTTGGGAAAATTTAACCAATTAAAACAAACCACGAAATAAAACATAAATCCATGCCCGCTATTGATTTACCGAAGTTACCATACATATGATACATATTAATTTGCTATTGAATTTATATCCACATATGCCATATTGATTTGTATGAGAAGCAAGATTTTATTAAAAGAAAATAATTAATACCCTGGCCACTGTAATTGGCGGGAACGAGTTGGCTTCCACTTGCCAGGTGTCGGCCAAAGAGTGGGATCAATCCAACGATGTAGGATCGAAGTAACCCGAATGAATGAAGCCAATTTTTTTAAGTTCCCGCTATTAACTTTGCAATTAATGTCAATCACCAAAATAGGTCTGCTCAAGTTTGCATGAAGTGGTGAAAGCCTGAATAAACCTTGCCATTTTTGTCGATGATATTTATTTTACAAGATATTATAGTACACCCGAAATAGAAACCTTTAGTAAATGTCTCAAATCAGGGCTGCTTTTGATGTCTTGGACACTGGTATAATTAATTAAATTCATAGTTGTCTACTCATAATTTAGTCGGGGTTGCTTTTGATGAATATACACAACCACTATAATATTTGAAAATAAAGAATAGGAGAAGAAGAAGAAGCCATTAAAGAAGCACAACCAACCACTTCAAACATACTTGGAGTGCTACCAGAAAGCATTAAAATTGATGTAAGTAACATTTATGTGTAGTATTAAATGTTGGATGTATTAAATGGTTGTGTGATAATGAAGATGCTTAACTTCTCGCGAAAAGTTCATAAATACTACTCCAATCCCAGATATTAAATGGTTGTGTGATAATGAGTATATTGTAATAACAGAAATTTATTGATTTATTGTCAGGGATAAGAGCAATCAAAAAAGAAAGTCGGATGCTCCAATCCCAGATATTAAATGTAAAAGTGGGAGTGCACGGGCTGGAGTAAAATGGAAAGATCCTATATGTTCCCCTCCATCAGTGAAACCTACTATGTTTGGGATGCCCCCACCCATGTGTAAAGGAATGTCACCACCTAATACTAGTAAATGGGACGTTGATAAAGAAGGATGTACTTCTCGCTTCGGGAAATCAAGATTAAGGGCCAACGCTTGCATCCCACCTGAAGTCAGTTTTAATTTTAGATTAAATGCCCTATATTGATGTGAAGAACTCCCTCAAATGAATATTCATAGACTTATATGTTTTTTTGTTTTTGTTATAATAGCAGCCAAGTACACCTGGAACTCTCTCAAAAGAAAATTGTGCATTCAATGCCCAAGACAATGTTGATTTGGACCCACATGTAAGGACCATTGGCACGGACTCTATTTCGGGACATTGCCTTACTGTGACTCTATTTTGGCCCCATTAGCATACAAATGTTGTTCTCGATTCCCCTAAGCTACATTAGTTTCTTAATTTCAAATGATCAGGTTTTAAAGGCTGAACACAGAACCTCGCTCCCTAAACTAATTGAGGTAAATGAGAAGCTAAGTCAGGGACAATTAAACGCAGTTAGGTTGATGGGCTTTGGTAGCTTCACCCAAACTCGTATAAAATATGTGGATAAGAATATACTACACTTCTTAATTAGAAGCTTCGACACTAGTACAAGTGTATTGAGTTTGCATGGTAGAGATATTCCCATCAACACTAAGACAGTTGGTGATGCATTTGGAATCCCTATTACTGGAATGTCCATTACGGAAATTGGAAAGGGGGGTAAGAAAATGTTCAGCATATTGTTTGCACAAAATGATAATGAAGAGCATATGGACTTGTCTGGATTAGTATCGAGAATATCAAGATGTACTACACATGGCCGTGAGTTCAAAGTACTCTACATGATGCTTTTATTTACTACAATATTTCTCCCCCGGTATGGGAACAAATTAGATATGGAAAATTTGGAACTCCTAACTGATTTGGACAACATGTCAACGTACAACTGGGGAGAGTATGTTTTGGAGAAACTTATTGAGGGTGTCAGAACATACAAAGACAAGAACTTGAAGTACATAACTGGATGCATCGTATTGTTGAAGGTAAGTTCGATGTATTTTCAAATTTTAATTATATGTGAAGTTACGAATGAGCTTTAACAAATTATGTTCACGTGTTAGTTGGTGTTCATTTCGATTTTGTCGGAAAAGTACTTGGTTCGTGACGGGAACAATTTACATAACATTCCGTACATAGAGAGGTGGGATCAACAACAAACAAGTGAAATGATAAAATTGTTCACAGACAAGGGCGGCTTCTTCAATAAAACTGGACGTATCAAATAGATTAATAGATTATCAACCAACATTAATTTAACAAATTTCACATTTATGTATAGGATTGGAGTGTTCCTACAAAGAAATCAAATATCAATTTTAATGATGCTACCGGCAAGCAAAATGACGGAGTCATGAAATTTTTGTGCAAGCTATTTGTGATAATGAACCAAAGACTCACAAGTTTGGAGAACCTAATTATCAACTTGTCGAGTAGCGGAAACATTGGTAATTTGAGTGTCATTACTGAAGAAATGCAAATGATAAGAGCCCAACTGACGACATTGATAAGTTCGGTCGATCTGGACATCCCACAAAAAGGGGGGGGGGGGGAGACAAGAAACAAGCTAGTGAAACAAAACAATCAAAGGTGCCATGCAATACTAGTACAACTACGAATTCTGGAGTGGAAGGGGACCTAGAAAGCACTGTAAAACCTCATGTAATAGAATTTGAAGAAGAGGAGAATAACAATCAACGAAGAATTGACTGTTATGAGCTACTTTGTGAATGCCTTCAATCTGATAAAGAAGCAGAAAAATACATATTTCAACCACTTTTCAGATCGAGGTACTACATCAACAAATCATTTCCTCGTTAAATTTAAACAATTTATCACTGATCGTGGATGTGGATTTATTTTGTACAGACAAATACTTGTTGATTTTGGCGATTGGACAATAACTAGGGAGCAAATGTTATGCTTAAATGAAAAATCATGGATTTCAGGATGTGTAAGTACATTACAAAAAACCCTCGCATAGTTCAATTCGGCTTACCCTACTTGACGCAACCAAATCCTGTATTTACAGGTGATTGACTCTGTTGCTTTTCTTTGTTGGTCTGAAAGAATAAGACTCTTCCAGGATTGTGAAAATTGGGTTCTCCCCGCTATGTTCTGTGTAAGCATTGCCTTTTAATAAGTGAAAATGTCTTACTACATCATCTACTCACGTGTATCTTGTTATTTTATAGAACATGGCTTCTTCTGACCAATATAATGACAAGGAAATTCATAAAGCAATATTTGGTAATTGTGATCGTTTCCGGGGTCCAACAGAAAAGTGTCGAACAATTACAATGCCCATGAACGACCAAGGATCACACTGGTATATGGTCATCGTTCGTATCGATTTAAAAACGATCACAATATATGATACACTACGTACTTCGTCCAGTGATGCACGTAGGAAATCAACGGTAAAAAAAATGGTAAGAAAATAACCCATAAATAAATTGGCCTTCAACAAATTCTTGGATGATTTATTTCTGATTACTTGGTGCATAAAGCTGGAACGTTTGGAGAGAATTACTGTTTCAGAAGATGCTAATGAATTTAAAGAAAAGCATTGGTCAACATCCTTCAAATGCATAAACTACAACAGTATTCAACAGGATAATAGGTAAACTGCTCCTTCAACATATATGTTTTTCTCATAATTAATTACTATCTAAAGCTTTATACGTATTATAATCAGCTATGATTGCGGCCTATATGTGTGCCTTATGATGCTGCTATCACAACCTTACCTTGTTGATCGTGTATTCACAAAGGTATCAAGACGATTCAGATTAACTATTTGGTAAGTGTTTGTTATGCAAAGAAAATAAAGCAGAACAAGGGTATCGTTAACAATAATATTTCAATGTTTATATTGAAATATTCATTTACATAACATCGTTTAACACAAACAAATTTGTTGCTTATTTTGTTCATAGGCGTGCTGTGAACATAGGAATATTAGAAGAGACAACATGTGTCAATATGGGTTACTATGACGACTCCTTGGATGTAAATTTGGAAGCAATAACAAATCGAGCATTCGAGTTGAGATACCACAATCCACCTCACATAGAGTTTTATGAGGTAACTGTCAAGGGAATTCCACATGATCTCAGACACCAACAAAAAGTAGATGATAGAGATCTTATACCAATAGCTGATGACAGAGACTTCAAGAAATTTCTTAAATCTTACACGGACATAGGCAAGGATATGGTGGATATAAAAGTGGAATTCCTGGAGAGATGCAGATTGAAGTCAACAGATCATGATATGGACAAGGAGCCCACAGATTCTTCTGATTTGCTATGAATAAACATATTTTGGTGGTTTTGAATATGGTTTGTTTTCAAAATTAATCTTCTCTTTTGCTATCGGAAGATTAATCTTGAATACTGAACAATAGTTTGTAATTTTTTGCTATGCATTTGAATACAACGTGGTTTGTAATTTTTTCCTATCATTTGAATTATCACTGTAACAAATAAAATTTCAAGTTTAAAAATATATTAAACCAGAAATAATTGTACAAATTAAAAGTTTAATGATTTAATGGGTACAATCCCTATAATTCCTCTGATTCTAATCTCCTAGCAATAATCTTGAAAAAGCTTGATTTGATCTTCTCCAAAATATATCCAGCTTTTGAATAACGTTAATCCAAGAGCAATTATGCTTAATCTTGGATCAAACGTGAAATGATATAGGTCTCCTTGACGAACGTCTCGAACTCCGTCTTGGATACTTTGGTATTTTAAGGGATTTGATCTTCTTTGAAGCTTCGTGAATTTCCAATAACGTTAATTTAAGAGTTAAGTAGCTTAATCTCAAATTAAACGTTGGATTTTCTACAGTTTTCGAAGAACACCTTTGAATATAGCGAAATGCGCCTTGGTTTTGAAGAACGCCTTGAAGAACTGCCTTGATTTTGAAGAACGCCTTGAGAGAATTTGCTTCTTTTCTCCTTGAACTTCTTTGTGCTTTTTGAAATATGTTTTGAGTTGTGTTTTTCTTCTTAGAGATGACCCCTATTTATAGGTGGGATTTGATTATCTTGTAAAATTATCTCCATGATGTGGCGCGATTTGGTTGGCTATCAATATCTTTTATGACAAGAAATATATTTAATTTTATATTCTTGCCCAATAAAAGATATTATATGCAAATATTGCATTGTGACGAAGATTCCAAGAAAATCTTGCCTTGTATAAAATTTTCCTACACACAATTGCCTTATTTGTGGAGATTTAATGTAATTTGCAATATATCTCAAATTTGGCAATATCAATTTTGGCAATAAAATTTACTCTTCTACAAATGCCCCCTCGAGACTTGTTTACGAAATGCATTTGCTTTGAGTAGATAAGTCTCGAATTTTTTTTTCACGCCTTTGCAAAATTTGAAGCCAACAATTTTTTTTTTTTAAGAAATTTGACTGGGCTCAAAATTGTTTCAAGCTGCCTACGTATCCCAAAAAGGGAATCAAGTCATAACGTAGTTCAAAGCATTAAATTTGATTTGATGGATGTTGTTCACATTTATACTCATGTGAAGGAAGAGTAACATACATTTTAGGCTCGTGTGTCAAGGAGCATTTTGAATTTGAGATTTGGTAGCCCCTTTCGACTCATGTCCAGAGAAGTTGACTTAAAATTTGTAGACATTTTCGTCTCGTCTACTGGAGGCATTCATTTGAAAATTCCAGACATTTTTTTCTCTTGTCTGGGAGAACTTGATTTTAGTTTTGTAGACTTTTTTTTGTCTCGTCTACTGGAGGCTTTGATTTGAAATTTGCAGACATTTTCTTCTCGAGTCTGGGAGATTTGATTTGAGTTTTGTAGATTTTTTCGTCTCGTATACTGGAGGATTTAATTTGAAATTCGTAAACAGTTTATACTCATATTAAGGAGTAATGAATTTGATTTGTAAACAGTTTATCCTCGTGTTAAGGAGTGATAGATTTGATTTGTAAACAGTTTATCCTCGTGTTAAGGAATAATGAATTTAACTTGTAAACAGTTTATACTCGTGTTAAGGAGATTTCACTTGAACTTTTGAGATTCCGTAGACAGTTTTGACTCGTATCAAGGAGTTATATTGGCAGTTTAAGCTCTTATCAAGGAGCAATGTATAAAGATCTTATTTGAAGATCTTAGATAGTTCAAGCTCATATCTATGAGCATTGAAGAGATCTTAATTTGAAGATCCCAGATAGTTTTAGCTCGTATCTAGGAGCGTTGCTATATTTTCATATGGATTCTTCGTTTGGAGCTTCATCAGAAGATTTGCCCCCTTCTTTGGCAGTGGAATCGTCTTGAACTTTGTTAGGAGAATGCACATGTGGCTCATCAATTTGACTTCTAGACATGCTCAATTCCATATTATAGGCTCGAGTGGCTAACTCTTCAAAAGTTTTTGGCTTTATTCCTTGGAGAATGTATCGAAGATCCCAATGCATTCCTTGGATACACATCTCAATGGATGAAGCTTCAGATAGTCGATCTTTGCAATTGAGACTTAAATTTCTCCAACGGTTTATATAGTCGATGACAGACTCCTCCTTCCATTGGCGAGCGTTAATGAGTTCGACCATTCGCACAGTTCTTCGAGTGCTATAAATGCGATTGAGAAACTCTTGCTCCAGTTGGTCCCATCCATCAATGGAATTTGCCCCCAAGTCAGTATACCAGTCAAATGCATTGTCCTTCAATGAACATATGAATTGCTTCACAAGTTGATCTCCATGTGTTCCAGCATCATTGCACGTCTCGACGAAATGCGCCACATGTTGCTTTGGATTGCCTTTGCCATCAAATTGTTGAAACTTCGGGGGTTGATATCCAATTGGCATCTTTAAGTTGTCAATTCTTTGAGTGTAAGGTTTGGTGTATGTAAGGGAAGACTTCGAGCTCCCATGCAGTTTGCTTTTGATGGCCTCCAAAATGAACTCCTTCAGTTGGCTACCTTGGATTATACCATCATATGATACTTGAATCTCATTGGTTGAAATTTTTTCCTTTGCATTTGATTGTTGCTTTATGGGCGTCTTGCCATCATCAATATCATTGGTCATCTTTTCCATCAGGTGGTTTGCCTCGGCATGACCTCCTTTGTTCAATAGTTGCTTTGCGGATGTATCGCCTTTTTCAAGCTCCTTGAGTGGTTTTTCCTCCACGTGGATGGCCTCAACATTGCTCCAATTGTTCAACAATTCATCGAGCTTAGCACCTCGCTGTTGGAGGTGCTTTGTGAGCTTCTCCATCGCCTTTGTTACCATGAAAAGTTGTTCCTCTATGGTTGGATTGTTTGTCGTCATAATTGGCGCCACTTAATGAAGAAAAGAGATGAAAGGTAGAGATTGTCCCACTGGGCGTGCCAGAAATTTGTAACAAATAAAATTTCAAGTTTAAAAATATATTAAACCAGAAATAATTGTACAAATTAAAAGTTTAATGATTTAATGGGTACAATCCCTATAATTCCTCTGATTCTAATCTCCTAGCAATAATCTTGAAAAAGCTTGATTTGATCTTCTCCAAAATATATCCAGCTTTTGAATAACGTTAATCCAAGAGCAATTATGCTTAATCTTGGATCAAACGTGAAATGATATAGGTCTCCTTGACGAACGTCTCGAACTCCGTCTTGGATACTTTGGTATTTTAAGGGATTTGATCTTCTTTGAAGCTTCGTGAATTTCCAATAACGTTAATTTAAGAGTTAAGTAGCTTAATCTCAAATTAAACGTTGAATTTTCTACAGTTTTCGAAGAACACCTTTGAATATAGCGAAATGCGCCTTGGTTTTGAAGAACGCCTTGAAGAACTGTCTTGATTTTGAAGAACGCCTTGAGAGAATTTGCTTCTTTTCTCCTTGAACTTCTTTGTGCTTTTTGAAATATGTTTTGAGTTGTGTTTTTCTTCTTGGAGATGACCCCTATTTATAGGTGGGATTTGAAGATCTTGTAAAATTATCTCCATGATGTGGCGCGATTTGGTTGGCTATCAATATCTTTTATGACAAGAAATATATTTAATTTTATATTCTTGCCCAATAAAAGATATTATATGCAAATATTGCATTGTGACGAAGATTCCAAGAAAATCTTGCCTTGTATAAAATTTTCCTACACACAATTGCCTTATTTGTGGAGATTTAATGTAATTTGCAATATATCTCAAATTTGGCAATATCAATTTTGGCAATAAAATTTACTCTTCTACAATCACTAGGCTATTTTGCTACTATAAGCATAATGATCGTTTATCAATTATCATTATTACACTTCCAAACTTAAACAAAACAAGAACTTAGATTTATTGATTGGGAAATTCGACATAACAGTCATCACCCTAATCCAAATAAATCTTCACATTTGCTTAAATACAAACCACAAGAATAGCAGTCAAAACTAAACTAGAACTCTAAAAAAAACGCCTAACGATAGCAGTCATGGACATTAGAACTATGCTTATGGTTCATATAAAAAACCCAACCCAACTCAACAATGATTAAACAACAGCCACAGCAATAAAACTGAATACCTAAACTCGTTGTACATTAGAACTACGTTTATGCTTCATACACAAAACCAAACTCAACAAACATTAACAGCTTTTGATGTCTTGGTATAATTAATTAAATTCATAGTTGTCTACTCATCAGAATAACGATAGGAATATAGGAATATACACAACCAAGAAGAAGAAGGCATTAAAGAAGCAAAACCAACAACTACTAATACTCAGGATTTTTTCACAGATACCTCACTTCAATAGCATAGCATGCATCTTCAAAAATTCAAGGACCTATATTGGGACCTCACTTCAATAGCATAGCATACATCTTCAAAAATTCAAGGACCTATATTGGGAATGAAAAACTTCAAAAGATTGGCTGTTGCAAAACACAAATGAAAATTGAAAAATTGATGAACATACCTGACCTGGAATACGCTGAACCAAACATTTCAGATCATTCTTAAAAGAAGCTCTCTCAACTATACGATACCACCAGATGTGCCCCCGCCACTTCAAAAGATTGGCTGCTTCGAAAGAGAAATCCCAATATACATGAAATACGATGAATCAAATCAAACTTCAAGAGATTGGCTGCTTCGTAAGAAATTAGGAGAAAAAATTAAATTTTAGGGAAGAAATTAGGGCTACATGGTGTAAAAGCATATGAATTAGGAGAAAAAATTAAATTTTAGGGAAGAAATTAGGCTACAATTATTTTAAAGATTTATATTACAGATTTATTGGTTAAGGGACAGTGTAGTAAATGCACTTAAGTCGTGGCAACGTTTTCTAAGTAAACTAGTATATCGCAATTTCTGGAATGAGAGGACATAATGGTAAATTCGCAAATTTTGGGAAGCCGGTTTCACAAGTAACAAGTTAAAAATGGGACACGTGTCGATTGGCCTGGGGGTACCTAAAGTTACCACAGTATTTCGGGTACCTACAAAAATAAACATCCATGAGACAATACTAAGTTTGTGGAGTCAATACTATGATATGTGGAGTCAATACTATTACATGTGAGACATTATACTATGTAATATGAAGAATTATATACATTAATTAGTAGTAACGATAATTATTCATAATGTGACTAATTACTACTAATATGAGACAATACTAAGTTTGTGGAGTCAATACTATGATATGTGAGTCTATACAACTATATGTGAGACATATACTATGTAATATGAAGAATTATCCATAAATTGGTTAGTACTAATGGTAATACTATATAATATGATTAATTACTACTAATATGAGACAATATTAAGTTTGTGGAGTAAATCCTATTTTGCATCATCAGAGATCAGATGGGTAGGATACGATAATAGATACTTCACGTGGTTCAACTGGAATGTCACTGCAGCCTAAGCCATGCCTATATTTTGGACGTGTAACTTGACGTTGGAGGAAGGTTCAGGAGATAAGTGAAAGTTCTCAAGATAATAAATCTTAATTATATTAAATAATTAATGACAAAGTCTTGGTCTTTCTTTACCAAAAAAAAAGTCTTGGTCTTTTTTTTTTTTTTTTTTTTTTCTTGAGAATGAAGTCTTGGTCTTTGTTAAAGGAGCTGTTACCTAATTCTAGTTACACGACTAATTTTACAATTTTTTCTTGCTATCAGAAAAACATTATATTTACACAATATTCCAGGAGTTAATTCGGTACTCAGACTCGCTAATCAATATTCGAGCAGCCAGCTATTAGAGTTAATCTTAGAAACAAAAGCTTAGGACATTCTATTTTGACTCATCAATGGTACTTGAGTTATGAAAAATTGTGCTTTAATATTTGTACCTTAAGCTTTATAAATTGTACAAGGGTGTGTGAACCCATAGAAGGTGGAGAAAAGATGTATGAACCCAACAAACAAGAATATATATGACATTCCGTAATTTTTAAAAACTTAAAGGGAGTATTATGTGATTTTTCATAAACAACCCAATCTACCCATCTATGTTACACGGATACAGATACGGGGTTACGGATAAAATATGATACGGATACGGTGATACGAATTTTTGAAATTTCTTGAATACGATACGGCATGGATACAGATGTAAAAATATAATTTAAATTTATTTATAAGCAACTAAATTATTCAATTTAAGTCCTAAAAGCAAAAATAATGCACTATGATATAAACAAAAGTTATATAACTCCAAAAGCAAACATAATTCATTCTTAACAAAGCGAATCAATGGAAGAAATTCATTTTTGAGATGTCATGACAAAGAGATGGACTTGAATAAAAAGACGGAGTACTGATACTGATCGTTTATGTTTAACCCTTGAGACTTTATCATTTTTAATAATTTAAATATGATCCGAAATATTACATAAAAAACCTATCGGTATATCTTAATGCCCAATTAGTGTATCCGATACGTATCTATTTTAATTTTTATTTATTTTTATTACCGATACGCCACGTGGTGTATCAAATACATATTCCATGCGTATTCTATGCATATCGGTATTCCCCGTGTATTCGATACAGTACTTTATCTTTTTTCGAAGTATCCATGTATTACAAATACCCACCTATTATGGTGCAGAAGTGCTTAAATTGCATTCATATCTGTCTAAATTTATTACAACCCAATCTACCCACAATATTAAATAGCTTTCATTCCGCCATAAATTGTCTGATGCAAGTTAGATGCACTTTTTAATTGTCATCTACTTTGCTGTCCCTATTTATCATCGATCATGGTCAGTAAATTTATTATTAGATATGTAATATAGAAATTTAACTGGGTAAAGTTATATATTAATTAAGTAATATTTATCGTTAGTACTTAGTTATGTGTATTAATTAATTAATTAAGAAACTACATCAAGTTAAATGTGATAATCAGAGAAAATAACAGTTAGAAAATGTATAGTACAGAAGATGTGAAGAAAATATATGATGCAGAAAAAATATGGTGAAGAAGTGATCAGAAAATCTTTTCTTACTCCTCATAGTTGTCGTAAACCATTTTCCTTTGGCGATGGGGGCCCGTAGTTTCCTTGCGGCGATGCTGGAATTGGGTTGGGGTGGGGTGGGAAATTAAGAGTTAATTTTTCCTTTTTTTAACGGGATAATTACAGGGACCTTCCCTGAGGTTTGGGGTAATTATTGTCCAATTCCCTTGCAATTTCATAATTACATTCACCTCCCCCGACGTTTCGAAAACCTTACATTTTGATGATGTCATCAACGAATTTTTATTGAACTTCCTATTTTATCCTTGAGGTTACTGTAGCTATTTTGTTGGACAATTATACCCTTGTTATGTTTGGTACATAGGAGAGGTTTCTTTGCAATGTATATGTATAAGTATGGATTCAAATGTTATAAATTTACATGAAACTTTTAATTAGTTTATTAGTGTATATGTATTCTTAAAATAAAAATATAATAACATATCAACGTTTTTTTTCAATTCTTTTCATAATTATTTTTCAATTAAAGTACAAGGAAAAATAAATAAATTATGGTTAATTATAAGAAAAAAACATTGTAGAACATAAATAAAAAATGTAAATACATTCAACTTCACATTTAACCCGTAATTTTAATTTTTTTTCCTAATTAAAGTAAAAGAATAAATGATTTTTTAGTGTATATGTATTCTTAAATAAAAATATAATAACACATCAATGATTTTTTCCAAATATTTTTCATAATGCTTTTACAATTAAAAGTAAATAAATTATGGCTAACTATAAGAAAAAAACATTGTAGAACATAATAAAAAATGTATATACATTCAACTTTAACATTTAACCTGTAATTTTGATAATATAAATTTTTTTCATAATTAAAGTACAAGGATAAATTAAATAATTACGTTTGATCATGAGAAGAAAAAAACTTGAACAATAATTATTAGACATTATAAAAATGCTCACATGTTTACTAAATAATTTCTTAAACTTTTAACTAAAATAGTTATTATAAAATCAATAATTTTTTTATAAAAAATAAAAATACTCAATTTAATAAAATAGTTATTATAAAATCATAATTTTTTTAATATTTCTTACTTAATACAATAATATTAAAATCATATCTTATTTATATAAAAATACTAATATCAATAAATCAATAAATTATTTTAATATAATTTTTTTTTAAAAAAAAAAAACCCTCACCATCCCTAACCCCCAACCCCAAACCCCGCACCCGCTGGTCCCCAACCCCTCATCCGATGTCCCCAACCTCGCAAATCTCCTCCCAGGACGCGCCGCCGGCATGGAAGGCCTACGGTTCGAACCAGAACTGGGAGGATATTTGTGGGGTTTGGACGGTGGAGGTGGGGTGGGGTGGGGGGTTAGGGTTATAGTCTTTTTTTTTATGTATAAAATTAATTTTTACAAGGGTAGTATTGTAATTTTGTGTATCATTGCAAGGGTACTATTGTAATTTTGTGTATCATTTCATATCATTTTGTAAGATTTTTCAAAGGTGGGGGGAGGTGGATGTAACTATGAAATTGCGCGGGGATTCGGCAATAATTAGCCCAAACCTCAGGGGAGGTCGATGTAATTATCCCTTGCAAGGGTAAATAAGACATTTTGTTAATCTGTTTTATTTTTATTTTTTTAATTAAAACTGACGAGGACAATATTGTCATTTCACATCATTTTATAAGGTTTTTCAAACGTGAGGGAGGTAAATGTAATTATGAAATTGCGAGAGAATTGGACAATAATTAGCCTAAACCTCAGAAGAGGTCGATATAATGATCCCTTTTTTAATAAAAGAGATATTTTTGGTATTTCATGCATTAAAAGGGTTCAGACTTTTGTCAAGTGGCACAATTCTAGTGGAACTGTTCGGTTACTCACAGCCCCTGAGTCAGCGTAGACCACCCCTAGATACTTCACCAACTACAATGCAAAAAGTATTTAATTCCCTGTCAATGTGAAACTGCAATGGCACGACAACAATAATTTATATCTACTAGCACAATAATTTATATCAACTTGCAATGTCTTGTCTGGTTGGTTGTACATTTAGTCGTGCTAATCCCTAGAAAGACTTTATCAAATTGATATTAAACTATAATCACATTGAATATTTATGTATAATACTCCATCCGGTTTTTTGTTTTATTTATTATTTTGGAGAATTGCACACGAATTAATAAATATTATAAATAGTCATTTTTTTTAAGAAAAAAATTCCAAAATACAATGACAAGTATTAGTAAGAAGGGTAAAATTGATAAAAGAACATTAATTTTACATTGAAATCCTAAAACGACAAATAAAACTAAACAAATTTATTTTATCAAAGCGACAAATAAAAAAAACGGAGAAAATAACTGTCTAGCTATTTTTCTAAAAGAAAAATAAAAAGTTATAAAACTGAAAATGCGAAGAGATTGAGAACTCCATGAACGAAATAGTGAACAGAATGAATCGAAACTATATATTTCCCTGTTTATGTAAAGTTTTGTTGCAATTGAGAGTTTTTCTTAGGTTCTAGAAAGTTCTTAATTTATCAAATTACATCAAGATATCTCATGTATGTAAATAAGTACTTGGTAGGACAATCTAAATATAAATCAAGGAATCCCAGGATATCGAAGATAGTTAGTGATTAAATACTCTAGAAATAATGAATGTCTTAGAAACTAACTCGGAAAATTTTAATGTGACGTCACATCACATAACGTAAGAACCAATAGAATTATGACACATCATTAATAAATTACCTACTTAACATGTTACTAACAAGACGTAATACTATTACCATAAGTAGTTGTACTATACTATTATTTGACTATATTCATTGTAATATTTAACCACATCATAGTAAATTACAAACTAATAAATTATTATGAAAATAAATAAATAATTTTGTAAATAATATTTTATAATAAACGATATATAATATTTCGTGTTGAATAATTAATATTAACCTTTGAAAAAATTCATAGTATATTTTAATACACATAATTTATATTTTAATACACATTGGATAGTACTAATTGTAATAGTTCATAATGTGGCTAATTACTACTAATATTGGATCGTACTATGTATGTGGAGTCAATATTGTGCTATGTGAATCTATACTACTACATATGAAAAATATACCATGAGAATTATCAGTAAATTGGTTAATACTTAGTATTAGTGGTAATACTTCATAATGTGGATAATTACTAGTAACATTGGACCGTACTAAGTATGTCGAGTCAATATTTTGATATGTGAGTCTATACTACTACGTGTGAGACATGTAGCATGTAATGTGAAGAATTATCAGTAATTTGGTTATGACTAAAACTAATACTATATAATGGGACTAATTACTACTAATATGAGACCGTACTAAGTATGTTGAGTCAATACTATGCTATGTGAGTGTATACTACTACATGTGAGTTATATACCATGTAATGTAATGAATTATCAGTAAATTGGTTAGTACTAATGGTAACACTATATAATATAACTAATTATTACTAATATGAGACCGTACTAAGTATGTGGAGTCAATACTATTATTACATGTGAGACATTATACTATGTAATGTGAAAAATTATACGCAGTGGCTAAAACTAATGATAATACTTCATAATGTGACTTATTAATTACTACTAATATGATACCGTACTAAGTTTGTTGAGTCAATACTATGTTATATGAGTCTATACTACTACATGTGAGAAATATACTATGTAATGTGAAAAATTATCCGTAAATTGGTTAGTAGTAATGATAATACTATAAAATGTGACTAATTACTAATAATATGAGACCATAATAAGTATTGGAGTCAATATTGTGCTATGAAAGTCTATACATGTTAGACATATATCATGTAATGTGATGAATTATCAGTAAATTAGTTTATACTAATGGTAATAGTATATAATGTGACTAATTACTACTAATATGAGACTGTACTAAGTATGTGGAGTCAATACTATTACTTGTGAGACATTATACTATGTAATGTGAAGAATTATACACAATGGTTAGTATTAATGATAATACTTCATAATATGGTTAATTACTATTAATATTATATTGTACCAAGTGTGTGGAGTCAATATTATCTATGTGAGTTTATACTACTATATGTGAGACAGAGACCATGTAATGTGAAGAATTATCCGTAAATTGGTTAGTATTAATGGTAATACTATATAATGTGACTAATTACTACTAATAAGTGACCGTACTAAGTATGTGGAGTTAATTATGCGGTAATGAGGATTCATTTGCAATCATTTAAAGTGGATAAATCATTCGGATGCTAGGTTAGCTATGCAAGCAAACCTATGTTTATTTGTTGCTCGTGAGTTCTTATTAGTTAAGTCTCCATTTCGGTCTCACTTAATCCAATCAATCTACCCAAAAACTCTACCTTCGGGTTATTCACGAACCCTGCTGTCACCCAAAGCTCTGAGGAAAGTCCAAATCCACCTAATTTAAGAGGACTCTAAGGCATACCATCGTCACCCGGGACCTAAGACTAACTCAAGTTACCCCAAATAAAGAGAATTAAAATTATTTGATGCATTCACGAGCTAACCCATTATACGAACATGGACCATACTAGGTATATCCCTATCCTAGGTCAAAATCCATAAATTGTCACTAGCCTAACCTTCAAAGTCCTATGTCTAGGATGCATTCAAAGGTAGAATTAACCTCGATTCATATGATTATGGCAAAATAAAGTACTTAAACAATAAGCAATTAGAAAAAAAAAAACCAACAGCATCACACAATAACATCTATACATATAAATTCGGAAAATCAACAAATCTTTCTTATTTTGCTAAAATGAATCATCTTTTTTTATCTATTATTTTTATAAAACATATCAACATAACAAATTATCAATCATTTCAAATATAACCAAATACTATCTAAAACTTATAATGAACAAGTACCAAAATACGATATAAAGCATGTCTCAATAATAACTCCAATTCATACTATCTACATCAAACCAAATATTTATCTAGAGTCGTAATGTATTATGTATGTACTAGAGTGGTAGAATTTAGAAAAGAAATATTATGTTTGAGTAAACAAATTCTTTATTAAATGGTGTTAATTAATTAACTAGATTATCTTGTAATTGTAGTTAAGCAAATTGTATAGGTTCTATAATATTAAAAAGATATAGACGGATTCGGGTATTCGGGGTTGGAGAGACCAATCCCAAACCCGCCCCGTATTTTGGTAATAAAATACGAGTTTTTTAAGTTCGGGTACCCAAACCCAAAGATATCCGTCCCGTTCGGGTTTTTTTAAAAATGGGGCGGGTCGGGTTTGGGTTACCCGACGCCCACCGCTTATCTCACTTGTGGTTAATGAGACTGAAACTCAATTTTAATCAATTTAAATTGAAAGATTTTATAGAAAAAAATGCACCAAACCCACCTTTGTTTTGGAAAACCTGTGCAAAATCCCCATTTGTTATTTATTTATATTTGCATAGAACCCCTTGTGTTTTACAAACACTTGCGATCTAATTAATATAATAAATAGGTAAATAGATTATGTATGGCGGATAAATTAGTATTTAACCTAAACAAACTAACGGTGTCAAATATTTAACCGTTAAAGGAAGAGGGTGCAACATTTGGTAAAACACAAGAAAATTATGTGCAAAAAAATAAAACAAGGAAGTTCTGCACAGATTTCTCAAAACGCACGTGAGTTTGATGCATTTTTACCATGCATGCAAAGTCAACTAACATTAGAAAAGAGAATTTCTGATTATTTTTTCTTGGACACGTTAACATAGGTCAATGATATAGACATAAATATATACGTACATCAACAATTGATCAATTAATAGACCAAGACTTCTTTCACTTAATATTAGCATAAAATACAGTTTGTCCCCATTAAAGTACTTATCACATGGAAACTTAATCACACTCCCATTAATTCCTCACTCCTCCATATCTAGCTCTCTCTCTCACATTTGTGTGTTATCAATAATATTCAAGTTGATTACATATCTAAGATGGCTGATGCTGCAGTAGGATTCCTGTTGAACAACGTGAAAGAACTACTGTCGAGTCATATCAATCTGATCTCCAGTGCACAAGAAGAGCTCAAGCAACTGGAGAAAGATCTTCTCTGGATGAAAGCTTTCCTCAAGGATGCCTCAGATAAGAAAGTTAAGAATCAACAATTCAAAGAACAAGAGAGACAGATCCGGGATGTTGTTTATGAAGTGGAGGACACCATCGACACTTGCATCACCAAGGCTGCTGCAATTAAGGCCAAGTGTACCATTGCGAGATATTTCAGTGCAGAGGGTTTCAACCACGCGAAACTGGTCAACTCTCTAAAGGAACGAAAGGTGAATGTTTATATGAAACATATAGAGGCTACCAACGCCTCTGAAGCTAATGCGGCGATGAACAAGGCAATACCCAAGAGGGAAAAGGTAACGATATATACATCTTCTATATCATATTTTATCTTACATTGCATATTTCATACCAATTATTCATTGTCTTGGGGTGGTCAATTTGGGCAATTTTTTTACCGTTTGGGTACTTGAACCCGAAATGTCAAAAAACCAGTGTTTTCGTCTCAAACGGAAATACCCGATCGGATCTGGACGGATCCCGAATTACCCGACACGATCTTTTAAAATTAAATTTTATTAATAATATATAAACTTTATTATTTTAATAAATATTAAATACGTTCAATAATATGTAAATTTTACAAAATATTTTTATTTTATTTTATTCTAATTTATATAAAATATTATTTAATTTATTAATATTGTTTATAAAATAAATTAGTTAAATATATATATATATATATATATGTGTGTAATTATTATAAAATAAATTAGTTAAATATTATTTAATTTACATAATTTTATAAAATATTTTTATTTTATTTTATTCTAATTTATATTAAAATATTATTTAATTTATTAATATTGTTTATAAACTAAATTAGTTAAATATATATATGTAATTATTATAATTTAAATTGGTCTGCACATGGTCTTATTCGAGCTAATTTTGAAATTGACCAACAATTTGGACTAAAATCGTCAGCAAATTTGAAAATGTGAGGTTATTTTGGCAATCAGAATTGCTATGGGGTAGAATTGTCAATCAGTATAAGTAATGACCTTATTACAATAATATAAATTGACTTATATGTCATGTCATTTTTAATGGCGGTACTAAATGTGAGTGAATTTGTAAATTATGGTACCAAATGTGTTGGCCTAAATTTTTATGGTACCATAAATGATAATCGATATAAAATTTGATATCAAAAGTACAATTCTCTCCAACCAAATTATAAAGAAATTTAACTACCAACCACTAATATTAAAATATCTTATTAGTTAAAAGTGCTCATAAAATTGATATAGAAATCACGAATGATTTTAAGATATTTTAATAATTTAATTTTTTTTCGAGCGAAAGACAAAAACACCTCCTATGTTTGTCTAACTCTAAAAAAAAACCCTGTGTTATTTTAACTCCCAAAAACCGCCATGTGATTTCAAGAAAGTGCCAAAAACACCCCCAGAAAAGAGAGTGTGTTTCAATCGCCAAAATTGCAAGTATTTGTTCACATTTTACTTTTGATATAACAATTTTACCCCTGACATCGAAAGATAAAAACACCCCCTATGCTTTGTCTAACTCCCAAAAAAAACCCCATGTGTCATTTTAAATCCCCAAAACCCCCCACTACAACAAAAATGATTTTTTGTGGCATCATGCTTGATGGCATTTTGAAGAAAATGTCACAAAATATTAATATAGTCATACTTTTGAAAAATGTCACATACTATAAATGTTAATTTGACTTATTAGTGACTTTTTAAAATATAGTGATATTTTATAATGTTATTTTTAACTACAATTGTGACATTGATACTTTTAGCCACACCGCTACAAGTGGCATTTTGCTAGTGAAATTTTATATATAACGACAAATTTCAAACTGCCACTTGTAGCAGTGTGGCTAAAAGTGAAATGTCACTATCATAACAAGAGGTAACATTATAAAATGTCATAATAATATAAAAATGTCACTAAACAGTATGATTAACATTTATAGTTCTTGACATATTTAAAAAATGTAACTATATTCATTTTTTGTGACATTTTTTTCAAAATGCCATCAAGCATGATGCCACCAATGATCATTTTTGTTGTAGTGCCCCTTGTATTTGGTTTTAAATACCACACTCAACCCAAGTAGTATATACTTAATTTTTCAAAAAGAATAAATAAATTAAAAAAAAAAACACATAGTGGTAATCTTGTCATTCTACCAAAAAATCAAAAATAAAATTATATCTGGATTGAGTGTGGTATTTAAAATCAAACACAAGGGAGTTTTTACAGTGTTAAAATAACACCGGAGGATTTTTGGGAGTTAGACAAAACATATGGGGTGTTTTTGTCTTTTGCTCTTTTTTTTCTCCAGAATAATGGGTTAGTAATTACAAAATAAGAAAAATCAATTTTAGGCATTTAATTTATAATAGCAAACAAGACATGATATGATTTTCTTTTTTAAATTAAAGATGGGTAGCCAACTTACTTTTAAATTGGGCTCATTATTTAATTTTCTTTTATTTTTATAAGACCCATTAACTGACTCATTAGGAGATCCATTAAAGATCATTAATTATAAGGCTGACCCAAGACCAATCCAATCCAACAAACATAAAAATTAAAGGTTTGGATTTGGGCGGTTGACCGGGCTGACCCGCAGGTCCAGACCCATCTTGCCATGCCTGGTATATATATTTATATACACTATACCGCGGCTGTCTTGCTAAATTTAAGTCATAATTATTTTACGTATATACTCTATTGACTATTGTTCGTGACAATGAGGTCATAGTTCAAGAATCAAGAGGGTTTTGAATTTTTTGTTAGTTTAATACTAGTGTTTGTAGCAACTGAAATTTTTGATTTAACAATATTGATTTAATAATGTAATTATCGTTTCTCTAACAAATTTCTACATTGTTTGTAATGCACTAATTGCCTCTACAATTACTGTGCACATACAAAATTTAAAAAAAAAAGGGTTTGCAATGCTGTCTTTTCTGGGGAATGAGACGACTATGAATCCAAATTTTGTATTTATTGTTTGTTTTGACCAGTTAAATATAAGATTTTTTTTTTTTTTTTGTGAAAAAATAAGGAAATATTTATGAAAAAAATAGTAAAATGATAAATAAGAGTCTTTTGACAAACTAACAAAGAGGTTTAAAATTGCACTTTATTTTCTTTAATATTGATTCAAAATTAAAACATTTGGATATATTTGACTTAAAAGATGGCAATTTTGATTTGTATAGGCAACTCCCTCTTTTGGGAAGACTAGAAAATAGATGATTTTGATGATTTTTCCGTTCTGCACGAATGTGTATTACACGGTCTAGATTAGCATCTATGCAACCATAATTCCATCCCTATATATGAACTCTTTATGTGTAACAGACATGGGATGGTCTATTATGACTTTCTCTTATAAAGAGTCACCAACAACATTAATGAACTCGAATTAAATTTTTGACAAATGTCCAGAGTACAACTTCAACAAAATCATTTACAACCCCAATTAATAACATAGATTCCGATTATACCTTTAACCTTTAATATGTAAAACATCCAATATAACCTTTTATCTAAATTTTTTTTAAAAAAAAAATACAAAATACAACAGCACACCCCACCTTCACCCCACCTTGCCGGAAACCCTATTCCCCCAAATCCTCCATTCTTGATGCTTCCGTTCAATATTTTGCACACATTAACACATAGTAGTAGTAACAAAATAAAATTACAGTTAGAAGAGGAGAATGTTAACCCACTGCACTTTTTCACCTCATTTTCAACACTTTGACTCCACCACCACCATTTTTTTCCCAAATCTAACACCCAGAAACAAGAAAAGCTGCCCAATTTCTTGTCAATTTTCAGTTTTTCGAGGAAATGAAACATCCATTTGTTACAATTCAAGGAAACCTGCTAGAAGGAAATTCAAAATCCCGACGGCCTAGGGTCTGTTGGGTGGTGGGGCTCGATGGGGCTGGTGGGGATTTGGGTGGGCTAATTTTTTTTATAAATTAATTTTAATTTATTAATACACAAAATTAAATTATTTTATCAATACTTTTATAATATTAAAATGAAACGGAGATGGCGACGGCGATGTTATGGTCGCCAGAACGGCGGCTGCCGCCGTCTGGTCGCACGGCGAAATGGAGGGATGAGGGTGGTGGTGGTGGCGGTGTGGGTTAGGGTTTGGAAAAGGGTTGGAGTTGGGATTAAAATTGGGGGAGAAGAAATGGGAAGGGCATTCTAGTAAAATTGAATATATTTGTTTTTTTAATTTGAGGATAATAATGGTTTGAATATGGTGTTGGTACCACTCGAACACTGGATCTATAGTACAAAGTTTCTCACATGCTTTACCACTGATCCAACTATATTGTGGTATTTGAGGATAATAATGTAAAATTACTATTTACAATATATTGATTATTAAATTTTTGGGTGTAATACATAAAATATGGGCTGATTCACATTTGTACACAATCAAAGGATATGATAAATCTCTTTTTTTTTTCAAGGGTTGAGATTGATTTGTTGTGATGACTCATGTTTGAGGTGAGAGTCACAATAGAATGTCCCAACAGACATATGTAAGAGTTTTGGATGAGTCAAATATGAAATTTTACTTGCTGCACGTGCAAAACCCGTACCACTTAACGGACACGTGCATCGCACGTGATGAATTCTGCCAAAAAAATTGACGGCCAAATGAAATATGTCAAGAGGGGCTAAATAATGGTATCAAATGTGTATTTTTGTCAAATGAGTAATCAAACATTCCTATATTTCTCCTCATTATAATAACTCATGATCAATTGTGAATTGACAGCCCCCGAGGGAACACAATTTAGTTGGTTTGGAAGAAGAGACTGACACTGTAATCAAATATCTTAAGGAAGAATCAAATCAAATCGATGTTATCTCCATCACAGGCATGCCTGGGATTGGGAAGACAACATTGGCATGGAAGATTTACAATGATACAAGAATCCGTCAAGTATTCACCAAGGTCATTTGGATTTATCTTTCTCAAGATTTCAACATCAAGGATGTGTTGCTCACCATTCTGAAAAAATTCACGAAGAAAAAAATGAATCGCAAGACCGTTGATGAATTAGTCCAGCTGGTTCGTGAGCGTCTGAAGAAAGAAAACTTCTTGATATTTATCGATGATGTGTGGACAGTTGATGCATGGGAAATGATCAAAACATTATTGCCAAAGCATAATAAGGGTAAAGTCTTGATGACCAGCCGTTATGATAAAGTGGCTAGGCGAGCAAATATTGGAAGAGCTCCCTTTAAGTTGCAATTGCTTGATAAGAAAAAAAGTTGGGAGCTCCTTAAGTTAGAAGTATTTACTACGCGCGATAATTGTCCAATCGAGTTGGAAGCAATTGGAGAACTCATAGCTGAGGGTTGTGAAGGACATCCCTTTGCAATTCTAGTGATAGGAGAAATTCTTTTAGAAAGAAAATCAAGAGCCGAAGGGAATATTTCAACAAAAGAACAATGGAAAAATGTTCAAGAGAGCATTGCTACTTGTCTTTATCATGAAGACAAAGAGGCACGCATGAATAATATGATATCATTGAGTTACACTAGCTTGGATTATGAATTGAGAAATTGCTTTCTTTATTTGGGAATATTTCCGAAAGGAAGTAAGATTTCCGTCTGGGAATTGACTCAACTGTGGATTGCAGAAGGATTCATAGAACAAAAGTCGCCAGAAATGAGTTTGGAAGAAATTGCACAAAATAACTTTTATGAGCTTATTGACCGGAATTTAGTGATTGTTGACAAACGAAAGCCTGATGGTACGGTGAAAACATGTCGCGTGCACAACATAGTAAGTGAATTCTGCAGAAATGAAGCTGCTATTGAAAAAAGTAACTTATTTCATGAAATAAGAAAGTCCAAAAAAGGTACTTTAGAGCCTTTAGAACAAAGAATACTACAAAATTACCGACGCCTTTGTATCCATTCTTGTGTCGATGAATTCCTCTCAAAAAAACAAAAGATTACAAACGCCCGTTCTTTTTTGGGTTTCTCCAATGAGCCCATTAAATTGAAGGATAATGATATTTCATCCATCACCGATGCATTCGAGTATCTCAGGGTCTTAGACACCAACACCATTAAATTCCCCAAATTTCCTTCTAAGCTTATTTCCAAGTTAGTTCTTGTGAGGTACATCACTATCTCTGGTGATGAGTTTAAGGTTCTTCCTAAAGCCATGTCCAGTCTATGCTACTTACAAACTCTTATAGTTCACACGTCCTTGCCTACCCTCGAAATCGATGCAGACATATGGAAGATGATGCACCTTAAGCATTTCAAAACAAAAGCATCAATTATATTAAAAAAGAATGGGAAAGGCAAAGGTGGTGAAAATCTTCAAACACTTGGTAGGTTATCTCCTAAAAGTTGCACAGAGGATGTGTTTGACAAGGCCAAAAACTTAATGACATTGGGAATTCGCGGTCAATTAGCCACTCTTTTTAATTCTGATTGCTTGGAAAAACTGAGACGCCTTCAAAAGATGAAGCTGGTGTACGATAATGTACCACATGGATCTCGATTGGAAGGACTTCCTCGGACTTTCCCTCCAAGTCTCCGAATTCTAACACTATCAGGTATGTATTTAGATTGGTCGCGTATGTCTACTGCACTGGGAAAAATTGGAAACCTCGAGGTGCTCAAACTAAAAGAAAACGCATTTGTGGGAAATGTTTGGGAAGTTGTTGGTGGAAGCTTTCGTTCTCTCCAACTCTTGTACATTGAAGGCTCAGATCTGAAAACCTGGACAGCCTCAGGTGACAAACCATTTCCTCGTTTGAAAAGTATTGTACTTAAATATTGCCAGAAATTGGAGGAAGTACCAATCAAGCAACTTGGAGAATGTTTTGAGATATTGTCCATGGAACGTGTCAGCCAATCCGCAATTGATTCTGCCAAGAAAATAGAGATGGAGAAACAAAACGAACAAGGACAGAGAAGAGCCGGAAGGAATGGATTCAAGCTCGTAATCGTTCCTGAACATGATATATAACCACCTGATGATACATTCTTGGGGCCGGTAAGCAAGATTTTTCTCCCTTTTTTTTTTTCGATCGAAGCTCCTTCACATATCCCTTCATGATTTAAGCTAAATCTAGATTATTTAAGTATTCACATAATTATTTTGGTATGCAATTAATCAATGATACATGTACTATGCTCAAAATATCTTATATCCAACAATTTTGTCACACTTTCATGTACAAAATGAGCCTCTGCCATTTAAAAATGTATATGTAGGTCTCCACACATTTCAAATTATGCATCCGCTGCACTAAAAACATGAAATTAATAGCTTAAAAACATCACAAGTACTGCATATGTTGTAGCAAACAAAATATGATGAGGTATTTTTTTATTATTTCTAGGGACAGTTTTTGGTCAAGCACGGTTTCGGCAAAGATCTCCCTATTTCTAGTAAGTTTCAATACGTTGTTTCACGTCACAATGACTTTGATTCTTGCAGGCACTACGTTGCGATATTCATACCAATTGCCCTCGGCTACATCTCGATCGCTTGTCTGAATAGCTTCTGAATATTCCATTTTTTCAGTATCTAGAACTTCACATATATCTTCTCATGAATATTCCATTGTTTTCGCTACTGGCCTGCATGTGTTTCCTGTAACTTCATTTGTATTTTTTATTTCGTGTATTATTTACCAGACAATTCCAGTAACGCTCAATTACTTTTGATTAAAATCATTGAAAAACCTTACAACGTATGTGGTTGCAAAATTCTTGCCTGCACTTTTGTGTCATTCATTTGGCAAAAAATCATTTTTCATACTACAGAACTGGGCAAATAGAATTAGGCAATATTTATTGAAGCTTATAAATATTTTATTTTATGCATAACTTAAAAATAAAATGACAATATGTTATTTTGTATATGTACATAGATGTATTTGCAATTCATTCAAAAACATAAAAAAATATTGCATCTGACATAAGCAAGATGATAAATCGAATATTAACAATATATTTATTCAATTTTTAAAACTACTTATTATACTTCCAACAAGTTTCAGCAAATAACAAAATGAAATATTTCAAGCACTAGCTAAAAAACACGACTACTTCTCCATTACCTTAAACTAAATATGGGCAATTTTGTTTATGTACTTATATAATGTTGGATAGTTATATGTTCCAGATCATATAAAGACTTACAAAACTTTACACTTTTTGGTGTAATTAATTAAATTCGAGTATAACTATATAGGTTGTGCTCATAGTTGCTAGGAAAATTCTTAAAGGAGTTCGGGTTTGTCCGAACTCCTTTGAGTTCACCATTAAAAATATGCCATGTGGCAAATTGTTGACAGGCTACTTGTTGATTAAATTGTGAATTCGG
Source organism: Penstemon davidsonii (assembly GCA_034814905.1). Lineage (NCBI taxonomy): Eukaryota > Viridiplantae > Streptophyta > Magnoliopsida > Lamiales > Plantaginaceae > Penstemon > Penstemon davidsonii. The sequence goes on along the minus strand of JAYDYQ010001087.1, from coordinate 46,050,597 downwards.
CATGGAAATTACCATTTTACCTTTTGTGCTTTTGAATAAAACAAAACTAGCCTAAAACTCGTGCTATGCACGATTCAAATACACAGAAAAGAAAAAAGAAAAATTATCTTTAAATAAATGGCACTAAAAGACATACAATCTTAAATTAAAAGTCGTGATGTATAAATCAAAATTAATAATTAATGATTGTCATTCACAAAATCAAATATTTTAAAGCATTAGTACGTGATTCGTTTGAGAATTAAAAATTAACACCTTATTTGTTATGGCTTTTATGAAGTGTTTTGACACTTTTAAAGATTCAAACAATTAAATATTTTTTGTTTCTAGAGATTATATTTCTTCTCTAGATTTGTGTCACATTCGCCTAAAAACACCAACAAAAGAATCATGAAACTTCTTTTTTTCTTTTTTGTTTAAATAGACCTTATGGAATTTGTTTATGGAAAATATTTTTATTTGGGAGTAAGTTGAAATTAATTCTTAAGCTCACAAAAAGCTATATATATTTATATAGAGGTGTAATACTACTACTCATATTCTCATAGTTGGTACAAAAAATGAAAGAAGGAGATGTAAAGCTAAGGATAATAAAAAAACAAAAATGATGATTAAGATCTAACATTCTTAAAATAGGATATTAGTATATTACAAAAATTATAGTAAAGTTGGTCGAAAATTGCAATTGAGTCATCTTCTTCTCATATAATGCAATTTTTAAGGCTTAAGGTATGGGAAACTTGAAGAAATCTTTTGTTCGAATTGATTGGGGTTGTGTTGTGTAAAGTAATCAATGAAAACGTAAGTATCCATATTGTTTGTACCCAAAAAATCACCCTCGATTTATCGAGGAATATTGGTTCGATGATGGGTTGATGAACAATAACGGGCCAATAAGCAACAATGGGCCGAAAATAACAAGGCCAATGAGATGAAAACGGGTCAGACCCACTTCGGCCCAGAAACTGGTCCAACCGAAACCAGAAACGGGTCACAGGCCCAATATGAATTAAGCTTAATTAAATCAAGACTTGATTTTGGCCAAGTAGGAATTAATTAATTAATGAATTAATTCATTTATGGCCCAAGAGGGATTAATTAATCAATGGGCCAAGTTAATTAAATAATAAATGGCCCATTAGCAGATTTGGTAGTTGAATTAAATGGTGAGATATGCAACAGAGCCACGTAATAGTTGGCTAGTTAAATACAACCACTTCCCTTAATTATCTCAAAGTTAGTTAAGGAGTGAGAGATTGGCCACAATTCAAATTTAACTACCAAATTGAATCTGAAAATTGAACGTGGGAAAGAACAAGGATAAATAACCACCATTAGTGGAGGTAGTGGAACAAGTGCAGGTGGTGGAGATAGTGGGATCAGCCGATCAGTTTCTGGCAAGCAGCTATAAATACAGAAAGACAGCCATATTCAGGACAGACACAACTCAATCAATCAACAAATCAGTCTACACTGAAAATCGGCTCAACGCCTCTCCGGAAGTCCAGCATCCGCTGCTTCTGTCAATCAGTCAGCACTGCCAATTCCTTGACATCAATCGTCAATCCTCAGCAACCAGCAGGACATGGCCGCCTGAAGTCTAGCACCGCCGCTCAAAGTTAGCCGCAAAGCTGCTTCCGCCGTCAGCGAAGCTGTCTCGAGCGAAACCATTCGATATCAAGCAAAATAGCAAGCTGCAACGTCATGTAAGTGCCCACGTAATTACATGGCAACCTCGTCAAGTAGCCATCTGCTTGATGAGTCCGCTGTCGAGTAGCCATCTGCTTGACAGCTATCGGTTGAGTAGCCATCTGCTCAATTGATGCCCTTTCCAGCGGCCACCCGTTGGTCAGGAGCCCGATTGGTAGCCATCTGCCAAGGTTGGGCGACCCGCTGATGATGGTTCTCTGTCATCAGTGTTACTTTCTGTCAACAAGCTGCACTGTTTTACACATCAACTCATTTGGTGGGTTTACCTGCCAATCAAGGAGTAATTTTCAAGACTTAAACGAATCATCAACTCATTTGGCAAACATATGCCAATACAGGAGACTAATTTATCGTTTTGCATGCTTTGTAATACTTGTAAATCGGGGAACTCATTGTAGGCTAAGACTCATATGTTTCTTTTACAATGCAATCAATAGAAGTATTTGGCCGATATCTCTCGATTTTTGTTAAAGTATGCTTTACGTCAACGGATTTTCATTGATGCATTAGTTTGTTAAGTTTATGTCTTTAAGGTCAAGTTACATATTAAACTGATTGATTGTCAACTCATTTACTGATTCATCGATATACTGAGTAAGCCATCGATTGGCTATGAAATTTTGGCGTATCAGAAAGGTTATCATAAATTATTTAAGTCATGCGGCCAGGCAGGCATGGAAAAGAACTAGGGGTAGTGTTTGCCTACTCTGCCGCAATCAATTGATTAGAAGTTAGCCTTATCAGGGCATTTTTACATTGATATCAATATGTCCTTATCAGGACATTCCATTATAGTTTACATTGATATCAACATGTCCAATTTTAAACCGTTATGTTTGCACGCACAAGCATTGGCACGCCCGCACTCATTACACACCACATCGAGGCAATCGGTGTCAAATTTATCGCAAACAATATTTTGGCACGCCCAGTGGGACTTGATAATCTTTTTGCCAAAAAGTCAATCAGTTGATGCTAAACGATTAATCTTTTGCTGTTGTCAGATGATACCACAGATAACTCGAAAGACTCGATCTAGCTTGACGAGGACACGCTCTGATCTAACGCACTCTCTGGAAAATCTATCCACTGTCCCGCTAACTATGGAAGGGACTGACAAGATAGAGGAACTGACAGCGGAGGTCCGCAACTTCACTAAGGACCTTGAGGCCAAACAGGTAGAATGGTCAAATGTTGTCAGTAAGTTCGAGAACATGCTAGGCTCGGCCACTGCAGCCAGTCAGGCCAATACCGAAGCCAGCAATACTGTGAATACTTCCCTGATGCATCTGGAATCAAAAATGGCTATGCTTGCTGAGAGCATCAATACCCTTGCCAACGGGATACAATCGCAGGCCTGGACAGGGCCGCCCAAAAACTCTGTTGACAAAGGCAAAGGACCCGCGATACATATCGGGGGAAGTGGATCAAGGGATGAAACGCCCTACAAACAGGGCAACGGACAAACTAATGTCCTTGACAAGAAAGGAAGTACCTCCAAGGCCAGGTATCAACGCCCAGACTCGGGGGGCAGGTCGGAAGAGGAACGATCAGAGGCCATGGGATATGGCCCAGAGGGACATCAGGCCATCTCATCGGCTTATGAAAGAACAAATCGAGCCATGGAAGGTCAGGACGACCTGTTGACGATGAATCAGGCTCAAGAAATGTTCGTGAGGAGACAAGGGAATAGAGCATCAAGGTATAATAAGCCTCATCCAGAATACATTGATCAGGTGCCATTCCCGATGAACTACAGGGCACCCAACTTCACTCTGTTTTCAGGAGAAGGATCTCAATCTGCCACCGAGCATCTGGCTCGATTCTCTTTGGAATGTGGCAACTTAAGCAACGAGTTGAAGTTAAAGTTGTTCCCAAACTCACTTACCGGCATGGCGTTCCACTGGTACGCCAACCTGAAACCAGGATCGGTCCCTGATTGGCCATCCATGGAAAAGGTATTTGTGATGAACCACTATCAAGCCCCGCTTGAAGTATCTGTCATCGAGCTATCCAACATGAAGCAGCTGACGGGGCAGACAGTAGAGGAATACATGAAAGCGTTCATCAGGGCCAGAGGCTTCTGCGCCATACCTCTGCCAGAGAAAGAATGTATCAAGATTGCCATCCATGGCATGCATTTTGAATTGAGGAAAATCATGATGGCCCAATATCATGAAGACTTGTTTGAACTGACCGATCATGCGGTCCGGTATGAAAGGGTCCTAAGGGATGAAAACAGGCGACATCCCAGAGGGAACTACCACCAAGTAGGAATGGCTGATTCTAGCGAGGAGCCATTGAATAGGTCGATGGAGCAGACAGGTATTGAAATCGGGTTAGCTGAAGTGGTCTGTCCAAAGAACACTGTCTGTCAGGCTCTTGCAAAACCAAAAGAGCCTCAACCAGCCATCAAGGTGCCAAATAACTTGGTAAGAAGAGATGCTGAATATAAAACAGACCGCGAGAGACGCTACTCGTTTGACGTCTCCAAGACTGAGGCCATTTTTGATCAACTGTTGGCCGACAAGATCCTCAGACTAAAAGGGGATCATGTGATACCATCTCCAATGAAAATTGCAGGTAAGACTTATTGCAAATATCACGACGTATGGACTCACTCTACGAATGAATGTCTCGTTTTCAGGTGGATGGTACAAGATCACCTTGATAAGGGCATTTTGAGATTCGCCCCAGACTGGAAAATTACTAAGCCGATGACGGTTGACACTAATCCCTTCCAACAGAACGAGGTAGGGATAAACATGGTAGGGGTTACAAGTACGACAGGAGAGCAATATGCGAAAGGGGACACACATCACTTACCATCTTCGACGAATATGCAAATGGGACTATGTGCTAGATGCCATGCTGACTTGGCAACAGTACCATTGTTTGTGAACCCAAACATATATGGCCAGTACATGCCTTGGCCAAACGCAACACAAGGAGCGTACCCTTATCAGGTGATGCCACAGCCACAGCATCAAGTGATGCCACAGTATCAGGTGATGGCACCAACTCCAGTACCAACACCCTTGCCAGTACAGGCAGCTCCACCGACAGTGGAACCCCGTCGAGATCAGGCCATACCTAAAATGCCTCGACAGCCGCAGGAGGGTACTAGTCGTAACAACAGGATCAGGGAAAGATCACCCGACAGATCACCAATTAGGCAGGTCAGATCGACCGCCTACCACAGAGACAGGGCCTATGGGCCGTCGATCAAAACAACATCGCCTGGTCAGTATAGACCGCGAACTGTCCATACCCCTGCAAATACTCAAGTAGGGAGATGGGTACCCGTAAGGCATCCGAAATTCCCTAGGAATCAAAGGGTTGATCAGATGACCAGAACACAGTATCGTCGTTACTTACGTCAAAGGAAAGAAATCGAGGCAGTCAGAGGAAAGGCCCCGATGAGACAACGAACGACAAAACCACGGGTTACAGAAGTAAAGCATCGACAAGAGGCCAAGGAGGCCAATGAGGCCGAACAGGGAGCTGTTTCCCCATGGCGGTCACCAGGGAAAGCCAAATATGGCACGATTGATTTAGAGAAAGATTTGGAAGAAGATGAAAATGAGCTTAGGGTGAAATTTGACAAAATCTTTGCCCGTAACGATGGTAAGACAGATAAGGCCGAGTCTGGCCAAACAGTCGATGAAAAAACAGTCGACGAGAAATTAAAAGAAGACGAAGGAAGTGGGACCAGCCAGCCGTCAGCCGACTCGGCTGTGATGCAGTGTAATGCAGTAAGTTCTGAACTCGTCGATGTCATCGACGAAGAGCTGGAATACTTCACTGATGGAGTCTGGGACGAAGGAATGCCAGTTGTACAAATGGCAGAAGACTTGGAAATGATATCGGTCGATGACGGAAAGGAGACCGATTGGGACAAGAAGGTAGAAAATATTTTCCAGAAACCACCTTCTTTTATGGCCAGACACATCAGGCCATTGTATATATCATGACATATCGACGGGAAGCCCATCGACAGAATGCTGGTCGATAACGGGGCAGCCGTCAATGTAATGCCAGCGTCTACTATGTACAAGCTAGGCAAGGTCAGTGAGGACTTGATGGAAACAAGGGTGATCGTCAGCAACTTTACTGGAGGAAAGGCTGATACATTAGGAATCTTACCTGTCGAGGTAAAGATTGGAAAGACTAGCCTAAAGATTGCTTTCTTCGTGGTAGATGCTGCCACATCTTACAATGCATTGTTGGGGAGGGACTGGATCCACTCCGCTTTATGTGTGCCGTCTTCTCTTCATCAATGTCTACTGATTTGGGGGGACGCCGCTGAGCCAGAGATCATAATGGCCGATAACAGGCCATTTACTGCAAAAATCAATGCCGTCGAGGCGGCATACTATCGGGAAGATGTGGGACCTTATCGATTTGTCGGACAGGACAAATATGGACGACCTATGGAAGTCACATCGAGCAAAAAACTAACTCAGCTCGAAATGACTTGTCTCACCAAGGAACTAAGCCGGCCCTGCAATGTCAAGGAAGAGGGGCCGCAAGAAGAAAACAGTCAGTCCTTATGAGTTACACTGATGATAAGGAACCATCGGCCGATAAGGCCGAGCAACTTGAAATAGATGAGATCGTGGTTATCGGACCAGAACAGGAAGCATGTGCCGATCTAATTCGAAAATTTCGGGCTTACGTGGCCGAATGTTACACAGGCGATCTTATTTTCGAAGAAGAAACGCCAATATCAGATGGCGATGAAATTCAGTTAGAAGAATTAGGAACGGCGCCAGCCAAGCTTGATGACATAAAAATTCAAGTGCAAGATCCTGTCATCGAGATTGAGTTGGGCACCGAAGAAGATCATAGGCCAACATACATCAGCGCATTGCTGGATGATGGCCAGAAGGAACGATTGATTCAAGTATTGAAAGAATACAAGGACTGCTTTGCCTGGAATTACGACGAGATGCCAGGACTAAGCAGGGAGTTAGTTGAGCATCGAATTCCAATACTTGAAGGGTACCTACCTCGAAAACAGCCTCTGAGACGGATGTCAGTGGAAGTCTGTCAGCTGATCAGGGAGGAAATCGAGAAGTTGTTGAAGGCCAGTTTCATCGAAGTGGCCCGATATCCAGAGTGGGTTGCCAACGTAGTGCCCGTAATGAAGAAGAACGGCAAGATCAGGATATGCATTGATTTCAGAGACCTGAATCTTGCATCTCCCAAGGATGAGTACCCGATGCCAATGGCGGACATGTTGATCGATGCTGCCGCTGGCAATATGTTTTTAACTGCCGTCGACGGAAGTGCAGGCTATAACCAGATATTTGTGGCCGTAGACGACGTACCGAAGTTGGCTTTTCAATGCCCAGGAGGAATAGGCACCTTCCAATGGAAAGTGATGCCATTCGGATTAAAAAACGCTGGAGCCACTTATCAACGGGCCATGAACTGCATCTTCAGTGAGTACATCGATGACTTTGTCAAAATTTACATCGATGATATTGTGATCAAATCAGCTAGTTACGAGGAACACTTGACACATTTGGCGAAGTCATTTGCCAAAATGAGAAAACATAAACTGAAACTTAATCCCTTAAAATGTGTTTTTGCAGTTGCGTCAGCCAATTTTCTTGGTTTCTTAGTGCATCGCAAAGGGATTGAAATCGACAAGAACAAGTCTAAAGCTATCCTGACAGCCAAACCTCCATCAACGAAGAAGGAATTACAACAATTCCTTGGCAAGGTTAACTTTCTAAGGAGGTTCATAGCAAACTTGGCTGGAAAAACCAAGGTCTTCTCACCTTTGTTAAAGCTGAAGGACAAAGAGGAATTTTGCTGGCAAACGGAACATGAGCAGGCGTTTCAAGAGATAAAAGACAAACTGACTACGCCGCCTGTAATGATGCCGCCAGTCAAGGGGAAACCCTTGAAATTATATATATCTGCCACAGAGGATACTGTCGGTGGATTTTTAGCACAAGACGATGAGAACGGATTTGAACGAGCTATATATTACTTGAGCAGACATCTGTCAGAAACGGAACAGAGGTATACCCCGATAGAAAAGCTAAACCTGTAATGAGAGGAAGGATCGGCCGATGGGCTATCCAACTGATGGAGTATCAATTGCAGTATGTACCGCAAAAAGCAGTCAAAGGCCAAGTATTGGCTGATTTCTTGGTTGACCATCCATGCATTGACATAGATCAGACCGTTCTAAAGGAACTGGACTTGATGACAGTGGAGATCAAGCCGTGGACACTGGCTTTCGATGGGTCAAGAACTGATAGACTGTGTGGGGCAGGTATTGTTTTGATTTCACCATCTGATGTTAAAACTAAGTTATCTATACAGTTTGATTTTGAATGCACCAATAATCAGGCCGAATACGAAGCCTTAATTATTGGACTAGAAATGCTAAGGGAGTTACATGTCAAATCCGTTACCATCATCGGGGACTCACAATTAGTGATCAGGCAAATTCAAGGTACATATAAATGCCGAAACCCTACTCTTGACAAATATTACTTGACGGCAATGTCTTTACTTTCAGAATTTGCTGATGTCACTTGTTATCATATAACAAGGGGACATAACAGTGAGGCCAACAGTTTGGCCCAATTGGCGACTGGTGTTGATCTTCCTGATGACGTCGATGAATCTCACTACGTCGTCCGGAGAAGACACTGTCCATCATTTATGTATCGGGATAATATTCTAACTGTCCTAAGCGTGTTTCAGGATCCCGATGACTGGAGAGAGCCGATCAGAAAATATCTGGCTAATCCGTCTGATAAATCATCTCGACAGACAAGGCTCAGGGCCGTCAATTATGTCCTGATGGGAGATCAATTGTTCAGAAAAGGCCATGACGGGTTGTTACTGTTATGCGTCGATCAACAGGAAGCCATGAGGATTATGATGGAAGCACATGAAGGAATTTGTGGCGCCCATCAAAACGGACATAAGCTAGCATGGCTATTACGCCGATATGGTTATTACTGGCCAAAGATGGTGGGAGATTGTGTTCAATTGGCAAAGGGATGTGAAAAATGCCAACGATTTGGAGTAGTCCAGAGAATCCCTATCGAGGAGATGAACATGGTAATCAAGCCATGGCCTTTCAGATGTTGGGCCATCGATATAATCGGGGAGATACATCCATCGTCATCCAAACACCATCGATACATCATTGTGGCCACAGATTATTTCACCAAGTGGGTAGAGGCCAAACCACTCAAACAGGCCAATCAGGCCGAAGTGATGAAGTTCATCAAGGACTTAATCATACATAGGTTTGGCCTGCCACAAACCATTGTCACTGACAGGGGGCTAATGTTTGTTGGTCAGGAAATCAAGGAGTTTGCCAGGTCAATGGGTTTTGAGTTGGTTCATTCAACACCTTATTATGCACAAGGGAATGGCCAAGCTGAAGCCTCAAATCGAGTCCTTAAGGACATCATTTCAAAGATGATCGAGGAAAACCCAAGAGCATGGCACCTGATGCTGTCAGAGGCACTATGGGCTTATCGGACCAGCAAAAGAACAAGTACAGGCACTACTCCATATAAATTGACTTATGGACAGGATGCCGTACTACCGATGGAAATAAACGTCCGATCGCTTCGGGTGATGCAACAAAATGAGCTGACACCCGAAGAATACACTGAAAGTATGCTCCAGGAGCTTGACGAACTGGACGAAGTCAGAGTTGCCGCGTTGGATAAAATCGAGGCACAAAAGAGGCTGGTGGCCCGTTGCTACGATAAAAAGATACGCAGGAAACACTTTGACGTCGGGGACTTGGTCTGGAGAACAGTTTTGCCACTTCATCAGCGTGAGAAAAAGTATGGCAAATGGAGTGCAACATGGCAAGGGCCATATGAAGTCTTCTCGATAACTCGAGGAGGAGGTTATATACTGAAAAAGCCAAACGGGGATCTTTGCAGAGACCCCATCAATGGAAGATACTTGAAAAAGTTCAGACCAACCCTCTGGGAAACAATGTGTCTGGAACATCAACGAGCCTTGGAGCTAGAAATTGAAGCACGGCGCAATTAACTTTGTTCGCCGTCCCTTTGTATATTGTAGTTTAGGAAATTTTAGGAGTTTTTCAATTTTATTTGTTTCCGTGTTTTCTAGAGTAGTGGTTAACTTTTCATTCAATAAAGCCGCTGATCTTCCCGATAAACAAACTTGTTGGAGATACATAACGGATGGCTTGAAAAAGCCACAACACATTGTTAATGGCAAAAGCCATCAGGAGTCTTGATAAACAAGAAAGGGAGAAGGGGTTGACGAATCACCAATTAAAATATCATTGCAGGGAATCAACCCTCGATATCAACCCATATCATATCAATATCGAGACACACCTCTCATCAGGATGAGGTACATCAAGTCCATAAGCATCAAGGCCCCTAAATCAAATTGGAGGCCATGTTCATCAGATCAATCACTTGAAAAAGTGAAGTTGGTTAACTGCCAAAATTTTGGCTGATCACTAAGTCCTCGGTATATTACTATCAGGTATCTGATATCGAGCCTACTCAATACGAGAGGCCCACTGATATCGACGCGCTCATATCAAGAGATGCCTTGATATCGAGGAGATCCACATTGCCCTGATATCGAGGAGATCCATACTGGCTCGACATCGAGAGATTTGCCATCATCAAGGCCATTGTGAGATGGTCAAATTTTTTGACAATTTCGGTTTCATAAAGCCGATAGTTGGTTATTAAATGAAGCATTGTCCTAATTTCTCATCTTAAAAGAGAGAGAGAAAATTTTTAATCTAAGTCTAATTCGATTGAATCAATTTTTTAAATTAATTACATCGAATACGACTTACGGGGGGCATTGTTTGTACCCAAAAAATCACCCTCGATTTATCGAGGAATATTGGTTCGATGATGGGTTGATGAACAATAACGGGCCAATAAGCAACAATGGGCCGAAAATAACAAGGCCAATGAGATGAAAACGGGTCAGACCCACTTCGGCCCAGAAACTGGTCCAACCGAAACCAGAAACGGGTCACAGGCCCAATATGAATTAAGCTCAATTAAATCAAGACTTGATTTTGGCCAAGTAGGAATTAATTAATTAATGAATTAATTCATTTATGGCCCAAGAGGGATTAATTAATCAATGGGCCAAGTTAATTAAATAATAAATGGCCCATTAGCAGATTTGGTAGTTGAATTAAATGGTGAGATATGCAACAGAGCCACGTAATAGTTGGCTAGTTAAATACAACCACTTCCCTTAATTATCTCAAAGTTAGTTAAGGAGTGAGAGATTGGCCACAATTCAAATTTAACTACCAAATTGAATCTGAAAATTGAACGTGGGAAAGAACAAGGATAAATAACCACCATTAGTGGAGGTAGTGGAACAAGTGCAGGTGGTGGAGATAGTGGGATCAGCCGATCAGTTTCTGGCAAGCAGCTATAAATACAGAAAGACAGCCATATTCAGGACAGACACAACTCAATCAATCAACAAATCAGTCTACACTGAAAATCGGCTCAACGCCTCTCCGGAAGTCCAGCATCCGCTGCTTCTGTCAGTCAGTCAGCACTGCCAATTCCTTGACATCAATCGTCAATCCTCAGCAACCAGCAGGACATGGCCGCCTGAAGTCTAGCACCGCCGCTCAAAGTTAGCCGCAAAGCTGCTTCCGCCGTCAGCGAAGCTGTCTCGAGCGAAACCATTCGATACCAAGCAAAATAGCAAGCTGCAACGTCATGTAAGTGCCCACGTAATTACATGGCAACCTCGTCAAGTAGCCATCTGCTTGATGAGTCCGCTGTCGAGTAGCCATCTGCTTGACAGCTATCGGTTGAGTAGCCATCTGCTCAATTGATGCCCTTTCCAGCGGCCACCCGTTGGTCAGGAGCCCGATTGGTAGCCATCTGCCAAGGTTGGGCGACCCGCTGATGATGGTTCTCTGTCATCAGTGTTACTTTCTGTCAACAAGCTGCACTGTTTTACACATCAACTCATTTGGTGGGTTTACCTGCCAATCAAGGAGTAATTTTCAAGACTTAAACGAATCATCAACTCATTTGGCAAACATATGCCAATACAGGAGACTAATTTATCGTTTTGCATGCTTTGTAATACTTGTAAATCGGGGAACTCATTGTAGGCTAAGACTCATATGTTTCTTTTACAATGCAATCAATAGAAGTATTTGGCCGATATCTCTCGATTTTTGTTAAAGTATGCTTTACGTCAACGGATTTTCATTGATGCATTAGTTTGTTAAGTTTATGTCTTTAAGGTCAAGTTACATATTAAACTGATTGATTGTCAACTCATTTACTGATTCATCGATATACTGAGTAAGCCATCGATTGGCTATGAAATTTTGGCGTATCAGAAAGGTTATCATAAATTATTTAAGTCATGCGGCCAGGCAGGCATGGAAAAGAACTAGGGGTAGTGTTTGCCTACTCTGCCGCAATCAATTGATTAGAAGTTAGCCTTATCAGGGCATTTTTACATTGATATCAATATGTCCTTATCAGGACATTCCATTATAGTTTACATTGATATCAACATGTCCAATTTTAAACCGTTATGTTTGCACGCACAAGCATTGGCACGCCCGCACTCATTACACACCACATCGAGCCATTTGCACATCGAGGCAATCGGTGTCAAATTTATCGCAAACACATATTTAATATTTTGCGGTCAACTTTGAGCGCTTTCTTTATCTAATTAAAAATTGGCATTCAAAGGAACTATTCAAATTAATTACCAAAAGAATTTATGGAAGCAACTTAAACTCTATGATTACGACTTGCACGCAATGTATTAATACTTTATCTGTCTCAAAATTTTCGTTTTCAATTTCTTAGGTGACTTATCCATTTAACATTTTATTTTTATTTTTAAACATTTTAAATTATTTGAATATATAATGTATGTAGTGTTATATTATAATCAAAATAGATCTATTAAATTAATTTTTACAATTTTTTAAATTTAGTCGAACTCACCGCTCAACTATACCAAGTAATAAAAATTATGGATCTAATGAAGTACAGTAATTGTTAGCGTTCATAATTAAGACATAATACAGTCATTCCAAATTTTGTTTTGACAATACAAGATTGAAATGAGATAAACATTATTTCTAATGTTTTTCATAATTTGAAAAATTAAATCTAAATTGATATATTAAATTAAAATGTTCCAAAATTAGATAGACCATAACTTTCGGCCCAATTGAAATTAGTTGGCCCATTAATTAATACCCATTTATTCTAATTAATTAAATTGAACTCCAAGTCCATTTAATTAATTTACATTAATATTTATTTAATTAAATCAAACTCCAAGTTCATTTAATTAAATCTTCTCTCTATTAATTAATTAAATCAAATTTAATTAATTCCATCTTTCAAATTAAAAACCTATTTAATTTGACATTTCGATCCAATCCAATTGGATCGGATTCTCGCACCCAAATGGATCGACCCAGTCGAGTCCAACTTTTTTTCGTTTCCTGTTTCCGCTCGATGTGTTTGTGTATGTCCCCTAGGTTCACCACATAATTGGTCGCGGGTTATAATCAAATATATATTTAATTATTCGAGTAAACCTATACTCTAAATCAATCGAACACTCTGTTGATTGACCATTCCAAAATTAGCATCCCTGCTAATTTGGGAATTTTCCCACACTCCACAGTTGATGTCTGGCCACAAGCCCGTGGAGCCCAATCACTGGTGAATTAATTCAGTGAACCTTTATCCTTTACAATTACCATGTACGCCTTAATCCTTCCATTAGTTGGTCTTCCAGTCAAGACTAAGGTTATGGACTTTCATCGGTTTCCTTTACTTGTCTCGATTATATGTATTCTGGTCTCGAAACTATTCCCTTTGACTTAAACTTTATGAGCTACTTTCATAAAGCCGTCAGATACCTTGGCCAAGGATTTACCGGAATACGTTCTCACAGAGATTCGTAGGAGAAGCTCCCAACCTATCAAGTTGGGTCAACGGATCCTCTGTTGATGATATGAACCTGCATACACGTTCCTCTATACCCAACATGAATCCACAGAGACCTCTTGGTATACTCCAGTCAGTCGGGACTCACATCAAGGCATAGATGTTCGTGTATCAGATAAACCCTATCACCTCAAGTAATAAGGATCGTTACTCGTACACTATTGTAAATAGGAATAACTTCATCCCCGATATGCGACTACCGCTTCCATGGTGAGTTATTTCCTAGTTGGGGTATTCAGTGCGCTTCCCATCCCAGCAAGCCACCCACTCGTGTGTATCGACTATCCCAGTCACGCTCGTGGACCCCAGCGTCCTCCAGTTCATCGGAGTATACACACTCGTGAGGGTCTAACCGAATCCATTGATGTCCCATCTCAAATGGATTATACGACCCTTGAATTAGTTTTAGATCACGGCCTTGGAGATCAGTCAACGGGTTGTCCCATAGTCCTGTGATCCAAGGACCTCTATCCTTATGTTAGATAATTATTCATAAGATGAAAGTGACCATATAAATAAATGCATTTATTAATCGAATTGAATAGTTCTTTTAATTATTACAAATTAAATGCAGCCAAAACAGTTAGCTTGCAAGACACTATTCCATCATTTTTTCCCGCTCAAGGTGATTCAACGGACTACGTGGCAATTCCGTTAAAAAAATTGACGGAAGTATGATTTTTTAATCTTTCGTCAGATTGTGGTATAATTTTGGTGCGCTTGCGATGAAATATGAAAATTGCCTTAATCATAATTCTAGCCCATTTGATTTGTACTGATCATTTAACTGAATTTAGAACTAGAATTTAGCATCCCACTGCTCATCCAAAAGTTGCTATTTAATTAAGAGAATATATATGTGGTATTTTTCCTTGTTGATATCTACCTTTTACCGAAAGCTATTCAATTATTTTTCATGAAAATTGTGTGTTCCCTAATATGATTATTTCTTGGCTATTGAAAATGAATTAAATCAGATGCAAGGTTCTATTTCTCAATCTTTCTGACTTGCTTCTATGGAACCAAGGTCGAAAAGATTGAAAAAGTCAATTATTCACAACCACTAATGAAGGATTCAAACTCATTCTATTGGATTAAAGAAGTGCATTCGATCTAATAAATATTTGGTCTTATTTTACATGTGTCTATTATTTAGGCAGAATACCGTCATCAATTCTTAAAAAATATTCAATGAAAATTGAAGATTGAACTTGCCCTTTTTTTCTTTCTTTTTAGGAATACAATCATTACATTAATATCACTACATCAATAACACTGAATTAGAAATCGATTCAATTACAATCAAGTTATAAAGAAAATCAATCATCAAACATTAATATTAAACTAGGAGAAAATCCACATTAATGGAACTTGAACTCAAAACCTCTTGGTTGTGGGATCTCAGCATTACCAACGAGCGATGGCCTTGTTGGAAACTGAACTTGCCTCTTCAAAATAGTAAAAGCTTATGGCAACTTCTATGACCCTTCTCCTTTTAGATTCTCTACACACTTTTCCCTTACTCTGTTAGTTCACTAACACCATTAGAGTTTAGTTTATAGACCTAAATTCCCCCCCCCCCCCCTCCAAAAGTTTAAAAGTACAAGAGGATTATGTGCTTAATTTAAAAAGTACAAGGAAATTACATGCTAAGTTTGCAAATTATAAAGGGATTTTGTGCTAAGTTTAAAATATTACAAAGGAATTCCATGCCAAGGAGAAATTAGTAAACTGCTGGAAGTGGATGGACCGGGAATTTTTTTACAGAGAATATGAAAGTTAAAGAGAATCTGGTACAATAACTATTCATAAGGGATTTTGTGCAGGTTTTATTTAACACAGGGGATTATCATCATTTCCCCCCTTTTAGATCACCTTCAGCAACAAGTATTAAGACATCGTATCACTTTTTGATACCTCTTACAAGGGAAAAATGCAAAAGTAATCACATAACTTATGATCACTGATAAATTTACCTCACAAGTATTTGTGATGATAATTTTACCTCATCAATCTGAAGCAAAATTGGGACTTTTTTTGTCCCAATTGGGAGAATGAACTTAATTTGCGCGCAGGTGAATTCTAATTGAAGAATTTGACCATGAATTAAAGAAAAAATGGGAAAAAAAATTAATTCGGGTCATGTGAGCGACACATGACCCATGCAAAATCTGATTTTGGCTTTTTATAGGGCTCCTAATTTCTATTTTGGGACAAAAATTAATTTTTGCCCTGCTTTTCCAAATCGCGATTTTAGAAAAAAATTGACTAATTTTTTTTTTCCTTCGATCACTTCCTAATCGCATTTTGGGATTATATTTTTTTTTTTGTCCCAAACCCTAATTACTATTTTGGAAGAAATATTCTAAAAGACAAATTATGTTGTTCCTAGTCACGATTTCAGGGTAATTTTTTTTCTTTTTATCTCTTCCTAATCGCGATTTCGGAATAATATTTTTCTAAAAAAAAAAGGACTTGTTTGTTTTTACCCCAAAATCGTAATTCAAATTTTCGAACAAAAAACTGTGAAAAAAGAAAAAAATTGCAATTTTAATTGCGACTAGGAAAAGCAGAAAAATTGTCCTAAAATCTCAGCTAGGAAGAGTATAATTTTTCTGTTTAAAATTTTTGTTTCAAAATACAATTAGGATTTCAGACACAAAAAATGAATTTTTTTTAAATTTAGTTTTTGTTCTAAAATCGCGATTAAGAAGAACAAAAAAAAAAATTGTCTCATTAACGTGTGAATAAAATAATTGTCATCCCCAAATTTAATTTTTGTCTCAAAATCATATTTCATATGGGTCATGTGCCCCCATATAATTTTTTCTTTTTTCTTAATTTGTTGGTCCCAAGTGGTCAGATGAGGTCTAGAGGGGGGGGGGGGGGGGGGAAAAGACCTCTTTAAAATTTATCTTTTAAAATTCTCTAACTTTTCTGTCAGCAGACTAAGCTGATCAGTAATCGTAAGTTGACTATGCTGATTTCGCACAAAGCTTTGAACAGTAGAGTTGACCACTCTTCTGATTTCACTCAGCTGATTTTATCAAAATCAGAGTTTTAAAATAACTAACTTGCAGCGGATATTTCTAGTGTTTTTCACAAGTAGTTTTCTTAACTTAGAAAAAGTTTTATCCCCAGTTTTATAAACTCCTTTTAAAAACCTTTTCAATCAGTTAACTTTTTGTGTTAAAATATGCTCTTTAAAATATGCAGAAAATAATGCAAGTATAACACAAAGGATTTTTATAGTGGTTATATGGATAGAAATCCTTTAGTCCACTCTTCCAAGTCACTTAGATCTTGGGTTATACTATAGTCACACAGATTACAGTATACTCTGCTTGCGCCAAACAACAAATGAACTAGCCACAAGTTCTTTACAGGAAATCACAAAGAAGTCATATACTACAAAGCTTTATCACTCACAAAGATGGATAACAGCTTCTCACAACACGATTCTAACAAAATCACTCAGATATATAAGTATTTTCTGTTTTCTCTCTGTTCTGCTTCTCACAACTTTTTATAAATTTTTCTGTTTAAAATTTTTGTTTCAAAATACAATTAGGATTTCAGACACAAAAAATGATTTTTTTTTTTAAATTTAGTTTTTGTTCTAAAATCGCGATTAAGAAGAACAAAAAAAAAATTGTCTCATTATCGTGTGAATAAAATAATTGTCATCCCCAAATTTAATTTTTGTCTCAAAATCATATTTCATATGGGTCATGTGCCCCCATATAATTTTTTCTTTTTTCTTAATTAATTGTCAAAATTCTTTCAACTAAAATTCATTACTCTGCAAGTGAAACTCATTTTCTCAATTGAGTCGAAAAAATTAAAAGTTATATCCAATTTTTATTAATCCGCATGCATCCAATTGTCGATTACTTAGGTCATAGTACTAAGGCTGATAATAGGTTATTCATATATCCAACGCCCGATAAGGAGTATGACTTCACGTTTTGGTTTTTTTAATTAATTATTATTAATTTATTTAGTGTTTTAATCATTGTTGATGTGATTTTTTTGATTTTACAGGTTTGGTCACAATAATAAGGAAGTTATCGCTAAAATAGGCAACATTATTAATGATCATAATAAAACTAATGCCCCATGTTATACAGACGTGCTATTAAGAAATAGAAACATGTGGTTTAACGAATTCAAGGTATATATGTTTTATTAAGATCAATATGTGTTTTGGTTTACATTAATCAATCTATGAATTGTTTTGTGCTTGCAGTTATTCTTTCGTTGGAACCTTGCTGATGATAAAAGAATTAAGAAAATATTTGATCACAAGATGTCAAAAGCATATAAATATAAAATGCACTATACTCGTCATTATCGTACAAAAAGCCAAAAAATTTAAACGACGAACAATATACTGCGTTATTGGAGTATTGGGCAACGGAGGAATTCGGTGAAATATCCCAACGGGCTGCGGAGAATCAGGCATCAGATTGTGATGGCCAGGGTCAAATAGTAAATTTTGGTGGGGCTAAACCTCGTTCGGCATACGAAGAAGAAATGGTAAGGTAGTTGGATTTTTATTGTCACACTTCATATCCGATGAAGTTACTTATGTATTCCAATCCGTTTAATTGTCATTTTCTTGTTTACTTTAATATAAGCGGGAGGAACTGGGATGTAATCCAAGAGTTGATGAAGTTTTTTTAAGGATGTACACAAGAACCAATGAAGATGGGGAAATTGATTGGTCAAATGCTAGGGCCGAATCTCATACGTAAGTTGAATAATTTAAATCAGTTTTAGCCCATATAAATTATATAGTTAAGCTTAAACAAATTGTTGTTCAGTGTAGAACCGTTATTTGGGAAACATAGCCACTACTCAAGCATCAACTCAAGTTGAAGGAGAACCACCTGCTACCCCGCCTCCTGAGGTTGAAATGAAGATATCATGAACGGATTTAAAATAAATTCAAGTATTTACTAATTTTATTTTTGTTTTTTTATTGAATGATATATTTTTAAATTTCGGTCGGAATTTCCATTTTTTCTAGTAGTGTATTAAGTAGACTTTTAAAAAATTCTAGTAAAGTTGGTCGAAAATTGCAATTGAATCCTCTTCTTCTCAAATAATGCAATTTTTAAGGCTTAAGGTATTGGAAACTTGGAGAAATCTTTTGTTCGAATTGATTGGGGTTGTGTAAAGTAATCAATGAAAACGTAAGTATCCATATTTAATATTTTGCTGTCAACTTTCAGCGCTTTCTTTATCTAATTAAAAATTGGCATTCAAAGGATCCTTTATGGAAGCAACTTAAACTCTATGATTACGACTTGCACGCAATGTATTAATACTATATCTGTCTCAAAATTTTCGTTTTCAATTTCTTAGGTGACTTATCCATTTAACTTTTTATTTTTAAAATTTTTAAACATTTTAAATTATTTGAATATATAATGTATGTAGTGTTATATTATAATCAAAATTAGATTTAAAATTTTTAAACATTTTAAATTATTTGAATATATAATGTATGTAGTGTTATATTATAATCAAAATTAGATTTATTAAATTAATTTTTACAATTTTTTAAATTTAGTCGAACTCACCGCTCAACTATACCAAGTAATAAAAGTTATGGATCTAATGAAGTACAGTAATTGTTAGCGTTCATAAGACATAAACATAATACAGTCATTCCAAATTTTGTTTTGACAATACAAGATTGAAATGAGAAAAACATTATTTCTAATGTTTTTCATAATTTGAAAAATTAAATCTAAATTGATATATCACATTAAAATGTTCCAAAATTAGATAGACCATAACTTTCGGCCCAATTGAAACCCAAATTTGTAGCACAAGTCAGGCACTAATATTTTATTTTATTCCCCAAGAAAAGTGCCAAACATTGTATGAACCCCTCTCTCTCTCTCTTTAAAACCACACATCCAATAAATAATTGACTGGCTTAAAACGAAGATATGGCGAAATCAAGCCTGAAATCGACCGCAATTGTGTTCGGAGCCTTGGCTTTCGGCTGGCTAACTATAGAGCTGGCTTTTAAGCCCTGGCTCGTCAAGGCTCGAGCAGCCATCGACAAATCCGACCCGGCTCGCGACCCGGATGACACCGACAAGTCTCCATCGGACGCAGAGGAAGACACGTTATCAGCACAGGAGGCTGCCGCCGAAAAGAGTAATTAGTTTGTAAAATTATAAAGTCAATTGTTAGGTTTCTTTTTAGTTATGTGCTAATATAAGTTATCGTATTTTCAAGTAATTATATCTGGATAAAAGTGGTTGTCCCTTTTTTTTTTTCTCTAATTAATCGTTGTGAATGTTGATTTGATCGATTTTATGATTTTCTGGATTTATTTTTTCATAGAGGAAGTAAAGTATGGAAAAATGAATTCGAGTAAATCACTTAATTTTGTATTAAATTCAGGGGATAATTGGCAATCAGATCCTAAATCTGTGAATCGAAAGTAATATTAAAAGTTTATGTCGTGAATTATAAAATATAAATGTATTGACTAATTTATATATCAAAAGATTGATTTCTTTGAACTGGGTAAATTTTTAGTCCCTGATGTCTTTGAACAAATTCCTCATGTTTAAAACATCAAATTACAATATTTAAATCCTTAAACTTATAATTTGTTCCACCTTTATTCAGGGTCGGTCTTAGACTTTTTAGGGCTAGACAAAATTTGAAATCGGGTCCTATATCACAAAAAAAATTATTCATGTAAAAATTTTGTTTCTTGTTTTAATAGATTCAAAAGTATTGACCAAGTCTTCACAATTAAATTTTTCTAATATCTCTTTCTATAAATAAAATGATCAATGCACTTAATCTTCAATTCTAATTTTGAAAATCTTCTTTCAACCGAAACAACCATTATAGGTATTTTATAGCAAATTAGACATTTGTATAAGAATCAAATAGAAGGATTAACTCTTTGAAAATTCTCAAAGAAATTGAGGTTTTTTTTACATATATAATCAAAATACGAAAATAAATTAGTACAAGTACAAATCGAGTTTCTTTCATTATCAGTGCTTGTTGGCTTTCCCAAGAAGCCAAATTCATATACTCCATGTTTTCTTGATAAATAAAAAGTTTATCTAAAAATAAATTTTTTTTTTGAAAAAAAAGTTACAAGTCATGAATATAGACATGGGTCTGTCTAAAATGAGATTTCAAGGGATGAGGAGCACATGAGATATCATTTATCTTGGTGACACGTGTCCTCTTAGAATTTAACTTTAAATGATTTATTTTCTTAAAGACAAATTTATCCTTTTTAATGAGTGAATTCAAAAACTTCCCTTGTGTTTTGTTTAACTATAAAATAGGCCTATGTTATTTTTATTAGCAACAAAACCTTGTATTTTTTTTATTAACAAAGAAAATCCCTTTCAAGTCGAAATGACAATTTTACCCTACCAAACTATGCAAAAACATCCCTATTACCTAAAAAATTACCAATAACCTCTGGTAATTTTAAAAATTTGAAATACACCCCCTCCTCCACTTTTTTTTTTTAAAAAAAATTGACAAAATTCTCCATATAATTTATGAATCCCATATAAAATAGTTGACAAAAATCTTATCCCCCACAGTTACATGTTTTGGCACACCACCAATATGTACAAAATAAACACTTTACACCCCCTGAAAAATAAAATTAGTTGCACTTTACCCCCTCAAATGATTTTATGCAATTTTTGTTTGACGGAAAGTATATATGTGCCCCTCACATAAATTTTCAAAGGGTAAATTAGTCACATCACTTCTTACTTGTCCAAATACTTGACTCATGTCTTGTGAACCAAAGATCTAAAGTTAAGTAGAAAAAAAAATAGGGAATTGCACTTTTTATACCAAATGTTTGCCTACTTTATACATTTCATACCATACCTTTCAAAAAGACACGTTTCATACCAAAATTGACCAACATTTTTCACATTTGGCTTGGCCAATAATTTTTGGACGGAAAGTCCGTTAAGTCACATTTTCAAATCTTCGGGGTTTTTTTTGCAATTGGTTTAGAGGGGGTATTTGCAATTGTCTTTCAACATATCCATTCTCCACCACCTCACCACCAACTCCTCCACCTGCACCACCGCTCCTCCACCAGCACCATCTCCAACGCCACCACCTCCACCTACTCCCCTGCCATCCTCCAAGTCCACCACCTCCAAAGCCGCCTCCACCACCTTTGCAATGGGGAAGATGATGAATAGTAACATAAATCTTAAAAATTGGGGGTTTCTTCAATACTTAATGAAAATGGATGAGGTTGGTGGCAAAAGAACTGCCACACCAAGGGGAATGAACGGAAGTAAGTATTAGACGGTGGGTCGATCTCCTCCACCGGCGGCGGAGCAAAAACCGACAACGCTGAAATTCGTAGATTTGAAATACAAGTGACGGGATGGATCTGAAACAACGAAATAGTGTATGATCTTTGTAGAGGAGGTCAAAACGAAGCTATAGCTACCAAGGGGAGGTTTAATGGTGGCCGGAGTCGCTGGGAAATTGAAGATTTTGGGGAGGTGATGGAGATGGTGGAGAAGTTGAAAGTAAATTGCAAATACCCCCTTTGACCAATCGCAAAAAAAAAACCTGAATAGTTGAAAATGTGACTTAAGGGACACGTGCTTGGCACATGTCATTTTCCGTCCAAATATTAACGGTCAAACCAAATGTGAAAAATGTTGGCAAATTTTGGTATGAAATGTGTCTTTTTTAAAGGTATGGTATAAAATATATAAAATAAGACAAAAGTTTGGTATGAAAAGTACAATTCCCTAAAAAAATATATATTTGTAAAGAGAGATGGAAAAATACGCGTCGGTGAAATATTTGGGCGAAAAATCGATGTTGGAACTAATTTACCCTTAAAATACACAAGTGAGACGCATATCCGTGTTTTTTGGTGATCGGAATTGGCTTAAAATCATTTGAGGGAATAAGTGCAACTGATTTTATACGTGCTTATTTTATACTTTTTGGTGGTAAAGTTCAAAATATGTAACTTTGAGAGGGGTGTAAAGTGCATTTTTCCCTACAAATATTTCAAATGATCTTATACTGATGGTCTTAATTGTGAATTTGTATAAAATTTGATTTCTTGAGAGATTTTTTCGTATAAAATTTTGATTACTTGAGAGATTTATTTTTGGGAAAGAGATGAAATTAATTAGAGATAAGGGAGAAATTTTTAAACATATTAATTAAAGGATTGGTATGTAATTTAACATATGTTAATGTTTTCTAAATGTTCGATGTCATGTCATCATTGGACATTTTGATCAAAAATTGTGGTTCAGATTTATTGTTGACTTTTTTTAGTGGTTGAGATGGGGCATCTGTAGGAAAATTCTTGCATAGACCTGGTCTATGAGTTTTTCATAGACCTTGTGGTTGTAAATGCACCACATCATACATTGTGAGAGCATGACATCATCAAAATGTATGATGTGGTGCATTTACAACCACAAGGTCTACCACTAAGCTCATAGACCTGGTCTATGTAAGAATTTTCCTCTCATGTACACTTATGTTCCATAAAATCTTATTTTATAAAGACCCTATAGACATACCTTATTTTATAGAGAAAAAGATAATAATATAGTTACAAGTCAAGATTTAAAAAAAAAGTTACAAGTTTTGCTTGATCACTTGATGGAAAGATGAGGGAAATAAAATAAGTGTAACAATATATTGAAATCCAATTTTGATAAACAAAAATTGAGAATGAGAGTCGAGGAGAATAGTTTTATTTGTGATATAGTTGGAGAAAAAGAAAAGAAAAGACGTAAAACTAAAACCCTGATTCTTTTTTTGTTTAAATTATAAAATCCACAACATATTTGTCTAAGGTCAAACCCAATTGGGGTTGGGCTGATGGGAGGGGGAGGGGGAGGGGGTAGCAGGGGAGCTCCTTGGAGTGGCGTCCTGATTAAAATATATATTTTATTTTTATTTTTTAGTTTTGTTTTTAATTTGTATTATTATTTAATATTGAGCTCCTTGGAGCTTCCCAACTACCCCGGCAGACGCGTCTATGCGCCTGCCAGTTGCCTGGGCGTCTGCGCCCAGGCAGCAATCAGGGGGCGCCAAGTGGCGTCCTGATTAAAATATATATTTTATTTTTTATTTCTAGTTTTGTTTTTAATTTGTATTATTATTTAATAGTGTAGTATATTTATGTGACTTGTGATATAGTTTCTAGTTCAAATTTTTTTGTTTAATTTTTATTGTTCATAATTTTATGACAATTTAATTTATTGAATTAAAATTTTAATTTCATTTCAAAAAATAACAATTAAAACTAAATCATTTAATTAGAATATAAGTGGTTATATATATATATATTTGAGCAATATAATTTTTCAATTACTTTGAAAATATAATTTAAACACTTAGACAAAAATATTAAAATTCATAGTTTATTTATAATATTTTATAAACATATTTTTGTTAATATATTTATCACATTAAATCACCAATATTAAATCACCAACATGAAGAGAGCCGATGATGTATGTTATTGTATTTCATTTTTTTTTTTTTTTGTTGCGTGCTAGGACTTTTTCTAATTCAATGATGTGTTTTCGTCATGTACTCCGACAATTTAATTCAATAATGAGTTGCAAAATATAGCAGTTGGGTTGTTTTGTCAAGGGGGAAAGTCGGGCATGCCTTTGTCCCTTGGGGCAGAATTTGTCCAATTTTTGGTATTTTTTTTTTTAAATGGCAAAAGAGCAAACTTGGATAAAGTGTTGAATCCATCCCTAATATTCAAATCAATGTACATAGTCCCTGAACTTAATTTTAGTACAGTCTTATCTCTTATGTTAGTCTCTCGTTACATAATTTGAGCCATTTCATTCTATATGAAATTTTGCATACATGTCGAGAGTATAAGTAATAATAAACTTAGAGGTGATGTTCTATGTACATGGTTGTTATTTATAATTACACAAACTTGTTCATAAGATGATGTAAACATACATTTATGTTCTCATGAAACACTTATTTACAAAAATAAGGTTTTGTATGTTAGATTGCTTATAAATATATATATAGTACTAAAATAATATTTGTACTCTACTCGGTGATGTTCTTTATTCTATAATATATCATGTATATTCTTTTAACAACTTCTTCTTAACGAAATCATCCGGAAAAAAAAAGGATTTTGGATCATGAATATTGTTAATGACTTTTGGTTAATGTAATATTAGACCAAATTATCATTATTTTCATTCCTAGTACTATACTAAATTTGGAAATTATAAGACGCCTAATGTTTACATATATTCCTCATATGTAAATAGTTTGTTGGGATGAATATTTGTAGACAATAGGCGTCTTAGTTTTCAAATTTAATTAGTAGTAGTAGGGATTATAATAAGGAAATATGTTTCGATCTAATATTGTGTTATACCCTTTTTTTAATTTTGGTTTCCCAATGGTTTAATTCCTTTCGTGGCGCGTCGAGCACATAAAGTGGCGGTAACCTCTTCCAACAGGGATTCGAACTCGAGTCCGCTACTTTGTAGTGACTAGTCCCTTCCACTAAACCAATCATTTGTTGGTAATATTGTGGTATACCCTATATTACTAGGTTGTGTCTCTGAGTTGTAATTTCTTGAACTTGGGGCATCCCATTGAACAAATTTGTTGATGTCTTTGTTGATTATTTGTCAAAGACTCATTTTTTTTTAATTAGTTAATATTTGTTATTATTTCATTATGAAAATAAACATGCATTCTCGCCCAAAATGCACCTTGCTTATGTTGGTTACCTTCAATTGATCCTCTCTTGTATTAAGATATTCATATATGATGATGAAGTCCTCGTAAGTTTTTTTGGATTTCAACATCGTTATTTCAATTTCTACCACGACAATTGATTATTCAACTTCTTCGTTACTAGGATAATTGTCGAACAAAATTTGCTGCAGAATTTCATCATTATTGCACAACATACTTGAGTTATGCTATATATTCTCTAGATTCATCTACATATCAATATAAATATCAGTTAAATTTATAAAAAAGAATGAATAAAAAAAGAATCAAAATTTTATTGTAAGGTCATCTCCATCTGAGCCGGACTTGAGGGGGAGCAATTTCCGACTCCAATGGGCGGGGGAAGGGGGTAGGCTGGCGGTTGACCGGGCATAAGGGAGGAGGTCATCCACCGCCCAGTTGCCCGTTGGGCAACTTGCCCATGGACGGTCCAGTCAATGGGTGACCGCCACTCATCCACCGCCATGTTGCCCGCTGGGCAACTAGCCCATGGACGGTCCAATGCAATGGGTGGCTGCCAAGTGGTGGCCATATGTTGGTTGTTGTTTTATTTATTTATTTTATATATATGTATTAATTGTGTTAAAAAAACGTGTAAAAAAACTTAATGAAATAATGGTAAACTATATTTTAAAAGATTTAATAACATTGTATTTTAAGTTTATGTAAGATTTAATAACGTAATTAGTTTAAAATTTGTCTACATTCCTAAAATTCATACAAATAAAACATAATTAGAATTTAGTTTAATAACATTGTAGTTTAAACATTGATTTTTTTATTATTATGAATGTCTTACTATTATTGCGTACCTAATAAAAATTATTATTATTATTATTATTATTATTATTATTATTAAATGAGAGTGGAAAAAATTGTGAAATACAATCATATGGAAAATGATTGTCATTCGGTTGAAGATGGGAGGCAAGAGAGGTGGAGAAGGGGGTGAGGAGGGGGAGGAGTTAAGATGACATTCAGTTGGAGATGTCATAACATACATTTACAATATCCTTACAAATTATTAATACAACATATCAATAGTGTAATAAGCAATTATATTCATTATCATAAAACGTGAAATAGTCACTATAAAGTAGTGAATCAAATTCGAATTTGTTAGAGATGTTCTCACTTAATGTGTCCGATGAGCATCAAAATGAATTAAACCCATGAAAAATCGAAAAAATAAAATAAAGTGAAATAGACAAGCTAAGAGATGTAACATCGATTATTAATAATATATTAATCTAATAAGCATTAATGTTTAGCATATTTAGTTTGGTGTATTATATTTATCACACCAACATTTTTTTTCCCTAATAAATGCAAGACCCGTGAAGATAAGATTTTACTATTTTCTAACTTTATGCACCGAAGAAGAGCTTCTGTTGGTAACACACATTAGTAAGAGACAATTCCAAGAACCAGAAAATAAAGTTTAAAATCGGCAGATACACAAATCATTGTAAAATACGTATGTGGGCTCCACAAAATTGCTTCTGGAAGCCTTATTATTGTGTCTCCAGATAAGATAAGATTAGTTTTATTTTTCATTCATTAATACACGGGTCTAACATGAACTATAAATCCAAAAATTCAAAAGAAAAAGATCTTTGCACAAATTAATTGAATATTTCTGAAAGTGACACCTTAACCCATTTCTCTGTCTTCAACCATCAATTATCCGATCTCTCCATTCCAAATTTGTTAATAATTCAGAGCTAAAGACTTTAGGGCGTGAATTAATTTCCCTCTTTCTTCGACTCCATGAGGTGTGTTTTCTCTTCTCCTTTTCTCTCTCTTTGTTTTTGTTCATCATATGATAGAAAATAAATTTGCTCTTTATGGATTTTTTTGGGGCTAATTATTGTATTGAAGTTACCTAGAAATGTGAATTGATTAGGGTTTTGTTTTGGTGTAGATGGAACACTTCTTGGTGAAATGATGTTGTTGTTTGTAATTGTGTGTTTTAAGTGAATTTAGAATCATAACTTGCCATATGTATTTGGCTGCATGAACATCCAATATGCAGCCCAAAGTTAAGGTATTATGGATGAATCCCAAGAGTTAGTTGCTCTTAGGGGTCATATTAGTGATTCAAATGGTTGATTAGGTTAAGATGTTGTTTAATTTATTGATTATGTGGTTGCATTTTGCATCAAAAGCTTAATATACACTGGAGAAGTAAGTAAACTCCTGGCAGCTACGTTCTAATGTGTTCAATTTAGCATAAACTTCGTTTTTTCGAGTATAGAAGGACCCTGTAACAACCCAACTCCATACAACTGAACATTAACAAATCAGTGATAGAACTCTTTGGGGGTGAACCAATTTTTAGAATGCTTTAGCAATTAACAAGGAAAATGGAAATTAACACTAAAGTAGGTCTACTCCCGACTGAACCAGTGAAGGAGAATAACACCAAAAAAAAGTTGAAAATCAAGAAAGATCAAAGGAAGACTAAACTAATCCTAAACCGAATTCACACCTTTTCAACGCCATTTTACTGCTTAGTTTTTGAGGTGTTCCCTTGCAATGTGTCATCCATAGGTTATGCTATATGTGGCTTGTCACAATCCCAAACTGTTAGTTATAACTATCTTGGTGGCATTTTTACTCATTTTCTATTCATTGAGTAGAGACCCCCTCTACGATCCTATATAGTTTGTTCCCTTATTTCCTTAGCATAAGACTTCAGCATCAATCATTTGTTCATATAAGAAGCAAGCTATAGTTCTATGAGTATTATTTGTGAATAATTTACTAATGTCAATTTTATTATCCTTAATAATCTGTCTTGTTAATAAACATGAGTTTTTAGGTTCCTTTCCTTTTCCTTCTTTTTGGATCTTTTGGAGCCTTGGAGGATAGGGTTGGTACACAACATTAAATCATGTAAACCTAGTAACATATTCAAGTAATTTATTTCCCTCTTTCAGATGTTAAAAAAACCTCCAATGTCATTATCACCAGTTGAAAGTATGGCATCATTAAGCAACGATATCTTCTATGATATACTTAGACGTCTAGATGGTGCTACTCTGGCCAGTGCTGCCTGTGCATGTGCAGCACTCTGCTCGATTTCAAGAGAAGAAAGCTTATGGGAAAACGTATGCTGTTCTATGTGGCCTTCAACTAATAGAGACGATGTCAAAAAATTAATCTCATCAATAGGAGGATTCAAGAAATTCTATGCCGATTGTTTTCCCCTCATAGTAATCAAAGAGGTCCCGGAATTTTATTACAATGACTATAATGAGTATCCTCAAGAATGGACTGAAGCTGAATACTATGGAGACTTTGATGAAGCTGAAAATACTACACCATCGGATTTTGTCTCTATTGTGGACATTAGATACAAAGATAAAACAATATGTTCAAAAGTACTCTGGGGTATCCCCAATGCCAATGGCTCTAATTGGTTCTACAATTGTCCGTTTAGGGTCGATCTTGTTTCACAGTTTTCTAGAGAAGATGACCAAATAGACGAAATTACCCTTTCGCTATCCGATAGTCTGCCTCGAGTTTTCTCCATTGAAAGAGAAAGGAGAGATGGGAAGCTCTGGCAAGAACTGCGTGATGGGATTAGGCTTAGTTGGATTCTTGTTAACAAAAAAACAAAGAAAGCTGCTAATTTGTCGAGTTGGAGTTCGATTGGAGGGCAGAGACATTGGCCTACGGATGAGGATTTTCTGATACGTTTTGGTTCTATTCTTCCTGCTAAAGACATTCTTCAATGTTCAGTGGTTGAATGTATTCTTATAATGAAGTTTAGAGTGATATATACTGAGGGCGAAAGGGACAATACGACTCTAAAGTTGATGGAACTTAGCATGCAATTGGGAGATATGGAAGGTTCTCATGTTAATGGAAGAAATAGTTTGCTTGTTTTGAAAGAAGCAGGTAGCTGCCCGAGGAGTAGGAATTACGATGAGGCCCTTGAGTCGTGTCATTTGTATACAAAAGTGCAAAACGAGCTCAAGGAGGAAAAGATGAGATATGAAAACAGGTTAGATAGAGTTTGGATTCTTGGAAGCATTGCTGCATGTGTTACTTTTTGTTTATATTGTTTGTGAAAAGAAAGTGTTTTCTGCATTTCCAAATTCTTGAAGTGAGTTCCTTTACGTCTACACCTTTTCTACGGTCTTTCATCAGAAAGCCCTCTTCAGATTTTGGAATTCTTCATCATAAAATGAGAATATGACTTCATTATTGTTATATAGTTTATTCAGAAGCTATGTTTTATTATTGGATAATTGTTGGTGTTACAAATGTATGTCTTTTCTATATGGGATTTACATTACTAAAATTTGTCCGTCTTTTTGCTAATCCAGTGAAAATTGACTAATTTGTCTTTAATATGAGCCATCTGGGAATGAATCAAATATTGGAGGGGTCTGATTTGATTTTTTTGCAAGATTGTGTTGTGTTTTGTTATATTCAGCATTCGGTCACTTTCTGAATAATTCTTTAATTTCAGGGGTTGCTCATGTTTGTGTCAATCATGTCTTTGTATTTATTGTTCATCTACTTCTACTACTGATATTATTTGGAAACTAATGTTCGAAGTGGTGAAATTTAGACTCAAAAGACTCTAGTTATCCATATGGATTGGTGGTGGTTTAACTTTCGCTTGGTTTTTGGCCTCGAAAATTGATTTCACTTGGTTTTGATTTTAGAAAGTTGGTTTGGGTGGTTTTTCGAACATCTGAAACCCAATTTAAATTGGGTTTTTAAATGTTCAGATTTATGAGTTATGAAAATTTGAGATACGATTTGCATTGATTCAGGATGTTGAGGTGTGAAGAAAAAATTTGTGTGTTAAATTTAGATATCAAATCAACTATTTTTGCTTAGATATGGTGTGTAGATTTGTTGGGTTCAAATCACATCTTAAACCCACCGCTCTGTTTATGTATTTCTTACAAATTAGATTGTACATTTCAACAACAGTGTATTCTATATATAAATTGTTTATAAATCGTGACCAAATTCGAGTTTAGTGATCGGGTTGAGCTCAAAATTTATCTGATTCATGAGTCTGCGGGATGTTAAAACAATTCAAACAATCGTATGAATTAATCAAGACATTGAAATTATTTGATTCTTGAACTTACAGAACCTATATGGATGTTCAATCAATTATATGGATTGGTTAAGATGCTGCACCCCATCCAAAAGACAAAGAAAACTTCTTCTATATTAGTAATTCTTACTTAAAAATAGGGGTGATGATAATACCAAAGCAAACATGTCTAATTTGACACTTATTCCCGTTAAATAAATAAAACCAAGCAAGAAAACAAAAGCAAATGAACAAAGATATCTTCTCAAAACCAAAAAAAAAGAAATTTAAAAAAAATTAAAACCCTGTACACGACATGCACCCCGTTTAATCCGCCGGCCATCAATAAATCAAATATTGATTTTTAGCTATGGTTTTAGGAGATAAATGTGAAATAAAAATCATAGTTTAGGCAATACTTCCAACCAATCTAAATAGGAGTATTAGTATTTTATATTTCCTTTTTTAGTTGTTGAATTGCCTTGGATTTGTGCATGTGCTAGTGGGAATTCATATAATTTTGTCGGACCACCCAATAAATTTTTCCACTTTCCGCATAAAATAAAATTTTAATACCCCACATCTCCCCTCGAATTTCTCCCACTTAAGCACATCTTTATCAAAAAAATTAAAAACACATCTTTTGTACCCCACGTTTTTTGGAGTTAAGAAGTTCAAATATTTTCCAAATTTCAAACTTAATATAGTTACTACTCCCTCAGTTTTTTTTTTTATTCGTGGCTTTGGAGAATTGTACACGAATTAAGGAATATCATTAAGTCACTTTTTTGAAGCAAAAATTCCAAAATACTCTTTTAATCAAATAATCTTTAGTATTAATTAGCATTAATGACAAGTATTAGTAAGAAGAGTAAAATTGGTAAAATGACATTTAATTTTACATTGAATTCCTAAAGCGACAAATAAAAGTAAACAAGAAAATTTTGCCAAAGCGACAAATAAAAAAAAACGGAGGGAGTACTAAATAAGTTGAGTGTCGATCACTTGACCAAATATTTCATTTGGTGCGTGATTGTAGAAATGATGTGATACAATAAATGAAAAAAATTAAATCTATTTCCTAAATCTGAAGAATGCTTGCATATTTCAAAGAGACGACCTATTTTAGGCTAGAAAAAGTAAGTCATAATTCATTTTCTTACTTGAAATCCAAATAATGCTTACATTGAGAAAAAATAAATTATTACATGCATAACTCGGTTATATTAAACTATTACTAACATATCATTTGCTCATTATGCAGGTATCAGTTTAACATTGATGGTATGCAAATATTCCTATGTAGCTTAGATGTCCAGAGTAATATATTTGTAAAGAATATAACTCCGTCCTCTATAGCTTGTTTGGTTGTATGGAAAGTGAGGGAAAATTGTAGGAAAATGAAAAAGAAATGAAAGGAAAAGAAAGTCATTTTCCTCTACATGTTTGGTTGTCAGGAAAACTATTTTCTTACAGATGTTTGGATGTCAAGAAAGTTTAGAAAAAGAAGTAATATTTTTTATCTATATATATGATTAAAATCTTTAACTTTTTCTTTGGTTGGGATTTATGTAAAATTTACTTGATATTGTCTTTTGCAATTTGTACTTTTCTAGTTTCAAGATAAAAATTACATTTTCTTTGGGTTGTTTGCATCTGAAATGGGTGTTTTTGCGATATTTTGTGGGGATATAATTGCTATTATGACTTGAGAGAGTATTTGTTTGCTAATAATAAATAAGCACAAATGGAATTTTGGTAAAAAAAAATCACAAATAGGAGGTTTTGATAGTTAGACAAAGTACAAGGGTTGTTTTACAATTTACTCTAAGATTTTCCCAGCATTTCCCCATCAAATTGGTGGGGAAATTTTTTCTTCACAAAATTTTCCAGCAGGAAAGTTGAAGAAAAATAGTAACTTCCTTTCCTGCTATCCAAACAACAAGTGGGAGAAAAAAAAACTGACTTTCCTTCACTTTCCCTCACTTTCCCGACAACCAAACAATACACTAATCTTTTTGTTAATATTTAACAAATTATTTTTCTTTAGATATAATATGGTTATTTTCATTTTATAGATTTTAACCATATCGTACAATAGATAGTTTTAACATGTTAAATAAGGTACTTAACAAATATATTTTCTAAAAACCCGAGCACGGTACATACGCTAGTTTCTATGATCTCATTTCAATTATAAACTAATTTTTCAATCATGTATTTTGTAACTGAATCAATGCACCAAATAATTTTTAGGCAATTTGGCAGTTATTTTCTTCACAACAAAGAAAAATAAAAGAAAAGAAGAAGAAAAAATGTATACATTTGCTCAACGGTTTAGCAATGAATGTTTGTCTTTGTGACAGACCCCACCACCACCACCTCATCTTCTAACTCTGTCCTATCTCCTTTCCATTTATCTCTCACTCTGTCTTTCTCTCTTATAGTGTATGATGTGAATATGGACATATTTCCTCCACCATTGATAAAATCCCCATTGAAATCCAACTGGCCCACTTTATTCACTGCTTCACCTGTTAATCATCTTCTTGTTTCTGTATTGTTTTCCAACTTTAAATAAGGAAAGTTAAAAAGAACCCTTTTTGAAACTTGTAAGTACTTCTGAACTGTGTAGTCAGAAGCATCTTTCCTTATTAATAAACTT
Source organism: Penstemon davidsonii (assembly GCA_034814905.1). Taxonomy (NCBI): domain Eukaryota; kingdom Viridiplantae; phylum Streptophyta; class Magnoliopsida; order Lamiales; family Plantaginaceae; genus Penstemon; species Penstemon davidsonii. The sequence goes on along the minus strand of JAYDYQ010001087.1, from coordinate 46,017,320 downwards.
TCTTTTGAAAAGAAGAGATGTGTGAAGGCATAAAAACCTCACAAAAGGGCTATTACAAAATGACCCACTTTGATTTTTTCAAGAAATTTAAGTTCTTGAAGGTTCAAGAACCCACACCTGGTGTTCTTGGTTGTTTCTTTTTCAGTCTATGCTTGATATTTTCACTCTTTTTGTTTGATTACAAAGTTGTTAATGGGTTACATGGGAAATCTTTGTTAATGACTTGGTTTAAGTTTAATAATGGTTCTGCTCCACTTGAATCATCAGAAAAAGTGGGGTTTCTTGAGGTGGGTGACGGAGTTTGTGATATATTTGATGGGAATTGGGTGTGGGATGAGAGTTATCCACTTTACCAACCACAAGATTGCATGTTCTTGGATGAGGGCTTTAGGTGTACTGAAAATGGTAGGCCTGATAAATTGTACACACAGTGGAGATGGCAACCTAAAGATTGCAATTTGCCCAGGTTTCTTTCTTATAATTTATCATCTCCTGTTTCTATTTTGTAAGTTTCTTTTTTTTTCTTACATGTTTGTTTGCTCTGTATTTAATATTATGGCTGCTAATTGATATTCTTTGAAGTTGAATGTTGTTTGGTTTGCTAAATAGTTGGGTAATTCAATTGGTTGTTTAACTAGTTTCTATAACTGCTATTAAGTTTGAACTGGGACATTGCAGCATCTAGTTGTAGTATTCTCCTGTTTATCCAAATGATGAAGGGCAAATTGGGCCTAGAAGAAACCATTTTGAAGAGAAAGCAGAACAAGCTGAGGATCATAGCTCAGCTTTGCCATGAACAACAAAGTTTCAGCAATCTGACACCCCGTTTTGACCCTCAAACGGGTTTTTATAAAGTTAATAATGGAAATCCGATTTAGTTTACGTAAGGTGGAGATTGCTTAGGACTCTATGGCGTGGTTCTTGAAATTCAGTGAGTCAAATGATGAGGAAAATGAAAAGGGATAATATATGAAGATTAATGTTCTATTGTTTGATGCATAAAAAACATTGTTCTCAGCGTTTTACTCACTAAGATCCATGAAACATAGAGTAAATACTAATAGAATTTGGATGTCATTTTTAAGCCGTGTAATCCTAAGGACATGCATAACTTTCATTCTTTATTGATTTACGAGTTTTCCTCTAGTTTTATGAGAATTTATCTATAGCTATGACGAGTTGACCATGATATAACTATTTTTACTTCTGTTCATCATCACAAAATGAGCAAAAGCCTCTAGATATTGATTTTCATGCGTTTTATGGTGCATGTGTGTGGTTCTTTTGAATTTCATGATGCACTATAACTTGATTTACATAACAATTCAATGTTGACATGCTTCTTTCTTTAAGTAGCTTTTATAAATAGAATTATGTTTTCACTGAGCAGATTTGATGCAAAAGTAATGTTGGAAAAACTAAGAAACCAACGGCTAGTATTTGTTGGAGATTCTATTGGAAGAAACCAATGGGAGTCCCTTCTTTGCATGCTCTCTTCTGCAGTTCCAAACATGACTTCAATATATGAAGTGAACGGGAGCCCAATCTCAAAGCATTCAGGCTATCTAATTTTCAAATTTAGGGACTATAACTGCACTATCGAGTACTACAGAGCTCCATTTCTAGTGTTACAGAGCCGCGCCCCTGCGTGGGCCCCAGCAAATGTAACAATGACAATAAAACTTGACAAAATGGATTGGAGCTCTGTACAATGGAAGGATGCAGATTTGCTCGTTTTCAACACCGGACACTGGTGGAATTACGAAAAGACCATCAGAGGGTACATGTTTTTCTACTTAACGTTTATGTTTTATAGATTCGCAAGCATTCATGATAACTCTACTATCATTTCTAGAAAAACTTGAATAGCGAAGTACCCTCATCCACCCAAAAATCGTAGGAATCTAGACGAATGAAATGCAGAAATACCCCCCTGTGCTTGGCCTAATTAGCAAAAAAACCCTTGTGTTATTTTAATTAACAAAACCCCTCCTGTGCTTATTTTTCTTAGCAAAAAAAACCCTCCCAAAAAATGACAATTATACACCTCGAAAAATGCGAAAACACTACTATTCACCTAAAAAATTGACAATAATCCCCCTGTTAACTTTGAAAATTGACAATACCCTTTTTAATTAAAATTGACAGTATTGATTTATGAAGGAGTTTCAAATGGGTAATAAACAAAGAACACGGTTTTTTTTTTTTGCTAATTAAAAAAGAATACAAGGGCATTTCTGCCAATTGGACAAAGCACACTGAGTATTTTTGCATTAAGCTCGAATCTAAACTATATATACTATCTTTTGAAGTATAAATTAAATCTTGTTGGTGTATCAGGGGGTGTTACTTTCAAGAAGGGTCCAAGATAAAGATGGAGATGAGTGTAGAAAAGGCCTTTGAAAGGTCGACGAAGACTTTAATGAACTGGATAAATCGTGAAGTAAATTTGTCAAGAACCCATTTAATCTTCCGTACATATGCTCCTGTACATTTCAGGTATTTTGTGATTAATATCCACCATTTTGTCTTCTGATTATTCGTTTTTCCATGTTAGAATCATGAGACGTACATTAACATGTTTTTGGACGGAACAGAGGTGGGGACTGGAAGACTGGTGGAAGCTGTCATTTGGAGACATTGCCCGATTTTAGTACATCACCTGTTTTATCCGAATCATATGTTGAGTTCAAAACGGTCATTAATGTCTTATCTGAATATCCGAGGATGGGGAACATAGACTTATTGAATGTGACTAGCATGACTTCTCAGAGAAAAGACGGTCATTCTTCTTTGTACTATTTAGGGCCTAAAGTAGGACCCGCTCCTCTTCACCGCCAGGACTGCAGTCATTGGTGCCTCCCTGGAGTTCCCGATTCATGGAATGAACTCCTCTATGCTATTGTCCTAAAACGAGAAATTTCAAAAACACAAAATTTGACAAAACTTTCTCCTTCTCCCAGTTGATTGATTAAAGCAACATTAATGGTTTCTTCTTCAGTTGAGAAGAAAGAAACAAGAAAACTTATATGGTTTCTACCGTCTGATTCTTACATAAGTTTTTGAGGTTACTCCTGTGATTTTAAAGATGAGAAGGATGCAGGCCACTTGGAGGGAGGCGTATTTTTTCTTCGAGCAATGAGAATTGCGTATGTTTTGATAGTTAGATAGATATACACACATGTAGAGTTAGTTTATGTGATTCTGTCATTTTGGTGAGTCACAAACATTTTTACTTGTACATATACGACGAATATTGTATTCGAAACAATATTTTTGCCCATAATGTGGAGAAAAAAAAGGTAATGTGGGAGCTGATTTGTAGTAATTTGTTACGTTCTTAACTCGGATAGGATATAAATGCAAGACACTTTCCTGTGTTATGTGAAACTTGCATGAAAATATCATATGGAATATTTATTGCATAGAATAGAATCTCCTGTACTAATAAAAATTAAGCACTACGTTTTGGGTCTTTTTACATTCTTAGGTCAACTATTTAAAAATAGTTTCTTGAAATATGACAAGCAACGCCACATTTTGAACAGATACCGATGTTCATGATGAATTTTTAATAGTACATTAAGATTATATGCAGTAAACATTTCATAGCTTAATTTCATGTCACTTTGACTCAACTTTAATTGTCTAAGCACTAAGCTTTCTTGTTTCTATTAGTGTTTGTGACAATCACTTTAAAGAGTGAAAAGAACAAACGTGACACTAAATGTTTTAAAATCGGTTTTAGTTTCATGTCAGCATATAGTTATTCTGAGATTTGTTCGAGTGAAATTTAATTGAGTTAACACAAGTTGAAGTTTGATAATTTTAGTATATATAATTTGTATTTATTTTTTTCGTTTCTTGAATTCGATTCTGAATTTCATAGGCTATCAGATAATTTCTTATAAAGTATTGATTCCTTTTTTCTTCTAAAAATAAGTGAAAGGGGTGGTAAAATTAACTAGATAACTATTACTTAGGTGACAAATTGAGCTTTGTGAGATAAAAACAACTAAACAAGTATTTCCTATAATAAACATGGATAATGAGTCGAGCTTGAACGAGGTTCGTGGATTGAACTCGATCTGAGAATCTTTCCCTTTTTCTTGATATTAAAAATCCATGTAATTAAATACTTTCAGATACGAAAATTCCATTAGACACGATTAATTCAAATGTAGCCTATTATGCTATTTTCATCAAATCTATGACGAAAATATGTTGAAAAACAAACCAACCTAGCAAATCCATGAAATGCACGAATTGCCGATTAAATAAATTTAAAACAAGAACATATGAAAAAAGAAACAACACAATTAATTCAAACCACAAACATAGCACACAAATCGAATTGATGATGAATATTTCAAAAAGGGTAATTCTCAAATCTCATGGTACAATCAACAAGCTGAACCTGTCCACCAATACGATCCGAACAGGTCCCCGACACCGTGGCTTTAGCCGAAACCAGACAATTTGCACAATCATTATTGTTCAAAGCTCGGTTACAAGTCGAGTGGCCATAAGCTACCGCAGTTGGATACGGAGAAGTTGTGCTATAGTCGAAATCTTTTTGTGACGGTGTAACATTCAACAAAGCCATAAGAACATAAGCAACGCTATCTGCAAAAGGGTCGCCAGTGGGATACTCTCCTTCGTTGCAAATAATGTTAACCAAATTGGTGTTCGGATCACTTTTCGCGACATTACATAAATTTGTTGCTAGTAATGCCATTATCAATGAAATCATAATTGAATTGGATTTTGGAACTTTACTCATCATTTTCTCTATTTTTTGTTCACCTTTTTTTTCTTTGAACTGAATTTTAGTGTAGTGCACGATTAGTGATAGGTGATGGATCATGGATGGGTTGTTATATAGGTTTCATGTTTATTGGTTATTTCACCATTTTGGAAGAATGTTATTTGGTGTTATTGTATGATTTATTTTTATTTTTGGGATTTTCCAAATTTTGCTTGTTGAAAATGTTTATCAATTTGAGACAAAACTGGTTGAATGTAATAATATATTTAACACTGATTTACAAAGATTTAGTAGGCTGCACAACAATTTATATGTGAACAAGAAGAACTAGAGCCAACCATTCCTTTGCAGTTATTTAACTTATTTGGTACAATGTTTCATAAATTTTGACATTTTATTCTTTGTATTTTGAGTATTTTACATCAATATTGATACCGCCTGAGTTTAAGTGTAATTACAATAATTCAAGTTGTTTGAGAAATTACTTAAACCATCTTTGAGATTTACTCTTTCTTACATAATACTCATTTCGACTTTAACCCGTGATGACCGTTGATGATGAAATGTACTAAAAAAAGACCCATGTCAATAGAATAATATAATAAAATTTATTTACTGACTTAACTAGTTATAGTATTTGCTTGTACGAAAATACGAAATTCGCAAATTGATCTTCATTGTATAGCATTACACCACCAAGCTCGATTCTTGATCTACGCATTAAGCTACTGTAGCTGGCACCTTGATGCCCCCTCCCATCATGACCATCATCTCAATACATCGGTCCAAGTTCTTAAAATCCATTGCTACAAACCAAGGGATCAATTACGCCTCAACCCAAAAGATCTAAATCGACCGATCGAGAACTTTTAGAAGAGAGAGAGTTCAGTTTGAACCCAATCTCTTCAAGGTTATCCATGGCCTTAACAACAATTTAGTCATATGATCCAAAACTTATCCGAAATTCAAATTCAAATTCAAATGAAAAGAATGCTAAAGCACTTGTTTAAATTCGAACTACTTGTGGCATGACACATGGACACTCTTCAATCAATCAACTACAACTATGTACTAGTTATTCATTCTAGTTATGTTCCTCTGCGTTGAACCAATCCACTATGACACTGAATTATCAAAAAAAATCCACTATGACACTTGCACACAGTATCACTCAATCAACGTGTATTCCAACTACTTTTTCCCCAACGACATTGTAATTTGCAAGCAGACAACAATAGAGCTAAAAATAGGATAATTTTTTTTTTTACTTAGATAGTTATACCCAATTCAATAAAATAAATCAGAGACTTTTTTTTAACAATAACAAAAAAACAAATATATATATCCATTAATGTTTTCAAAAAACTAAAAGTACAATTTTTTTTGGACTTAAATATATAGTTGTACCTTATAATGTTTAAGAGAACTTATGTGGAAAATAACCTATTTTTCCATTTTAATATAGGATAAAACAATGATTGTACTATCTCTGAAATCATTCTCTTGAAGTTCATTATTTTTATCTTAAATGATCCGTTTGAATGTGACTGTATGTGAATTTTGATAAGTTTAACAATATGATCACTTGATATTTTTGTCACTAGGAACTCGTTTTCTTGTAATATTTACCTTATGAATAAATTTAGGTATATATAGTATTCGAGTCGTATCAAATTGGAATTTCTTGAATTAATTACTAGTGATACTTGGTTATATTGGAATTTCTCATATATATATATATATATATATATATATATATATATTAATTACCAGTGATACTTGGTTGAAATCTTGATATCTCTGTTCATTTATCTAGAGATTTTTTTTTTATCTATTAAACTGTGTATTTACAGCTCAGATCGAAGAATGCAAATGGTATAAGTCTTCCCCAGTGTGATGTCTCCAGTAGAATTCGAATAACATACTTTTTAAACGCAAATAACACTTTTAAATACCCACTAAAAATCTCATTCCTTTATTGTACTTTGGCCTTATTCAGTATCAGAATCAAAATGGTAAACTCTTTATTAACCCGGCCATCAATGTATGCACTTGGACTCTTGGAGTTCAGGAAAGGTGGCCTAAATTAAGATTGCTTTTAGGGTGAGTTTGGCCCAGCGGTGGAAACTCTTAAAAATACTTTTAGATATATATTGTGATTGTTGAAGTGTTTGACCCCAAGTATATAAATAATTTCTAGTCAATCGTGATTTTAATGGTGTTTGGCCCTCAATGTCATAATCATTTTTGGGATCTCCGGAAGCTAAAAATCAACATTTCAAAAGCTACTAAAGTGTTACTTTTGTAAAAGGTATTATCCAAAAGCAATTATTTTATAATTAAATTTTATCATAATCAATTATTGTCAAAATCCATTTTGATAAAATTAATTTTCCTATATTTGATTTTCGAATCGTTAGGCCAAACTCACCTTAAGTTTAAGAACAGACACATGAACTTTATTTTATGCTTAATTAATTTAATAAGAACATTAAAATAAAATAAAATAAACAGTAGTTAATTCATGGCGAGTAATTAATGTTCTTCCTCTCGTCCATCATTGAATGAGTTGAATTGAGTTGAGTCGTAGTTAGGTAAACGTGTAGCTCTCGTACCTCATAGTACAATCAACCATCTCGATCCGACCTCTAGTGCGACCATATAGCACGAGTTAGCCAAATCCTGGCTACAAGTTGCATGCCCATAAGCAACCGATCGATGTGGGATAATTAAGGTGAAACGGCGTAATAATCGTACAATCGTTGTCAAGGAGTGACGTTCATTAAATCTGAAAGAAGATGGTATATTAATACAAGTATATAATAGGTGAATTTGATTGTTATATATAGAGGCTTTGGAGATATATCATTGGTATATATGTTCGCCAATTTGGCACAATGAACATACTATATTTCTGCAGACAGGCGGCTGATACAATCATACAAGTATCCCCGGGCAAAATTACATTTTTAGTTTAATATATAGGACTGGAACTTCATTATTTTGGGTTTGTTTTTTCATAAATTTATATTTTTGGTCTCGATTTTTTTAAATATTTTACAATTTTAGTCCTAACACTTTATTTTGGACCAAGAAATGTAACCAAAGAGAAAACAACCAAAAGGGAAAAAAAAATATGCCTCAATGGAGAATTAAAAAAGAAAAAAACAATGTTTTTTTTTTTTTTTTTGAAATGCAAAAGCACACCTCATATGATCTGACTTACCTAATTGTTAAAAAAATAGCATTGTTGTAAATTATTTGTTATAGCTCTAAGTTTTTGTGATTATATGTGAAGAGATTAATGAACAATAGCAATAATAACTGTAAAGAGAGATATGAGAATACAGAGAAAAATGAACGTGTAGAGAATTGGGGGATCTAATTTTGGGGAGGGGAGAGATTTTATTAAATAACCAAGTCTGTTACATGGGGAGTTACAAATCCCACAATATATAGGATGTGAGATAGTGGATAACTATTACAGAATAAGTCCCTAAACTATATAAATACTAAATAGGAATACCCACTATTATATATTATTTACAACACTCCCCCTTGGGGATTCCTATTGAGCCATTATTATGCTTTTCGTGTTGCCTCGTTAAAACCTTCCGAGTAATAAAAACCCAGTGGGAAAAAGAACCTCGGTTAGGAAAAAGAGTACAACGCATAATCTTTCCAACCAGCAAATGTTGCCTCATTAAAACCTTGGCGGGTAACAAAAACCCTATGGGAAAAATAAACCCCGCTCGAAGGAAAAAGAGTACAACAGGGCACCCGGGTATCTTCTGGATACGGAATACCTACACGGTACTCCCCCTCAAGTTAACTCCACTGAAACCTATAATGGAGCGAGCTCAGATAACCTACGCAAGCCAATAGCTTTAACATGTTTCTCGAAAGTGGCTTTCGGTAATGACTTAGTAAATAAGTCGGCGCAGTTGTCTTGACTCCTAATCTGTTGGATCACTATTTGCTTAAGCTCTTGTTGTTGCTGATTGAAGAAAAATTTCGGAGCTATGTGCTTGGTGTTGTCGCCCTTAATAAAGCCTGTTTTCATCTGTTCGATGCAGGCCGCATTATCCTCAAATATAACCGTAGGATCTTCTGTGGTAGCCAATTCACAGGAACCTCGAACATGCCCAATCACGGCCCTAAGCCATGTGCATTCACGCACTGCCTCGTGAAGTGCTAAAATCTCGGCATGATTCGATGAAGTGGCAACTAAAGTCTGTTTTGTAGACCTCCAAGACACAACTGTGTTCCCAATCATAAAGACATACCCAGTCTGGGAACGAGCTTTGTGCGGGTCGGATAGATAACCAGCATCAGCATACCCCACAAGCTTCGCGTCCTTTAGTGATGCATAGGGGTAGAACAAACCCATGTCAGTCGTACCACGAAGGTATCGAAATATGTCCTTTATGCCATTCCAATGGCGGCGTGTCGTTGCTGAGCTAAACCTAGCTAGCAGATTTACCGATCGGTAGTTTGGTGCGCATAAAAAAACCTCTTTAATGGCTAAAATTGTGCCACTTGACAACATAAGGTGAGTATTTCCAAAGCCATCTATCAAATCATATGTACCAGATATTGTTGTCATAGAGGTCTTACTATACATTATATTAACAAAATATAATCTATCCCTTAGGATAGTGTGCGTATTTGCACTATTTGCCAGACATTATTCCCCACATGTCATGCCTAGAAACCAAATATATTCCAGTATTTAATTGAGAAAGTAAAACGAGCTAATACCACAATAATCGGATTAAAAATAAAGCCACCCAAAATGTGGTCCAAAACAATTCAAACATAGTTCAAATCTGAATATGGTTCAAAATATGACCACCCAGAACAAAAATGTATTTGGTGATCCTCAATTGATGAGTAATGAGTAGTCCAACTTAAGGGTCTCATCTAAGTGTTTCTTGATAAGAACCATAATCCTCAACCTTTTGGGCATCAAATAGCAAACTATCTCCGACAATTGTCATGCTCAGTTTCTTACGGGCATATAGCCTCCATAAGTAATTTAATTGAATTCATTTAAGTATATGTATATTACGGGCCTATAGCCTCCATGAGTAAATTGAACCCCTTTGGTTCCATTTCTTAATTCATAATATGTGGTTTTAATAAGAGGGAACTCCAATCCCAATATTCGTAAACCCAAGTTCACTCACATTCATTTATAATGCAATCATATATAATCATTCATCACATGCATAAGATAAAGCAGAAAAGCAAAGCCAATACTTTACAATTTGAAAACTTATGCACTAAAAAATAAACTTGATAAATAAATGAGATTTCATATGCATGCCTCACATATAAATTCCAGGAATAATTAATTCACACAGAAATGATAGCTAAATATCAATTATACTTTATCAATATAAGTATATGCCATAATCCAGAGATGTAATAGAACTACGAATTCATCACTCTTCTATTACATAGTCTCATATAACACTGCACTTTAACAAATTGTTCAGTACTTCAACACGTGAACTAGTGATCACATTTACGTAGCCTTTTTAATCATATATATAGTTTAATTTCTAGGACAAAAACACAAATAATTTAAGGGCTGCAAATTCTATGGCAATAAAAAGCCAACACGATCAAAGTTCATTAAACAATAAACTCACAAAGTCCACGAAAATTATGAGGTTTCGGCCACATAATAAAAAAAAATCAAATTTTAAAACCTTCAAGTAATCAAACCACAATACTTCCCAAATATGATACGAAGAACATAAGCATGTCATAAAGATAATTTTGGAACATTAATATTTAATATTAAGCATGCTAAAGTCCATAATTAATGGCCAAACAAGAACACTACTTGTGAATAGATCAATATTGATTTCACTGACATCAACTAACTTTTTCAAATAAGGTCTTTTAATTGATCATTTTAACATGCAATGTATAACCATAATTCCAGTTTAGGTACCAAAGTGATAGTTGTTGAATTGAATATATAAGCACACCATATATATATACTCACATATACTCATATATATACAATCAAATAAGGATACACATTTTTTTTTCTCAGGATCAGTCCTAACCAGAACTAGATCAGTTCAGGACCAAGTTAAACAAAAAAATGATCCAACTTAAACCAAGATCCGAACAAATAATTGGGTCTGTTTTGAAACCGAATAAACCCGGAACCGAACCGGGTCGTATACCAAAACCGTATGACCCAAACTGAATCCCAACCACTTCGGGTATGAATGTATCCGCATGATCCGTACATGATCCGGTTCGACCGGACCGGAAATCTCAAAATCTGGGTCGGATCCAAAAGACCTGGAAATTCATCTTCTTGATCCAATTTCTGAAGAAACCGCAAATTGGACGAAATAATCGATTTGAACGGTTTCTTTGTCGGAAATGAGAGGCCCAAACACAATGATAATTACCAACATCAAGTTCTTCAACGATTAAACACAAAACATGAAGAAACCGAAAACAAATTTGAGAGTGGGCTTGTGTATTATGCTTATATTGTCTTTTAAACAATTTCCAAATTATTCAAGTAATTTACAGAGGCTTAAAGCTCAAATAACTTATTAATTACTTATCCGAAAAATAATCTGGGCACATGGTTAGAAAGCTATTTTCAAGACGAGTCTAAGCATATACAGCAAGTTGCATAATTCCAAATATTCAAACGGGAAATCGCATATTAGTTTTCATAGAAAACAATTTTTTTCAGAACAAATTACATATCCAACAAATCTGAAAAAATTCAATCGACTACTATATTATACTAGCATACTTCAATAAAAGTTTCAGGTCAATCGCACAAGAATAACATGCTCAGAAAATTATGACTTCCGTATAAACATATTTCCATAAATTCGAAAAATCATATCATACAAGAATTTCCATATAAATTCTGAATTTAGTTAAAATTCTCATGCTTACATTATCATAATATTCATACTAATAAAGACAAAGTTGAAGCCGAAATTTTGATCACAAACAATATGTAAATCAAACCAAAATTTTTGTTTACATGAATCGGTTCAAGCCAAATAATACATGGATTAAATCATGCAATTCATGTATTCCAAATCACAAAAGTATGAATCTAAAGGTAAGCATAAATTTAGATGACAAAATTAGAGTACCGAATTAAGTAACATAACCCATCAAATTTTTCGAATAGATAAACAACTTCAGTTCTTATGAACAATAATTAAACTTAAACCCTAGAGCATGCTTTAGATTCATAAATTTTGCAGATTTAAAGCATATAATTCATAAGGGTTCAAAATATTCGGGCTTACTTGAAAATTGTTAATAACACAATGAATTATTGATACCACGCAGTTGTTTGTTAATTTGATCATACCAGAGAGAGGCTAAGGCTACTTCCTTCAACTTTTCGTAAACTTCTGGTGGCTGCCGTTTCATTTACAGACACTGGAATGACGATCCGAACGGTCCAAATTAAGATCCTGGTGTGATGAACCTTCGGTTCAAATTTGAAAACGATCCAACGGTGGAAAAGACCGTAATGATCGAAAAACCGAAGCTGCTGCGTGCAAATCCGAAAATCTACCTCTCAATGTGTTTTCCTCTTTTCTCTCTTGTTTTGTGATATATTGTGATAACCTTGAAATTGAGTTATGGAGCAAACTCGTGCTGATAACGTGTTGTAAATTATTTGTTATAGCTCTAAGTTTTTGTGATTATATGTGAAGAGATTAATGAACAATAGCAATAATAACTGTAAAGAGAGATATGAGAATACAGAGAAAAATGAACGTGTAGAGAATTGGGGGATCTAATTTTGGGGAGGGGAGAGATTTTATTAAATAACCAAGTCTGTTACATGGGGAGTTACAAATCCCACAATATATAGGATGTGAGATAGTGGATAACTATTACAGAATAAGTCCCTAAACTATATAAATACTAAATAGGAATACCCACTATTATATATTATTTACAACACATTTTACTATTATTAGCAAAAACATACGCTACTGATTTGCATTTTTTTTTGTGAACAAGAGATTCTTGATGAAATATTTTTAAATATAACATAAGGTTATTATAAGCTTTTAAAATTAAGAGGGGTTATTTTCCATGTTTAAAGTGAACAAGGGTATTTGCACTTTTTATTGTGAGGGTAAAATATTGTCACTTTTTTATGAGAAATACTCGAACTTATAGGAGGTGAATTGCATTCACTCTAAGTTCCTAGAAATTTGATTAGTTGGACGTAATAATTATTTTTAAAATGGTGAGATCGAACTATCTTATTTCAAGATTATTTAATTTATCAGTTCTTGTTAGTGTTTTGATATCAAACTTACTTAAATTTTTGATATGAAAGAGAAGTAGTGACATATAACAACAAATTTCTTAACTTTTTTTTCCCGTTATTATTAGTGGTACATTATATTCTATGTGAAATTGAAATACCAAAAATGATAGTGACGTGACAATAAAGAAATACTAATGGTATTTCGAATTCTTAAAGCAGGTCCAATAAATGATAGATGACCCCATATATACCAAATACGCGTCTGGAAATACTTCTTTATTTCATGCTATTTCAACGAACATTGAACACTATGCATTGAGTTATGTACCTTTTTTTTTGATAATTTAGTTGTGTACCTTCAGTACTACTATAATATTCTTTTTAAATATTTCCTATTGTATTTCGATATTTTTTTATTACATATTCTATTAGTAATTTATGTATGAACTTTTTTATCCCAATTCAGGTTTATTTGGACTCAATGTAATTACATTGTAAGTGTACTATACTTATTTTCTAGGATTGAATAAAAATTTTAAAACAGTGATCAATCACGAAACAAATATATAATTTCTTCGTCTTATTTATTTTGCTCCATTTGCTACAATATTTGGTCAAACTTTTCAATTTTTTATGTGACTTGTTATGTTAAATTATTCACATTTTTTGTGTATTAAATCTCTTAAATATTAATGTATCAAACAATGCAAAAACATCCCTAGTACCTAAAAGGTTACCAATAACCCCTGGTAACTTTAAAAATTGGGAATACACCCCCTCCTCCCCATTTTTTTTTTTGAAAAAATTGACAAAATTCTCCATATGATTTATGAATCCCATATAAAAAAGTTGACAAAAATCTTATCCCCCACAGTTACATGTTTTGGCACTTTATCACCCATATGTACAAAATAAATACTTTACCTTTACCCCCTAAAAAATAAAATTAGTTGCACTTTACCCCCTCATATGATTTTATGCAATTTTTGTTTGACGGAAAATGTACATGTGCCCCTCACATGAATTTTCAAAGGGTAAATTAGTCACATCACTTCTTACTTGTCCAAATATTTGACTCATGTCTTGTGAACCAAAAATCTAAGTTAAGTAGAAAAAAATTTATTTGTAAAGAGAGAGGGAAAAATGAGCGTCAGTGAAATATTTGGGCGAAAAATCGATGTTGGAACTAATTTAACCTTAAAATACACTAGTGAGACGCATATCTATGTTTTTGGTGAACGGAATTGGCTTAAAATCATTTGAGGGAAAAAGTGCAACTGATTTTATACGTGCTTGTTTAATTTATACTTTTGAGTGGTAAAGTTCAAAATATGTAACTTTGAGAGGGGGTGTAAAGTGCATTTTCCCTAAAAATATTTTAAATGATCTTATACTAATGGTCTTAATTGTCAATTCGTATAAAAATTTGATTACTTGAGGGATTTTTTTCGTATAAAATTTTGATTACTTGAGATTTTATTTTTTTGGGAAAGAGATAAAATTAATTAGAGATAAGAGAGCAATTTTTAAACATATTAATTAAAGGGTAAGTATTTAACATATTTTATTTTTTCTAAATGTCCGATGTCACGTCATCATTGGACATTTTGACCAAAAGTTGTGGTTCAGATTTGTTGTTGACTTTTTTTAGTGGTTGATATGGGACATCTCATGTACACCTATGTTTCATAAAATCTTATTTTAGAAAGAGCCAAGTTTGTATACTTCAGATGAGTGATATGCAAAAATATTTTTTATTTCATTTGTGATATTTTTATTACGAAAACTTCTCTATGCTATTTTTTAGTAGCAAAAAAACTATCATAATTAAACCGGAGTTTATATTTTGTAGGAAAAATGACAAATACACTCCCACCAAAAAATACAAAACTATCCCCATTCACTTGAAAAATTGACAATAATTCTTCTGTTAACTTTGAAAATTGGCAATAACCCCTCAGTCACTTAAAAAATTGGCAATGATCTATTATTGATTTATGAAGAATTTTTAAATGGAGTTTTTTGCTAACTAAAATAACACAAAGGAAATTTTGCTAATAAAAATAACACAGATGATTTTTTTGCCAATTAGTCAAAGACAGGGGTATTTTTCCATTTAGCTCTATTTCACATCAAACTCTATCAATTTCGGAAAGGCCATTTTTCATGTTTTTTTGCAATTATTTTTCTTAAATTTATAAAATATAATAATGTAATCTCATTTAATTTCTAAGTTTCAATAATCATTAGTTGAAATTAAAATAACACAAAATTGTCCACAGTTAACACTTTGAAAAACGTCCGGTCATTGCCATCTAATATTTTGACTACTTTCCGGTTTTCCCCCCAAATCCACCAATGTGGGGAAAAGGCGGTTCATTTTTGCATGGGGTAGTAAACACGTTAAATTTATTCCCATACCATTTTTTTTTATTAGTGGAGAAGATTAAGACACAATTTACCTTAAATATCTTATTCCTTACAATACATTTCCTATTTATCATTATTTATCACTATTAAATTTAATAAACTCAATATTCTTTCAATTACAAAATAAATAATTTTTATTAATATCTGAGTGTAAGTAAATTATGTAAGATCAAACATTTTCCGTTATGCTAAAATTAAGTTATAGCTGATAGCAATGATGCAACCCACATATTTAAACTGCAAGCAACTCAAACGTCACGTTTCGACCGTACAAATTCACACCCTATCCTCTCCGTCTCGAGTGCAATTGTTATCACACACTTATCAACAATCCCCTCCCAAGAATTTCTCCACTAGAAATCAAACTCGTAACTTTAACTCTGATACTAATTACATGAGGACTTAGCATCTGACGATGTGCTGAAAGCTATAACCAAAATTCTTCTGCTCGATCGGCCCTATAAATTCAATCGAAACGAAGATTTAACGTAATTATATATACACATAAACTAACTATAACGAAGTGGTAATTAATTAAGACTAGCAACCCTAACACATATCGATTTCTCATATTCAAATCATTTATAAGATAAATACAATTAAGATATGTGTCTTATGATTGAATAATATTTTCCAAACAAAATTAATTATAAAATATTTATAAATATATTAGTCCCTTAATTAATTAATTAATTAATTAAATTTAGTCCTAAAATTAAGTATCCGTAGGTAGTAAGGCATGATTGATGAAATTTAAGGTGCCATTATAAACAAGTGTTCGGTTGGCAGTGGCACCAACCAGTCAATACTTCTCACTCTTCCAATGCCACCACCACACCACATATTTCCTTCATCTTCATTACACATTATTTCATAACCTTATGTACTCTCTCTTTTATTTCTAAAACAAATTAATTAAATATTTAAATTTTAATTTCCCAATATCCCATCAAATTTTAATATGCAGCTCATGCAACTTGATGATCGACCATTTACCTCAATGATCAGTTTATAGAAATGATCTAAGCAATAGATCTTTAAATCTAATTTAAAAAGTCAAATTAACTTGAAAGGGTCAAAATGGTGGCGGCGCCGAAGAGTCCATTTCAAAGCAAGCTACAGGCGGCGGTTCAAACTGTTCAATGGACGTACATCATTTTTTGGAAAATGTGCCCGCAGCAAGGGTAAGTGTTATTATTGAATAAAGTGAAATAAAATTATATAGTATTAATTTTTTATTTCAATACTTTTTTTTTTAAGTTATAATTTTTCTAAACAGTTACGAAAAGATTTTAATATTTCATTGATCGTAACATACTAAGTTAATATTTTCATATGTTTTCACCAAATCATCGATCTTTTTTAATTTTTGAGTCAATTAAAATGAAGGTATAGATAATTAATTTTTACATTTATCATATTTATTTAATTTATAATTTTATAAATATTTCTCAAATTTTGTTTTGAAAAGCTCTCGAAAAATTAACATATTTAACATATCAAAACACATCGAAGAAACAAAATATTAACTAAAAGTGAGTGTTGGTTAAAATGATCGATCCTGTTGTTTTGATTGAGTTTTTATCGAGTTTGAAATTGCAGAACTCTGGTATGGAGTGATGGGTACTACAACGGAGCAATAAAAACAAGAAAAACAGTACAACCAACAGAAGTTAGCACGGAAGAGGCTTCACTACAAAGAAGCGAACAACTTAAAGAATTATATGAATCTCTGTGCGCCGGTGGCGAAACAAACCACCAGGTGCGGCGGCCCTCCGCCGCCTTGTCACCCGAGGATTTGACAGAATCTGAGTGGTTCTACCTAATGTGTGTTTCCTTCTCTTTTCCTCCGGGGGTCGGGTAAGAATTTATGGAAAAAAAAGATGAATTATTTTTTACTTGAATTAAATGGATATCGATATTTACATTAAATTCCTATATGATAGTCGCATGCAATATATCATGGTCCCCATTTTGTGTGCATCACTTAAATATATGACATAAATAATATTCTATTCAGGGAGGCTAAGTTATTAATTAGGGTAGTGGTGAATCCAACCAGCACCAAATTTCGGGAGGATGAAATTGAAAGTTTTGTCTAAAGTCTTTGTTGGTGGTTGTGTTAATAAATTGTAGATGCCAATTAAAATTTCCTTTTTTCCAAGTCAAATGACAAACACAATAAATATATATATTAGAATATTGATTGATTATATTAGCAAATCATAATAAGTAATAAAAAAAATATGAAATTATACATATAATCCAAGGTTCAATAGTAAAACTCGAATCAAATACATTTATATTAGGGTCGATTTTGTCAAGTATCACCTAAATAGTAAAAAATAAGGGCAATTTATTTATAGTTAAATAAAACTTCTAAAAGACATGCATACATCACAAAAAATGTGCAAATATATTTACCTTTACGCACAATTTATTAAGCCAGGTCGAATTTTCTAACTATTTAAATCGATCAATATAAGTAGTAACTTTGCATGGAATTAAAATAGTTAATTTTATACTCCGCAGTTTAAACTTTCAGTTTACGATCTTTTAATTTGCATTTTCCGTCTAATATTAGATTAACTAGAGTTATTCACTTTTGCAAATGTTTGTATGCATATTTAACATTAACATATAAAAATGAGGATGGTATATATATCATTATATTATTATTATTGCTCAAACCCACAAGTAATATCACAATATGTACATTTTTCTTTCGAGTTATCACTCGTATAAATTGCTAACTGATATCCAATAATTTACCTAAATTGTACTTTGATGTCCCTCCACAAATAATAACTAGTAATATCAATATAAATTAAGTCTGGAACGAGTTAACTTTCACAATATCTATCAATCGATTCCAAATTCAAGTCACCATTGAAAGAAGTATTTACTCAAAACGTTCTTATGCAAAGTTGAGAAAAATGCAAGCTAGATATGCATCTAATACACTGCATAAACATAACAATAAATAAACCACTTAATTTTTAAAAAAAAAAAAAAACCACACAATATATAATACTAAACCAATATCAATCTCGTATTATTGCAATATTATTAATTGCATTAATTACTTATCCCAAGTTTGACACCCTATTCTATATACTAGTTCTAGTCCATACAATAAAATTTTAGTTCATGTCTACTTTGGTCGACACACGAAATCACACTACAAATATGACTACCCATAACTAACTAGTTACTACATGAGTATTAAATTTGTCTCTAATTCTTACTCTTATTTTTATTTGTGACGTTTGAAAATAAGATTCTCTTTTCTAACCATTACATTTTAAGAATATAAATGTAAAGTTATTTAATTTTTTTTATTTTTTCAACTCTTACATAGAACTATATGTCAAAATCAGAGTTAAAATTAATTTCAATTAATGGTATGACCCCATACACATATATAGTCAGGTCATAAAGTTCGATTAATGGAGTTCTCACAAAATATCTCAAGAAGCACTGGTTGACATTTTATAATGGTGGCGATGTTAACATAATTTTTATACAATTCTCCGATTTGTCCATCCAGAATTAATGCAAATTTTATATAGTTTCCTTCATATACATTTTTGGTTAATTACAAAATCCCTAACTAATTATAGTAACTAAAATTATTTTATACGTTTATCAAGTAATTTGTAGAAAGAAAAAAAAAATCAATTCATTTCATTAGAAAAATAATTTTTTTTAACAATCAATCAACTATAAAAGGAAAATAGTATGACATTAAAAATGAAATAAGTATATTTTTAGAACAGCAAAGTTGTATCGTACCGTATCAAAATTGAACTGTATCGGATGCATTATGGTATTGCATATTTAAAAATCGCAACAGTTGATACGTTACAAATTTAACTAATAAAACCACAATGCCGTACCACGTGAACCTCAAAGTAATATATGTTCTCTATCCTTAATTCAGTATTATTATATTTGTATTCAAATGAATAGTATATTGATTTATTTGTCATTTATTGGTAATTAAATTTGATTAATTTGGGTAACCATGCATTTTGAAGATTACCTGGAAAAGCATACGCAAAACGGCAGCATGTATGGCTTACAGGAGCAAGTGAGGTCGATAATAATGTCTTCTCTAGAGCAATTCTTGCTAAGGTACAAATATACACTAACCTCTATTAATTAATGTAATATTATTATTTTACATTCTGTTTATTTAATAACTCCTTGTGATACTTTTTTTTACTTATTCCCATTTCCACTCAATTGCTGATTTACAAGAGTGCTAGAATACAGGTACATGATTCTTCTTTCCATTTTTTTCAAATTCTTGAAATATTTTTCATTTTCATTACAATATTAAACACTAATTTAATTTCTCGACCTTTGCAGACTGTGGTATGTATTCCGCTGCTGGATGGAGTAGTGGAACTTGGAACAATAGGCAGGGTAATGCTAATAACCGTTCATTCATTCAAATTATCATACATAAATTGATAAAAAAATTCTAACTCAAACATGATCTAATTAATATTAAGACGAGGTGTTTTTTTTATCTATTATTTATGAGGTAATTGCCAATTTCAAATATAACGGGAAAATAAATTGATATTAACCCAATGTAGTTTGTTTTCCTTGTAAATAATTTTAAGTATAGTCGAGTCGAACTTGGCTAAAATAATGTTTATAATTTTGGGATTTGGTTAATTAGGTTAAAGAAGACATGAGAATAATCCAATGCGTACAAAGCTTCTTCACCACCCATCAAGATCCCAACCCTCCACGGCCAGCCCTCTCGGAACAATCGACTTCGAATCCTACCATTACTACATATTTCGAGGACTCTTCTCCGATGCTTCAAACTTGTGCACTCAACAACAACAATATTGCAGTAGAGGAAGAAGAAGAAGAAGACGAAGACGAAGATGAAGATGAAGATGATGAGGTCGAGTCTGACTCGGATGCCATGACGACCGACCGAGTGGACAGTCTGTCTCGGGCAATAGGGAGGCCGAGTGAGCTCATGCAACTTGACATGTCTGAGGATATTAGAATCGGGTCACCGGAAGATGGGTCAAATAATTTGGATTCGGATTTCCACCACCTCACGGTAGCGGCTCAATCTGGAAACCTGGCGGAGCAACATCTCTTGTATAGGGCTCAATCGATGCAGAGGTTGTCGCAGAATGATCCCATGAGCAGCGTCGCTGCCCTTCACCCACCCCATTCTGGTATTATTTATAGTAGTTAACTATATATTGAATAGCAGTGTCATATAATGTCGTAATTTACTTATATTGAATGCATCTTACAGGTGCATTCTCCAAATGATACGTGCTATTTTATTGATTATCTCAGTAATGCACTTGCGCATTGCACGTTGTATAACATCTAAATTCTCATGAATTATTATATAACATTGGCATATGGAATCTAATCCATGGTTCTGTGAAAATTCTAATTGACTGACATGTTTTTCTTGATATATTTCAACCGGTAAAATAATTTGAAGTATATACCGCTTTATTTTTTTGTTTCAATTGACTGAAAAATAAAAATATTTTAGTGTTTTCGGTGGAATCATATGAAATTTTAATTCATTGTGATGAGTACATTGTATATAATCCTAATTCATTTGGCAAATGTGCAAATATTCTTGATTGCTAAGTATTTTGTTTCAATTTCTTAAGGATTATATTTGACATGCAGGTTTTCCATCAGCTGATGCATTACTAGGAGAAGATACCCACTATTCAGACACAGTCTCTAGCATCCTAGAAAACCAGTCGAACCGGTGGTCGAATTCTTCCTCCGGTAACCTTTACTCCAACAACTCTGCCTTCTCCAAGTGGTCCCTCACCTCCTTAAGCCACCGGGACCACCTTCTCCTTGATGGCGCTTCTCAATGTGCCCTCAAATACATACTTTTCACCGTCCCATTACTCCACACCAAATCACATGACCCCTCCACACGCAGAGACACTACTCCGCATGACGAGCTCAGCGCCAACCACGTATTGGCCGAGCGTCGTCGTCGAGAGAAGCTCAACGAACACTTCATCATTCTGAGATCCCTTGTACCTTTTGTAACGAAAATGGATAAAGCTTCGATTCTTGGCGACACTATAGAGTATGTAAAGCAGTTGCGCAAGAAAATTCAAGAACTCGAATCTCAAGAGAGGCCAGGGGAGGCAAGTAATGTTAATAGTTTCAAGGACAAGAGTATTGGGCCAAGTTTGTCGAGGGAGAAGAGGAAGCTGAGAATTGTCGAGGGTGGTGGCAGGGTGGCACCGAGGGCGGTGGCAGAGGACGTGGTGCAAGTGGAAGTGTCGATAATTGAGACGGATGCATTGGTGGAGATTCAATGCATGCATAAGGAAGGGTTGTTGATGGATGTGATGCAATTGCTTAGAAAGGTTAAGATAGAGGTAACCACGGTGCAATCTTCCATTACTGATGGGCTTTTCACTGCTGAATTGAGAGCTAAGGTATTGTTTACATTTGTCCATTCTCCTATTCTTCATATTTTGTAATTTCAAGGTATTATATTTTTTGTAATCTTACATGTTCTTATGATTTTTCAGGTGAAAGAGAATGTGAATGGAAGAAAAGCAAGCATAATGGAAGTGAAAAGGGCGATAAACCAGATAATAATTAACTAATATTTATAGTCTTAATAGTGCATATTATTAAGTTATTAGATTTATCATTTGGTGATTAAATAAACAATTAATAAGGTTTTGCTCCTAATGGAGTACTGGCTTTTCATCTGTCTTTTGTAGTTATGTTTAACAATTAGGGACAGATGAAAAGCCGCCCAACTATGTTATCTACAAATTGTAAATTTGCAACTCCAGAAAAATGATCCCAACTTTGTGTAAATAAATAATACTCTTACTTCATAAGATGCAAATTAAAAATAGTAAACCCTCCGTTTCACATTAATTGACACATTAATTAAAAAACCATTATCATTACATATTTTTTTATGATATAAAATATCTCAAATACGTTTTATAATAATGACTACTTTTTAATTTTTTATTAGTGGCAAAATTGAAAAAAAAATGCTCTGAAAACTCAAACATGCCAATTAATTTGAAACAAAAAAATTTGACAAATGTGCCAACTAATATGAGACGGAGGGAGTATTTATCTCTATAGTACAGAATAAGTCCTCAAAATAACATATCGCTAACTCCATTGACCATCTTCTCCAAATCTTCTTGTGACAAAAGGGTTCTTTTACCCATAGCCCCAGTCTTATCATAGGGCTGAGCCATCCTCCTCAAGAACTGCATTGTATAACAAGGAAAGAGATGATATTTGAAAACCTATGAACCAGAAAAAAAATAATGCTCTTTTTTAAACCACAATGGGTAAATTGAACATTATGTATTTCTTAGGGGATAAATTATCATTAATTTTGGGGAAAAATTGGGATTGGTACCAAAGTTGCAATGAAAAGCTATCCTATGGTACCAAATTTGCATTTTCGTATCCAGTGATACCAAAAAATCAATTTTCCCATTCTTATACCATACCTCTCTTGCTATATGCACAGCCATGTCTGTACTCAAGTTTAGGTGTGCATCACGTAAATGCGAAAGAATCCAACTAGGCAGCTTTGAGCGCTTATCATGACGGCTATATCTAAAACACAACAAATCAAAGAATGTCCCGTTTAAATGTTGAATTACCCATTAGAAGCTATATTTATTTGTTTTATTTTATTATCCAGAGCATTTAAAATGAGGAACGAGGATAAGAACCTTTTGTCAGCAAAGATCATCATCCCATAATCTGCCTTTGATCGTATGACTCGTCCCACACATTGAGCAGCTTGTCTCTGAATATGAACATGCAAATTAATTATATAAGAAAATAGAGAAACCATGTACTAGTTTTCTCTTAAAAATGATTTCCGGTTTATATTACCAAAGCATCAAAAGTCAAAAAATCTCCCTCTTTAATTTGAAATGTCTCCCGTAGATATTCCAATCTAGCAAGCAATATTCTGCAATTACAACAACACTTGTTAAGCCACATCTAAACGTTAAAAAGAATAACTTTGCCAAGTGCCAACTAAAGCAAACAAAAGATAAACCAGTATCACTAAAATAATAACTCAAGAAAGATCTTTGCGATTTACCTGCTCAAGGTGTATTGGAAAGGTACACCAAACATGATTACAAGTCTGCCATAATGTCTATCAAAATCTATACCTTCGGCTACTTTTCCCCTGCAAGAAAATTACAAAAGAAGAAAAAAAAGAACTTAAAATCAGTAAATATTCGATTTTTTTTAATTTTACCCAAAAAGATGATGATAAATATTCATTTATAAAGAACCACCGGAAGATGCAGGGTCCAAAACTGAACAGAAGAGAGTAAGAGAGTTACCTGGCAACAGAGAAAAATACGGCTCCTCTTCCACAGTCACAAGCTCTACGATAGTTGTCTAATGCAAGAGTAGTTTCAACTACATCCTGAGTCTCTATGAACACAAGTTTATGTTGCATTATCTCCTACAATATATCCAAAACAAGAAATTTAATCAACTTATAAATTAACGGCTGAGATTCCGGGAAAAAAATATAATTAGAGAATGTTTACCTTGAGAATTCCCGATTCATGCCAACTATTGACAATCCCATCCATGTAGGAATAACTAACAAAAAAGCACACCACTCCATCTGGAACAACAGACACCATTTCAAGCAAAAGTTTCCCATAATTTTTCTCCACACCAGGATCACTTCTCAGATCATACTTTGTGCTTACAGGAAGCTGATCGCTGAAAAAGAAACCAAACCAGGAAGAGTTAATATTTTTAAATGATTTATTAGAATTAGAGTTTCTGAAGTATTTACCTTCCACGTGTGAGAACCATAGGGCATATGCAATCCCTCGTTAACGACATTGTAAAGCTTCGACTAACCACAGGATTGAAATTAAGCAGACGGGGGTAGAGATCGATGGGGCTCAGTGTTCCAGAAGTAATAACAACAGATTGGAATCGTTCGAACACAGGCTTTATGGCAAGAGAAGCATCATGACAACAAAGCTGCAACAAACATAATTGTAAGAAACTAGGGCAGTGGAGTAAACTGCCAACATATGAAAGCCAGTAAAATGCAGATAAAGTTCTCCAGAATATATAGTATTTATAATTATAATTAAAAAATCTCAAAAAACTAGTATCCACCAAAAGATTATTTTTTAAGAAACCAATTAGGCAAATGAAATAAAGGTGAATTATTTTGTCAAATTGATCAATTGATAACAAAGTAAATATAACAAAAGCAAACCTGGAGTACAGGATCAGGTATATGTGGCATTCTTTCATCAAAAGGTTCAATTATAATAGAAAATCCTCGAGTATATGTTCCCACAAGAGTTGCCAGATCGCAAATTGTCTGGATGTGCATAAATTCTTCTGTGTCAGTTATCTCCAAAGTTAACATAAGTGAGTAAAGCCGGTCATAACAAAACCTAAGCATTTTCTGGTCGATTCCAACTTGTGCATTAATGGAAGCAACAAATGTAACGGGGCCCTCCTTTTCAACATTTTCAGTCTGCAGTCGCCCTTTAAAATACTGGACTAATCTGCGCAAAACAGACAAAAAATGCTCTGCACGCCTTATATTTCCAGGAACTGCCTCCTTTAAAATATCCGCGGGCAAGGTAGGATTTGCGAACCAGGTATCACTAACTATGAGGAGATAAAACATATTACCTGTCAGAACCAAATCACAAACACACACACACATATGAGGGGGAGCATGAACAACTTACTAGGAAGGTTCCCCCTTTGTGCCAACCCTTCAACAAGCCGGTTGTATTCTGCACGCAATCGACCAGCATCGGTGGCCTTTAACCTTCCTACCATATCAAAAATAAAGTTAAGGCATAGTTTATTTTCCTTTTCTAAAATAACTATCACAATTTTTAGGATGAATAACTACAACAAGAATTTGGTCTATACCCATTCTACAACAAGAATTTGGTCTATACCCATTCATGAAAAAGTAAATTAGCACAAAAAAATCAAGTCACTGAAAACAGGGTTTTACTTGAACACAAGATACACAATCTTATTATTTTAGAAGTTAACGACAAATATGCGAACGGCAGCTCCCATGGTGATATGCAGTTTATGAGCTGATGAGGCTCTATTGGAGAAATAAAGAGCATTAAAAATTATAATTGCACTTGAGAGAGAACTTTTGCTGCATGCACCAAAACTTTTATACCTATAATCATCTTCTGACCTCTATTGAATAACTTTCACCAATCACTTATTCTGCAGACATAATGAACCACATGCCTCACTAACTAAGAACATACCTTTCGATCTCCTGAGACATCTTGTTTAGATTCCTCGTGGCCCCTTCAAGTGTCTGGCTCCTTACTCTGACACTAAGTGCCTCAATGCACACATTGTCAATATTATGGGCCTCATCAAACACTACAACAGACTCTCTCTGCATCTCTTTTGAAATGATTCCGGCAACCTTAGGATCAAGCAGATACTGGTAGCTATACACCACCACATTTGCAAATTGCACCATATGACGTGCTAAGAAGTAGGGACACCACCCCTTTTCCTTTCCAAATGTCCTCAGATCCTTCGCAAACCATAAGATCAACCAAAATTCAAAAATCAAATATCAAAAGTTTTCATTTCCTCGTAGAAAAGTAAATAATTATATTAACTGAGCAAACATAAAAGCTTAAAACTTGCATAACTTGTCCACCCATTTTCCTCCCCAAATTCCCTCAAATCCTTCAACAATCATTACCAAATTCAAATATCAAAATTTGCCATTTTTTTCCAGTAGAATAGTAAATAACATATTAGTTGAACAAGCATAAAAGCTAAAAAGTAAGGTCCCCGCCTTTTTCCCTCCCAAATTCCCTCAACAATCATAAAATTAAACAAAATTAAACCTTTCCATTTTCCCTTGAAGAGTATATAAAGTAAATAAAAGCTTCATAATTGCATAACCTCTCCACCAATTCAACTCAATAGAATCCGGTAAAGAACACATTCTGACACTCCAAATTAGTCCAAATCAAATGCAGTTAAAAAGCAACCCCACATTCACTATTTTTTAGTTCCAGTTAACGAAACATCAGTATAGAACTCAAAATAAACAATTCTATCGGATTGTCAAATCACCAAACCTGCAATGTATAAACTCCAGGAGGCAAAACAGCATCAGAAGAAGCCTTCTCATAGTTCTCGAAAAACTCACACGTCGAAACTCTCGGATCCTCAGCTGCCAACGCCCTCACCCAACTAGCAGTCAACTTCCTACAAGCAGCATCAACCGAATCCCGATTCTCCGCGGACACAACGGCCGGATTCACACACAAATTCTTCCTCGACGAAAGCCCTAAAGCGAGAATCCTTGCTGAAGGTCCCAAATGCTTGACCTGATAATTGTGCAATAATTTCAATTCAGCTAGGGTTTTCTCCATCTCGTGTACCGTTCGGGTACAGTATAAGAGTTTTACTGGATTTGAGGGTTTTGATAGAGAGTAGCTAGTGATAAGGGAGAGAAGAGCGATGGTTTTTCCGGTGCCGGTAGGCATTTCCAGGAGGCAGTGACCTTTGGCGTCGAGAGCGCGTTTGAGTTCGATCATGTAAGAGTATTGTTCGGGGTATATGTTTTCGTAGGGGAAGTATACTGTCACGTCTTCGATTTGGAACTTCATTGTCACGGTGGTGCACGGCGGGGGAAGAAGGGAGGAGGTGGATCAACTGTCGCCGGTTGTTCTGGAGTATGTAGTTTTTAGAGAGGCGGCACATATCAAAAGAAAAGTTTCAGAGAGGCGGCGTCGTTTGAAGACCTAAGTATTACTAGAACATTATTTTTTGATCAAATAAGTATTCCTAGTAAGTATACATAACTTTTCATTCTTTTTTTTATATACTGTATAATTTTAGTCATTTTTATTATTATTACTTTTCTTTTTTTTTTAATCATTTGTTGTTGTTTTTCCTTTTTCTTTTTAATTCCTATACAACAGATTCACCAAAAATTCGTTGCTAAATTTGTTCATTTATAATGTGAAGGAGTCTTATTCATGGTGAAGCAGAGGCTTTTGAATAAACCATAAAGTGTAGACCTTTTTCAGCTTAATACTAATTTTCTTAGTGAACATTCTTTATGGTTGTTGGTTGTATTTGTTGAAATGTTGGTTAGGTTACCTCTAAAAATAAATTGTTGGTTGGATATTCTTTGAATTTTGCTAATAACTAAATATATTTAATCATGTAACAAGATCTTTTTTATTTTTTTGAGTTAATTTATGTTATCGTGTCACTCAATAAAGAGAAAAAAAACAAAAATCATACCCACATCAAATGTGTAAACCATTAAAACACTAAATATGTAATATCAATTTAGAAGTATAAAACACTAATAATATCAATAATTAAAAGTAAAAACTGACGACAGCATCCAATAATTATTTCTGTTTTATATAAAACATGACAATCTTTGTACTATTTCTTATAGGAAATGTTTAAAGTAAAAAAAAAATGGTAAATGGTGAAATTTCCGAAAAATAATTTCTAAATATTTTTTTCTGTTCTATATTTTACGCGACAATATTTGTACCATTACTAATAGAAAATGTTTAAAGTGAAAAGAAAAAAAAAGGATGAGTAGAATCCATCTCTCTCGAACTTTAAGTTATTTGTATCCACCTCCCCTCACTTCAACAAAATTAACAAAGATTAGCAGAGGTGAATGCAAATTGTTCAAAATTTGGGGAGGTAGATGCTAATACCCAAAAAAAAAAGGCTTCCAGTATGTTGCACGGATACGGATACGGCGATACGAATACGACATGATACGGATACGGCGACACGAATGTTTAAAAATTTATTGGATACGATACGACATGGATACGAATCTAAAAGATATATATTTATATATTTATGCATATTAAAATAAGTAAAATTAATATATTTATATATTAATACATATTGAAATAGATCAAGTTAAGTTTCATAAGTACTAAATTGCATATGTTCGGTAATTTAATACTATTAATTGTACATCATTTTCATTGTTTTATTATGCTATATAAAACATGTCCCGTTCTGAACATTTTATTTTGTATTGCAGTTGTATATAATACAAAGAGTGGTTTGACGTCTTATATTGTTCTTACCAATTGTGGTGACTTTAGCAAAATTCAGAATATGAAATGTGTTGGATACGTCTAAATAAGTATCTGATACGAGTGTCCAATTTTTCTTTTTAATTATATTTACTGACACGCCACGTGGAGTGTTGAATACGTATCCCACGAGTATCCGAGGAGTATCATATCCGAGAAGTATCCGACTCGACATTTTATAATTTTTTTAAGTATCCGTGCGTCATAGCTTCCAGGTGTTTTTCCAATTTTTGGTCTTTTAACAAGTAAAGGCATTTGTACCAAACATTCATAAATTGGTTTTGAATAACCAAAAGCTTACCAAAACCTTTTGCAAACAAGAAAAACACAACCATGAATGAAGCTATAAATCTATGAATTTCTGAAACCTGAGGCTACAAAGTGTAAACATACAGTATTTCATTGCACTATGTGAGTTATAGAAACAAATCCATCTATAGCTAAAAGTGAAAATGTACA
Organism: Penstemon davidsonii; assembly: GCA_034814905.1. Lineage (NCBI taxonomy): Eukaryota > Viridiplantae > Streptophyta > Magnoliopsida > Lamiales > Plantaginaceae > Penstemon > Penstemon davidsonii. The sequence continues at coordinate 45,988,183 of JAYDYQ010001087.1, read as the reverse complement.
GTAACCTGTTACAAAGATTCCATACAACAAAAAATCTCTAAGATTGAACAATCAATCTTCAGGAGCTGATGTCCTGGAAGGCAAGCCCTTGATTGTATGCCGACACTGAAACCTGAGATATAAATGAACTTTCATTTATTTAGAGTCTTTTTCTATTGCTAGTTACACATAGTTTACAATTCATCAACGACACCCTACACAGGTAATAAACATAGAGTTCCAGCAACATCTTTGCTATAAGAGGAAAATATAAAGACGAATGGATTAAGTGCATGAATAAAAGAGATGTGAAGAAACCAAATCATTATTTGTTCCAAAGGTAGTACAATGATTACATTGCTATGATCTTTGTAGATGTTATTTCACTCAAAATGCAGATATTATTAGTCTGTAGTTGCTTGGAAGTCTCAAATGGAACATTTCTGAAGGTTTTTGGAGAATGAAATTGATGACCAAAGTTATCAAAAACATAGTATAAAATTCAATAATGACATGTACCAGAGATATAAGTAGAACCCATGGAGCATGAACCTAAACTGCATGATCTTAAGTAAGCAAAGTAGCATGAGAGATCCTCTCAAGCTTAAATTTCTGTAGACCGTGATTAGAATATTGAGAAATGTGGTATTTGAGAGCAATTGTTGGAACTTGGAGTATGTTTTCGTCAAGATTAAGCATTATCATCTATGTTAATTTAAAAAATGTAAATTGCACTCAATTAAACCATACAGGCATACACGATGGGAAATGTTATTGATAAACATGTAAGTTGAAGTTGGTCGACTTGATACTAATTTCATTAATATAAAATCTCCAAATTTAGCAGTTAGGAATGAATTGCCAATAGCAATATTTTTGTTCATCCATACCAGATCAAATCCTTTGCTTCAGAGTCCAATAATCCAACGGAACTTGCACCATCATTAGGTTGACCATTCATTTCCAGATCACGGGTTCTGCACCTAAACTTCAGTCTAAAGGGCACAGTCTGTGACAAAAAAAGAAACAAATAACACCCAATTTCAACTCAAGAAGGCATCGGTAAAGACATATCAGAAAGATACATAGCCCATTATCGAATTGACCCTATGCATGACAATAAAATACATTGATCAATGCTCCTCAAACCTATTTATCCTTCATCTTAATGAAGCAATATCATTCACTTAAAGCAAGAAGAATACCATAATCTCAGTCAACAAGTTAAACATCAGATTCTGCACCAATTTTACCTGAACCTCTATGACAGACTATGACAAAGAAAAAAAGAAATCTCCATAAGAGAATCACGGAAATGCTAAAACATCAACCGGAATTGTGAATTTTTACCTTTTTATATTGTCGGAACTCTCGCTTTGGAAGAAAGTGCAAAGGCAAATTGAGGGAAGAGGGAGCTTTCACCAAGAGAAACAACTTAGTAGGACCTGAAAACATTTTATAAACCATGGATCGTGTACCAAATCACAAGAAAACCACTTATATCTAGCACTTCAAGAAACAAGGCAACATTATTATCAGTTACCGGTATATGAATTCGACCCAGCACCCCTCGATATCAAGGTACGAATTGCCTATAAAAAACATACAAATAACAAGCAAATCAAATACTTGTAATATAAAATAAGATATCAGTATCAAAACTAAGCACAACCTTTCTGGAAAGAGATTCTGCAACTTTGCTTCGGCTATAATCCCCTGAAACCGTCCTCCCTTGTGAAAAACACAGTTCATAAACAAATAAAGGCCTTAGAGGACTAGGTCCAAGAACCATAGAAATTTTCTCGACATTAGGAACTTCGGAAATCATCAATTGGAGTGCAGTCTTTAGATTAGAAACACAATTCATTGTCTTTTCCAACCTTCTTATTCCCATTTTCACCTCCCTCTTTCTTGCAGCTTGTTTTCTACGTGTCGAGATCGCCTTCATTTCACTTTGAGCTAGCTCAACTTCCTTGCGAATATAAAATTTAATAAATTTCAAATCAGGCATGAAATTAGGGCAAAAATTCAAAATTGAGAGTGCTCACCAATTCGTTGTATTCGGCTCGCAATTCGTCGAATTCCTGGGTAATGTCCTGCATTACTCTGCCAAATAAAAATAAAATTGATCACGAACAAGAATTGTAGGCTTTAATTAGAATTTTGGTATTTTTTTAAGGATTTACGAGGGAATTTGCTGGTGCATGAAAAGAATGAAGCCGAGTATGTCGGTGACGACGTGAAAAACTGTGGAGATGTCGAGTGATTCGGCAGCAGTGTCGATGTTCGTGAACACCATGTCCGAGCTTCCCTTCCCTTCATCCATCGCTCCGGCTAAACGACGTCGAATTGTATTTGAGAAGGGCTTCTGTTTTTGGAATTCGTCAGGACTCAGGAGTCAGGACGCCGAGTATAAACTACAAAGTAGAAAGTCTAGGTGTCGTTGACTTGACGAAATCTAAACTTAACTTATGAATTATTTTATTTATTACATATAATTTTCACGTAATATTGAATATTTTATACAAAATATCTTAGTGTAAAATGTGTTTTAAAAAATTGTACAGTAAAAAAACTAGTAACAAATATTTAATAATACATGTGAATTTTATATAATAAATATTTCACAAGATAATTTCGTTCAAATATTGCATAAAACATAAAAAAAGTGTATCTTGATTTTCCATTTATTTTCTACTTTTCTATTATAAATAAACTTTGTTTGGTAATTTTGTTATAAGTTCATTTAAAATTGAATTAATAAAGATTAAGGGAGCCAGTGCCTTTAGATGTCGTTTTTTAATTGTATCATTAGATCATAATTACCAGCTGAAAGATATGGTAAATCCTACTTTTCCTACAAGACAATCCAGTTTTTTTTCTTAACTATAATTTCCGTTAACTCTCCTACTAAATATTTTGTTCTTATTATGATTAGAAGGATATGCTTCTTTTTGTTAAAGGTATTTCATTTGATAATTATTGATAAAATTGTTTTAAAGGTATTTTTACTGCTAATAGTCTCTCAAATAATTACATTCAGATTATCCTCATATTACAAAAATCTAAAAATAAAGTGGAATAAGTGACCCCAACTTATTTTTTTCTTCTTCTTGAGAATATAATACCCCCTATTATATAATATAATTTCTCAAATTTAACATTTTAGTTTTCATTTTCTAGAAGTATTTGGCATATTTTTCTGATTATACAATTTTCCACGTTGTCAAATTTTTTCATTATCTTCTAATAATGTGTAGTTTTAAATACATTTTGTAATCAAAAATCTGATTATAACATCAATACGATATGTTTCAAATCATTAGACGATAATTTACATCGTAATGCGTTTTGATATTTAAAAGAAAATAACTGAAAATTTACATCGCAGTGCATTTTAATATTTAAATCAAAATAACCTCAAAATTATATTTGTAATCCCTTCAAATATAATTCTCAGCTTCTTTGATCCAACACTTTATAATATTATATTTTTACCTATTATTTCTTTCTCATCCAATGTTCCTACTATAGATCTCGTAAAATAATCTTTATTGTGCATCATTTTGTATCATGGAACTATCTCAATTGTGAATTTATGGTTCCCAAGAAGAGGACACGAAATACGACCACAAGTGTAAACAAAAAATTTATAATCAAACTTAAAATTTTGTCAAAGTAAAATTATAGTGCTGTAAAATACGAAATCATACATGCTTGCAAAAAGATAATATTATCAAAAAAACAACATATACACATGCTTGCAAAAAGATAATCATCCAACTCTGCAATAATTTATCATCAACCCAAAGTAAACCTTGCATCTAAATGGTGAAAATTGTAGTTAAATCTCAGAAATAGTTTCAAAATGTGCTAATAGATGTTACAGGTATTAAATAGAGACCATCGAATACTATAAATAACGCAGAGATTATGATATCAACAAGTCCAATATTGAAACCAAATACACTCTCCAAAAACTAAAGGTATAGACCATGTTAAACCATTGTATTCCATACAGGGCCGGCCTTATTGTTAGGCAACTTGGGCCTTCGCTTAGGGCCCCGACCATAGAGGTAGGGGTGTTTCAACGAAATCGTCAAACCGTCATAACCGATCGGCCCAACTCATACCGACTGCAACTTGTAAGTTGAAGGATAAATGAGTTGATCTTAGTCTTCTTGAAAAAAAGACCGCAAGTTACAATCAAGTTTAGGTTTATATTATCAAAAACTGCATAAACCGGTACCGCAATATATATATAAATAAGAAATTATATGAATTGTAATCTATTGGTTATATATATATATATATATATAAACACTAGCTATTAACATGTATCAACCCCAAAGCTCAATATATCCCCCAAAAACTTGATTGCTCGACATGGTTTATTATCAATCCCTAATTTAAATTTATTTGAACGACAACCAACAACATCAACTTTGATTATCAAGGTATTTTCTATCGAGGATAATACATGTTTACCAATTTTGTTCATTAGTGGAAATACAATAACAAAATATATAGTGATAATTAGTTTGTGCATTTAATTAATTAAATAACAAACAATTAAAAAAGTCGAAAAAGATAAGACCGCAAAACCCGCCCCAAACCGCCCCAACCCGAATGGACTGCAAAGTACAATCTTAAGTTGAGTTGCGTTTGGACAATAGTATTAAAAAAACCGCAAATATTGGGTTGGGTTCGGGCGAGTATAAAACCTCACTAACCCGCACCGCGAACAGCCCTACATAATATTAGTTTTTTCAATTTGGTAATGATATATATTTTTCCTCATACATAAATTATTTATAAGTGAAATAAACATATAAGTTGCATCGAATAAAGTTGTAAGAACTCTCGGGACCAAGACAACGTAATTCTTGGAGAAGTAAGAATGTGAGTTGTGGAAGAAAATAAGAAGACTTCAAATTTTTATTTTTTGTTTCCCAAGGGTTTTACCCCTTTTGAAGCGCGTCAGGCACATTATGTGGAAACATCTCCCAATAGGGATTCAAACCTTTGTAGTGACTAATCCCTTTAAATTATTTTATTGTTAGCAAAGTTGGATAATTTAAAAATGATGTTTTGCCCTATTTATGCAAACACATTCTCGAACGGACGGTGAAGATAAAACTGATATAATTACTAATAATAATGCTCTTTAGAATTTTATTAGATATTTGTTTGTACCAATCTAGAATGTATTATTCTATAATTGTGTACTTGAAGAAATATCTATAGTTGCCTTCTAGAACTATCTACATTGAATTTTAGAATCTAGAACCATGTACAAACAAAAAATCAATCACAGAAACCTCCATGCATAACTAAAGCTAATTTATTAGGTTAAACTTAATTGGTCAATTATTGACTTTAATGCGTCATATGTTTGTTTGGTTGTGTCGAGCACATGGTTGGAGCGTGACATTAAGATATATCTTAACTTTCAAATTAACTTGAATAAAATATTGATTAGTTTTATTAAAACTCTAAGAATAGAAATCTAGTTTACAATCATGGAGAGTACGAATATGCAAACAATTAGATAAATCGACCGAAATTGAAGTTGATTACCAAACCATAGTTATTTCTTTTGATGTCACTATTAACGTCAATTTACAAAATGAATCCATAATACCAATTTTAGGACCTAGAGGCATACAAGGAAAACTAATTAGGCATGGAGATGCCACTATTTGGGATCACCTTAAAAGTCAGGTTTAATATAGAACTTGATTCAATGAGATAAGGTATAACTACAAATTTAAATTACAGAAAATTTAAAAAAATGGCTCAAAACTACATTCTTTGTTTTTTGGATCAAGCTATGAGTTGTTCGATTTGACATGAGGTACAAATTCTGAAATTACCTAACCAACCTAGATACCAAAAATTGGTACGACTCGATTGAATTTTACTGACACACACCCCTAAATTGAGGAGCCATTTTTGTAACATAGTTGTGAGAGCATAATGATACTATTTTTATATTATACCTATTTATTGTGTTAACAAGTAAAACTTAACTCTATTATCGTACATTACTTATATAATTATATCCACAATATTTGTAAAATACTTTTACAATTTTAATAATGATGTTTTTATTTTGTAGAACATGACACCGAATTAAAATTTCGCCTAGAGCCGGCCCTGATTCCATTTAATGTTACGGCTACTATAGCAACTACTCTACATCTCTCTTCCCGCAAATGTTTGTAAAATAGAGCATCCAATCTAAACACAAAGCCTTGCTTGCAGCAGACTGCAGTTGATAAGACATATATCGCATATCTGTAATTATCGGCGATTGCTCGACTTTAAATATGAGATCTCCACAATTATAAATCATTATTAATAATTACAAGACATGAGATTTACCTATTTCTTTATCTCTATTCATAGCCCATAACGTCGTAATGCTTTGCTGAGACTCGGCATTACATTATATGCTTGATAGGATCTTCTCAATTCAATGATTGAACCCACCTGCAGATATTCATACAAAGAAAGAGAAGGAAAGTGAGTAAAAACAAGTAGTATTTCAGTATGAACCTTCATTAATACCAACTTTCCATTTAAGATATGTTACAACAATGAACTTACGATGATTAGAATCGAAGTGAACCCTATGGAAAAACCCTCATTGATACGGCGTAAATAATGGTCCAGAATAGTGGATGTAGTAGCCAAAACACTTAGCAATAATCCTCCTGCAAGATAATTACAATTGTAGAGTTAGAAAATTGGAATTAATGAGAGACAAACAAGTGAGTCCGTGTGAGTGAATTGTGTAATACATTAAGAAAATGAGAGAGAATTGTACCCCAAAAACGCGTTGAAGCTTGGATCTTTGTCAAATACTCGATGGTGGCTTTTCCAGGCTTTATATTTGGAATTCTGGCACCCATCTTATTTAAATAATCAGCAATTTCCTTGGGCATGTTGGCCTAGATAAGTGGATAAAGTTAGGTATCTAGACAAAATTCACCATGCACTAAACAAATCAGATGACATCTTATCTAGACAATCAAAGATGCCAACTGAGCCTTATTGATCATGTAAATACTCGTACTCATAACACATCAGCATTTAATACCCCTGAAGAAAGATGCTCAAAGTGAGACATAGTGATTCAAGAGATTCATGATATGAGGAGTTCCTTCGTAAGAAAATTTGATTAAATGTGACGCAACAAATTGTGAACAAATGTTGTTGTAAGCCTAATCATACTCATACTCATCCTACTCCAGATCGTCCAAGGAGATTCTACATACACAATTCAAACAAAAGTTGTTACTGATATCTACAAGACTCATTCATTGATAATAAGCTTTACATATACCAACATGTGATCGTTCTAGTGGAAGGACTAGTCACTACAAAGTAGCGAACCCAGGTTCGAATCCCTGTTGAGAGAGGTTCCCACTTAATGTGCCCGACTCGCCTCGAAAGGGATTAAACACTTGGAAAACCAAAAAAAAAAAGCTACATATAGAAACACTTGTTATTGCATTTACATTTAAAAAATAAATAAAAAAATTCAAGAATAGAATTTACTTCCAAACGCAAAGGAAGGGTATGGGTATCAAGCATGGAGTTAAATCTAACAAGGAAGAACTGACTGAAGAGTTAAAAGATAAAAGATCACACAGCCAAAAACTTGGTTATATATGTTGCCTAAAAGCCTAAAACTTGCCCTTGGCTGATATGAGTCCTGTGGTATAATGGAGGGAGAACATAAAATCTGGTAATCAACTCGTGGATTACAGCATCAAACATTTAAAAGTCCGCAAAAGAGAAAGAGACAATCCATGGCAAGCATAGGGAAAATAAATCACTTCAATATTGTATTCAACTTCATAGCTATGTGGTGAATATTTCAGATTTCAACACGGAAGACTCGTGTGAAGGATATGAAGGCTGAAGAAAATACTTACAATGTCAAATATATTGAACAGGAATACAAAGAATGCATAGAGTGAATAGAAAATCCACGGCGCTGCTCCGCTAGAAGTGTCGGGATTTAGAATATCTCTCACGTTTTCCCAAAATCGCGAACCAAGAAGGCTGAGAAAAAAAACATATATAAGACTTTATAGCTGCAGGCTCATAATGAAACTGTAAGGTACATAGTTATTTACATAAAGAGATTGCACAAGCAGCAGTTGGCATAAAGATGGCAAATGCAGAAAAAGTAACCTTGTGATCTCAGGAGGAGGTCCAGACATTCACAAAAATCAATTAAATAATTATACTAACAAAGAGATATAAGAAAAAAAAAGGAAGGAAAGAAAGCAAAGTACAAAATCTAAAAGGATAAAAAGGGTGCAGTGTGAATAAAAATAACTTCATTCATCAAATGAAGAATAAAAAGATCTTCAAGAAACTTTTTCAAATTGAATATTGCAAAGGGATAAATGAACAGAAACAGTAAAATCATGTTAGCAACTACCTTGCAAGGATGCTAGGAAATGCCAAGAGATATGATGTAGTGAGAACAGGTTGCATTCCAGAAGGATTTATGTTGAAAGGAATATAAGGCTCCACCTCAGTAACAGGAGAATCTTCTCTGTCCAAAGCAAGAAAATACAATGAATATCCATGTCCAATTGTCCATTATTGACCAAAAGAAATCAGAATCTAATGCAATAAACAAAATCCAAGAGGTAATCTCTATTCATTGTGTAAACAAAATTCAGTTGTACCAGAGCAAAAAACTGATAGTAATGCCTTAATTTTCCTAAGAAATTCCAGTGTGATGGGCCCCCAAGCAGCATATGATGACGTGACAAGTTCAAAATAATGAATCATTATAATATTCCTCAGACTAAGACAGCGATGCCATCACACATTTAATCCTCATACACCTGACAGTTCCACAATTTAAATTTTTTTTATTGATAGAAAGGTTCTCCAGAGATCCTATAAAAAGACAGACCAGGATTTAGACTGGTAGAAGTTATAATGTCTTCGCCCCTCTTTAGTTCTAGGCAGCACATAAACCACAGCATAAAGTGACAGGAAGTTATTACTCATGTACCATCTCTCATTTTCTCAGGCGAAAGGACTCTCAAAAAGAGGCATAACCTTGAAAAAAGGCTCCAGCTACCCCAAAATCTGGACTCTGGAGAGGTTCAGATGTAAACTAGCTTTATCCTAGTATGGAGAAAGAATGACTAACAAGATCTCACTTGCAACTGGAAATAAACAGGAAATAATACAATGCAAGGTATTATGAACCATTACTCATCAACTATTGATCAAGGTCTGATAGACAAGAAAATATAAAACAATTTCTCCTTTCTAGTTAGAAATCTTTTTTAAGCAGTTTTATTCACTGTTTGATTGTAGATTAACAATGAAAATGCTATAGCCACTATCTATCTCTACAAAATTTATGGGCCTGGATGACAATACTACCTTTTGTGGAGTCACCCTTAAATACACAGGACAACTTTTTCAACTAACTAAATAAGAGAGTAACAACCCAAGACACAAATGATTGTCGCATAGTGCACTGCTTCATAACTTTAGCGGGCACAAATATTTCCATCTTAACCCCCAACCCGAACCCGCAACAATCTGAATACCTTCAACTTCAGATTCCAAAGCAGCTGGGGTTTGATCATGAATGTGACAAGGCTGAAGAGTAACTAAATATAAACTACTGTAACACTAGATTACAAAAAGAAGGCTCAAATTTCAAGATGAATATGTCATTTGATTGATCATCTTCAAAAATAAAGACGTAAAGGTGCTTGATTTGAATTTTTGTACTGTTGATCAGCTGGTACGACACATAATTAATATTTTACCTGGCAGCAGAAGCAAGTTTGAAGCCATAATATTGCAACTTGATCTTCCTGCAACCCTCTGTTACAACAACTGCCCACATAGTCACCACAGTAAAAACACCCAATACTGTAAATACATAAGGCCACCAGCTAACAGAACTTCCTGCAGTTGGGTGGGAAACCCCGAAAGGAAAAAATCTGTTATTATAAGGTCTGATATGACAGGATAAAGAGTCTTGTTCTCCATAAAGGTTAGGTGGACACAAAATTTGCTCAGAGGAAGTGCAACTTCCAAAGTAACTTCATATGTCATCAAGTATCCAGTATCAAACTTAACAGCCACTTATTAAAAAAGTTATAACAAAAACTTAAAATTTAGAGACTTAGAGTACTGTCTAAGTTCGTTTTCTATAATATTGAAGGCCTTAGGAGTAATTGCCTATGATGCACACACAGCCTTAAGCTGGTTTTCTAGATCTTCACTATAACTGTCTTCTCACCTAAGCTACACAAACTCAGATCTGAATTTGCCAGTTTACGTTGACCTACTTCACATGCTTACATTAATTAATTGACCCAGCTAACATTGATTTGTTATTTTGGGATGAATGGACAAGATCCAGGGCAACCACCGCTCCTGGAGAGGTAGCCACCAAGTTAAGCTCTTCAAAAGGCAAAAACAACGAAGCAAATCTAGTAACATGAATTAAAGAGAATTAGGAAAATTGAAAATATGTTGGGTTGATAATGAGGTAAGAATCATAGAGTGAATCAACATTTTCAGGTCAGAAAAGGTTATTGATGGACCATCACGCATTACAAAGTCAAACAATTGACATCTTGCTGGAGGAAAATACTTAATTTGGTGAAAATAAAAAATTGGTATATCTAGCTCTAGCATATATCCTCTATGTTGATAGGGTGTTGCACTAAAATTCACCAAATGCTTATCATTAGCAAAATTCTAGTCCAGTAATCTCCAATAATCATAATCTCCATAACAAATTCCAGTTATGTGCGAGATTACAAATCATTTAAGTCTTCCCTATGGCCCAGAACCAAAGTATGACAATCAGTGTTAGTATGACAATCAGTGTTAGTATTTTACATTAACTGCCTAGAACTGAGCGATGACTGGCCTAATCGCTGTTTGTATACACAATCAGAATGGTTATTTTAACTGAAAGCTATTACACTCTCAAGGAATCGACAAAAAAGGAGGTCAATGCTAATATGATAAAAATAGTTGTTATTTGACACTAACAAAATGGGATAGTTTTGTATGAAGTAAAATTCAACAACAAGGGTAACAAAGTGAAGGATCTGTCATTCCGGGCAGAGTAATTCTATACGAAAAGTGAAAAAGAAATTGATTTTGTACAAGAGTTTATGTTCCCACCTAATTTGCTCGACCAGTTTAATAATTCACCTTCTCAGTTATTGATATTCTGAATTGACAAGTTTCTAAAAAAATGACGAGTAACTAACAGACTTCCTAAATGTAACTGAGACTTAACTACCAAAAGGATGCATGATGTTCTCAAATGCATATGCTGTCTAAACAACAATACCAAATAAAGAGTAAAACCCAAAATTCACAAAGTAATACAAGTTAATGGTACTACTTTGCCACTCACCTGTGAGCTGTGTTAACATCTTGTACAACGTATCCGTGTAGCCAGTCAAAATGCTGACGCATATAATTAAAGATGATCCTTGACCTGGCAATGCATTGCACATTAGAGAACCAGATATATATTAAGCAAATATTGTGGACAAAGGGAAAACTACAATTTGAAGATCAACAGGTAACAACATTAAACCATGTTCAGACTTCATTTCTAGAATATTTTAAGACAATTATCTCAAGAAACATAAACCGAAACATATTAGGGCATTGGTCCGTGCAATAGTATAATGTGCTAGTGTATGCAGCAGTACTTTAGTTCCTTTCTAGAATATTCTTGTTTATTTTCTTTCTTTTTCTCATGTGTGGGTTTTAGGGGGTTATACAACTACAGCGAATTCACGTGAAGATCATAACTAACCAAGAAAGGGAAGGGAAGACAAGACAGAGAGATAGCAGCTAGAATAAATATCGACAGTTGCAGATGTAATAATAAAAGACGATGAACGTATGTACATAATTTACCAAATCCAGACTCTGTTATCTTGTCACAAATCCAAGTCATTGTCATCGCACCACATACCAGAAACAAAGTTGTGACCATCACATGCTTTACCCTGGACATTACATCAAAACCAATTTCAACATATCATCGAAAATAAGCAACCATACGTGTATCTCACCAAACTAATTTTTAATACATGTGAAAATATAAGAGTATATCACTGAAAAGCTCAAGCTTGATAGGAATTCATAATCAATATAACAACATATAAACTTCCTTCATTGACTTCGGAATAGTAGATAGATTATATGTCATGCAGCTGCAAGGGTATAGAGACAAACATGTCCAAAAAAAAGTAATATCTAAACTGTAAAGATAGTTTAAGAAGCCATTACTTTCACTTGGTTAAGCAATATGTATATCATTCGAGTACTTTGAGTTCGCCTTAGGTAAGAGGAAAAAGAGAACGGGCAAAAACAAATTTTACCAATCACCAAGATAGCCACAACCACAACAAGAAGAAAAAGTATAAAAGAGGGCAAATTATCTAAATGTGGATGACAATCCATAAACTTCTCTATGCAGACAAAAAAAATAGATAATAAGTAGCATGCAACAGCTTCCACAGATCTCAGAAGCACATTGTTAGTTGACACAACCAAGTAATATCTTTTAAAATATCACTCGTTTCAGGACTTGGGAGCTTAAAGTATGAAATATGCTTCTGCTGTAATTACCTATGACTGGCTGCATAAATTGAATACGGAAGAGAATAGATAGAAAGAATTACAGCCTCCACCACTGCAAAGCCAAGTGAGATCCACCATCTGAAAGGTATTAATAAATGAACGTGAGAACATTTCATAAGCAACGAAATTATGAAATTAATAAGATCTTTTATTAAAGGGCTCGTCTCACTGCTTTAAATGAATAACAAGACACACATATAACTCTTGATCTTGTCATGGCCATCTAATCCTTCTTTTCGCAGCTTCACTAAGGAAGGGACAATGTGACAAAGAACCTGAACAAGATGTTATGGTAATTAGCATCATATGCAAGACTAGATCATCACAAAGAGGTAAGAGTTCGCATTACAATAAGAATAAAATTGCCAACCCGGGGCATTAAGTGGACGAAATGATATAACTCATTGCTGCAGGAGCATTCCCATGCATTCAACCATCCAAATAATCCGATAATTAATGCATGAAGTTGAAGAGTTGAGAATGTCAAAACAGAACTTCAGTCAATTTCAAATGCATGTATCTCTCAATCTAGAAGGAATAAGAAAACGAGTCTTATATGGATGGAAACCTCTGGAAGTCTAGTTTCCAATGGAACAAACGGTTCGTAATTTGGAGTTTTATTGAAGAAGTTATGACAATTCTTGTCAGAGGTGGCAGAACAGTACCAAGAGAAGTTCACTTACGGGTTCTATGAACTTTAGGTGGATTTTCTGAATATATCCACTAATCCTTGGTCTTCCTAAAGTAATTCATTAAGTATTAAGAGTTTAATAATGTTTAGCAAGTTTCTAAGAAGTCTTTTAATTTAAAAAGTCTTATTTATTGCCTAAGTTGGAGAGATGTTCCAACTTTATAAATAGTGTCTTGTAAAGTTCATGTAAAACAAGTTATATTGAGTGAAATAATATTGAAGTCTTAAGACTTTGCCTTAAGTACTTAGCCCTGTATCTCTAAGGTGGATTCCTTTGAGTGGGGAGCTATTTTAAGGCCCTGTATCTCCTAGGTGGATTCCTTCGAGTGGTGAGCCTCTATTCCCTTAAGGCTCTGTATCTCTAGGTGTATTCCTACGAGTGGTGAGCCTATAACCCGTTTCTCATTTGTGTTACCTTCTCCTATCCTCCTTTCCCGGCATCACTAGTTCTTAACATAAATATCTTTTTAAGTATCTCCTTCCATATATCTTTTAGTCAACTTCTTCATATGTTGAACTCTGGTCCTCCAGTTTTTCCTTTCCACTACAAACATCTTCATGGAATGCACCCATATCTCAATGGATTCGTTTGGAATGACATGCGCTGCCTAAATAATACTTGGTTTCCAAAAATTTGAGTTGCGTATTGTGATTACTAATTACATTCTGTAGATTTGAAATACCACTGTCTGATCTGCCACCTCAAACAAAATTTACCAACTGGCAGAATGCTTCATCTGATAATATGAACATATTCAAGCTCCATTATCTGATTGATTTCTTTAAATGTCCCAGTTAAATTCATAGAGAAGAGACTGACAGCCTACTCAGAGCTTCTTACAGTAAAGGAGTTGGATCGCCTACAGTACTTCTTGTACTATTGATCTTATTGGTAAGTATATCTATTGGGTGGTAATTCGATAGTGATCCTCCCAGGAAGTTAATCTATTTTAGGTAATGAAGAAGACAGGAAAAGAAGTATTAGTCCTATTTTCCCAACTAATAGCCTGGTCTAAAACAAACTAAGAAAGATATATGGAGGCCTATAGAGTAAAAAATCACAAACATATAATCTCAGTAACTCCAATACTGCCTCTGCAGCTAAGACTCTGAGAAACAAAACAATAGAGCGGGTCCATATGCAAAAAAATTGTTCAGAAGGTTGCTAAAATTGGACTTTTTCCCTTGAAAGTACGCAGTATACTAAAAAGTAAGAACTACGCAGAGTGAATTATAGGTATACTAGGATGAAAGATTCCGAAGACATTTAACATACAGAGTCTAGAGAACATTTACCAATATCTGGGTAAAAAACACAGTAATGAATTGTTCTGTAATGAACCGAAGAGAAGAATAATTCCAAGAAGATTCATGCCTTATTATATATCATCAAATAACAAACGGTATGAAGAGACATTGTACAAATGATAAAGGTATTCAATGAGGCGTATAAAATTCTAATCAATAATAATATAATACTGTGAGATTATTTTGAAGAAATTACAGATAGCTGTAAAAGTATATTTTTAATTTTAATAATAGTAATTCCAAACCTGAAAGAGAGTAAACCTGCATAAGGATTGACGCTGCTATTTGAGGACTGATTCCAAGCTGAAAAAGAGATAGCTTAACTTCTGGTGTCAAATCTCCAAGTTCATCTGCAAAGAGTGATTAATCAAAACCAAGAAAACAAATATATGAAGGCTGAGAGAGCTAAAGTGAGTCCAATCATGACTTAAATATGGAAACCAAACAATATTGCATCTTTCAACTGTGAAAAAGTGCAGCATTCTTGTAGAATAAAATAATGAATAATTGATACAAAAAAAGGTATTTGAGAAAAGAAATCCACATAAACCATGGGATGACCAATTCACGGACTTACTGATATAGTTGTTCGTGAACATATTGTAAACATTTTAAAAGAGAATAAGAACAAGACACTAAAAAATACTAGATTGCTTCAAATATTTAACTAAGGAAAAGTGAGATAAATTACTCACCAACAGAGCCGGAGACAAAGCTAAGATAATTTTCTGGCATCAACCTCCTATCAAACCCCGGGATGGGAATAAAGTATCCAAGACGACTGATTACTATCAAGACAGCAGTTACAAACAACCTCCTCCTTATCTCACTCTTGAAAAAGGACTCCGCGGCATTGTTAATAATCGAACCAAGGCGTACAATGTTCAAAAACCTATTCCTAAAAGCCACAGGCTTCGATTCCAGACTATCCACCTCAGGAACAATTTCCCCATCATACGATGTACGTATAAAGCCTCCAACATTAATAGAATCTGTAGCTGCAGCCCTAATTTTATTTTCTCTCAAGAATACATGTTTTTTTGATGAATAAAACACCCTTCTACTTAACTCTGAATTTATTATCTTCAGAGAGACATGCTTTTTTGACAATCCTGAATTGTACAATTCAAAATTACACGAAGAGCTCCTACCTGCCAACCCAAACAAGCGAAGAAATGAAATCAATTTGAGTTCTTCATGAGCTTGAAAAATAGAATTGAAATTCATTCGGATGTTTAACCGAAAGACAAACAGAACTTACGCTTGTAATCTAGACTTGTAAAATCACGTGAGTTCGAACCTACGTATGATAAAAAAAGCAGATAAAAGCACCATTAGCATAACAAATAATTTACTTGAATTTAAATTTCAAAAAATAAGTGAAAACCTTGAATACAAATATGGGGTTGAGGTTTGAGAAGAGTAGCTGCCATGGAACTGCAGCTTTGAAAAACCACAGTTTCAGAAGAGCAGCGGCAAATTTGCAGCTTATCTAGAAGGACGGAATCTCCTGCTTTCGGTCTATGTGCTTCTGTTTATGAAGTATTCTGAAGAGTGTGTTGTTGCTTGGAGGAGCGTTTCATTTAAGCTCTTTCCTTTTTCGTTATTTATTTCTAGTTTTTATTTACTAATTAGGGTTTCTCCTTTTCTTTTTTGTTAATTCCTTAATAGTAGTTTTCTTTTTCTGTAGATTTCACCCTATTTGAATAGAAAATTTGATTTGGTTTAAATTCAAATTTGAAAGACTAAATACTAATTAACCACCTATATTGCAAAAATCAATCATCGCGAGAGTTTATGAATTATCGATTTGGTTCAAATAAAAGATATTATTGCTATTGTCTTTTATTGTTGTTTGAAAATTGAAAAATTAAAAAATGATGTTTGATTAATAAAATAAAAAATAAAAGGAAAATTGGTATAAAAAGAAAACATTATGACAAATATATATTTATCTAAAATAGTTACAATTTTTAAAGAAATCTTAGAGTGGAAAATATCCTATATTAGCAATATGAGAAAAATAAAAATAAATTTTCCTTGTGTTACTTTCTCGATTAATATGAGATAATAAACAAATTTCAATTTCATGAGCCAGACAAATGCATGACGTATCCCGATTTATATGAGATAATAAACAAATTTCAATTTCATGAGCCATACAAATGCATAACTTATCCTACAAGTATAATATACGTCTTACGTGAGGTGTATGTATGAATCGCCTAATATAATACTTCATATTCAAAATTTTAATGTACGAGTTTTTCAAATGACATGTATCCAAATCTTTTATATATATGTCAGTTAATAGAAATGACAAGTGTTAATAAATAATGCACTCGTATACATTACACGTTTTGTATATCATATTCGTCGAAGTGTGTATCGATAGCAATAAATCAAGTACAATACATAGCAATATATGCTCTGCTTTCACATTCACTAATTAATAATAAGAAGAAAAAATCAGAAACTATAATGAAACTTTTATTAATGAATCAATTTACTTTGCAGTAATTATTCAAATTACACCACATTATTATCAATAGCAACTTAGGAAGGTACAAAAATGTAGAACTTATGAATTGCAATTGGCAAGTGACATCATGGTATCTCCAGTGGTTGTGAGTTTTATGAAATAATAAATTTTGAAATAAAATAATAGTAACCATTTAATTAATTCTCCAATTTTATCAAAGGACGTCATAGGTCCATTCCTCGGGGAGAATAATTATCTCCTGTGAAGAATACATGTCATTATCTGGCTTGTTATTCTTCTCCAAATCTTTAGCAGCATTATTATTAATAGGTTGAACTGCGCATAAAATTAAAAATTGTTAGTAATTTCATCAACATTATTATTTTTAAGAAAGAAATGAAAATATAATAGTAATACAAAATACAAAATAGATAATTAGAAGACCTGTTTGGGGCTTGATTTGTTGGCCCATCTCATGCACGTTAAGGTTGAGGGTTTGAACAACCGGAGAAGGCAGCAAAACTGGAGAGAGAGCTGAATTTATTTAGTCAAGAAAAAGAATGGGAAAAGGGAAAAAGAAAAATGACAGGAATTAAAGTCTTATTACCGGGCTTTTTATTATTGC
This sequence comes from Penstemon davidsonii, assembly GCA_034814905.1. NCBI lineage: Eukaryota > Viridiplantae > Streptophyta > Magnoliopsida > Lamiales > Plantaginaceae > Penstemon > Penstemon davidsonii. The sequence goes on along the minus strand of JAYDYQ010001087.1, from coordinate 45,970,414 downwards.
CCAAATGGAAGTCAATGCCTTCAGTTCTTGGAATAAAAACACCTGTTCCGCAAGATCTTGGTTTAGAGCCCAAAAAGATTGCTTGCATTCCCGGCCCAACACTGGCCCGATTATACTGATTTTTCAGAGGTTTAGATGCTGCCTGTTGCTGAAATTACAATATACACCACAAATCAATAAACGGCTAAAGTTTTAAATGTTTATAATGCATGTAAAAATAAAAAAATAAATGGAAAAAGCATGTGGTGTTTCCAATATTGCTTTTCTGTTTGGCTTTTTTTTTTTTTGGCTTTTTATGAAAAAGCAAATTATAAGCTACATTTAGCTAAAAGCTTTTTTCTTGTCCCAAAAGCCATTATTAAGCATTTGCCAACACATCCTAAATGTATCAACTATTTATGTATTTTCATTTATATTTGTTATTTGAGATGAAAAAGAAAAGTATTCGCTTGGACAATCCAATTAATATTTATAATAACATTTAAAATATAAGGCATAGAGTATAGATCTAGTATCTCCAAACTTAACATTCTTTTTAAAAAAAATAAAAGAATCTTTCATTAGTAAATTTTCAAGCATCAATCAATAAATGTTTATATCACTAGATTCGAATAAAATAAGCACACGATTTATCCCTTTCCCATGGTATAGTTTTTGAAATCAATTTCCTTCATTTCAAACCCATACCACAATAAAATCACATGGGAAAATATAAATTATTCTTATATTTTTAATATTGCTTGTGAATATATGTAACAAACAAAACAAAAAGCATTAATATCTTTTCCAAAAAAAAAAAGTTATTTGGTATAACTTAATTATTACCAATGGAGGTTTTGATTCTGCAGCCTGTGGGGGTCTTATCCCCTGTTTACGTCCATTCTGCATCCCAAGCACATAATTCTCCTGCAAGATGAAAATCACGCATTAAAGACTTGTACATTACAACAAGGTTCAACCTTTTTTTATCTGTTCTGTAGAAAAGAACCTTTTTTGAGTTATCATCAGGGCTAATCATCCGCGCATGTGGAGGAAGATACCGCAGTGCACCATAATCCTTCTGCGCCATATTACAGACAATTATAATCTGTACTCTTTAGAGAGAAAATGGTGAGTGGTTTGTTGAGGGTACAGTTCCAACTTTGAACCTGCAATTTAGCTAATTATATACTTATTACTTGAGGTGGGGCAGTAGTAGGATTATGTGATATTATACGGGCAAATTTGGACATTTCATTATTATATATTACCGGGTTTGCCCTTCCAATGGGCGCGTGATATGGAGCCAGCTTTGCGGTCTACGTTCATTTACTGGGGCAATTATTTTATTTGACGAGTTTAGGAATTATAATGTGATTTACTTATTGTCTTTGGTTTGTTTGAACGGATTTATGAACATTCACACTCATCATATATTACTTTCTTTTTTTGGGCAGATTTCGTCGGACGTGATAGTTGAATTTCTTTGACTTTTGTATTATTCTATTTCATAAGTAATAATGGTCATTAGATTTAATTATGAATATATAGCTTTGTGATTCAAGCCATGTTATAAATTTTGTGGCTTATGTTCAATCTATATCGAAATTGTAACTTTAAAACAGTTAAATAAGTATACGTTATCATGTTCTAGATCGTAAAAACAAATAAATATATCTACGTGATTAAGTTTAGACCACAAACACAAATAAATGTTGTCTACGTGATCATGTTCTAGACCGTTAAGACAAATTAAATTACATGATCGTGCATGTTCTAGGCCGTTATGACAAATAAATGTATGTCATCGTGTTATGAACATATCGATACATAGTTAATTATTTTATGTAACACTTATCGTAACATTAAGATAACTAAGCATTCCGTACGATTTTGTTAGTTTTACAATTAATGTAACCAATATCGCACATATATATATATATATATATATATATATATATATCGTAACTTTATTTTTTTCGTTTCTCAAGCGTATTCAGGTGTTTAGCCTAACTTAATCTGTTTCGAGTCGCATCAAACACATTAAATGAGAACCTCTCCGAACAGGGATCAATTCGAACTAATTGTGTTGCTTTGTAATTTTTTAACAAAGCTCATTTTATACCTTTCTTTTTTTTTTTTTTTATCAGTTCGGGAACATCTAACAGTACTAATTTGAGAGAATTGCATTTTTGGTACAGAGCTATAGGTCAATTCCCACTTTTGGTACATAGCTTTATGTGTCCAACACATTTGGTACAGAGCTTAAACAAATTGTGACACATTTGGTACAACCGTTAAAAATTACCGTTAAGGGGTGACGTGGCAGTTAAGTCTAATTGCAAAGTTGATGCCATTACTTATGTTGACTGATAATTTTACCCCATAATATTTCAGGTTACCAAAAAAGCCCCACATCTTCAAATTTAGTGACGATTTTAGTCCACATTGTTGCCAAAATTCAAAATTGACTCGAAAAAGACCACGTGCGGACCAATTTGAAAATTTTACTTATTTTATTTAAATAACTAATTTGATTTATAAATAATATTAATATATTAAATAATAATTTAACATAAATATCACCAAAATTAAGAAAACATATTATTTTTAAATATAAGATTTATATAATAGTATTAATATATTTAATATTTATTAAAATAATAAATTATATAATTAAAAACTATTTATATTTATTAAAATAATAAATAATTATAATTTGAAAAAAAATTCCCAACCCCACCCACCCACCCAACCCAACCCACCACCCTACCCCAATTCCCCGGCCATCGGCCTGGGTTCTCCGATCCCAGACCTCCGCGACCTGGGATCGAAGATCCCAGGCAGGCGGTGGCCTGGGACCGAAGACCCAGGCCGCCGGCGGCCTGTGAATCGGGGTAGGGGGGGGAGGGGTGGGGAGGTGGTGGGTGGGTTGGGTGGGGTGGGGAATTTTTTTTAAATTATAATTATTTATTATCTATTATTTTAATAAAAATTAAATAGTTTTTAATTATATAATTTATTATTTTAATAAATATTAAATAGATTAATGCTAATATATAAATTTTATATTTAAAAAGAATATGTTTTCTTAATTTTGGTGATATTTATATTAAAATATTATTTAATTTATTAATATTGTTTATAAATTAAATTAGTTATTTAAATAAAAGAAGTAAATTTTTCAAATTGGTCCGCACGTGGTCTTATTCGAGTCAATTTTGAAATTTGACAACAATGTGGACTAAAATCGTCACTAAATTTGGAGATATGGGGCTTTTTTGGTAACCTGAAATGTTATGGGGTAGAATTATCAGTCAACATAAGTAATGGCATCAACTTTGCAATTAGACTTAACTGCCACGTTACTCCTTAATGGCAATTTTTAACGGTTGTACCAAATGTGTCACAATTTGTTAAAGCTTTGTACCAAATGTGTTGGATACATAAAGCTATGTACCAAAGTGAGAATTGACCTATAGCTCTGTACCAAAAATGCAATTCTCTCGTACTAATTTGATATATATTCCAATAATAAATGTTTTGACTCTATTTAAATTTTAAGGAGACAAAATACGTCTTTCAAAATGTATTTTCCAGGATATTTATACTTATATTTATATTTATTAATATGAACTCATTTTCATTCTAATAATCCAAATCCAAATGTATATGATTTTGAACTTTAAATGACCAAGTCAGAGGCGATTTATGGTGATATACAAATAATTTCTTCCCTCATTTACTTTGTCATGAAACTTAAAATTGTGTTTAATTAATTTATTTATTTAGAAAGTTTTCCCCAAAAAAGTTATTTAATTTAGAAACATTAATTATATCGTATAGGTCAAGCTTAATAAAAAAGCATATTAGTGTTTTACGTCAACTCTTTAAATTCTTAATTTAATTTGTTAAAATATTTGAACTAGGTTCAAATTTTTACTAGTTGATAAAATGTGTTCCAAATTAATTTAAAGTTTTATAAGTTAGACAGTCAAAAAAGTTTATCTCAGATTAAACTTACATTAATTATCAATCTTGTTTTGAATTTCAAAAAAATTACTTAATATTTGCATAATCAAATGAAGCATCTTCTTTTTAATTTCATGGAATATATATCGCAATCCAGCGAATTCATACACTTTTTCCCTTAAATATCAACTTACCAAAAAAGAAAGAAAATCTACAATTTATCTCTTTCTCCATTAGAAAGTTGGAAATACTATTGAGAACAATAAAATAATTTAGAAGTTCTAGTCAATGGAATCAAAATTTGCGAGGGGCTTGAAAGTAATTTGACAACATAGGAACCATGATTGGAGATTAGTGCAACGTGGCATGATGGATAGGCTGGGTTGGGTTCGGTAAACCCCTCCTTCCCCGTAGGTTGTTGTAGTAAGGTTTCGATAATATCCCATGCCACCAAAATAATTATACCAACTTTCTTATCTAATTTTTCCAGAAAAAAATATATTCTTCCCATCTGTGACCTGTCAATAAAAATGTACTAATGTAGAAGAATTTTGATTAGAAGATAATTTATTATTATTATTTATTTTATTTTTTTAATTGGAGAAGAGAATTTGTGGTTCACGTACATTTTTCCGTTCCTAAACCCTTTTTTCTTCCCAAGTGGCAACCACCACACCAACCCACCTATATTAAGGGGAAGTTCATATTTAGTTTAGGAAAGTGGACCCCTTATTATGAGTTGCGACCTATGAGCGTGGATATATATGAATGCGGCGACACGAATAGATACGGTATGAATATGACAACACATATATTTAACATTTGAAGAATATTTAATATGACTAAATTACGTACATATATTCAGGGGCGGATTCAGGATTTTTGGTCGGGGGGGGGCTAAACTTATACAAAAAAAAAATCTGTCAGTTAAACTTAAAGTTTATATTATTCACGAGAAAATATATGACGCAATACAAAAATGGGGAGGTGGAGTTTGACAAAAATAAACCTTTGAGCAAGTATGTTCTATGAACTCTTTCTCGAATGTTAGAATCATATAAAGTTATATGATGTCATAGACCGGGATCACTCGGAAGCTCGGGCAAGTTCGTTTCAATATGAAAGTTTGGAAGCTCATGCATGTCACTTTGAATGTGAACGTTACTTGAAGACTCATCGTGAGGTGTAGGTGTAGGTGTAGCCTTAAAGTATCTCTCCATATTTCTAACACTATAAAATGTACAAAACATATAGAAGTTAAATATAATAGAGACATAATAATGACAAAACTTATTTTTCATTCCATTTGATAAAACAAGAGAAGTTGAATCCCAATAGGCCAATAAATGCTAATAAAAGACTATTAAGAATATAATATTAGTGTTTGACATTTGGGGTTTACACGGTGACAATGTTTTTTTTAAAGGGTGCAAAGTGGAAATCTGACCTAACTGAAGGGTGTAATATGTGATTAAGCCCAAACATTTTTCTTTTTTTTCTTGATGAAATTATAGAAACATGTCAAAGGGATATGAAATTAATTCAATCAGAAAACAGAAGAAAATGCATTCCGACAGTTGCCACCGCCGGCGTCTTCTCCGCCGTGTCTTTCTGGTAATTTTCATGCAAATCTCTTACAAATTTATGTTATTCTTTGTAAAACTAGTTCTTTTAAGTCTTAATTTTATGCTACTCAGCTATGGGTCTGCCCAGAAGAATTTGGGCGACTTGGTTGAAACCCTCCGCCGTTCCAATTCCGATGAAACAGCTTCCTCGTCTTCGCAACACTCCTAAATTAGGTACTATTTTCATCTATATATATGTATATTAGTATTTAGTTAATTCTATGGTGCTCCTGGCATAATGAGAGACATTAGTTTAATTTATTTTTTGGTTCACGACATTGAATTTCCAATTATTTTACCTTGAAACTTCACAAAACAAAATTTATTCCAGTAAATGCTTTTAATATCGTTGGTAGGTATCAAGCACTGGCAGTATCATGTGAACCGGGAGAAACTTGTCTTCTGGATTTGTTCTTGGATATCTGGTTTTGCAGCTGAAGGTACTCAAGACAGGTTCAAAGCTTTTGATGTAGTGTTAACTTGGAGCATGTATTTAATTACTTGCTGAACAACCATAGCTAGGAATAAGTGAATATGTCCGTGTAATTTGAAGATGCTGAATTCTAAATGATAATGATAATTTGAGTTACATTATAAGAAAAATCACACAGATTGATGCTAGAAAGCGTGTCATGTTTGTGTCTGTCGGTGACATCATTGGATATGCCTTATTAGTGTAAGTGCAAGACCGTATCATCCACTCAGTTAGTAAACTCTGCCACTTGCATAATAGTTGTACATCTTCATTGCTTCAAGGCCATAAGGCCAAGCAATGTTCCCCTTTCAATTGCAAAAACAATTTTTAAGGCCATGTTTGATTTTTGCATCAAATGGTAGAACATTAAAGAACCAGACATTGCCTTATATAACAAAATACATACACAAAATATTCGTTTCTGCTAAGCTTGGGAACAACAAACATTGAATAGAGCCTTTTACCATATTAGGTGTATGTGATGGGTTGATCCCTTTTTATCTATCACTCATCGTTACTAAACCATTGTCTTTCTCATTTGGCAGAAAAAATCAACATGGCCAGAATTATTCGGGGAGTTGTCATGTTGAGGAGTCATTATGTACCGAGGGTGATTTCGGACTATCATCGACCGAACGAGGCTGTAAGTATTTTCTAGATGCATAAATAAATAAAATGTTTTGTGTGAATTAAATGTTTGAGAATTACCTTGTCATAGCAGTTGAATTCTCCAAAGCTTCTTGTTCAGTTGTAGGTCAGGAAATGAAATGAGTATGTCGTGGGTCCTAAATTATGTGTTATTTTTAATTTTTAAGCATCTCATTAAACTAAACTGGTCCATATTTGAATTTTTGCACATTAATGTATCGTGGGATAAAATACTATTCATTATTCAGCCAACCAGGGTCTATTTCTTTCTTAATAGGAAACACCAATATATTAGTATAATTTCTAATTTCAAAAAATGTATACTACTTAATTCAGAAAATTTCACTAAGTGCTTATGCTTAATCAAATAAACATAAGTATACTAAGCACATTTCATCTCACAGTTTTAGTAATATGGCCATTTATTATGTCCAGGTAATGGGCCTTGGACCAATTTGATACAAGTCTTCTTGTTTAGGCCTTAGGTTAAAAAACATGAATTGAATTTCTTGGATTAAAAATGAAAATGACAAAAAATGAACACCTAAAACTTTATATCAACAGTCGTCGCCTTCTCTCTCTCTATTCCATTTTCTTCCTCTTTCATTCCTCTGCATCTCCTTTCCGCATCAACACTCTACTCCTCCATGTTCTTCATCCTTCATTTATTCTTCTCCATCGTATTCTGATACCGTGATAACTTTTATTCTTCCAGTAATGTTTAAAATTAGTTTTCACAATCTAAAATTGGCTGGAGTAGTGAATTAAAAAGACAGGAGCTTTTACTTATCATTCTAACGAAAAGATGAATTATCAAGATCGACTGTGTGTGAGATTGAGTTTTTTTTTGAAATTTTTTGAAATTTTTTTTATAAAATAGTGAACCGATGGATCACCAAGTTCACCGGCTAGCCGGTTTTTAGCCGGTTTTGGCCTGTTCATACTGGTCCAGAAGCTTGCTGGTTTTAGAGGTCAATCGGACCGAATTAGTGTACGGTTAGCGGTTAAAACTGGTTGATCGGTCCGGTCCGGTTTTCAAAACACCGGCAATAACAAATCTTGAAATAGTCTCTCAAAAAAAAAAAAAAAATAACAACTCTTTGAAATATTCCACAAATTAAATGGGTGCTGCACTAAATTGTATTTAATTTAACTAGGTCAGGCCAATTCAGGTAAATTAATCCATGGCCCATATTCTTTCAAGTAACTTGGGCTATTTGTTGGGTTTCTCCAAAACAAAAGCGTCCAATTCCAATTTCTCATCTATTCCCATCTCCAAGAATCCTAAATCTCCAACTCCCAGTTCTTCAAATTTTTCCAATTTCTTCAGTAAACCCTAGATTTCCACAGAAAGATTCAACCTTACTAGTTCTCAATCCAAATTCGTTACAGTGCAAAAGAGATTGAGAGCAAAAATGCTGCCTAGAAATAGATTATCCGATCCTACTCCCAAGCATTACAAGTATATTTGGCGTGCTCTTTTCGTGATCAACACGGCTATTGGAGGTCATTAATCGTGGATTTTTTTTATCATTATTTTTTTAATAGAAACGCATTTGGGGATTAATCTTGAATTTCTTGATTATATTTCGTTTTGTGTGTGTATGTCGTTTATTTTGTGAGTATAATTATATAGCTTTTAATTAATTTATGCATTATTATCCATTTTGGAAGTCTTTGTATGTGAAGACTACACTGAACATTGTGCATAAATTTGGGGAACTGTTATATTTATCACCAAGATTCGTTCTTTGCAACTCATTTATGATGTAATTGATTGTGCTTCCTTCTAGCCATTGTTGTTTATACCATAAATGCTGTTTTGAAGATTTGTCTTTCGTCTTCGTTTTGTAATGGATTGTTAAGCCTTTTTCTGTCTTATGGTGGGGATTTTTGTATTTGCGATCTCTCAAGCAATGTTGACTTATGATAGACTTATAATTCTTATATTGGAGCTGTTTGATGAATATGAAGGGTTCACTCAAAGTTGAAAGCCCATGATTTTTGTTTTGAGTCTAGAATCTGAAACCCCGAACCAAAGGTGTCATTAGTGCAATGAACACTGAGATGCAAATGAGTAATAGTTGAACACTGAGATGCAAACCGTCTAAGAATGTGACTAATTTCTCCATTGAATAATTTTATTGTAGCCGAGCGGAACTTTGAACAAGATTTCTTGAAGTATTAATTACATGTCCTAATTATAGATTGTTTACTATGTATTTCATGTACTATGGAAATTTGGAGGTGTAATTCATTTCTCGTGGAGAGTTTTTTATTGCTTTGATGTTTATTCTTGATTTAGCAAATTTAAGTATAGGTTATTAGAAAGTTAACACAAAAGATCCTTTCACCGGCGGAGGCAGTTGCCTTGCTTTCAATGTCTTATAAAATGGGGTGCACGAAGTTTTGGCCCCTATCACAGTTGAAAGTTGAGTATCGATTCTCGCTGAAGGACAAAATTAATCACGTTATTCGAAATTCCGAGTTAATTTCCTGAAAATAGTCTGATTCAACATTAGAGTTTTGAATTATTTACAAGACATGGGTGCATAAAAAGTCTTCATCGCAGTGTTTTTGCTCTAAATTGCAAGTTCAAATTTGAATAGCAGTAACATTTCAGAAATTATAACCGCCTAAAATGTGTCCCTTTTCTTTTTTCGTATGAGTTTCCTCATCTTTATTACTCTTTAGCCAAATAGTTAAAGTTTTTAACAATTTATTTATGCATTATAATTTTTTTCTTATCCTCCATGTCCCCTTCATTTTTAGGTTAATTAGAAATGGTTTAAATTATTGGATATTTATTGTTTGCCCATTAGAACTTCATGTAGTCTCTTTATATATTTTGGCAGATAATGGAAAAGAAATAACTTTGAAGTGTCTAAGTTTGGTTTATTGATATATTTTCAGTATACTTGAACGTACAGGCGGGAAGGAAAGAGAAGCATGGAATCAATGAAGAGAAAGCTATTCTGAAAGATTTTATTTGTGCTGACTCGGTTCCAAAGATTTGATGTTTTAGTATGTTGTTTTTGGTTGACAAAACTTGTTGCAATGGGTAGTAGTGTCTATGTTCCATTATTAAATTATAGACCTTAATATGGAATGGGCCTTATTTTTTTTCAGTGTTTTTCTTATTAATGTATAGTTGGTCTCTATTTTGTTTTATTTTAAATTATTGATTTAAGAAGCATCGACTCACTTTGAAGAAAAAAAGGTTTTTATCTTTCTCCTTTTGTTATTTTATAAAATCTTATTTTTCCATAGATATGGATTTGTTCAAGAGAAACTCCGTCTGATTAAAGAGATTATTTTCCTTCCTGCTAGGCGAGTTCTAAGATTTGAATCTTAGAGAGTTTCCTTGGTAGAGCGGAGAGTAGCAATGTGGATCGCCACTTTCTTATTATAGTAGACTAGCGGTCCTTGCACGCGTGACCAAATTTATTCTGATGACAAATGTCTAATGTAAAGATATTATACAAAATTAAATTTTCTAAATGATGAAGAACCAAAAAAATTGTGCAATGGGCTATACGAAGTACATAGAATGTGCCAATTATCACAATTATGAAATGCTCATTGCACGAAGTAGAAAAAAAAAACTCCAATCCAGAATGCCTTCTATATGCATTCAAAATACTATATTAGGAGATATTGCCAAATTCAAAATTGAAGAATAGAGGAAGACGTTGAGTAATAATAGGTGCAAGAAGGCATATATTTGTGTGATCTTAAGTTAAGTTCTAAAGAATAAAAAAGCACTGCTAAAGACATGTACGGTATGAATTGCGTAGTGAATTAATTAGTTACGTTTCAAAATATTATGGTGAACATGTTGTAAAATACGATCATTAGTTTTTTTTACTATATAAGAATAAACGAACTTACAAAAATAATTGAGAAGAACAATTTAAATGAGGATAAAACGTAAATTGAATAAGACAAAGTAAAAGAAAAGAATTTATCGTAACATTGAAGAAAATCAAGACTCTTCAACAGCACAATAGAAGCAACATATTTGGATTTTGAAAATTTTCTAGAATTTCATGAAGATCAATCGGATATTTTAAATAATGTAGAACTTCTTTGTTGAAATGCTCACCCTTAAGTATCCTAAAAGTGTAGGTTCGCCATTAGATCGTATTCGATATGCTATCCTTTTTATTTAAAAAAAAATTGGACATGACATGTGACGTGGTTGATACATATTGAATGTGTATCTGAATAGTAACATATGCAATGCATGTCCATACAACACCACGTAAAATTTTGGGGTATATGTGCATCATAGGTTGCAGACAATAAAGGAATAATTTCACGAAGTATACGATATGGTATGCAATGCATGTCCATACTGCACCACGTAAAATTTAGGGGTATATGTACATAGGTTGCAGACAATAAATGAATTATTTCACGAAGTATATGATATGGTGCAATTAATTTAATTTTTGTATAACTAATAAAAGTCATGATGACATGCTACAATATAACTTATAATATAGAAAAATGAAAACATTTCATTAATGTAATGCAACCACCAAATATATATCCAATGCTTGTATCAAATAATTTTTTATAGACAATCATATGTCTTTTTTTTTTTTTTTTTTTGGCATTTTTTTGCATTTTTTCCCCTTTTGAAGTGTTTATAATCTAACTTGTGTATACTTTTTTGGGATAATTTTTTTCATGGTTTTTGAGATAATGAAACATACTTTATCCACTTAATTTTTTTTTATAGTTTGTGAAGATCCAATAGTTGATGAAGTCGTAGCCTAGTGTCAAAAACTGAGGCTCCAAGACCAATAGGGCAAGAAGTTTTGGGTTCGACTCCTACTAATGTGAATTTTTCACTTGTTTAATATTAGTTTTGGTATTTTTTTTTATTTTCCAAGGATTTATAAACCCTTTCTAGGGGCGTCTGACACATAAAGTGGGGACCTCTCCCAACAGGGATTCGAACATGAGTCAACTACTTTGTAGCGACTAGTCCCTTCCACTATACCAATCACATGTTGCTATTAGTCTTGGTATTTATCTTTGTACTTTGATAGCGAATTTATAGATTTATGATACAATGACTGATGTAAAGATGTAATACCATTTCTAAAAAAAATTATTATAGTGATCATTTATAAGGACAAAAGAGGTGGTTGAGCCAAGTGGTAGTGACTTACAACCCACAAACTTGAAACTCAAGTTCGAATCCTACTGGAGACATCACACTGGAGAGGACCTATACCCTTTGCACTCTTCGGTCCGAGCTGTAAATACATAGTCTAGTAGATAAAAAAATAAAAAATCACCAACTATCAAAAAGAGGAAAAAGTGCAACTATATTGGTACTTTTGGAAACAGATAATGTCTTATCCGAGGAATTTATTTACCGGTTAATCCATTTTTTTGTTTTTCTCAATTAAATTCATCTTTTTATCGATTGCACTCGCTTATGTTGGTTTAATTAATTTTGCAAGAATTTTATCCGTTTCTCTCATTTTAACTCATCTTTTTATTTTCTATTTAACCCGTTGTTGCCATTCTAATTGGGTTTAACCGGTCTTGGTCACTTTTTAAAACTAGTTTAACCAATTTCCTACCAATTTCATCTTATTTGTTGGTTTAACTCATTCTTATCATTTTCATCCTTCTTTTAATCAATTTCATCAATTTTTGTTGGTTTAAGCTATTTTCACACAATTTTTTCACCTCTTTCACCTTTTTATGTCCATTAAACCCATCTATTGACAACAATATGGTTAATAATAGCAAATATTGGGTTAAACCGGAACAAAAATGAGTTTTATCTTCTAACAAAAGGTGAAACTGATAGAAAATGGATAAATTCATAAAAATAAAAAAAATGGATGTTGCCAAAAATTTATGCAGCAACCTTGTTAACGACCAAAGTTATGAGATCAATTTTGTCTTTTTTTCTTAGTAAGCCCGATAATAGAACTCACTCTCTCAATTGGGCAAAAATTGTCAAATATTTGTATCATTTTAATGACTTATGGGCAAAAATTGTCAACCCAAAAATGTATGTGGCAAATATGCTCGCGATCATAAATTATGAGACTAATTTGACCTTTTTCACTATTAAATATATTTTTCAATTATTTTTAATGAACGATCACTCCGTATCTTGAAATTATTATTTTTCCATAGTTATATTATCCTATACAATATATAGAGCATAGTTTCATATAATTTGAACTTCACTTTTACTATTATTTCATTTTCGATTGAACCTTACCTAATCTATAAAGCAAAATTAAAAGACACATTTTCCCTTATGTAAAAGTTGTGTGATAGGGAAAAATTGAAAGATACCTTTTCTTTAATTACAATCTAACTAAAAACTCTATCAATTGTAAAAACAATTAATTTTGACAATTTATTTGAAATAGTCCGGTAATTACACCAAATTTTCTATTTGGAAGAGTTTTGGTTCGATCTAACAGGTCTCTCAAAACTGAGCCAAAACTTTTCCAAATGGAGTTTGACAAGATCCATGAAATTCATTACAAACAACACTCAATCTTTTTAACCTATAAAATATTGATTTGACACATATCACATACTTTTTCCGATGAAATTCTATAAAAAAACATTGATTTGACACATACCATCTAATTTTCTACACAAGCCCCAACATTCAAACCTAATACAAGTGGAGCTTCAATTTTTTCGAAACCACAAAACTCAAAATTAAAAATCTAATCAAATGTGATTTCAAAGGTTTCACCGAAACCATCAAACACATCTTTTTTGAAATAGAAAATCTGGGTTCGGAGCCCTACATCCATCTAAATGGGTCATGACCGGACCCGGACCCTTGTCAGGCCTACGTGGTTTTATTTAATTAACCCAAATTATTCGTTAGTGTTTAACATGACTCGAAATTCCCAAATCTCACTTCCGGCGTCCTCCTCAAGTCATACTTAAACAGCACCATTAATATTTCCTAAGTCTTTCTGCATCCGAATCAAATGCCAGTTAGCAATCCAATCCCCGGCGGCCGCACCAATGTCCGAATCGTCGTCGTCGGCGACCGCGGCTCTGGAAAATCCAGCCTCATCGCCGCCGCCGCCGCCGAGACCTTCCGCCAGGAAGTTCCGCCCGTTCTCCCTCCCACTCGCCTCCCCGCCGATTATTATCCCGATAATGTTCCCATCATCATAATCGACACATCGTCTAGGTGAACGCTTCACACATAATTCGTTTTTTTCTTTTTTAAATTTATTGAAGGAGTTTCTTTAATTACTTATGGATTATTCTGTGGATGCAGTTTGGAGAATAGAGGGAGGCTCGCTGAAGAGTTGAAGCGAGCTGATGCTGTAGTGTTGACATATGCATGCGATCAGCCTTCGACGCTAAATCGCCTCAATTCGTTCTGGCTTCACGAGTTCCGTCGATTAGAGGTTTAATCTCCATGATACGTTACATAGTAATTGACTTCTTCATGCTTGTTTACGTTATTATATTAGTATGATGTGGCAGTGTTGTTTACTGAATCATTGCGTTTGATATGGTTTTTATTACCACTGTTTCTTTAAATTTTTCTCTGGTTCTTTTTAATTCTAGAAGATAAATGGGCTACTACTGCACTTGCCGCTAAGGAACTGACATTTACTATCAGGGATATAAATTTCCAGACAACATATTGTTTGAATATAGTTGTATCGAGCTTGGGATATTAATTGAGTTTCTCACGAGCCAATTCTCAATAAAATGTTACTGAGAGGTACTGAAGTCGAGCTCAAATAGATAACTGTTCTTTTATATGTTTCGACACTATTTAACTTGTACAGAGCTGAGCTTGAGATGAACAAGTTAGTGAATGAGAAATTGTGTTCAAATTTGTTTGATGAAATAGCAAATGTTAGTGTGACTAGAGTACCAAATTATTAATCACTTAGTTCAACTTTCAGTTATATTTATGTATTTCAGTTCAAGGTCCCACAAGTGCAACTGATATCTCTTAAGCAGTGCTGATGTACGCAATTGTTGTTTCTTGTTATTATATGATCATTCAAGTATACTTATTTTGGTTTGCTTAGATCAAGGCGCCAGTGATTGTCGCTGGTTGCAAGCTAGATAGGAGAGATGAGGAGTTCAATTTGAGCGTTGAAATGGCACCGCTCATGCAGCAGTTCCGGGAGATTGAGACTTGCATAGAATGTTCTGCAGCTAACATGCTTCAGGTCGGAGCTAATTTTAATATTGTTGATTCTGATCTGCTCTTTCTTTAGAGTATTCTTAATGAGATATAACTATCTAATGATTGCAATGATGTAACTTTTTGTAGATTCAAGAAGTTTTCTATTTTGCTCAAAAGGCAGTTCTTCATCCAACAGCTCCATTATTTGATCAAGAAACCCAAACTTTAAAACCTCGGTGCGTGAGAGCGTTGAAGAGGATATTTATCCTTTGTGACCATGATATGGATAGTGCTCTTAATGATGAAGAGCTAAATGAATTTCAGGTTAGGTGTTTTCAGTTTTCACCAATTCTATTGTGTCAGTATCATCTTTCTATATATAACAAAATGTAAAAAAAAAAAACTTGAGGAAAATGTTTATTTGTCCTTTGTTTTTCTATTCTCCTTGTCCATCTAAGTTTCTCTCTGTGCGAAAATGCGATTCTTCTTAATCCAATTTTCAGTCTCTAAAATTTGTTTCTGGTGAACAGGTTAAGTGTTTCAATGCTCCTCTGCAACCTGCTGAAATAGTGGGTGTTAAGAGAGTGCTACAAGAGAAGTTGCCTCAAGGAGTCAACGAGCTTGGTCTTACCTTAACAGGCTTTCTTTTTCTTCATGCTCTTTTTATTGAGAAAGGCCGAATTGAGACCACGTGGACTGTTTTAAGAAAATTTGGTTACAATGATAAGCTGAAACTCAGAGACGATTATCTGTCAGTTCCTAGAAAAAAGGCTCCAGATCAGGTGACTCTCATGGCAAAGCATGTCTATAGTTATTAGATTAATTTTTTAAAACTGGTCGAATGATTCTGACCAGTAACAAACCAGAAGCTTCTGCTAATTAAATCAATAGCACAAACAAAAAACTTATTAATGAAATTATTTTTGATAAGAAGAATAATTGGTTAACTTTGGAAAATTGGCCTTTTCTTTATCATCATAAGCAGTATGAAGACGGTCAGGACCTGTCTTAATTATGGTTTCAATGGTTTATTTTTTTCAAATCTGTTGAATTACTATATATTTGATTTATTAGTTTGAAGTAGGTCAATTACTCAAATTTATCATACAACAATTTAATAGCTTCATGTAATTCTTAAAGAACTCAACTTTACACTTAAGATGAGTTTTTATCTGTAGATCGTATTCGACGGATTTCCTTAATGATGGAAATTCCATTATCTTTCAATGCTAGTGTCAGTATCTTATTTGCAAAGTCGGAAGATGGTAATGAATCTAAGATGTGGGTTGAATAAAAAATTACTATTTTAAACCGAAATTAAATGTTGGTTCTTTGCTTACTGTTAAATAATATATTATGTTTACTTTTGTACTACAAGCACCGAGTGTTATGTCTCCATAATATTTCCATTAGTGCTAATGTTTGTGTCCTTGCAGAGTGTTGAATTGACAAGTGAAGCAGTAGAGTTTTTAAAGGGAGTCTTCAGCACGTTCGATGATGATAAAGTATGTTTTGTTAAAGTCCTATTACCTATTTATGGTGCTCTGACCATTTCAGCTTTGTGAATTGACTGTGACCCTATTGGTTTAGCACATAATCTTGGTAAAATGGGACCAATGTTGTACTGGATGGACCCATTAACCACCCCTTCATCTGTCCCAAAAGATGTTTTCTTCAATGGATCCCACACCCAAAATATATATATATATATATATATATATATATATATATATATATATATAAAGTCCCCTCTCAAACAGAAAGTGGCTGGTTCCGCCCCTGCTCCTGAAGTGGCCAACTGCAGTGCAACTGTAGCAAAGGGTTTAATGGTTGTCGTGTGTTTTTTGTGCGCTTCCTGATTGAGGACAGAACTAGAGTAATTACTTTTATTTGGGTTCATATTGCTACACGTTTCATTCCCTTGACTCATAGGCATTTCTCCCAATTTATAATAATGATAGTTTCATGCACTTCTTTTCTTTGACTGGATACGGAATGAGTTTTAAATACACTTTAAAATAGGCAATTCAGCTGGTCATTTAGTATAAAACTCTTTTGTTTACACTGATTGAATCTCCAACATTATTGTACAGTTCTTCCTCCACTTGTGAGTCTCTGGCAAACCTTATTTTTGGGTGTACAGTCTGTCAACCATTGTGCTTTTGCAGGATGGAGTTCTTCGGAGTAATGAGCTTGAAGATTTATTTTCAACTGCACCAGAGAGGTAAATATTTTTATCCGGAATGCCATCTTTTTATGTGTTGCCATCCAACTTCATGATGCATGTTATGCATGAACGAGGAGGTGATTCGATTATATGAACATCTTTAGACAGCTGACCAATATTATTTTAAGACTTAACTTTCATGTAAGTTTTCTGAGGAAATATTGATCTTTTATGTTTCTCTCTGTTTATGGATTCTTCCTGTGTGCTGGATGTGAGTTTGCATGGTTGATTTTCCTATATGGGATGGTTTTGTAGTGATGTTTTTGTGTGCAATCCAACATTGGTCCTCTATGCTTTTGGGATAAAATTTACATTGATTTATATTCTGTGGTCGAATAGTTCTTATTGATTCTGCAGCTGTCCAGGAAAGTAAGTGTTCTGACTGTCATCTGGATATACTCTAATGTGCATAAACATGACATGCTATATGTGAACTTTCATGCATATACCTTGATGGTCATCTCCATCATTAAGAAATCGATTCAACTGACGTTGACACAACTATTTCAGCAACCATGTTTAGAAAGTCGTCTTCTTCAACTATTGTTCATCAAATACAATAAATATGCTCGTGAATTTTTATGCGGTTGCCGGTTGAACTCTTGAATGATGTAAGACACTTATTTATTTCATTTATAGAAAACCATTAGAAAAAGTGGCCTCTGCTGTGGTTATTATTGTCATTTCATGTATGATTTTCCTTTC
Organism: Penstemon davidsonii; assembly: GCA_034814905.1. Classification (NCBI taxonomy): domain Eukaryota; kingdom Viridiplantae; phylum Streptophyta; class Magnoliopsida; order Lamiales; family Plantaginaceae; genus Penstemon; species Penstemon davidsonii. Next base: position 45,952,616 of record JAYDYQ010001087.1, on the reverse strand, counting down.
TTGCTTTCCTGAATAGATGCTAGTTATTTTCCTTTCTTGCCTTCCCTAATATTATATGATTTGATCTTTATGATGTTCATTTTAGTCCCTGGGATGAAGCTCCTTACAAGGATGCAGTTGAGAGAACCCTATTGCGTGGATTATCTCTTTCTGGATTTCTATCAGAGGTGAGTATGCAAGGCTGCTTGTTTTGGAAAGATAAATCCATATGTTTGTTGCAAATTATTTAGACCAACTTGTGGTCCAATTTGAAGAACCAGAATTTCCTCCTCAAAGAATAAAATTTCTCTGTATCACAATTAAGCTTCACTTACCAGAGGGCTTCTTATATTTTTCTGTGATGCACAAGTGTATTTCACTCATGACAATCATTAATCTTTCTACTAGTCTAGTAATCTTGGTTCATATATGTAATTTTGGGATCTTCTTAGCATGAATGTGGTGGTGAAATTTAATCGCACTCTCGTCACTAAACTCTTAATGTAGAATTTCCATGAGTCCTGGATTCTGTTTTAGCCAATTGCATCTTCTTGAACTGTTTATTTTAAAAACAAAAAGTTTTGTGCCAAAATAACTTCCAAGAAGGAAAAAAACCATGGGCACATACTATGCCATTGGTATTCATGTTCTTCATTCATTATCAATGTTTTTTTATTTTTTTTCCCACTTGTCGAAGTGAAAAGCATTCCACAACCATACTCCATCTCTGATATTTTCTTTTAGGATAGCAAAATTTGGTGGCATTTTGCTTTTGTTTATTGACAATCATATGGACTTTGTATTGCAGTGGGCTCTTATGACATCACTAAATCCAGCTCAAAGTATAGCCAATTTAATATATATTGGTTACAACTGCAATGCTTCTTCAGCGATTAACATCACTAGGAGAAGATCAGTTGACAGGAAGAAGCAACAAACTGAACGAAATGTTTTCCAGTGTTTTGTTTTTGGACCTAAACAAGCTGGAAAGTCTGCATTGTTAATGTCATTGTTGGGAAGGTTCTCTGAATCTATACATAAATTAAGTTTTAATCAGAGTCAAATATAATAAATTACTGTTTCTCCAAATCTCTCGATAGTATTCATTAATGGGAAAATGACTCCTTGATAGTACTCAAATTTGTTAGACTGTTATAACTTCATGAACCATGGTTTGTTACCATTACTCACACAAATTTAAATGATTTTTTGTTTTTTCTCCCAATTACAGGCCTTTTTCTGTAAATTATACTCCTACAACCGCTGAGCAATATACTGTCAATGTTGTTGACGAGCCTGCGGTGAGTATTAAGTACTGACTGTATAATTCAGTCCATGGTCTAAGATAAAATGATAATATTTTCTCGTCTCTCACTCTCACTCTGTGTGTAAGTGTGTTCGTGGATGCCCGTGTATGTGTAAAATGTGCGTGTTGAATTGGGAATTGAAAATGTGAACTGTTTCTAGCAAATGAAATGAATGGAGATTGAATTTCTTTTGTGTACGAAAACATCTAATGTCTGAATGGAGATTGAATTTCTTTTGTGTACGAAAACATCTAATGTCTTACTTCACCTTTTTCAATTGCAGGGCAATAAGAAAACTCTAATACTTAGGGAGATTCCAGAAGATGGAGTTAAGAAACTTCTATCTGATAAAGAATCTTTGGCTTCTTGTGATGTTGCTGTTTTTGTTTATGACAGGTGTGCATGCTTTACTCCATGCGCTAGGATGTTGAGTTTTGTTAAACTTGTATAACCATGGCATTTCCGCCATTTTTTATATGATAGGGCTTAGTTTCAATCTATGCTTAGCTCTCTTTTACTTTACTTGGGTAAAGGATATGGATTAAATAAAGTTCTCACATTGTTTCATCAACTTACTATTTTCCCAGCTCAAGCGAAAAGTCTCTTAAAGGAGCATCAGAATTGCTCTCGTATGTGGCTAGGCAAGGAGAGGAAAGTGGTTTTGGGATGCCTTGCCTCCTTATCGCGGCAAAGAATGATCTTGATCTATATCCAACGGCAAACAAAGATTCAGCAAAGGTACTTGGTGCTTCCTCATCACTACGCTTTTCATGTTTAAAACTCAAATTAAGTCATTTTAATGGTTCTGTGAAGTCTTTACATGAAGCAATTAAAAAAATATATATAATGAAATACAAAGGGAAAAATTTAATGTTGTGATAAGAATTTACTACTACTTGTTCTAGATTTGCTTGGATATGGGGATTGATGCACCTATTCCTGTGAGTCTGAAAGAAAGAGATCTAAACAATGTGTTCTCTAGAATTGTTAGCGCCGCTGAGCACCCTCATCTGAGTGTTCCAGAAACTGATTTTGGTCGTAATCAAAAGCGATACCGCCAGCTTGTTAGTCGTGCACTCATGTGTCTCTCAGGTATTCTACTAAGTTTTAAGCTATAGTTAACTATTAAGTGATAACTTGCTTTGACTTTTTACTTGTTAAATTGCTTATTATGATTCAATTTGGTAAAAAATACAGTTGGGGCTGCTACTACTTTTGTTGGGTTGGCGGCATACCGAGCCTATGCTGCAAGGAAGAATACCTCCAGTTAGATTGGCAGTACAGCATATTGAACTAGTTATGTTGCATCTTTTTATGACTTTACATGCTTTTGAATTATCTTTAGTTAGCTAATCATATTATCTTTTGTATTTAGAGCATTTTTGTTTTCCCACTAGAAGGCTAAAAGTTATATATCTGAAAGCTTGCGTCCTGGTTAATCGAATAAAATTGCAGCCTTCTCTACATAATGAGTTTCGATTTTGAATTGCAATGTTTTGCGTTTATTTGGCAAGAAGGGTTAGGGTTCGAATTCGTATTTCCTTGTGCTATTATTATTCTTAACTGTGCACTCTTGCCCAATTCTAGGTATATCTTACCCTTTTGATGAACATGAGTTTTGTGCTTAGCTGGTTGTTGTCTTAGGGATCCAGTTCTTCTAGGAGTATGGCTTTTGCAAAGTATTGAAACTCCAAAATAACTGCTCACTGTGTATTAACAAGGAATTACAAAAGGGTAATTATGGATACCCTTGAGGTAATTACTAATTACAAAAATCTCTGCACGTATTGGGTATTACGAAAACCCAAGGTTTGTCACCGCCTTACAATTTGGCCCCTATGGGTTATTTGTAATGTTTGTAATGTCTTACTTCCTCCATTCCATTTTAATTGTCGTTTTAGGCTTTTGAACAACTATTAAGGAAGCTAATAATTAGCTTAAATTTTAGAGCAAAGTTAGAGTAATACCTAAAATACCCATCTTTTTTCCATACACTTAAAGTAGAAGAGAGAGAAAAACAATGAGTAAATATGGGTAAATTTGGAAGATATGTAATTAATGCTGCATTGAAATCCTAAAGCGACAATTAATTTGGAACATGAAAAAATCTCTAAAACGACAATTAAAATGGAATGGAGGGAGTATAAAATTCTAAAATTTGGGTGCTAATTGTAATTTTTCATATCACCGAATTTTTTTGATAAAACCGTATATATATATATTAAATAATTGAACTAATATTATTGAAATAGTTATTTACACACCTAAAATAAGTGAAATAAAATATTAAATAAAAACATATGTTGATGATTGATTATCTCAAACTTAATTGAGGGGGACTTATCTAATTCTAATACGTGAGAGAGATAAGGCCATCTCTAACCGAAGCCCTTGCCCAATTGTTCGCCCAATTGTCCAATTGTCTTGCCCTCATGTCTTTTCGATCCACCTAAAAAACTCATTTCCAACCGAAGGACAATCAACATCCGTTAATTCAATTTCACAACTTTCCTCACTCTCCCCACTCAAACTTATTTTAATAATAATAATAGTAATAATTAAGTATTGTATATTTTTAAATTAAGTATTTGTGTTTTTTATTTAAGTTGTATTGTCCTTTGCCCTTCGCCATCTCCAACCGAGCATCGCCGGCAACCCCCCACATGCCCGGTTGCCGGCTCGGTTGGAGATGGCCTAAGTAGTCTAGGCTTTAGGCTCCTTCAGATATGTCAACGTAATTTCGAGTATAAATTGCTTTGATCTGATCGCTCTTAAGCTTATCTTTCTTAAAGGGGGATCAATACACGTAGTACCCTTTGTCATACAAGTAAATGAGTAATTCAAGGTACATTTTTGCAGCTTATTTTTCTTCTGTTAATGTTGTATATATCATCAGATCAACATGTATTCCCACATCAATCAATGAACAGTCTTTCAATCATTTTTTTATTGTATAAGTTACTGTACTGCTTAAATATACTGTATCATCCTCGACATGTTCTTCGACTGCAATTTTCTCTTTTTACTCTTTGCACCAGGTAATTGTTGCACTGCTTACACGAAAATCTGTAAGGGACTAATGTTTGGTTGCTCTAATCGGTTGTTTAACTTGGTCACACTAAGTTTATGAGTATTTAGTCTTTCATTTCTTTTCGTTGCACGTTTCGTGGCAAACGTACTAGCATGTCCGCACACTTAAAACTTTGACTACCGAACGGTCTTGAGACTAGAAAGTCCCGAATGGAATGAATATTAAAACTAAGTGCTACTTATATGGTATTAGACAATCTTTGCCTCTTGAAGTAATTTTTGAGGTAAGTTAGATCCAATCATTTAGGTGGACTTAGCAAAATCTATGTGTTTATCGTGATATTAGAGTTCATGTTAATGTGGGTCATCTCTTTTTGTGATGTGCTATATTTGTCCTTGTTCGTATGTTGGGAATATATTCTTATCATATTCTGGGTGATCCGCGTGTTGGACCCTACTCAGACGTCGTAATTCGTATAGTTGGACTTTAATAATGTCGTAAATTGGGTTTGTTTCATCTTCTCGTTCAACCAGTCCATGCGTGAAGCGGGAGTGTTGTAACCCAAAAAGTTTCACATGAATTAGATGCCCCACATGTGTTGGATATCAAGATTAAATGTGGTCTTGGACATTCCTCACTTCTTAAGTTTGAGGCCGAACAAATGCAAAAGGATACTTACAGAAAATCAAAATTGGATTCGAGCAGGTTGAACGTTTAGTAATAATTCTGGAAAGGAAAACTCGACTTTGCATGAAGTGAAGTGAAGTGAGATTCTTACCTAGGATTCTATAGGATATTCAGTCAGGAGACAGGGCAATTAGCCAATGAGATACCGAAAGCAAATAGCTGGGCTCTGATAATATGTTGCAAGGAAAAATATGTACAAATATTATAGTCCAAAAAAATGTCTGATTGTTTTCTGAACTTTTGATAGCCAAGACATGCATTTTTTTTTTGAAGACATGCATATAAGTCTAAATAGATGGGGGCCGCTTCTGAAAAAATAAGGTTGATCTGAAAAGTGTTTCTAAAGCGTTCGATGAGATTAACTTTTTTCTTTTGGTTTTCTAAAGATTTATTTGAAAGATTCTGAGTGGTCGTAATTAAATGCGACAACATGCTAGTTGTGTTTTTTTTAGCGTACAAATGATATTTTATGCATTCGGTACACCAGATTATCAAATACATATAATACAACAGATTAATTAAATAGTGACATATATGTGAGTCAAAATTACACATCACACTATAAGGTGAATTAAAACTCAAATCACTTAATATCGACTTAGTACAATGAATGTGATGAAATCTTAGATATTGACCCCAAAATCAAAATTTTGCCTAGGCCCCTTTTTGTGTAAGACCGACCCTATATCTAAACTTATTTTAAGAACGAGTTAGGGATTCACTTGAGATGGGCTAAAATTACATGATTCTTAAATAATTGGGCCCAGCTTGGTTTTGGAACAAGTTAATGGGCACCAATGGGACATCGAAAAATGGCATATGGGAACAACCAATTCAACTGGTTGCTAGATGAGTTGATTTTACATGATGAGAAATAGACAATTTGTCTAGATTCCCGGGCAGCATAGAGTCATAGACTAGACTTACATCCAAATGCTTGCAGTAGCGAAGCCAAAAACTTTTTTCATCGGGTTCCATTATAAAACCGAAAACTATACCCCATCCAGTTCATATTAATTGGCACATTTATCAATTTTTTATGTTTCATATTAATTGACACATTTGGATTCTCAATGCAATTTTTTTCAATTTTGTCCTTCTCTTACATCAAGGTTGGGAAGCTCAAGAATCACTAGGAAGGGCATTTTTGACATTTTACCATGTAAACGTGATTAATCATGAGGTTTCTTAATATGTATTAAAAGTAATAATATGCCAATTAATTTGAACCGAAGGGAGTACTTATTCATTAAAATAAAAATAAAATAAATTACTCAATAATTTCTACAATAACAATTAATTCAACCTCGTAATCACACGGAACAAATCTTATTTCAATATAGACCCTAATCGATCTTGATAATACAAATGTAACGAGATACTAAATTATATGTAAAAAAACACCACCACCACCACCACCAGATATAAAATCACATTTGAAAGTAAGTAGGAGTACTATATATATATATATATATATTTTTTTTTTTTTTTGCCCTTTTTTTGGGAAAACTAAATCTATATGTTTGTTGAATAAGAAAAAATATTTTTTATGTGTAACCTCAATTTAGTAGAGATGAGATGAGAGAGATATTGGTATGAAATTAGATATTTAAAAAGTGTCTTCCTTCCCAAAAAATATATTGTTTGTCTTTTTTATGATTCAAATTACAAAATAAAAAAGAATAGGTTGAATTGAATTAGTTCACTTTATTACCATGACTATTAATTTCATGACGCACAAATTAATAAATATGGACCCCTCTCATATAAGATTTTAATTTTTATTAGAGGGTTCCATTAGAAGAAAATTATAAATTATACTCCAAAGTTGTGTATATTGTTTAATAAAACATAATATTATACATATAATATATAACTAAGATTAAAAACTTCAGGGGGGTCTATGCACCCCCCTAGTTTGTATGTGGCTCCGCCACTGCATCAACACCTCCATTAATCTTCCCTATTTCCTCCCATTCTTACATTTGAATTTAAATCTTCCGTTCACATTCCTCTCTCTCTTCTTTAACACACTCACTCTCACACAAACCACACCTATCATTCTCCATCAACTCGACACTTACCAACTCTATTCTCACAACACATACTCTTCTATTCTCTCCTTTTGCCAATATTTTCATAACCGGACCGGACAAGGAACCGGTGAGCCGACTGACCACTGATTTTACTGGTTGGACCGGTCGGACCACTGGTTGAACCGTTATGACATCATAATGATATAATTAATATAGTATTAGTTATAAAATTTACGTTATGTGCATACAAATTTAAACAATATCTTACAATTGATTAAAAATATGAAAAAAATTAGATTATTTAAAATAAAATATATGGAATAATATTTATGTAACTTATGTTTATCATATCGGTAATGTAAATATTATACTAAATAATAAGTCCATATAAGTATATAATGATTATATTTATTTAAAAATATATAAATGTAAGTTAAAAATACAACAACCTAAAAGACTAATAGTTTTACAATATGATTATGTATATCTTAATTTTAAAGTCAAATATACAAAAATCAAATATGCATAATATATCGACGTGGCTTTAAAATTTTGTAACTATTTATCCTAAAAATATAGTAGAAAAAAAGAAGTAAAAAAATATCATTTGATATTCAAGATATATATGTTCAAAGAGAAAAATAAAAAAAATTGTGTTCTAAAACTAAAAACTATTATTTTCATTGATAATGTGTAAGATGTTAGTTCAAAGTTAATAATCATAAACTAATCTATAACTAAATTAGGTTAAAAAAAATCTATATTTATCAATTTGTATCCTAAAAGTTACAAAAAAGTTGGGTTAGCCCCAGTGACTTTGATCCCTTACTTATTCCAAGATGTCAGATGTTCAAATCTCTTCTTCTACAAATTTTGTTAAAATATTTTATCATTTAAGGAAATAAAAAAAAAAAAATCAAGAACCGCGATCCAAACCGGCCCACCGGTTTGCCGATTTTGGCCGGTTCAACTCGGTTCGAACTGGGTTTTGGAGCCACCGGTGTTAAGGGTGTGTCCGGACCGGACAGGTCTTCGGTTCGCCGGTTCGGCCGGTCCAGTCCGATTTTAATAACATTTTCCCTCTCTTATTTTCTTCTTCTCTTCTTCTTTTCTTGGATCTGCTTGGGCGCCCGATGCCTGAGCATCCCGAGCGTCCAAGCACCCAAGCAATCTGGGTTCCAGGCGCCCATGAAATTTGTTTGGATGCCGTCCCGAGCAGATTTGAATTTTTTATTTATTTTTAATAAGTTTGTTTAGTTTTAATAAGTTTGTTTAGTAATATTTTAAACTAACTAATTAACCTATTTACTATTTAATTAGAAAGTAGGTTATTTCTAGAATTAAAATTTTTATGAAGTCAAATTTTAAAATTTCTACTTCATAGAGAGTCAATCTTAAAATTCTCTAAAAAATAATAGACTTTGTAAAGAAAAATAAGAAATAATGAAATGGGTTAATTCGACACACTTATTAATGATGTGTCTTAAAGCAAACAACAACATGAGAGATTTTGAAAAGCCCTTTTCAAGAACAATTTTTTAAAGAATGGTAAAGAAAAGAAATATGCCAAAAAAATACAGAAATGCAATATTATACTCTATGTGTGTACAAAAAAGAAAATAAATTCCAATTACAGAAACCAGTGAAATTGTTAATTTCCAGCGAGAGGGAGAGGAGACAGAGAGAGGGGTGGGGACGGCGGACGGTACCGGTGGGGTAGAGTTTAGGGTGTGAGAGTTTTTATTTTATTTTTAATATACAAGTAATTGAAATTTATTAAAGTTTAGTGCCTAATATGAAATATGTACTTTAGAACTATTCAAAATTAACCCCAATTCAAAAATCCCTAGTTATCAAGCACATGGTCCACACATGATGCTAGTTAGATTCAATTATTGCAATTGGGCTCAACTGAGATTTGAGACTAAATTTGCTTCAATTTTATAAATTGTGGGGGCCCAAAAATATATAAGGTAAATTTGCTAGCGAGCTTTAATTATGAGACTGTTTTCGCTTTTTTCCCCAACATTGGGCGATGATATTTTGCTTTCAGTTATAATACAATTAGCATAAATTTTGTTACGTAGTCATTACAATATGAATCATTTATAAAATTATCCGATCCTAGATTACATGACCTGATTTCCGGCTCTTACAAATTTGCAAAAAATTGATTGAAATGTTGGTATTATATCCTAATATTTTCATTAATACAACTTTCAGTATATATGTATCTTAATTTTAAGCATTTCCTATACGATCAATGTTTCATGAACCTAACAAATTTCAAGTTGATTAAAACACACGCGCACACGAAAAGTTGGTAGAAATGTACACTACAAAGAAATGGAACAATGCGACCTTGTTTGTTCACTTATCTTAAGGTATTCCTTGGCCTATAAAAAGTCAAATAAACAAGATTTTTTTTCTTTAAAATAAATAATTGACGTCTCATAAAAGTACTTTTCTAGATTTTTAAAAACAAACTACTTCTAGAAAATATATCTCTTATCTCTAAAAAAATATATACAAACTCTACGTTTATTTGACATAAAATAATATATTCTTATCCTACTTCACTCACACAACATTTTAATTTGACTAAAGTAACTTACTCCAACTGTCCCTAATCATGTACCCAAAAGCCGACTATATATCTTCTCTCCTTTTTTTTTTTTTGGTGTGAAATATATACTTCTATTTCATTTCATGATAATCTCTTTGAAAAAACCTATCAATTTCTTGAAATAAACATATTTTTCATTTTATTTTTAAAAATGCAAATAATTTTATTAAAATAAACGAAAATCAATAATATCTCAAAAAGTTCTCTAATTATTCAATTACACTCTCTGAAAGACGAAACGAACAGGCCCTTAATTACGTAGAGTAATACATTATACATGCTCTTCATGATAAATTATAATGACTCCGACAGGATGTCCTATGCAATGAACATTACATTTTTCAATTATGCATGTCATCTGTTTTAATTTTAATCAGTTAAAGTTGCTTAACTATTAGCTCCAAATAGTAATTATTTTTTTTTTTTTTTTTTTTTTTTGATCCACTAGACTGTTTATATACAGCTCGGACCGAAGAGTGCAAAGGGTATAGGTCCTCCCCAGTGTGGTGTCTCCAGTAGGATTCGAACTTGAGTCTCGCCTCTGGGGGTCGCAAGTCACTACCACTTGGCCCAACCACCTTGGGTGTAATTATTTTTATTTAGCAATGTAATGTTACATTGCATTTTCTTCTTAATTTCTCCTCTCAAGTTCTATTTATGTTTTCCCCTTTTAATTATTTACTGGGAGGGTATTCTCATCATTAGTATATATAGGTCACAGTCCCTTCATGTCCATGTTCTGAGAACAAACAATCTATGTGAGATTCAGATTGCAAATCATGTACCCAATAAATAAAAGGCGATTTCTAATCATATTGGTTGTTTTGTTAATTAGGATAGAAGGTGTGTATAAAAGGGCACTCACAAAAGATAAGTAGAGATTGTGCATCAACATTTTAGGTAATTAATCTGTCGTACGAACAAAGATTTCCTCTGCTTATGTAAATAATAAAAATGTAAGAAACAATTATGTATATATATGTATATTAGTTCAGCATTATAACCAATTGATGGAGAACTTATGTCTTCTTGTAGTTGATTTGTTATCCATTTAGTTTTGGCTACCTTTCAAACATTCTCGCTTTTAACAATAAGTAATTGGTCTAGTGGTAGAAACTAGTCCCCACAATGTGGCGAATTCAAGTTCAAATTTTCGATGGAAAATGTTCACACATAATGTGTCCGATATGTCTCGTTAGAGATTAATTCAGGTTTAAGACATGAATACCTTAAAAACAAAAAAAACATTGTCACTTTTAATAATATGTTCTTAAATGCAATTTTTGGTCCTTTAAATAATGAAGATGTGCAGGCCTCCCAAAAACATACCAGCATATAATATGGTTGATGAACTAAACCTCAATTTGGATATTTCACCACGTAAGAATAGAACCCGACCCAAATAAATGTACCATTATCTATATTATACATGGGCCAAGAAAATTTCTTCTCTTTTTTGTGATTACTAAAATATCCCCACTTAAATGATAAATACAATAATTGAATAATCATATACTTCTACATGAAAAAGAAATCTACTTTAATATAAACATTGTTGTATCAATCATACTTCTAAATGAAAAATAAATCTACTTTAATATAAACATTGTTGTATCAATTTGATTAAAAAATATATGATAAAAAATAATAAAATCAATGAAAAAATGGGTTGGATAGAAATAAAAAAAGAGTTAAAGAAAAAAAAAGTGCAATTGATAAAACAACATGGTAAATCGACAAAAAATAGGTAAAACTGAAATTAGCTAACACGGGATAACAAGAAAAATGGATCAAATAAAAACTGAAATCAGCTAAACATGGGATAACAAGAAAAACGGATCAAATCTATAGAAGAACAAGATCAAAAAGATGAGTAAAAATTGGCAAAAGGAAAAAAAAAGGTTAAATAGGTGAGAGAAAGGTTAAATCAACAAAAAAAAAAGTAAAATCGACTGAAATTGGGTTAAACATAAGAGAATGAGTGAATTAATTAAAAAATGGGATAAAATCAACTAAATTTCGATTAAACCGAAGAGAGTGGATGAATTGATTTAATAAATGAGATAAACCAAAAAAAATGGTGAAATCGGTGAAACAACGGGTTAGAATAACAAAAAGGAAATGGTAAACTCAATGTAAAAGCGAGTGAAAATCGATAGTTCTTTGGAAAACACTTAAGAAATTATCATTTATTAAAGATTCTCAATAACATTAAAGAACCACCGAAAAAAAATGCCACCTTCGTGCTATATGATTAAAAAGTACTATTTAGTTAACAAAAAAACTTATAATTGACTTAAGTAAAAAAAAGTCAAAACATAGAAATGGTTAAAATTGGTGAAAACAGATGAAATTCGAATAAAAATATATGATACACAAAATAGTAAAATCAATGGAAAAATGAATTCAAGCAAAACAAAACGGTGCATTTGATAAAACAACGGGGTAAACGGGTAAAATTGGTAAAAAAAATTAATGATATCAACTAAACACGTGATAGCAAGGAAAAAAATGATCAAATCGATAAAAGAACAAGAGCAAAAAAATGAGTTAAAATGGCAGAAAAATGTGAAATAGGTTAGAAAATAGGTTAAATCAACAAAAAAAAAAAAAGCAAAGTCGACTAAAATTGGGTTAAACTAGAGAGAATGAAGGAATTAATTAATAAATGGGATAAAATCAACTAAATTTTGGTTAAACTAGGGAGAATGGGTGAATTGATTAACAAATGAGATAAATCACAAAAGGGTAAAATTGGTGAAAGAACGAGTTAAAATAACAAAAATAAAATAGTAAACTCAGTATAAAAACGGGTGAAATCGATATTTCTTTGGAAAGTTCTTAAGAAATTTCCACTTATTGAAGAACTTCATCAAAAAATAAAATTATGTCACATTCGTGCCATATGAATTAAAAAAGTACTATTTTTAGTTAACTGAAAAACTTATAAATGACTTAAGCCAAAAAAAGTCAAACATAGAAATGGTTAAAACCGTTGAAATGGGTAAAATTCGATTAAAAAATATATGATAAAAAAATATTAAAATCAATGAAAAATGGTTTAGATCGAAGAAAAACGAGTTAAAGTAACAAAAAAATTATGCAATCGATAAAACAACGTGGTAAACCGGCAAAAGTCAAGTAAATCAACAAAAATGAATGATATCGACTAAACAAGGGATACAAGAAGGGGTCAAATCAACGAAAGAACAAGAACAAAAAAAATGAATTAAATAGACAACAAAAAAGGTAAAATAGGTGAGAAAATAGGTTAAATCGGCAAATAAGCAAAATCGACTAAACTTGGGTTAAACCGAAGATAATGAGTGAATTGATTATCAAATGAGATAAACTACAAAAATAGATAAAATCGGTGAAAGGACGGGTTAATATAACCAAAAATAAATGGTAATCTCAATTTAAAAGTGAATGAATATGTTAAAATAACAAAAAAAAAATGTAAACTCTATAAAAGCGGGTTAAATCGACAAAATAGGTTCACTCGGCAAAATTGAGGAATTAGTAACAACGGGTCAAATTGGGTAAAAAATGGATTAAGCATGTAATAATAAATGCCATGTACATGTTGATTGCAGAATACTTACTCATGTTTCATTTTAATGGTTATATTTAAAAAAAATAAAATTAAATTAGTTGTCACATTTGATTTTCAATTTTAGTATTTATTACTTCTAGACTTATATGTTTATTAATGTATAAAAAGATTAATAACATTAATTAAAACAATCACTAAAAAGGTATCTTTAATATTTTATATTAGAAAAATGAATAATTAAAGAACTTCTTAATATGTATGAGAAAAGCCATACGTGACAATTAAAATATAAGGATGGAATAATATTTTGAAATCATTAATTGTAGTCTCTCTAGACTGAGCTAAGCATAAACTAGAAAAAGTGTTGAATATCATGCCTATTGGTGTATTGCACGTAAATATATCATATATATGGAGGGATCACTTTTGTCTCTTCCCTAAATTATAGATCATGACTTGTAAACACTTAGGCCATCTCCAATGGTTACTGGGGCTCCGACATGGGGAGCCATGGGGCGCGTCTGGAACACGTCTAGAACACGCACCCCTATTGGGGGCGCTTTCCAGACGCGCGCCCGGGAATCTGGACAGGGCTCCCGCGAGCCCTGCCCCGGGCCCCCCCCCCCCCCCAACCACTGGAGATGATTTTTTCCTGGAGCCCCGAGCCCTCCCTGACCCCTCAGGCACCATTGGAGATGGCCTTAGGAAGAGAATAAGTGGAGACTAAAACTATCCAATCAACAAGAAAAGTGTTACTTCTAAATTAAATAACAATCAAAGTGAAATAGGTTATACTAATAAACAAATCCATTCTGCTAGATCGTTATTACATATAGGGCTATTTGGAAGGGTTTTGGTTCGGTTTCGTGGGTCTTGGTTTCAAAAAAATAGTTTGGGTGGTTTCGGTGAAACATTTGAAATCTCATTTGGTTATGTTTTGGATGTTTGGTTCTGTGGTTTTGAAAAAGCTGAAACCCCACTTGAATTGAGTTTGGATGTTAGGGTTTGAGGAAAAAAAGTAGGTGATAGGTGTAAAATCAATATCTTTTTATAGAACTTGAGGGGAAAAATAGGTGGTATGTGTCAAATAAATATTTTATAGGTTTCAAGAGTTTAAATATGAGTTTCAGAATAGGTTTGTGATGAGTTTCATGAATTTTGTCAAACTCCATTTGAAAAAGTTCTGGCTCAGTTTTACGAGATTGTCGAGACCCGATCAGAACCCAACCAAATAGGCCCATAGTCTTCTAAAATTGGTTATTAAATATAGTTCCTATAAAAATCGGACTAGTGAGTAGTGACATATACAATACACGCGCGGAACAATTATATATTTTGTTATAAATAAATATTATAATTCCGAATCTTCAACCGAGTTTTCAAATAGATGCTACTTAAAGTGTAATAGGAGCATTTGTCAAATAATAAAAGCATCACCCGAATAATTATTTGAAAGGAGGACAAAAAAAAGAGACAAAAAACAAATTTGTGAAAGTGTTAACAAGGTAAGACAAATTAGGCCTGATTTTTCGTATCCATCTAATTATAAGACAATTTTTGTTTATGAATATTTTATGATTGATTATTCTTCTAAAAGTGTTATATTGTGAGTTGTCATCAATTATTTAGAAAAAAGAGTTTGAATAATATCAAATTGTATGTCATCTTTCTTAAAGAAGAGTATTACTAGCAGAAGGCAACATTTTATTAAAATAACTAGTGCCTTCTACAAGTGTTGATCATTCACAAATTTGGAACCAAAAAGGCTGATCTATAGGGGAGGGTAATAATGGAAAGAACAACAAAATCTTGGTTTATGAATAGCTATTTCCTAGATAGTTCTTAACTTGCTTTTGAGTGTAAAAATATAGTAAACGTAGGTTTAATTTATATAAAAAAGAAGATGGGCAAGAAAATTATGAATTGTCTTAGTTTCTACATACCAAAAATATTGTTTGGTTGTGGAGGAACAATAAGTTTTATACTTCCCGTCCCCTTTTTTTTTTTTTTCCCTTTTCAGTTTTGATCGAAATTTTATGTGAGAAATGAAAAAATGGAGTTAAATACAAGAAACTCAAATGTATTATATGAAACTTGCAAGATTATCCTGTAAAATGTTTATTGCATAAATTTCATGTATTATTAAATATTTTACACAAAATCTAGCATGTAAAAATAAAAATATAATGTAGTTTGTCAAAGATTACACGTAAATAAAAATATAGTATAGTCAATTTAGATTTTCCACTATATACAGTCTAGACTAGATCTTGAAATACAACAACACTTAATATTAAAAATTGTTTTATTCTCATTGTCAGAACTTTCCCCACTCGGGGAGTTCGTGGCTATCCTCAGGGGTAGTACCAACCGTCCAACTTTTGTGTCTTGGGGAACAAATGCACTCCAAGACACAAAACATAGGGGATTGTATTGCACCATATGGTAGGCAGAACTTTCCCCACTTTCCTCATATTTACAAAAGGTGCACATAATAGCTTTCTCACAATCAAACACTTTTTGCACCTATAAATAATTCTCTACCTTCAGAAGCCACCATCTTCATAACCCAGATTTAAAATTCAAATCCCATCTCCTTTATCCTCACATCAGTCAGACATTCTCCTCAACTAGTTTTATTAACAAAGCCAATCTCAACTAGTCATCCCCTGTTTTTCCTCTGTTTTTCTCACTCTTCTTGAATTCTGAATTTTTAAAAAAAAAAAAAAGAAATGTCATCTACTACATCACCTTTTTCTCAAGGATTCCAGTCCTGTTTAGAGCCTCTTTTACTCGGAAATACAAAGAACTGTCTCATTGAAAAAGATTGTGAAAGCAAAAGCAACTGGAAAAAGGCTGAGCCTTCAATTGGTTCACTGAGCATAAAAAGCCTGGAAATGTGCACTGAAAGCTTAGGAAATGAAACAGGAACATGCATTGATTCAAATATAGATGATTTTTCTCAATACACACTGAAACAACAAAGTTATTCTAGCGTAACTAAAGAGCCTAAAACCCGAGAATTTTCAAGAAAAGTTAAACACATGAGCAACAATTTTCCACCTCCACTGACTTCTATTAGTAGAAATGACGGCGTTCAAGTTAAGACTCATCGCGAAGAGGGTCGACTAGTGATTAAGGCCTTCACTTTTTCCTCTTGCAGCTCTTATTTTCAAGCTGAGCGCGAAAACGGGAGGCTTAGGCTATCTTTGCTTAAAGATGGGTACATAGAAAATGACCATGAATTGGATCAGAACGAAGAAGAAGAAGAAGAAAAGGTAAATGAGACCAAAGAAAGTGAAAATGAAGCTGAATTTAATGGATGTTTATGGGGAGAAGAACAATTTAAAGAAGATGAAGGAAAAATTGGGTGCAAAATAGGTAGTGGGGAGTGGCCTAGTTTGCCTTTCTGTGTGCCTATTTCTTAAAAGCGTGATTCCATCAAAAAATTATTCCTTAGAAGCGTGTTTAGAGTATCTTATTTTCTAAGAAAGCGTGTTTTATGATGATCATTTATGTTTTCTACTCCCAGATACCTTGGTTATTGTAAATGGACTATGGTGCAGTATTGTTTTTAAACAAGGTTGTAAGTTTCGTTTTGTGCCATGACTTTTGATCAAGCATGTTAGTTAAATTTTCGTGTCAGTTTTTATAAATTAGTAATTATTAAGTCAAAAAGAAAAAAGTAATTCAACGTTTATAAATTAGTATCTTGTAAATTAATTGTTGAAAATTAATGGCGTCACATTCTTACTTAAATGCTAATTTTCTCCAAAAAATTTTACTTCAATGAGATGAAATGCTAATTTCGCAAAATAACAAACGAACGACTATATTATTTTTCTAAAAAAAAAACTCCAACTACTAAAACCAATAGGAGAGATATTGGTAAATACATAGGAGAAATATTGGATAGTTTGTGTACTTAAATCTGGGATCTTGGATTACTCTTGTTCTTCGGCGTAACATTCATCCAATGATTTGCAGAATCCTGATATATCTTCTCCCGTTAGCGATCTTTGAATTCCGGTATCAAATCCATCAGCAGATTCTGATGGTGAAGAAAAATCTAAGCACATTCCTTTGAGTAAATTCTCATAAGATGCCGAAAGATCTTGTGAGTTTAACTGGTGGTACTCCAAAAGCTGGTTTAGACATTGATTTTCCCTTGTCAAGTTTGCGTTTTCGTTCGCCAATCTCGATTTTTCTGCTAGAAGTGCCTCTAGTTGAAGCCTTACCAAATCATCTTCATCTGGTTCTGGTAATCCTTGACGAAGTTTTTTGTTCTCTTCTTCTAAAAGAGCACACCGGTCCTGCATAAAGCTCAAATCTGATCTAATTGACTTCAATTCTCTTGCCAAGTTAGCTGCTTTTGTCGCCATCGATATTGCAAGCTTTAGAAAGACGAAAAACATACATTAGTAAAGAACCGTAAAATGATCATTAGACAAATTAGAATTTTTGGTACTACAATAAAAAACATACATTTTTGGCCTTTTTTATATTTCCCAGTTCTTGTGAATCTTCTTCCCCATCAGAATCCAACTTCCTTTTCGACCCTCGTTTTTCTTCTTCGATATCATCTTCTTGCTGTTGCTGTTGAGTTTTTTCTTCAGTTTTGGCCTTTTCAAGTGTGGCATGAACTATATCTGTCAATGTGGGTGGTCTGGATAGATCTCTAGCTCCCTAAATAACATAGCAAAATTTGGAATATAAATTCCTAATCTTGGACAACATAAATCTTAAAATTAAACCAAAATCTACAGAATCACTTCATAATAAAACAGAGTAATTAATCTTGTCATCACATCTAATGCCCAGATATCAAAGGTTAACAAATATTACAACACATTGGGATATTCAATCTGGACCAATCAGACACACACACAAAAAAAAATGAAATAAATTTATTGAAATTGAAGAAGCTGGTGTTGGATTACCTGAAGGGCATTGTTCAGATTGTCTGAAAGCTGAGAAAGAGAGTGAGCCACAGAATCAAACCCACTTAGCAAAATCATTGCATCCTCCTTCAGTCTATTCTTACCCTCCACTGCTTCACCTTTCTAAACACAGAAAAAAAAAACTTTAATTATTTACATGGCAAGCTAATTAAAAAAATTTAAACTTGTGTTAATATTTGTACCATTTGTGTTGGAAAAATTAGATCAACGGTGGGCTTTCGATTCTCGATATGAGTCTCGATACGGCTGCGAAGGGTGCTCCAAAATCGCTTATCGGAACTGGGGCTGAACAGAGGAGGAGAACAAGAGCCCATCTTTAACATAGGAGATGTTACCTGTAAAAATCGAATTGAATTAGTATTAAAATTTAATCAGGGGATTATTGAGGTTTAATTAAATGAAGAGGTATTTAATTTAAGAGGAAACGATTGATGATTACCTTGGTGAGTGAAACAGGGGAGGATTGAGATTGAACTGAAGTTGCCATTGATTTCTTGGATTTGGAGATAGGTGGAAAATAGAAAGTAGAGTTTGTAACGGATAGTTTTTGGGAGGGGTTTAGATGATGAAATTTTATGAGGTATTTAAATGAATATGCTTTCAACGTTATGATAATCCAACGGCTATGATTTTTCATGTTTATTTGTTTCGGAAAGAATAACAAGGGTTTTTGCACTTTGTACCCTCAAAATATGAGAAATAGACATTTTACACTTTTGAAATACAGAATTAATACTTAGCACCCTCAAAACACGAATAACTCAACAATTTGCACCCTATATTTTTCTAGGGGAAAATTGATAATACATTTTGGATTTTTAGCATTTTGCACCATCGAAACACGAGAAATGGGCACTTTGCTCCCCTCAAACATAAATTATTACTTAGCACCCGCGAAATAAAGAAGAACTCATCAATTTACACCCCTGAAACACAGAATAAACACTTAGCACCATCGAATTAAGAAAAACTCAGGAACTTGCACCCCCTCTTTTTTTCCGACAGAGTTGGCCATCGGGGTAAAAAATACCTAGGGGTAAAATAGGTAATTAATTTTCTTTTGTCCTTATAATTTATAGAAGACGATTATAAATACTAGAATGCTCATTTCCATTTACATCTTTCTTTTCATCTTGTAAACTTAGATTAATGTTTCGTTTTTCCTATACATTTTGGTCAAGTATGTATTGAAACTTTTCATAAACTTTTTGAGTGCTTTTAGAATTTTCGAGAATGAGTATAATGGGACAGAAAGAGTAGCAAGATGGAAATTTCGTTCTCAAATTTTTTCAAAAGAATTCGAAAAGTTTATGCAAAGTTTCAAAAAGCGAAGGGGTGTAAATTCTTGAGTTTTTCTTAATTCGAAGGTATTAAGTGCTTATTCTATGTTTCGGCGGTGCAAAGTGCCGATTTATCGTGTTTCAGGGGTAAAAATTGATGAGATTTTCTAAATTTAAGGGTGCTAAATGCTAATATTTTGTTTCGGGGTGCAAAGTGCTAAAAATTCAAAATGATTTACCTATTTTGTCCCTAGAAAAATACTAAAGGGTGTAAATTGCCGAGTTTTTCGTATTTCAAGGGGGCCAAGTATGAATTTTATGTTTTGAGGGTACAAAGTACCTATTTCTCATATTTTGAGGTGCAAAGTACTAAAAACCCGAATAAGAAAGTAATTGAAAAAGGTTGCCTTTTCTGGTTGTCATGAATTATTATCCTCATCATTAATTGCATCTGTCGAATAATACGTATTTGAAAGTAAAAAGTGAAATTAAAAGGCCAAAATTTTCAATTGTGGCTGCTGGGATTCGAGCCCAGGTCTCCACGGCCACAACGTGGAATTCTTACCACTAAACTACAGCCACTTGATGACACATGATTTAACTTTTGTTTATATGAAGTTTTTCCATGACCATCTAGGCAGGTCTTAGGAAAACCTATTTAATTAACAAAAACACCGATTTAACAACATGCTTTACTCATAACAAAACCAAGTTTGAAAAATATTTGTTAGTCAACAACACACTCACACACAGTACTTGGTTTGAATTTAATTGAATATGCTCAAATATACATGATGTAAGAGAATTCCGACCGCTCAATTCAATTTTATTAGAACCCAACTGTCTTTAAAATCTAAACAAGTTCAAATCCTAAATTTAAATCAATAAAAAAATCAAAACAAGTTTAAGTTACTCATTATTAACCTAACTTAGCACTCTAAAATAAATGAACTCTCAAGTCTCAGTACCTACAGTGCACGCTCCCTTCTTCCAATCTTTAAAAGAAAAGACCAAAAAAACCAATTAAAGTCGACCACATATGAATTATCAATTAGTATCATTTACCTTCCACTTGTATAAAGAAAGAAAGAATAATTAATTCACAAAGGAAAAGATACCGGTAAAATAACTGTAAATTGAAACCCAAAACTAAAAAAAGACATCCCCATTTCCAATTCCGTTATCTCCAAAGAAATAAAAAGAAACTTGCCTGGTTCTCACAACATCAATCATCAACAAACAAAATCTTCAAAAAGACCAATGGCCACTGCTATAGCTTCCTCATCATCTTCTCTTCTCTTCTCTTCTTCTCCTCTCTTCCTTCTTCATCATCATCATCATCTTCTTCTCTCTCTCCTCTCCCACGACTTTCTCTCTCTTCCCCCTCCCATAACTATCTCTCCTCTTCTCTCTCGATTTCTCCATCTTTTATCTCACTCTCAGCTAAAGCTCCTAAAAGGACTGCTTCATCTCTTTTCCCTTCATTCACTGTCAAAGCAGAGAAAAAGAATGTGCTCATTGTCAATACTAACAGCGGCGGACACGCGGTCATTGGCTTCTACTTCGCGAAAGAACTTCTTGGCTCCGGCCACAATGTCACTATCTTGACCGTTGGCGAAGAGGGCTCAGACAAGATGAAGAAGCCTCCTTTCAACAGATTCTCAGTTAAGACATAAAAAGATGTATTTGAGATTTGCCTTGAAAATGTTATATTGGAAGATGATATTTATTTGATGCTAATTATTGTGCAGGAAATTGTGAGTGGTGGTGGAAAAACAGTATGGGGTGAGCCAGCAGATATTGGGAAGGTTTTGGAGGGTGCTGCTGCATTTGATGTGGTGTTGGATAACAATGGCAAGGACTTGGATGCAGTGAGGTTTGTTTCTTCTTATACTCCAATTTGGTATGACATTGAATATTGAAAATTTTACCTGTCCATCATTTCTTTGGCTGAAAATCAACATATGAACAAACTCAATTTAATGAAAAGACTGAAAAGAAGCACAATTTCAATGTATATGATAAAGATAAAAGATCTCCAGGGGCAGGGGAACCTGCAAGTTTTACACATCTGATTTCAAGAATATAGATAACGGCTTAGTATAAATTCAAAAGATTTAAAGCCCGGTCATGGAAGTCCTCTAAATATACTAGAGTTCGGATTTGTTTGGATGGACATAAACACATTTATCATTATGGGTATCTGTTGATATCAATGTATGTGATAGGCCTGTAGCAGATTGGGCCAAGAGCTCTGGCGTAAAGCAATTTTTGTTCATCAGTAGTGCTGGGATTTACAAGCCAACAGATGAACCTCCTCATGTTGAAGGGGTATACTTTATTTCCTTGAGTGCATTACTGTTCGTACACCTGAAAATAAAAGAATTTCATAAAATATTGAACCATTATACTACAGGATACTGTCAAAGCAGATGCTGGTCATGTTGGAGTTGAGAAATATATATCAGAGATCTTTGGTAATTGGGCATCATTCCGTCCACAATACATGATTGGCTCCGGCAACAACAAAGATTGCGAGGAATGGTTTTTTGACCGTAAGTACTCATAACCTAGATAATATATTCTTTTTCTTGTAGAGAAGTATATATATGTATTCTTCGAGTAATGGTGGCATTCACTTTTTAAATAAAGCTCATTCATTCATATTTATACTATCATATCCAAATTCAGTAACAAACTGTTATGAGATGTACCTGTTTTGAGGCACGTTGATCAATCTTTGACAGGTATAGTTCGAGGCAGGCCAGTCTTGATTCCTGGATCAGGGATGCAATTAACCAACATTTCCCATGTCAAGGACTTATCATCCATGCTTACATTGGCTGTAGAAAAGTCAGAAGCAGCAAGTGGTAAAATCTTCAACTGTGTTAGTGACCGTGCAGTGACACTTGATGGAATTGCAAAATTATGTGCTCAAGCTGCCGGACTACCTGTTGAAATAGTTCATTATGATCCAAAAGCAGTAGGAATTGATGCAAAGAAAGCATTTCCTTTCCGTAACATGGTATGTCTACATTGATCGTCAAATATAGTTTGTATTTGATGATAAGTAACATACCTTTTGCTGCAGCATTTCTATTCCGAGCCACGAGCAGCAAAGGAGCTTCTTGGCTGGAGTAGCACAACAAACCTTACCGTGGACTTGAAAGAGAGGTTCGATGAATATGTCAAGATTGGCAGAGACAAGAAAGAAATTAAGTTTGATTTGGATGATAAGATTCTGGCAGCACTGAAAGTGCCTGTTGCTGTATGATCAAGGTTTGCGAGGCAGCCAGTACAAAAAACTGCATGGGGGAAAGCAAGAGAAAAATTCTAAATATTGTTGTAAACTTACGAATAAAATGAGCTCAGTTTTGGTAATACAGATGTTGTTGTCACTGCTATAACAAACAGGGTGGCATCCAGGATAGATCATTAACTGATCAAACTTCATAAATAAATAATAAAAAAACACACATCTCCATATTACGTTAACAATCATACGACAGTTTTCACAAACGTAAACTTTGATCCTGGATTTAGCTCAAACACATACAAACAACTGGACGAGTTTAGAAAGCTATAATTCAGGTATTGTAATTTCTAGCCTTATAAAAAACTTCTACATAGATTACAAGGAAAAATTGGATTCCCAAGAACATTAGACCCCTCATCATCTCATCCCAATCCACATAGCTCAGAAAGATTTAAGATATTTCACAGATTCAGAGAGCTGCATCCAGAACAAAACTTGTATAGCTAAAAGCCTACAACATATTTTCATATATTTATTTCCAGGCTCGGCCAATAATTTTCTTTTGGGGGACCTGATATAACTGAAGCAGTTGTATCAGATTCTTTAATTTTGTCTAATAAATTATACTCTCCATTTGCTTTCACAACAGGGACTCGGTTTGATACTTTAATCACGAGCCTACTCGATTCATTGGCATATAATAGCCAAATAATCCTCTAGGGCATTTTTTTTCTCAATAGACCATATTTTCTAGATCAAATAGAGGGAGTTACAAGATTTTTAATCATTTCTCTCAACAAGATTTAGCCATTTACTTTGTGTAGAAGGAGGCCATAATATGACACACAAAGCACCAAACTTCATGAAAGGACAACCTAAAGGCAATTCATTCATTACAATTCAATATGACATTTTAGAAAAATATAGTAAAAAAAAGCTACTGCATATTTTACAGCGCAAAATAACTAAAACATTACATACGACAATACTTGCAAAAACAAAAATGAACTCGATATGGCTTAAAATAGAAGAAGCAAACAAATTGAAATATTAAAAAAAAAAAAAAACTCCAGCACATTCACAGTGTAATTACAATAATAATAACACATTCAACAATAAATACTGAAAACTTCAAATTGCAACAGTTGAATTAAGAGATCCATAAATACCAAGCTTAATTGCTCATCAAATTACAAAAAGGAATGGGAGATGAAAATTACCTGTCAATAGACGAAATTGGGGCGGTTAGGAAATTCTCGCTGTAAATTCCGTTTCCTATATAACATTCAGTTTCAATTTAACATGGCCCAAATTACAAAAAAAGAAAAACATGGCCCAAATAAAATGGGCTTGTTCATATTATTAATCTTTTCGAAATGGGCCCCAAATGGTTTATTTCAGATTTCTTCAAGAGCTTATCTATTATTATTTTTGAAAAAAAGCAGGGCTTACTTTAGTCCCACCGAAAATTGGGGAAATAAATAAAATTTAAAGAATATTGTCTCTACTTGTTACACTAAAATTTCGAAAGAAATACAAAAAATTCCTTAATTTGAAAACTATAAAAAAATACTATTAAGTTTAAAATTCCTCATTCATGATGAATAGGGATTTTTCAGAAAGCCAATAATAAATATGAAAAATCATTATAACAATAATGTCACATATCCAGCTTAATTAACTAAGTGGAATATGTTCAAAACAAAATACTATTAGCTATAACTATATCATTGAACTCAATTGGTTTCAAGACCAACCAGTTAAATAGAAAATAAGCCCAAGGTTAAAAATTCAATAAAAGAGACAGCTTGATCAATTATTATATCATAATTTTTTTTTTTTGATAAATAATTATTTGATCTCATAATATACGACTAAACATTAGGAAACAGTACAGCTGTCGTGTCTTGGAAGTTGGAACTTCTAAATCATTTTCTTTTATTAATTGACTTTTGCAAGCTGCATCTATTGTCTCATTTGCAGAAGAAACCTGAAAAATATATTCAATATTAAATCATTAATTCTTACTATTTGACTTCATGTAGCCACTTATCCATGTTACAGCACAAAGTGTAAACAAATTTAATTATTATCCTTGTATGTTGGCGTTGGGCCCTAGGATTTGGCGTGACAATATATATTTTCATTTTCAATTTTTCAATTTTCATGAACATGAGTCATGGCTGCTTAAATTATTGGCATTTACTTTGTCTTTTCTTTTTTGATATATTATTATTGGCATTTACTTAAAAAGCAAAAAGAAAAAGAAAAATGCAGAAAAAGTAAAGTTCCATCGATTTAATGGTTGGGTGTAATAGTGCAAGACATTAGACATGCCGAGTAGTTTTCCAATGACATTATGCGCCGTAAATTGAGGTCTGATTAGGAAGTCATTAAAGCTTACGTACCTAATAAACTCATAAATTGAGAATGTAATCCAAACTCATTTTGTTATTTTCTTTCTAATCAGTATCAGAAATTCCCAATTACAATATAATTCAGTAATTGTAGACATTTTTTTTTTTTATAATCAATGTCATTGTTGACTCGTGTAGTAATTTTAGAATATTATTCATTATTTTACAATGTTTGAATATATGCTCGGTGTGATATACGGAGACATTTGGGCATTAAGAGTTTCTTTTTTTTAATTTAGAAACATGAAAATGGGATGAAATATATTTTTCTTTCTTCAAGTAAAGTTTTGTATTTTAAATTTTTAAGGTTTGAAAAATCAGAAATGTTGAATTTTGACTCTACTAGTCTAAAAGTTAAAATTCAAATAATAATTCATTAAACCCTAAAGACAATTTTAGATAAAGTAAGGAAATTCTTTTC
This sequence comes from Penstemon davidsonii, assembly GCA_034814905.1. Lineage (NCBI taxonomy): Eukaryota > Viridiplantae > Streptophyta > Magnoliopsida > Lamiales > Plantaginaceae > Penstemon > Penstemon davidsonii. The sequence continues at coordinate 45,927,059 of JAYDYQ010001087.1, read as the reverse complement.
TAAAAGAAAACAGAATTTTTTTTTCTTTGTGGGACACATATGGGCCAATCAATTGCAATGACCACCGACGAATAAGAAGACTACCACCGACACTATACTCCAAAATTCCAAATTCATCTCCCTCACACTAATAAATCAAGTGAGTGGAGAAAGACTAACTAATTCCTATTTTCTTGTTAAAATAAATTAGAAAATCTCCATTTAAACAAAGAGGTGTCTATATTTTATATTTTCTTAATAAATAAATATAATGCACCACAAATACACCATCGGAATTATTAAATAAATAAAATACACCATGGGGTCTACAACTCTACATATGGTAATAAACCTAATTGGTAAGACAATAAATAAAGTGGTGGGGCTTTGTTTTCCATGTGAAGCGACCTAAATAAACATCCCAATTTAATGGACAGGAGCATAATTCTTACTTGTTCATTGAATGAATCTACTTTCTGGAGGGAAATAAATTAATTTGGAGGGTAATGTACAAGATTTCAGCACCGAATCTCTCAAGAAGAGTACAACTTATATAATGTAAGCTCTCTTCTTTTTCACCATTTCTAGTGATTTTTAATTTGTGGGTTCTTTTGATTCTTTCAAGATATGAAATGCTTCCTCTTGGATAATTATTTGTTGTTCAGAAGATATTACATTCTTTGGGTTGGGTTCCTTTATTTTTCTTTACTTCTGTATATGTTATGCAGTTTTATGAGCTAGATTGATTGGTTGTGGGCTCTGGATCTGAATTATATTGCATTTTTGTGTGCTATTCATCTTTTGTTGCACAAACTGATTTTTTATTTTGTTTTAGATTTATTGCTTAATTACACAAACTAGTACTTAATGCCAGCATGTAGTGCTGATGTTGACTCATTTTAGCCAAAATGAAACTTCAAATCCTTAACATTGAGGCATAAATTGAATTAATCTCTTCTTTAATAGATCTAACTTTTGCTTTATCTATGTCCCCAATTTATTTGTTTTCATATAGTTTTGGATTTCAAATACCAAACAACTTAGTTTAATATCGTCTTTTTGCAGCATCACTCGCATATTCTGCTCTGGCACTTGAAACTGAAGCCTATATACTTGTTTGTATATATATGTACTAGGAAATGGGAGCTTTAGCAATTGAAACTGATATTTTGTGCCCAAATGATTACATCACATTGGGTCTTAAGGACTTGAGCAAGGACAGTATAGGAAAACCACCCCGAGTTTTGTTACTTCTTTCGACATTTTTGGAGAGGTTTGTACAGAGAAACGAAATGGGATTAGAAACTTCGCAAGAAAAAGATGTTATAACCGTATTTCATGGCTTAAGAGCACCTTCTTTGAGCGTTCAACAATATATTGATCGGATATTTAAGTATTCATGTTGCAGTCCTTCTTGCTTTGTTGTTGCACATATATACATGGATAGATATGTTCAGAGGACGAATATATACTTGACTTCCCTCAATATACACCGGCTTCTTATCACAAGTGTAATGGTGGCGGCAAAATTCATGGACGACGCGTAAGTTTCTATAAGTAATTTCACAGTTTTGATGATTTCAAATGCATGTTTGTTTTTGGGAATTGTAATATGATTTTGATATATTTCAGATTCTTCAACAATGCATATTACGCTAGAGTTGGAGGAGTTAGCACGGCAGAATTGAACAAGTTGGAAACAAAGTTTTTATTTGGTCTTGATTTCCGACTTCATGTTAGTACACAAACATTTAGGAAATATTGTTCCATGTTGAAAAAGGAAAGTAATGCCAATGGGGGACTAATCGAACGCTCGATCCAAGCATGTGGAATTGAAGAGAGCTGGGCAAACAAAGATGACTCCACTTGTGCTCAGACAATTGCTAGATGAAGTTTTACATAACTCTAAGAATGTGGCTATGAACTCATTAGCTATCAAGAAAAGAAACGAGATTTGGAATTACTGGTACTTGTAGTCTTTCGTATGTTATATACTATGTCAAATGCTTTGTTGTATGAATACATAGGTTGTTTTAGGACATCTCTTTTTATGTTTTGGCATGTTTTTGGAGTGTCTCTCTTCGTCTTGGTGTCTGTTTTCCCTTTTAGTAGCATTTAAGTGAAAGAATGAACTATATATGTGAACGGTTATAGCTTGAATTGGAGCCATGAACATGAATATTCTTTGATTGATATTTTGTATTATTGCCATAAATACTAGATATTGATATTCTGCATCTCGAATTTCACCCTCAATATATTGTTAAGTCGTGAAATTTAATTGACACAAGAACTCGTTGTTGTGGCTGGTGATCGATGTTGCCCGAGCACATCTCTCTAATTTTGGTCTTACTAGTTACTAGTCAAAGGTTATGAATACTGCTTTTTTAATTCCCATAATTTCAATTGTTATTTAATTGGTAACTCATTAATTCAAAAATTAAATGTTGTGGGATGAAACAAGTTTTTACTAAACAAACTAGTGTATAATATCAGATATCTAGCATCAGTCCAAAACACACACATGCTTTTTTTTAGATGGTCAAAACACACACATGCTTAAACATAGAGATGCTGAAATAAAGGCAAAGAAAATGATTTCAAATTGATGCTTATCTTAGAAAAAGAAAGGTATTCTATGCAGCTCTTGGTCTTTTTTAGAATTAAAACCATGTTACCTTCAGCACATAAATAAGAGTGAAATGCAAAAATAGCCTTGTAATTTTGCCTAATTGGCAAAACCCCCCATGTTATTTTAAAATATGCGTTCGTTCATTCACTCCCAAATTCTAGCTGAACACTTTGAATTCATTTGTAGTCGTTGAGAAAGTTGAGTATCAGCTTATTGACTTGTTCAGGGAGTTGCTCCTGCACAAAATGAGTCCCTTCCGGCAAATATATCGTCTCCAACTTGGGAACAAACATCTTCGCCTGTTCACTCCTCACATAATCTTCAATCCCAGGAAATTTCATGGCATAATCCTTCTCCCCCATGATCAACAGTGTTGGAGCTTCGATTTTTACATTTATTATGTTATTAAACTCCTCGTTCAAAGACCTATACATATATGCATGTTCGTCAAAATGAATTAAGGATAGAGTTTTAATTATTAGTTAATTTGGTTACAAAAAACGTACGCACCTATATGGAACTCTTAATGCAGTTCGGAATCCAGATTTCTCGTAAAGAGAACCATATGCTTGGAGATCTTCCTCAGTGAACCAAGGGGGTAAAGGAGTCGAAGAATCCACAAGATCCATTATCTCTTGATTTTCATCTGCAATCGGTAATTCACTGCGTGAAAAGAGAATGTAAATGTTCCTCACTACCGTTTTACTATCAAAACGAGCAAAATCAGCCTCGGCTCTTCCAGGTTTCTGCATGCGCGCATTGGAAAAGTTAATCTATCTGATCATCATCGAGTTAATGTGTGTATATCTAAGTTTTAACCTGAAATCTGGAGATATAGAAGCCTTCAGGAAGAAGTTCATTCAACCGAAAGGGTCCTGGGGGTATAAAAGGAATACCCAAAGTTACAAGTCCCATGACTTTCTCAGGATACATAAGTGCAAATAAGTATGCAATCTGTGCTCCAAAGTCTTTGGCAACCAGAATAGCCTGAGTTTAATTAGGAAACCCAATTATTTAACATGCATGATTAATCAACCAATTGGACTAAATTAATCATATTTTTTGAACTAACAAGTTGTAGATTTGATAAGATAGACGCATCTGCTGCTACGAAAAATTTAAGAGGAACGAAAGTGATAAAATCAGGCCATATGGGGGACCAAAAGTGCGATTCACTCTTATTCAATATTTGACATTTTAACTTATGACAAACTCAACCAGATCATTGCATTTCAAGAACATCTTCTGCACCTTTTATTTTTTGGAAATTATACTTTTTACACCTTACACTTTCAAATTTCATAGTTTTGTAAAAAAACAAGGAAAATTGTTACATAGACCTTAAAGATGTGACGATGTCATGCTTTTAAACTTAATGATATGGTAACTTCTTAACTACAAGGTCCATACGACTATCATAGACCTGGTCTATGTAAGATTTTTCGAACAAGGAAAATTATTTTTTTCAAATAAGAGTTCAGCTTCAATTTTTTTACTCCTATTAGTATTGCTTTTTTTCTAAAACGGAAAAATGCAATTAATTACTTGATGATGAAAACTTAAGGAAAATTATTTTTTTCAAATAAGAGTTCAGCTTCAATTTTTTTACTCCTATTAGTATTGCTTTTTTTCTAAAAAGGAAAAATGCAATTAATTACTTGATGATGAAAACTTTATTTTTTGCTAAATCCTTGATCCAAACAGAGCACAAGTCAAAAAAATTACTAGTAAATACTAGTCCACATACTTTTGAGATGGAAAGAGCGTCGAGTAGCGCAAGGTTATCGGATAAGAAATCAGAAACGGTAGTATTTTCGGGTTCGGGCGCGGGGTCGGACAGCCCGTATCCTCTGCAATCGGGCGCAACTGCTCTGAACCCTGCCTTGGCGACGGGAATCATCTGGTGGCGCCACGAGTACCATATCTCCGGGAACCCGTGCAAGAAAACCACAGCCGTCGATGACTCGCCTCCGATTTCCGCCACGTGGAGCTTCAGACCGTTGACGTGTACGTACTTATGCTCTATTTGTTCCATTTTCAATGCCCTCATACCTTTTTTTTGAGAAATAACTTCTAGATTTAAAAGGAATCGTGATGGGAATCTTTTGTAGTTATTTGGTAGGCATGCACAGTGCACTGTCAAGAAAATTCTATGATTTGAGCATCAGTCCAAAACACACACATGCTTAAACATAGAGATCCTCAGATGAAGGCAAAAAAAATGATTTAATTGTACTATGCTAATCGGCAAAAAAACCCTATGTTATTTTTATTATTCAAACCCACGTGTTTTTTTTTTTTATTATATCGAAAACCCTTTCAATCGTAGAGTCCATATTTTGTAGGAAAAATGACTTATACCCCTACCATAAAATAAAAAAACATCCGCTTTGTTAACTTTGAAAAACTTGCAATAACCCCTTGTACACATATGAATGAAATAACCCCTGACTTATGAAGATATTCAAATGGGTGCACTAAGTTAATTAATTAAATGTCGGTGTATGGGATTTTTTGCTAATAAAAAATCACACAAGGAGATTTTCGCTAATAAAAAATAATATAGAGGACTTTCTGCCATATAGGTAAAGCACATGGGTGGTTTTTGTATTTAGTTCCATAAACGAAAGATTACTTGGAACTTGGAAGTAACAAAAGACCAAAGGAAATTGAGAGAGATGCTTCAATTGCCTTAATGAATTGATGCATTTCCAATGTAAAAAATTCTTATGTAAAGAGAAGGAAAGGTGATAATTTATAGAGAGAAATTGTTATAATAAAGAAACATGTGAATTTTAAATAAAAATGTATATTATGAAAATTAAGAAATTTATATCAGTGACAAATTAAGGAGGTAAAAAAAGACAACCTACTACCTAAATTAACAAATCATACTAAATATTATATTAAGGTATATTAGATTACCAATTTAGATGTTACTACTGGCTAAACACATGGTCCTAGAGTTATTCGCGTTGAAGTATCACATGAAATTGTTATTTTTTTTTTTAACACAAAATATGTTAAAAGGAACTAAGGAATCGCACGTGCTCCCTAATGTGTCCAAATTTTCCTAGCAAACAAGATCGACGGCCTACCTGAAGCACACACAAGCACACAATGTGTATTAAATGGATTCCAATAACAAATAAATGATTCTGATCTCAAAGATACACAACTCACATGATCATATAATAATCTTAAGAACATTTATTCATTGGATAAAATACAGTTTCCCCATTAATGTATGGAGTGATATATGTTTCAATTTCTTCATTTATTTTGTCACCTTTTGTTTTTTTATCTCTAATTTTTTCTTTATTTTTGTTTCAAATTGTTTCCTTTATTTTTTTTTCAAATTTTTTATTTCTATCTCAATTTTTTTAATATTTTTCTCATTTTTTTGATGATAATTATCTCATTTATTTTTGGTACGGATTATTATTCAAAATGTTGAGTACTTCTCGTTCAAATTCTTTCTCGCAAAATTCAAGTTTGACACAAACGCATAATATTGGTAATGATTCTGTTGGTATTGAATCTACTTTTGATCGGTAATGGATGTAGAAAGAAGTTAGCGTAGATTGATGAATTAACGATACAAGCCTGAGTCAAGTTCGAATTTTTCGAGTAAAAGTTTGAAGGAGAATTACTCAAACTTTTAAATAATACAATAATTTGTAACGTAAACAAAGGCGCCAAATAAAATTTGAGACAAATTAATCGAGATATAAATAAAGAAAAAAATTGGAACAAAAAATAAAGAAAACAAACTGAAACGGAAATAAAGGAAAAAAGAGTGAATAGCATTTTTGGTCCTTCTTATGGGCCAAATTTTGCACTTTCGTCCCTCTTAATTTTTTTTAGCAGATTCGTCCCTCTTATCAATGTAGTGTAACACGTTCGTCCCTATTAATATTATAACACATTCGTCCCTCTTAAAATTTTTGTAGCAGATTCGTCCCTCTTATCAATGTAGTGTAACACATTCATCCCTCTTAAATCCAAAATACATTAACTTTCGTCCATTTGAGAATATATTTTGAATTTAAGTGATGTATTTTGTATTTTAAAAGGGACTAATGTGTCACACTACATTGATAAGAGGGACGAATCCGCTATGAAAAATTTAAGAGGGACGAACATGTTACACTAGATTTATAAGAGGGACGAATATGTTACACTACATTGATAAGAGGGACGAAAGTGCAAAAGTTAACCTATAAGGAGGACCAAAAGCGCTATTTACTCAAGGAAAAAATTAAATGAAAATGAAGAAAAAAATTGAGACTAGAAAGCCGAAGTAAACCAAAGACATGAAGAAATCGAAACATAATATTATTTGGTGGATGTATGAATTCATAATTAATAAAGATTTTTTTTGATAAATTAATAAAGAAACAATTTATTTGTTAAAAGGGGCGGGGTAGTTTTGGAATAAAATAATAGAGGGGTAAGTGTTAAAAGTGATACTTTAGGGAGTAACTGGTACCGCCTCATACTTTAAGGGGGAAACTTGTATTTCACCCTTATTAATTTGATTTAATCTTCCGGATTTTATTTATTTTTTCTTTTTGAGAAAAATGCACATTTAGTCTTATAGGATTGGTCTGCCAGCACATTTGCTTTTCATTTTATGAAATTTCACTTTGGTCCCCAATTTTTAAAAGTTTTGCACTGTTGGTCTGAATGCTTTTTTGAGTTGTTTTTAGTTTTATTCTTCAATTGATTTATGTGTCCAAGAAACTCCTATACATGCAAAACACATTTCAAAATAAACAAAATTTTCTTTTAATTTCCTTAAGATCATTTACAAGGAAAATTTTCAAAATTTCACATGCATGTTTGTTTTTGGGAACTGTAATATGATTGCTATTGATAAGATGTCTATAGAAAAGTCTCTCTCTTCGCCTTGGTGTGTGTTTTCACTTTTGGTAGCATTTCGGTGCATGAAAGAATGCTAGAATTTAATTGATATTCTACCCGTATTTAATTATCAGAAGTCATATTTTGTGGCTGCCGAGATGTTGTCGAGCAAAATTTTGCAACTCTCTTATTTGATTCTTTGATTGATATTCTGTATAATTGCCATGAGTACTCGATAATCAAAAATAGCACTTAACACCCCTAAATTAAGAATAATCTAGGAAGTTGCACCCATCAACTAAGTCAAGGGCAAAAAGGTAATCCAATTTTCATTCTTCTCTAAAATCAAAGCTTAAAACCTAAAATGTTAATTTCTCTCATCTTAAAACCCATCAAGACGTGTTTTGTTTCTCCAACTTCATTACTCCATCCTAATTTTTATTTCTCAATTCACTATCAAGATGTGCTTATTTAAGCAACATTCAATCAGTGTTAAGTCCAAAAATTGAACATGGCAAAGGGTTTGTGGGGCAAGGTGAGAGATTACAGAGAATCATGGGCAAGGGTTTTACTAAGGAGGAGGACACGTAAAACTCTTCATTTAGTCAAGTGAGACAATTACAAAGAGTTGTTACACAACTTTAGTAAAATAAAATTCATAATTACGGTATTATCGGTTTGATTTATAAACCGATCGGTAATACTAAAATCGAAAAGGAATAATGTATGGTAATTAGGCTTGTACCGAATGCCTAATCGACATTTTGATTGGGTATTTAATATGAACCAAACGTTCAATTTCAATTCGATTTGGTTGACTCATCGAATTGTATGCACATTCATACTCCTCGTGACTGTAAATAAACAACTATGCATATACTAAACTCAAATAAAATCAATATTCGATTCATGTTAATTTGATAGATAAAATCTAGCTTACTGAGCCGACCATATGTTCGCCACATCCAAAGGTGAATAATTGCCCCCCAACAATACTTAACCAATTAAATTTGACCCAATAAATTAGTCCAAGTCACGTGTTAACTCTACAAAAGAGGGTTAGTTTCTATATCTTTGCGCGGAGAATGACATTAGTTTCTTGCGTTCTCGGATCATTTTCTTTTTGGTTTAGATTGGTTTGTCTCGTTGGTGATTCTCGTACTCATTTTGGTGTTTTTCTTATGAATATTTCAGATTTTATCTAGATTTTTGGGAGTGCAAACATCAGCCTCTCTGCTGGGGCGAAAAATCTCTGCGCCTGGAGCGAAATCACGATGCTAACAAAATCTTAGACATCAGTGTCTCCTTTGAGGCGGAGGATTTCTGCGAATTTTATTAATAAAACCTTAGTTTGACTTGGAAAAGGATATCTAAATGGAGGTAGAGAGAGAAAAATATTTTTTGACACATTTGAACAAGTGGAAACGCCAAAACTAGAAACATTGAGCATGGAAAACCTCAGAGAATACAAATTCTGAAGATTTGAAGACGGATTTACATCTCTTTTCTTATCTTCTTCAATTATTTAACTCTTTTGTGATCTAATACCCATGACCTTTAATTATTCTTGAGATTATTTCCATTTTTATGAATTAAATTTACTGTTACAGGATTGCAATGGAATTCTTTATTTGAATTGATTGTTACTTATTTTTCCTTATTCATTTTATTGAGATTTTTTGTTTATCCATTATTGTGATTGAATTTCAATAGTCTGATCAACTATTGTGTCACATATCTATTTGAATCTGAAGAGGAAATTATGTTTTAGGTTAAGATTGGGTAACCTTTGTACGAATTGCACCCAAATTGAATTGGGTAATTTGTTTAGCAATTAAGATATGAATATACTTAATTGTCTTAGGTAGTCACAATTAGGGCATGTTCTTGATTCAATTTGAACTAACTTCATTGGCATAAGAATATAACTATTTGATTATGTTAGATTAGTTTTACAATATTCTGGAAATAAATTGTAGAAACTTAAGTGCCCTAGACTAGCAATGAAACTTAATTGAAATAGAATTGTTGGGAAACCTCGTTCGCAACCAACTTATTTAGTAATTTTGCTTTTTATATAGGTGAATGGGGGGATATGAAGATACCTGCCAATTTAAAATTCAGTTTAATTTCATTGTTGATTTGATTATATTATAAATAAGCACACTGGAATTAAAATTGAATTATACATTGACAAGATTAACTATGATGATTAAAGCCTAAGATTGTTGGTCCCAAGTGGTCAGATGAGGTCTAGGGGGGGGGGGGGGGTGAATAGACCTCTTCAAAATTTATCTTTCAAAATTCTCTAACTTTTCTGTCAGCAGACTAAGCTGATCAGTAATCGTAAGTTGACTATGCTGATCTCGCACAAAGCTTTGAACAGCAAAGTTGACCACTCTTCTGATTTCACTCAGCTGATTTTATCAAAATCAGAGTTTTAAAATAACTAACTTGCAGCGGATTTGTCAAGTGTTTTTCACAAGTAGTTTTCTTTAACTTTGAAATAGTTTTATCCCCAGTTTTAACAAACTCCTTTTTAAAACTTTTCCAGCAGTTAACCTTTAAGTGTTTTAAATATGCTCTTTCAAATATGCAGAAAATTATGCAAGTAAAAACACAAAGGATTTTTATAGTGGTTATATGGATAGAAATCCTTTAGTCCACTCTTCCAAGTCACTTAGATCTTGGGTTATACTAAATCACACAGATTACAGTATACAATGCTTGCGCCAATCAACAAATGAAAAGGCCACAAGTGCGTAATAGGAAATCACAAAGAAACTCCTATTCTCTGAAGTAATATCACTCACTTAGATGGATATCTACTTCTCACAACATAGTTCTAACAAAATCACTCAGATTTATAAGTATTTTTTGTTTTCTCTCTATTCTGCTTCGTCAACAAATGACTCGGCTGATGAGTGTTCTGTTCTTGAGTTTGAGACTTAGAAGAATTCTGCTTCAGATTTTTGCTCTCAAATGTGTTGTCTCTACTTCTTCAACTCACGAACTGAACTATTTATACTTGAAGATTTGAAAATCTGCCCGTTGAGAGATCGGCAGCTGTCAAATCATCGAGTACTGGTCCTTTCTGCAGAAACGGCTGCTGCGACTGAACACTGTACACTCTGCTGTACTTTCTGTCGCTTCGCATTAAATGCACATTAAATGCACCAAGCTGATACGAGGTTTCTCTTCAATCATTTGTCATAAATACCCTTCCTCTTCAGCATTTATTACACCAAGTGCATTTATTACCGTTGCAATAACTTCTGATCCACTTCCACTCTGCTGATCGAAGTCACTCGTTTGATGTATACTCGGCTGATCCCAAACTTGAACTAATCTGATTTGAGTCGGCTGATAGTTCACCAGTCTGATTCCTTCTTCAGCAACAGATCAGTAGTCTTCTGGACCATATTTGACTAGTCTGAAATAATTCTTCCTTGGTCAAATACCTTCTAAGGTTTGTACTAAGCTTCCATACTTAGCTGATGACTTTGGAAATCATCAAAACCTCCCTTCACTTCAAAGTCTTCATCTTCATCCAACAAAGATCACAACTTCCTTCAATGTCGAACTAATTGCTCTTGGGTGCAATTTGTACAAAGGTTACCCATTCTTTATCTAAAACCTAATTTCATCTTCCGATTTAGTTAGATTTGTGAAACAATAGTTGATCAAACAAAGAAATCCATTGCAAATCCTAGAAAAGTAAATTTAGTTCATAGTTAAAACGAAAATCATCTGAAATTAATAAAAGGCATGAGTAATAGAAAAGCGATAAAAATTGAAGATAAGAAAAGGTGTAGATCCGTCTTCAAATATTTAGAATTCGTCTTCTTTGATGTTTTTCACGCTCCCCAATGATAATTTCTTGTTATTGGTGCCTCATCTTGTAAAAAAAAGATGTTCCAAAATATGTTTTATCTCCCTTCCTCCACTTAGATATATTTTCCATGTCAAACTAGGGCTTTATAAATAAAATTCGCGGAAATCCTCCGCCCCAACGGAAAAGTCGTCCCGCCCAGTGGAGGCCCTGTTGTCTAAGATTTTGTCAGCTTCTTGATTTCGCTGCAGGCGCAGAGATTTTCTGCCCCAGCGAAGAGGCTGTTGAGTGCACTTTCAAAAATCTAGATAAAATCTGAAATATTCACAAGAAAAACACCAAAATGACTACGGGAATCACCAACGAGACAAACCAAGCTAAACCAAAAGGGAAACGATCTAAGAACGCAAGAAACTAATGCCATTCCCCGCATAAAGATATAAAAATTAACTCTATGTTGTAAAGTTAACATCATGTGATTGGTGCTTGAAAATGCACTTAAGTTGTTCTTATTTTCTAAATAAATCAAGTGTTAATTTGATATTTTCATGAAATTAATAGAAATTATTGTGATTAGAAAATATTGAGTTTTGATTTGTTTTTGTAGGAATATAAAATATGGACCCCGAAATATTTAGCTTTCCCAAATTGAACAAGTATCAAAGGCATTATTTGAAACAAGGGAAGGTTCAAGGAAGTCAATTAGTGCAAGAACAACAAATAAGGAATCTGCCAGAAATATTGCTGCTACTTCCAAGGACGATAACTCTCTCAAGGAAACTCCTATTAAGCTGAATTTCGGATATGTTGTAGAGGAAGGAGTTAGCTACGTTACGGACTTTACGGATCTGGATTTGGAGTTCGGAGCACAAAGATATGTATTTTTCAAATATATCGCGCAGAGCAGAATCTTCTACGCGGGAAACGCGATTTTTGTCCTAAAGTGATTAGGAAACTTGCATAAATCCTTTCCATACGAGGATTGAGCCTCCTAAACATCTTCCTACTCAATTTCTACCTCCTAAGCATTCTCCTACTTGGATTAGGGCTATTTAGCACCTATATATAGTCCTAGAATCACACATCTTAAAACACACAATTCTTAGTCTTAGTTACAATTCTCTCTCAAATCATTATCATATTTTCTCTCTAGAACTTGTGATAATGATTAGCAAATTAGGCTAGAGTTTCTTTGGTGAGGTTAGAGATGAACTTATATGCATAGTGATCTTATTTGGATTCGATTCTTCAAGGTTTTGTAAGTTTTATAAATTTGAGTAATTTACTCTTCTTCAACTATTTTCATCAATTCTTATGTTAATACAATTGTTTTATAAATTTTCATATAAATCTAGTCAAGCTCTTTTTATGTGAGAATCTTTATGATATAATTATATTGATATAAGTCATTCGTTTTATGGGTAGTCTTTTAATGCAATATGCCTTGGTATATAGTATGTTTTCGATTTCTCATAAGATGATATTTTGTGCCAATTCTAAAAGCAAGAAAATTATTTACTCAAATACACTAGAAACTATGTGTTTTTCAATTCTTTATCTTCCAATTGATTGTTTGGAATGTGAAACTTTCAATTGATTACTTTTATGAATCAATCCAAATAAGTGAACGAAACATATAAGGGATTCTTGACACCTTACCGTTTTAATTATCGTATTTTTCAACAACCAAAAATTCACTTTTCTTTAAGTTTTCTTAAAATCAAATCGCTTCGTTAATTTAGATTGTTTATTTATCTCTAAAGCTACTTTGTCTACTAACGGTTTTAGCTTATTTTAGTCATCTCCTCGTGGATACGACCGCCCAATCTATTCTACATCGATCGCTTTGTTTCGACAAGTTTGGGCGTAATCATCATGCATTGAGGTTTCTATGGCATTTCTATTTATTGTACATGGTTATAGATTATGAAACATTCATGTAGATAGTTCTAGCAGGTAACTACAAATATTTCTCCACTCATGTACAATATCTTAGGGTAGAAATTTCTATATAGATTCATAAAAATATCTAATAAAAGTCTGCAGAGTATCATTCTTAACCATTAGACCAAGTTGATCTTCACCGTCCGTTTAAAAAGTTGGATACATAAATAGGTCAAAACCTCATTTGTAAATTATCCAAATTTGACAGAAATAAAATATTTTAGAGTGTTCTTAAAACCTTTTTACTTTATTCGACAATTCACATTCTTCTTCTTCAAGAATTAGGTTGTCTTGGTTCCAATGTTCTTACAACCTCAATTGACTCTACTATGCGCAACTTATATCTTTAATTATCTGATATGTTTGACACAAAAAAAAAATTATAATTTATTAAATAAGTAAAACTAACATACTTACATATTTATAATGAAAATTAAATCTCACGAATATTTGAGACACCTCTATAGTCGGGGTCCTAGGCGAGGGTCCAAGTTACCTAGTATAGAGCCGACTTTATTAGCTTCTACCATGAAAATAAAAAATTGAAATCATAAATTTATTACTAGAACAAAGAATATGATAAAATGTTAAATTCTAGATATATTTTTGGTATTTTTCTGTATAAGGATTGTAAATATAAATGTAATTAGGGTTGAGAGAATTGAGATAGAGAAGGAGAGAGAGATTGAGGGAGGATATGATCACATAAACATTGCCTGCATTTCATTTCTCCAGCACCATTACATATACGTGCACTGCCCTACTAATTATGGCAGAGAATATTCTTTTTGTCTACAATTAGTAAGTAATTCATTTAACTGGATAATAATAACTGGACTAATTAATCTATAATTGGGCCTATCTCTTCCGCGTCTCCTTGGCCCATCACAACAGTCTTTAATTCTTTTTTCTTCGCTGGTCCAGCAACTTCATCCAGCCCAATCTCCATTAATTCCAGCCCAATACTTTTATCAACCAAAAGAGCAGATCCAACGCCCATTTCCAGCAGCTGTCCATTTCCCTTATCTTCTTCCTTCAACACTTCTTCCCAATTCTCAAAATTCACTGAAATGAACGTAACATAAAAGTTCAAAAAAGATAAAACTACATCATCATCAACTCAAACATAGCTTGAAAAGCATTAGAAGCAGCAGTCAAACAAATTATGTGAGCGTGAAACCGTTTTCCTAATGACAAAACAAAAAAAAAATCCCTAAAAAAAGTTAACAAACAATGAAAGCATAAAACATGTAGGTTGAGTTCCACCTTCAATTATAAGTGTTACATCAGACAATGTAGGATTGTTTACATATTGCCCACCCAAGTACACCTGCAACATAAGTTCACAACCATAAAGTAGGCATTCTACACAACATTAGTCAATTAAAGAGTCAGACATTACTTCACTATTGAGTAAAAGATTATTCCCCATTGAAAGTAATCAACATCCGCCTTAAATTTCACAAGCGCAAAGATCATGTTTGTAAATCTATCAGAAAACATATGCAGTTAATCAAAATGAAAATACGCACTAATAACTCTAAATTGATGTTGTCAATGTCAAATGGACAAATCTATTTAAATTCATAGCTTTAATCAATTCAGAACAAGATGTTTTGTGATCAGGACATTCAATGTGTTGAAAGGGTATTATGGGGATTTAACGCAATCACAATTAAAATAATAATAATAATAATTTGTTCAGTAGAGAATACACAATACATCAAAGTAGTAAGGTGAAAATAAAAAGGGCAGCTTCAACATGGACACAGGGCCGGCCCAACCTTTTCCTGGGTCCTAGGATATAAATTCGAGGCCTTATATCTTAAAAATATTATACTACTACATCTCAATAAAAAATTAAATTTTTATGTTTTGTATAACAAAAGCATTGATTAAATCTTAATATTATAGTTTTTGTAACATATTTTTCAAAAAATATAATCAATACACTTAATATTTCTTGTGACTTAGTTTATTACAAATTTTCTTAATTTTAGTTCTTAAAAAAAGTTATTTTAGCATAATTGATTGTTACGCATTTATATGGTATATTCTATAATAAGTCCATGTTGATTGTGAGTGAGTTTTGATTTGATCATATGTAGCTATAATATATGAATAGATATTCTAGGCATTGAGCCGGCCTTGCATGGACAAATACTTTTTTCAACTTAATTATTATACATATGAATCATAAAGAAAGATAAGATCGTCAATATAATGTTAAGGAACACCATTTATAGTAAATACAGTATATTATTCAATATGATCGTTTTTATAAATAGTAAATAGCATATTTAAGCACAAATTATAGAGTTGGATCGCAGAACACTATTCCTAACAATATATACATAAACAAATATACAAGTGCACGTGCAACATATATGTTGGAGGAGGAGGGGTGTCTTGTCTTTACTGCTCTACAAGACTACAACAGACTCACATCAACAAATTGGGAAGTGAAATTTTATTTTGGGCCACCATGTCTTGCCCAAATATTGAGCCTAAATTGATTAAGATGATGCTTGGCCCATTCGAAGGGCAAAAATCAATCCAAATCATGCCCCATATATACATTTGAGTAAGGTTTTGATGTTTAGAAGATATAAATGTTAAAGATTAAATATATTAGAGGAATGACGCTTGAAAGTAATGAAAAATCAAAACAAGTTGGGAGATAAACCGAGAGAATCGACTGTGAGAATGAAAAAAGATACAATATTTGATTGATTGAAACATATGCTGCTGAAAACGAAATTTTTATCCATATTTATCCAGTACATCTATTAGCTCAAACCAAAAGAAAATGAAAAAGAAGCAAAAACATGTACCTGATCCAGGGTTATGGTTCAATTTCTTCTTAGTTGGGCCATGCGGATTAAGTGGAGGACCCGTATGAAAACTGCGTATATGCTCAATATATATATAACCCATACAAGTATAAGGCTTAAAAGATATAGCCCACTAAAGTCCATTGGGCATCCTTGATTTGACAAAAAGAATTTCGCATTCTATTTTTCGATTTAATAATTATATTCTTCCAATTTATACTTTTTTAGTTACTTGTCCAAGTTGTCCGCAATTCTTTTTCCCAATTTTAGATTGAAACAGTACCAATATATACCTATTTAAAGATATGTAGCTCAGGAAAATGACGTGAGTCAATTACTAGGTTATTAGGATAGAATATAGTCACCTAACTTGTTTGATTGGGAATCAAAAGTAATGAGGGTACTCAAGGGCATATATATATTAAATTAGCACAAATGAGGTAAGCGCAATTAATGTCTTTTTTTTTATTTTTTAATAGTCGATCACTAGATTAATATTATTATATCATAATAAAAAAATCTACTGAATTACAATCAAATTACAAAGAAAATCAATAACCAAACACTAATATTAAACTAAGAGAAAAACTCATATTAATGGGAGTTGAACCCATGACCTCTTCCATTTGGGTTCGTGTCATTGGCAATGTCTTTTCTAAATGTGACCGTTGAGATTTGTGAGTTTATAAATGTGGAAATTTGTTTGAGTTTGTTTTTCATGTTGAATTCTTAGAACATTTTAAGCTTTTATAGAATACCAGAAAACCGAAACCCGGAAAAGTACACTAATATCAAGGGACTCAAAGAACAGCACAATCTCGATACTAGGAAAAAAATTGGACGAATTATTACATTTTTGGACCATATCAACATTCATTTAGACTGATCAAAGTACACTATCAACAAAAGCAATGTTCAGTCGCAGTCTGTAGCAGAAATGCAAGAACATCGCTCTATATATTGAATTAGACCAAATATTACAGATCATAAATATGTAACATACATACTACTATAACTGAATATCATAACGTATAGAGTGTGTAAAGCTTAATTTCTTCCTAGGAAAGAGTAGTGCGTTGTGATGCTATTCTTCTCTTTTGAAGCCTCTCAGCAATAATAAAAGAAAGCTCTAAAGACTGAGAAGCATTAAGCCGTGGATCACAGTGAGTGTGATATCGTCTGCTCAGACCATTATAAGTGACTGGTTGTGATCCTCCAACACATTCCGTAACATTTTGACCAGTCATTTCCAAGTGCACACCTCCTGCATAGCTTCCTTCTTCATCATGTACATCAAAGAACGCTTTCACCTCAGCCTGCCAATCCCTTAAGTTTAGATAAGCAGGATTCTAGGAGCAAAATCAAACTAGGAACACATGCAAGAGACAATTATTTTTTTGATATTTGAACAACTTATG
This sequence comes from Penstemon davidsonii, assembly GCA_034814905.1. Taxonomy (NCBI): domain Eukaryota; kingdom Viridiplantae; phylum Streptophyta; class Magnoliopsida; order Lamiales; family Plantaginaceae; genus Penstemon; species Penstemon davidsonii. Next base: position 45,909,554 of record JAYDYQ010001087.1, on the reverse strand, counting down.
TACATGCATGGTAGGAGGGAGAAAATAATTAACAAGGTAGAAAAATACACTGATTGCATCGAAGGAACGGGTTTTCAGTCCACAAGGAGCTTTGATGGTGTTTCCATGCATAGGGTCACTGACCCATGTGACAATTTGACCTGCCCCGCGAACTGCCCTAATCAAATAAGGAAGCTTCACTCTCATGTTCTCAGCTGCCATTCGGGTAATCACAGTTATCCTTCCTGGTTTATTTTGAGGATTTAGAATATCTATGAGATTCACTAGCTCATTTGGATCCATTTTATCACTAACCTGCAACAAGTATATATATTTTGTAAGATATCTCAACCAAGTATGAAGATATGAATAAAAAGATTACTTCTTTTTGGGCAAACTTAGTCTCTAAGACCAGACACTGATCAGCACTTCATGTCCCATACTTCAACAATTAACAATTTTTGCAAAAATGCCGAAATTTCGTCTTTCCATCCATTTTTTGCACTTTTGGTCCCTTAGAACAATTTCTATAATGCAGGGAGAAAATAAATGACTAAACCAAAAGTGCTATTTCTTGAAGCGCAGACTAAAAGTACCAAGTGTCTGGTCCTGCTGGACAAGTTTGCCTTCATTTTGTGATAGTATTTAGTTAATCATATGGAGGTAATTGTAAGTCCACCTTGATCCCAAGTGGGTTAGATACCCCTCTCAAAAACTCAACATGGGCACCATCTAACTGTCTTGTTCGTTCCCCAACCCAGAGCATGTGAGCTGAGCAGTCATAATACAGTCCAGAAGTCGAGTCCTTTCTAGTAAGTGCTTGTTCATAAGGTAGAAGTAAGCACTCATGTGATGTCCAAAACTCTCTAGTGGTCATTACCAGGTGATCGGGCGTATGACCAAAGGCACCCATGAAGCCAAGGGCTTCATCAACCCGGTTGGCCAGTTCACGGTACCTTTTCCAAATAGTAACATCAAGAATTAAAATCTCATCCATGGAAATCTAAAGGAAACTTGTAAATGGCATACCTATCGCATTGCTCAGTAAAATCAAGATTCCATTGGGTGACCCTTTGCATAGCAGCATACCCTCCAGTAGCAAGTGCTCTGAGAAAGTTTAATGTAGCCGCACATTGAGTATAGGCCCTAATCATTCTTTGGGGGTCGGGAAGTCGTGTTTTCTCATCAAAAGCATCTCCATTAACATTGTCACCACGGTAACTTGGCAGCTTCACACCATCTTTTTCTTCAAATGTATGAGATCTTGGCTTAGCAAATTGCCCAGCTATTCTTCCCACCTAAAGAGCACACTTCAAATATATTAATAATACAAAGAAGAATGCCAATCACTTGAAAGATGTAAACATTCACGACCACAATTAAATTTAGGAATGATAGCTGAGTTGACGATAGATAGAAAAGCGGGATTTTTGTTCTTATTCAATACTTTCCACTTTCTTCATCTTCATAGCAATCATACGTGTGGTTGGGGAAATATTAGTGTCATTCAATTTGAAATTATAAGGTGATACACAAATCAAAACCAAGTGAAAAGGGGAAATAGGAATATCAACCAATTCTTTCATTACCATTATGTTTTTTATTCATCACAAACCCCTTGCTAAAAGCAAATGCTGAAACAATTAGGCTCTGCTTGGATGTATTTTGGCTCAGCTGTTTGAGTTTTCAATTCAAAGCCCAAAACTCCAAAACTATTCCTTTACACAAAAACACAAATGACCCCTAGATTTCCTAAAATACCCAACACTTAAAACATATTAAGACACATTTTAATATTTTTAAATTCCAGAAACCCCACACGTTCAAACAAACTCAAACCTTATTACACGTTTTTAAACACTCAAAACATCAATTGACCTCACACCTACATTTTTTATTTTTTTCATCTAAAACATGCTCCCATGTTTATTATGGATCGAACACTCTAAAACCATAAAACACTAGAATAATCTTCCAATCCAATGATCATAACAAATTTAGAGTACATGAAATAGTAAATTGGAAGAGACCTTAATGACAGGCATGTGACCACCAAACATGAGCACAGCACCCATTTGCAAGAGCGCCGTAAATGTGTTTTTAATATTATTGGCACTGAACTCCTTAAAACTCTCGGCACAGTCACCACCTTGTAAGAGAAAAGCATTTCCTAGAGCTGCTTGTCCCAATCTTTCCTCAAGACTTCGAGCCTCACCTGCACAAACAATTGGAGGAAACGATTCAAGTGTTTTAAGCACAGACTCCAGTCTAGTTTTATCTGGGTATTCTGGAAGTTGGCTTGCTTTTCTCGATTTCCAGCTCTCGATACTCCATCTATTTGATTTTGATGACGGACTGCTGGTGGCAGACGGTGGAGCATTGGGTTTTGCTGATCTGGGTTTCCCGGTGTTGGGATGGTGAAATGCTGTGGTGATTGATGGGATTATCAGAGCCATTGTTTTTGCTGCGAATTTGTTATTTCTAATTAATATATATTTTATTAACGTATTTGAAATTACTATAAAATTTCTTAAATGAATCATATTTATTGGATCTCCAATCGGATGAAAATCTCAATAATTATGGCTGATTTCGGATTAAAATCCTCTCCATATATATTATAGATTACAAATCTTGGGTCATATTCGGTGAATCTTCAATAAACTGGGCAGATTTTGATATTAAATTCGCTCCATTAAATTCTAGTTGCATGAATTAACTCTTTGAGTATCGAGAGATCTTAATTAATTGATGTATCAATAATCTCATGCCCAGGGATGAATTTATTCCAATAGGCAGGCCCCAAAAGATTTCTGGAAAAATATGTCATTTTATACTAGAGCACTATTGGAAGAAAATGAACAGACATACCTTGAATTTCCTTTATTATGAATTTATATATGTTGTCCAAAATACTATAGTAATAATTAGGGCTGTCAATGGGTAGGATTCTCGTCGAATCAGACTTGTCTAGATTCGGCTCCATTTATATCGGATCGGATCCTGTCGTATTCAGATCTTGTTCGAATTGTGCTCGGAACTAGATTTTTGAAATCAAATAGATCTTGGTCGGATTTAGCCGGATATCGGATCTTTTTCGGATCCAATAAAATTTTCATTTAAAAAATTACATTAATATTTTTTCCTAAAACAAGTTTATTAACTTTACAATTTTATTTAATTTTAGCTCACATGTTCAAACATCCTTTACTAATATTAATATTTTTAGATGAAAATATTGGTTTAAATAAATTTATAAATGAGTTATAAATTACTATCTTCTTAAATTGACAGTGAAATATTATTAATGGTACTTACTTTTATTAAACATTATATACATATATCGTTCTTTTTACTTTTTATCGGATACGGATCTTTAACGGATTTGATCGACCTAAATCCATATTCGCTCCATATGTTTCGGATTACGGATCATTATAATCGGATGAGATCCATCAAATCTCTAATCGGACAATTATCCTAATAAATCGAACCGGATTCGGACGGATCCGAATTGAAATCAGCCCCATTGACAGCCCTAGTAATAATATACATATTATACTATCTTATTTTTTATTTTTAATATTTTATTTTACTTATCTATAGGTTACAACTTACAACTTATTTACTGAAAATTAATTATGGGGAAACCAATTATCTTAGATGCATTTTTCAAAAGAACAAATTTTCAAAATTTAATATTGATTCTATCAAATGAAGTTTATGACATGAAAGAGCGTTGTATGAAATTACATTAATTGTTTTTCGCTATTTCGAATTCAATGTAGTTCTTATTGACAATTTATTTTACAGTACTACATTACAATTTTTTGTTTTATGTAAGTAAAATAATTTTGAATATCATTTTTAACAGATTTCACTCGGCCCCCGCCTCTTCAATCCTGAATTCGTCGCTCCTCATACCACACAAACAAACAAACAAATAAACAGTAATGGTGACTAAAATTTAAAGACAATTTTCAATAGAGCTAACCACAACAATATTGTTCAAGGTGTTTAATCACATGTTGACAAATGGAATTGCATTTTATTTTAATTGAATGGACTTACATTTTAAGCATGCATGGGTCATACACCCTTGTTAATATTCAATTTAGAGAACTAGTAATTGTGATTTTAAGGGTCATCATGTATGATTTTCGGTCCTTGAATATTGCTAAAGGCACTATGCACGCTACAACACCCAAATAAAATATGATTAAAATATGATTAAATCGTCATGATTCACACTCCTTGGATGTAACTGTCCTAGAAGTTACATCCAATTTCAAAGCAAATACATTGAGTTTGCCATATAATTGAGTTTGGTCAAATGCGGTATCGGATAGAATTTCCCATCCTTTACATAGTTTTAGCAAAAGTCATTGGATATTGAATAATTACCAAGTTAAATAACCCGAATTGTTACTTCCAAGATCATGGGTGATGGTACTTTAACTTCATTGATCATGGGTAGCGAGCATTAACCTTATAGGTCATGGTTATACATTAGTTGCTTATTTGCAACCGGAAGCATATCACTTGATAGTGGCAATTTATGGTATAGGGGTATTTTAGTAATTTCCTAAATAATAAATTAATAATAAAGAATTATATTTATGTCACTCGCCAAAATAACCGTTCTGCCCCTATTTAATTCATTGACATTTATGGGAGAAAACTCTTCATCTCCCCCAAATTCTCCTATAAATAGCTCATATACTAACATAGAAAAGGCAAGTTTTAAGAGAAAAAAGAAAAGAAGATCACAGTTATTTGCAAGAATCGTCCCGTGCAAGTCAGTGTTTATAGTTTGGAGAAGGATCAAAGAAGGAAGAAATCTTGAAGACGTCCTTTGATCATTTTTATCCAACATCATATTGGCGCCGTCTGTGGGAAATTTTGCTTGATTTGCACGTCGAGATGGCGAACGAGTACGAAGAGAACCAATGGGAAAATCTAGAAGGGTCAGAGGGTCCACCAGCCGAAGGAGACGTTGGACATGACCAGCCTGGTGGAGGAGGCGCTGGACATGACCTACCTGGTGTAGGAGGCACTGGACACGACCCGCTTGATGGAGGTGCATGAGGCAATCCAATCGGAGTAGGAGACGCAGGAGGCCTCCAAACTCAGGTGCCTGACCATGATGCACCACCAAATGTACCACCTCTAGCACCTACCATACAAATGACTCAAGAAATGCTTGATGCAATGGCAGCTACAGTAGCGGCCCAAGCGGTTGCACAATACGTGGCGGAGCAACAAAGAATGCGGGATCCAATCCGGTCCCTGCACAGAATCCCAGGCGCATATACAAGACCTGGAAGAGATGAGCAAAGACAACAAGAACAACCAAATGTAAGGCAACCATAAAATGAGGAAGAGGTCAACAGTAGAGCCCCAAGACCAAAAGAAGCACTGAGGCAACCTCGCTCAAGGATGGAAAGAGTCGGAAGGAGAGAGCACGGAGGACAAAATTACGTACATCAAGAACAAGAAGAGAGGGTGGAACCGTTACCACCCATGATACCCTTAAGAAGAAGTTCATTCGCTCATGCATTTTTGTCAGAACGTTTACCACCAGGATTTAGGATTTCAAGCCTCTCTGAATATGATGGAATAGGCGACCCCCAAGAGCATCTGGACAAATTTGTTGCGAAAGCTGATTTATATGCCATAAGTGATGCGACCAATTGTAAAATCTTCCGCACCACTCTATCTAAGATCGCTCTTACTTGGTTCAATCAACTCCCCTCAGGCACAATCACTAATTTTGAATAGACGAGTCAACGTTTTCTCTATCACTTTTCTATGAACAGGAAATCTCAGAAAACGGCCGTATATTTGTTTACTATAAGACAAAGAGCAGGAGAGCCATCAAGAGAATACATACAACGATTCCAATGCGGTACGGTTCGGTCCGGTCCGGTACAGTTCGGTCCGGTCCGGTACGATTTCAAAAATCATGTGCACCCCTAAGTAGAACTAGTGGCCAGTCGGCTCACCGGTTCATTGTCCAGTCTGGTTCTGAAAACATTGCAACAGACTCACATCAACAAATTGGGAAGTGAAATATTGACGGGACTATTATTACATAGGTTTGTTCCTTTAGTTTCAATTTATTTGGGCCCACCATGTCTTGCCCAAATATTGAGCCTAAATTGATTAAGATGATGCTTGGCCCATTCGATGGGCGAAAATCAATCCAAATCATGCCCCATAAATTTAAAGAAGGTTTCGATGTTTAGAAGATATAAATGTTAAAGATTAACTATATTAGAGGAATGACACTTGAAAGTAATCAAAAATCAAAACAATTTGGGAGATAAACCAAGGGAATCGACGGTGAGAATTAAAAAATATATAATATTTAATTGATTGAAACATATGCTGAAAACGAAATTTTGATCCATATATCCAATACTTATATTAGCTCAAACCAAAAGAAAATGAAAAAGAAGCAAAAACATGTACCTGATCCAGGGTTATGGTTCAATTTCTTCTTAGTTGGGCCATGCGGATTAAGTGGAGGACCCGTATGAAAACTGCGTATAAGCACAACATATATATAGCCCATACAAGTATAAGGCTTAAAAGATATAGCCCACTAAAGTCCATTGTGCATCCTTGATTTGACAAAAAGAATTTCGCATTCTCACTTTCTCAGGATCAATTTCGAATTAATAATTATATTATTTTTTAGTTACTTGTCCAAGTTGTCCGCAATTCTTTTTCCCAATTTTAGATTGAAACAGTACCAATATACACCTTTCCTCCAAGAAATTGCCATCTGAGAATGGAATATTATTTAAATAAAATAAATATATATAACTAATTATCGACCACTATTCATAAGATTATTAATATTTAAAGATATGTAGCTCAGGAAAATGACGTGGGTCAATTACTAGGTTGTTAGGATAGAATATAGTCACCTAACTTGTTTGATTGGGAATCAAAAGTAATGAGGGTACTCAAGGGCATATATATATTAAATTAGCACAAATGAGGTAAGCGCAATTAATGTCTTCTTTATTTTTTATTTTTTTAATAGTCGATCACTACATTAATATTATTATATCATAATAAAAAAATCTACTGAATTACAATTAAATTACAAAGAAAATCAATAATCAAACACTAATATTAAACTAAGAGAAAAATTCATATTAATGGGAGTTGAGCCCATGACCTCTTCCATTTGGGTTCGTGTCATTGGCAATGTCTTTTCTAAAATGACCATTTTGGCCGTCTTTTACTATAATTATATCGTCTATTTTCAAATCGAAGGAAGCTCTTATATATTACAAATAGTCTACCCACTTAAGCTCTAAAGACCTTTCATGACACAAATATCAAAATGTCTTGATAGAGAACATCCCGACTCACTTTAAACGTTTGTTGTGTGTTGATAAATTTTATTTTTATTTTTTCAAAAAAAAAGGGTTCTTAAGGCCAAACCCAATGGAAGGGGTGGTGCTAGGGGGAGGGGTGGGGGTGCTAATAATTAATGGAGGGGGTGGTGGGAGGGGTGGGGCTGGAATGGGGAGCTCCTTGGAGCTCCCCAGCTACCTTGCGCCTGCCAGCTGCCAGTGGACGCCACTTGGCGTCCCTTGATTAAAATATTCTTTTTTTTTTGTTTTGTTTTTTAGTTTAGTTTTTAGTGTGTATTATTATTTTATATTGTAGTATATTTATGTAATTTGTGATATAGTTTTTAGTTCAAATTTTTTTGTTTAATTTTTATTGTTCAAATATTTTATGACATTTTAATTCCATTTTAAAAAATGATAATTAAAACTAAATCATTTAAATAGAATATAGGTGGTTATATATATATTTGTCATAATTAAAATCTTTTCATATCCAATTGTCGATGATGTGTGTTATCGTATTTCATTTTATTTTCCTTTGTTGTGTGCTATGACTTTTTTAATTCAATGATGTATTTTCGTGTTGTACTCCGGCACTTTAATGAATGTTTTTATTTTTATTATTCTTAATTTATATATTTTAATATTATTATTAATTTAATTATATTATTATTATTATTGTATTTGTTATTATTATTAGTATTATTATTATATAATTATTATAATGGTGAGAGTGGGGAATAATTAAATTGAAATTAAATGGAGTAGGAAGCCCCAGTATTGGATTTGGATAAGCAGGGGCTGGAGCTAGAGGCAGGGGCAGCTGGGGAGCTCCGGGGCTCCCCCCCTACCCCCCAGCATTGGGTTTGCCCTAATGAGTTGGTAAAATATAGACTACAAAAGTCTAAGAATATTAAGTTTTTAGACCGAATCTAGATAAGAATTTTCTCAAATTAATTAAATTATTCAAGGCTCAAGTAATTACAAGAAATCCTACGGAAAATATAATTAATTTTATTTTTAATATACTCTCTCACACTTTCACGGCAACTCTATAAAAGTGTTGAAAAGACCATTAGAATTTTAGCAAATGGAAGGAGGCGGCCCCCAAGGGTGAGGAACTAACCTCTTGGATGATAAGAGTTGTACTGAATGTGACATGCACTGCTGCAGTTCAATATCAAATCAAATCAAATCAAATACACACCCTCATAGTGATTCATAGTACAGGCAATTGCACTACCCCCACCCCACTTCGCTACGTACTAGGCATGTTACGGAAGTAGTTTGGTTGTATTTTGTCTCGATTTGGTCTAAAAACTTTTTAAGAGTTTTGATAAAATTTTATTAAATAATTAATAGTTAGTGATTTTAAGAATTTGATATATGATTTACATCGAACTTTGATTGTTGAGAGTTTCGAAAAAAAATAAATGATAGATGTTAAATTAATAACTTTATATGTTAGTTTCCTCCTTGATCATTGTAAATGGCCTAAAATTGTGTAGGTTTCGGCTTGAACTGAAACTTGAAATTTAGATTAACATATCTTTGAACTCTTTAACTAATAGAGTTTGACCCATTTTAGATAACCTCATACTCAAACTAATTCCATACATAAACCTAGTGTTAATTCAATACTATTAGTGTTAATTCAATACTATTAAATTTACTATTAGAGCTGTAGCTACAAAATGGTGTCGGCGAAGAAGAAGCTTCCTATGTGTCCCTTTCACCATCAAATTAATTGAAAACGTGGGAATGGAATCACCCACCGCATTTCTTGCCATTTTTATCCGCTCAATGTTTCATCAGGTGACCCCTACGCTCCCTCTCCCCCATAAAGATATTATAGTAATAAATAATGGCTAGTTCAGATGAATTTGACTTTTTTTTTTAAAAGTAAAGTGCAAAAATATAATTTATGCATTATTTCTACCTGATAGAAAATTCACTGTTCCTTTTTTAATTTTTTTTTTTAAAGGTTAATCCCGAAGGAGAAACTCCCTCCTGTGTCAGAGGCCCCTTGACCAGAAATAATTTAAATCAAGAGATATGCATGGATAACAAAGTTTTGAGGGAGAGAACCAACATTATACCAACCCTAACACAAACTCCACAATATTTCAGTGAAAATTTATCCCACACGAGGTTCGAACCTGCATTATCGGAGGAGAAATTCTCCACATCACCTCTGTCCTTACCACTCAAAAGTCTCGGTCTTAAAATTTTATAGCAGGAAATTCATTTTATTATCATTTTTGTTAGCCCACTTTATCATTTGGAGATAAGAGTTGATCACAAAATCTTCTTGCAACTTTTATGAGTTCACAGGGTTTTCATCGTCAATCTTTTTCAAGTGAACAATTGTGTTTTCATTTTTTATTAAAAAGAAAAATAACATCTATTTTCTAATTTCCCCTGCAAATCATGAAGAATACTCGCACATAAAGCGAGTAAAACACAATGCGGTCTCGGAGAGAGCAAATGCATTTGACTTTTTAACAAATGAAGTTTTTCGTTAATAAATGTAACACATGAGATTCTTTGTCAATTAGAAATCACACAAATTACTCGAATTTCGATGTTTTGAATTTTGGTTGTTTTTCAATTTTTTTCTTTTTTATAAATAGACTTGGATGTGTTTTAATTACTTGAAATTTTCAAAATGAGAAATAATATATAAAAGTATTAGCGGAGTTGGAAAATACAGTTTGGGTTCAAAATATTAGGAATATCGATCCTTATACTCTTAGAGCGAGCAAAACATTATGCGGACCTTATTAGTTTAGAATGATAGGGTAAATGTATTTGACTTTTTAGTACATAAAATCTTTTGCTAATAAAAGTAAGGCATAAAGTTTTCTATCACATTAAAGATAACACAAGGGATGGTTTTTCATTTAAATCTAATTTGGTGTTCTGCATGCATTTTGGTTGATTGTTTTTCATATATTTTTTTTAAAAGTAGACTTGAATGTGTTTTAATTACTTAAATTTTCAAAATGAAAAAAATACTGTTAAAAAATGCTAGCAAGATGTGGTTTCAAAATACTAGGGATATCCCTCTTAGTTTTTCTTTCGGTTTTATTAAATTTAAATATATATATGTATATAGTAGGTCAATTATTCATCTGCATTAATTGGTTATTTTGTCCCGGTACATTCCCCCCATTTAATGGACACTACTGCATTGTTTTTACTTGTATTTCTTATAAATTACTAGCCATGAGAATTATAAAAAAAAAAAAAAAATTACTAGCCATGTGACATGTTCATCATTGTCTAGCACGTACAAATATATTTTTGACAGTATAGTAAGAGAGTTCAGATGCTGTGACATAGTCAATTATTATTATGTATTTTTAATCATAAACGTCTAAATGGGAGGTGGATGGGTGTTTAGTTAAGTTTAGTCAGTGCTGGCAAAATGTGTCTAATTAGCCCATTTGTTTAATTACATTAATTGAGTGTTAAGTTTTTGTTTTAACCATACAAACGTTAAGTTAATAAAAACACTCAATAAAGTAAGTCTGCATATGGATGAAGAAGTTATGGCACATGTTAGATGAGTTTTGGTCCAGTTTCGCGGGCTTTGCGAGATCTGGTCAAAACTTTTTCAAATGAGTTTTCTTCAGACCTATGAAACTCATCATAAACATATTCAGAAACTCACACTCAAACTCTTGAAACCTATAAAAATTTGATTTGACATCTACCACCTATTTTCACCCCATACTCTATAAAAAAGACATTGATTTGACATCTACCATCTATTTTTCACCCCATACTCTACAAAAAAGACATTGATTTGACACTTACCATCTATTTTTTCCCCAAACCACAACATCCAAACTCAATTCAAGTGGGATTTCAGTTTTTTCAAAACCACAAAACTCAACCTCCAAAACCTAACCAAATGGGGTTTTAAAAATTTCACTGAAAAACCACCGAAACCAATTTTTAAAAATCGAGACCCGCAAAACTGAGCCAAAATCCTTCCAAATAGGTCTTTAAAGATTCCATATGATTCCAATATTGAATTGATTTCAAATTCATCATTTTAGACTTTTTAGTCTTAGATACAATCTCCATAACAATATCAGGCAAATGCAAAGAAAATGAACAGTTTGTTGCGGCCAAACTAGATGAGCCGCGCGCCGTATTGCATTCGCGGACGCCGTGAGAAATGATTAGTTAAGAGAGGTGGATGTTAAAAATACTAATCTTTGGGATCTAGTTGTCAAATGTTCAAATTATAGAAGAGGTGAAATGCAATTTACCCTTATTAAAGCAGTTAACTCAATGAAAACACTGAAAAGTGAGTATTTGGAGCTGTACTATTGCTCAGAAGATTAAGGCGACCAGACATAATGGCTGCTACAAGTATCAAAGTACAGGATGGTGCATTAGCCCGATACAAGTTCTGATCATAATTTATAAAATTTATGTGACAATTTCTGATTTATTTATTTTCTTTTTGTAGGATTTTCGAAATTTTACTTGGATAAGAAATTCCTAAAATTTATAAATGATTGACAATTGATGTAAGCGGTGTTTGCAAATAAAATAAAAAATATCAAAGTAGATAATTAATATTTGCATTTTAAAAAACAAAAATGTCATCCCTCTGCTGCTTTTGTTTTTTTAATTTTTTTAACGAAGCTAGCTCAACGTTGGTTTGCCAATACTTTATAGGTTTTTTATTAGATAAGAAGAAGCAGAAACATTATTCTTTAAGCATTTGAAATACCCCTGAATATTAAGGACATCTCTAATGTCCAAAGGGAAAGGAGAAGAGATGGAAAGGGGTGAAAAAAATGAAAAAAAATGTAGAGGGGGAAGAAAAAAAATGAGGTGGAGGTGAGGTGACAAGGGAAGGTCCCCTTGGGTCCCCTTTGCGGTGTTTGATTTTAAAAATTATAAATTTAATTTAATTAATAAAATAAGTGTCATTTAATTTTTTTAAATTGAACTTTAATTTAAGAATATGGAATTTAAATTAATAAAAATGTAATTTAAAAAAATATTTCTTTAATTTAGTTTATTATTGTGTAAAATTTAATAACATTCCTTTAAATACGATTTCTACGTCATTAAATACAATTTAATTTAAAAATTGTATATTGAACACTTGGGTTTATATTTACGCATTTCAAAAAATATGATTATATAATAAAAATACGATTATTATTATTTAAGCACTATTATTATTATCTAAGCATTAATAATTGTGTTTATTTTATTTATTTTTCATTTTTTTGGTTTTATATTATTATTATTATTATTATTATTATTATTATTATTATTATTATTATTATTATTATTATTATTATGTGAGAGTGGGGAAGAAAATTAGTTGGAGTTAAATAGAAATGAAAGGTTCATACATTGAAGATGACTATGCTAAATGTGTGGAAAAGGGGAAGGGGAAAGGGAAGTAGAAAGAGAAAGGATGACATTTTACATTAGAGATGTCCTAACTTCAATAATTATCAAGACATCTTCTGGTCAAACTTGAAACTTGTTAAATTCTTAGATAAAATGTAGGAAAAAACTTTTTGATGTAGAATAAAAAAAATTGGGATCAAACGGGATCTATTCTTAGTCTAGTCCGATCCAGATAAATTTCTGAAGAACCTAAACCTTGGTCTAAGTCCCATACTGGGCACTTCATTTTGATGCGAAAAATGACCAATTTAATACCCCTAAGTAACATATCTCATTCACTTTACTATTGTGAAATGCATATATTGCACAATGGACAGTATATACCTCTTTAATTTCATCTATGAACATGTCAGATAAGGAGTGAGGCAATGGATTTTTTTAAAAACACAGAGAATATATTGTCATACTACGATTTATCACATGGGGTAGATTTAATAATAAGACATGAGGGTAATTTCATATTAATTCAATATTTTATTAATAGGTTTTTAAGTTGAGAAGTATAGAACCAAAAAACAAATAACCCACAAAATTAAAAATTATGAATGTCTTACTCAATATTGTCCAACTACCAACGAATAAGTAGACTAGTAGAGTATGAATCATGGAGTTGGATAATGCATGTTTTATGTCTGTAGGTTATTTGTGCTATTTATAATACTCAGAGATTCCTTTGTTTGGCAATTAATGGTTAAAAGCATTTCAAGACAAAAAACTTAAGCAGAAATTAACTATTTATAATTTTAATTAAAGGGAAAAAGGTACCTCAAATGCTTTGTTTGGTGGAAATGGAATGAACTGATAGAATTACTTGGGTCTTAATCGAATTAGTCCGTATTTTGCCCCACCACCAGACAATGTATTTTGCTATATATTCATCATTTGTTATGAATCCCATGATTTTATTATCCACTTTAAAAAGCAATAAAATTTTGGTAATCTTGTTATCCAAGTATAATAATATCTATAATTACTTTTTTCAATATAATTTTACATCTTGTGATGTAAAACACCACTAGACCGTCCACCACTAACTTGCAATTGATTAAAATTCATACCTTTTTTTGAGAAATTAAAATTCATACTAAAATAGTGTTATGTCAGATCGAATGAGGCTGTAGCCCAATAGCAAAGCTAAAGTCCCAGAATCTAGAGGTTCTGAGTTCAATTCTCATAGTGGATTTTCTTCTAATTTTTTATTAATGTTAATGTTGTTGTTAGTTATTATTTGTAATATATGAATTGATGTTGATGTAGTGATGATGTATTATTGGATATATTCTGATGTAACGTTGTATTTACCTTTAAAAAAAAGACTCTTACACTAAAATTAAAAAGTAATGAAATAGTTTGATAATCAAGATGATGTCTTTCAATCAACTTTATTCAAGGCATAACTACTCAACTTTATTTAAATCATAACTATAATCTACTTTATTAGAAAACACCATAGAGAAAGGCTAACAAGAAAAGACACGCCCAATGTCTAGAACCGCTGGGAGTGGTGGAATCTAGCTTAGTTTTAATATTATTGGTGGGAAAACTTTTTAGGCATTAATTTATTAAAATAAATGTTGATTGACTTTTTTTTATGAAAGTTAGATTAAGAAATGGTAATCAAACAAATTCTATTGATGAACAATTGACTTCCTAAATACTCCATATATCATGAGTAGAGTGAATAGCAAATTAACTCCCTGTGTTATTCTAAATAGGCAATTTAACTCACTGTAATAAATAAAAGGGCAAAATACCTCCCTGTGATATTCTAAATAGGCAATTTAACTCCTTGTGATAAGAAAAATGGCAAGATACCTCCCTGTGTTTTTATAAAAGAAGCACATTGCCTCCCTCTAAATTGCTCATTAATTCATATCATAGGGAGTTAAATTGCTCATTATTTCATTTCATAGGGAGGTAAATTGCCTATTTTTATATCACAAGGAGGTAAATTGCTCATTATTTCATTTCACAGGGAGGTAAATTACCTATTAGACATATCACACGGAGTTAACTTGCAAAAAACCCATCATGAGTACAGATATATGGACTGTTTATATCTGAGTATCTGACCCCAATTTATAGGAATTAGATTCGGATTTTGCTTACTTCAAATTATCCATTTTTTTATTCACTAATTCAAACAATATTTGGATTTCAACTGAATACCAATTTAACCATATTTTTCTCTCTTACTCGAATCAATGTCATTATAGAAGTACTTCGAGCACCTGCACAACTTCCCTAACTATATATATGAATTCGATATACATATTAAGACAAATATTGTTATTAGTAGGTTTTGGTTTTTGCTTGCGGTGGAGTACTCAATTCCTATAATAACGGATAGTTTTATTTTTAATTAAAGATTGAATTTAATTTGTCAATAATGTCAAAATTAATTTATTTACTGATATTCAACATAGACAAAAATTTTGGTTATGTCCAAGTTCATTATAAAATAGAATAGGTTAACCAAGGAAACCACACTCCTTAATACCAAAGTATTATACTTTATTTCAATAGAAAAGTAATTTTTCTTGTCCTTGTTAGATTGGATCCATTCCCCTTGAAGCTCACCTATAATAATCGAAACATTATTTTGCCTAGGACGATTCAGGCGAAGCCCCTTCGATCGATGCTCAAGTTAAATATATATATGATCTTGAACTTAAAGATAAGAAAAGCAAGAAATATGAAAACTATAAATCATTGTACAAATTTGTGTACCTTGAATTATAATTCATTCCTTATTTAAGAGTGGTTGATCTAGGGTTTGTACCAGAAAAAATTAGCTAGGTGGCACGAAAGTACCAAAGGGGAATGTTCTCCTATTATGCTAAGGGACGATCCTCGTTATTGTTTACAACCAAAGGTAAGCACTGAATGATGTCATTGTAGGGCATGCATGAGACAACACTAATGGTGATGTTTTTTTTTGTCCCCTAGTAAGTTAAAATGGGTGACGTAGGTGCCTGTTTTCAAGAGGTCGGGCACTTCTGAGTTGCGACCTCTCTGCCGACTGTCTAGGATCTTTGGGGAGGTCGGATGTTTTTCCCACATATCCCTTTGAGGGGTTTCAACATGTAAACTCACTTAAAGTGTGTTGCTTCCGAAGCTTAACCTATATTCAGACTGAGGTGAGCCTTCACGGTTCGGATACTCTGAAGGTCGCTTAAGACTAACCTTGAACTTGGCAGCTTTGTTCACTATGAGTCAGGCCTAGAGGTCGCTTAAGACTAGCCTTGAACTTAGCAATTTTGTTTCACTCTGAGTCAGGCTTGAGTGGGGTTGAATTCTTTTCCTATCTCTTTATTTCATCCAATGTAAAAAAAAAAAAGAAAAATGTTTCACAAGGCAAACCAAGTTTCCCTATTATTTTTCATTATTATATTTTTGTACCAAGAAAGCAATATATGTTTTCTCGTTTCTGATTGGCGGGTGATGGATTGGCTTTGTATACCCAAACCAACACTTCCCTACTTTCTCTCTTGACTTCTTCTATAGCTAGTATCTTATTGCAATTGCCTCATACTTGCTAACAATGCATGATATTATTCTTACATATATATTATTATAATTAAGTAGATTTTATTATGATTGAAATAAATGAATGCATTTGTCTTTTCATAAGTTATCGTTGAATTTCCATTAAGATCTATAGTGTAACTAGGTGCCAAAATGAGTTTCCAAGATGTGGAAAATTTTGATCCAAATGTGGTTTCATTAATTCGTCAAATCACAAGATAAGAATATATATATATATATACACACACGTACATATAGTTTTTTTTTTTTTTTATTGTGGATTTGTGATTGTTAGATCTTTTGAAAATATTATCTATTCACATAATGAATATATTAAACATGCATGACGACATTTTGGATTTAGTTGGTGATCAAGTATAAGCCTAGAGTATTCTTCCAAAAGTACTATAAAACAAGCTTGTGCAAATAAAATACTTAAACTCAACTGATTCGTCCGTGATATTTACTTTTGCAATTGGGCCATAAAAATCCGAAAATTGCTTCATATTTGTTATGTATGAGATAAAATTGTCAATCCAAATACTTGATGGGCAAAAATGTCAGCAACCATTAATTATGTGATCTATTTTACCTTTTTTTCCCCTATGTTACTTATGTGACTAATTGAGTACATATTGCATTTGTCCACACCTTGTTGTGTAAACCTTGTTATGTCTATTAATATTAAAACCATTAAATTGTTTTTTGTTACTTTCTTGGACCGTTGGACGTGCGAATGTCCTCACAATTTCATTTAAAAAATAAATTTCCGCCAGAAGCCAGAAATAAATAGGAAAAACTACAGCATTTAATTTCCCTTGCTTTACCCACATCAACCCTATTGGCTAGGGTTTGGGCAAATATACATACCCATTTGGCGACAAAATAAATAAAACTTCTTTTTGCTGTAATTATTTTTCTTACCCAGAGCCACAACATAAGTTTATAGTAAAATATATTGTACCTAACTCTCAAATTTAGTATTCGTTCAATCTTGGAATTACACTAAGCCAAAAGCCAACAACTTATGGGCTATATATTTAATACCAAAGGACCAATATTCAGTGGTCCTGTGAAATATATATATACCAACTCCATTGAAGTAGTAAAAGTAAAACCACATATATAGGTACCATTGAAGTGGGTGGGTTGGGTTTTAGTTTTTTTTTTTTAAATTATAATTATTTATTATTTGAATAAATATTAAATATTTTTAATTATATAATTTATTATTTTAATACATATTAAATATATTAATACTATTATATAAATCTTATATTTGAAAATAATATTTTCTTAATTTTTTTTATATTTATGTTAGAGTATTATTTAATTTACTAATATTATTTTTAAATCAAATTAGTTATTTAAATAAAATAAGCAAAATTTCCAAATTAATCTGCACGTGGTCTTATTCGAGTCAATTTTGAAATTTGACAACAATGTAGACTAAAATCATCACTAAATTTGGAGATGTGGGGATTTTTTGATAGTCTGAAATGTTATATGGTAAAATTATCAGTCAGCATAAGTAATAGCATCAATTTTGCTATTATACTTAACTGCCATGTCACCATTATCGACAATTTTTAACGGCTGTACCAAATATGTCACAATTTGTTAAAGTGTTATACCAAATGCGTTGGACACATAAAACGATGTACCAAAAATGAGAATTGATCTAAAACTTAGTACCAAAAATGCAATTCTCTCATACTGAAAATGAGTAAATGACCAATGAGTTGCAGAATATATATACCTGTTATTAGTTAGTATGTTGATTTCGTGCTTATTAAAAGTTACTTGTAAGCAACCAAAATTTGTGGTATACGATTATCTTTGGCATATTAATTTTCTGTAAAATATTTCTTTAATATCTAAAATAGTTTACCACGAAATATCGTGCAGGGATGTTGAAATAAAGACATATTGGAGATAAAGTTAAATGCACTGATTAATTAAATAGATTAAAAGTGAGTTTGATCCATTGATTTAAAAATTAATTTCTATAATTCATAATTGATTTTAATGAATGGATATGATTTTATAGTTGTGGTTAGCCAAAATGTATTAGCTTATACATAAATGATTATGTGCATATTTCTTTTTAGGGTAATCCAGAAAAGTGTTTCAGTTTTGGGATACCAAAGTTATATTTTTTCCAAATCTATTTCAATTATTATGAATGTACAAGATAATTAATAAACAATACTAATGGTA
Source organism: Penstemon davidsonii (assembly GCA_034814905.1). Lineage (NCBI taxonomy): Eukaryota > Viridiplantae > Streptophyta > Magnoliopsida > Lamiales > Plantaginaceae > Penstemon > Penstemon davidsonii. The sequence continues at coordinate 45,891,003 of JAYDYQ010001087.1, read as the reverse complement.
AGTTAATTATAAAAAAATGCTAATAATGAACTAGATAAATACACACATAAATGGGAGTTGAACCCATGACTTATTCGTCGTGAGGCCTCAACTTCACTATCAGACTAGGCCTCCTCAACGAATACCAAAGCTTTTAAGATTTTACAACACATATGAAAATTTAATTTTGGGTCCGTCTAAAATGAGATTTTGTGGGATGAAGAGCACATAAGATAGCCCTCCTAATATTGACAAGTCACATTTCGTATTATTTTTAAATCACCTATATTTATAGACATAAATACCATATATTCTTAAAAAATATATATATTAAGATAAATTCCAAATATCCCCTCAAATAAGACTTAATTACAGAAATATTCCTCACGTATTGAAAAATTACAAAAGAACCCCTCCACTTAATGGAAATGAAAGATGTGAACTTCCTATTATACCCTTATAATTTTCTTTTTAGAATTAAAATTGCATATTTAAACATCAAATTAATAAATGTTAATTTAATTTAGAAAAAAAATAAAAAGAACACCCACCCACCCCCGCCCAATCCCTCTTTCCCCAACATCGTCACCCATTATATCCATGTTATCTTTTCCAATTTTGATCTCTAATATGAATCTTGTAAAAAAAAAAAAAAAAATTGTAATATGAATGGAAATAAGCATCATCAATTTTTATTGTTAAGGTTTGTGAAAGGAAACCTGAATCCAAAAATGAACCGAAATTCAGTAAATCGGACCACACAAATAGATGAAAAAATCCAATTTGAGATTTTGTATAATGTTTTGGGTTTGGACATTTATTTACAAATTTCTGAAATCGCTAAAATAATTTCGTGGTCGCGAGTGTCATTTGCACGGCCATCGTCGTCCCCTTCGCGGTTGTCATGGGTGGACGATTGTGTGAGAACGAAGAGGTGGGAGTGGGGTGTTTGGGGGAGCGTTGAAAAAGAGAGGAGAAAATTTGCTAATGATATTTAAGTCAATGATGGACACTTATGTAGTTTGACAAAAAATTAAAATTCTAAATGTCCAATCAACACGACATCAACTAACATTTTGACCTAAAATTGTGGTTCATATTTATGTTGACCTTTTTTCAGTGATTATGATAGGGTATCTCATATACGGGAAATTCTTACCCACACCGGGTTTGGCCGAACTCAAAGTAACTACAAGGCAAGTGCAATACACTTGCTTAGGGATTGGATGTAACTCCTATGAGAGTGACCAATCACAAAGTAAGTGCAATACACTTGTTTGGTGGTTGGATGAGTTTGGCCAAGCTAGACTTTCACAAGAATTTTCCCTCATTACACCTCTATCAGATAAAATCTCATTTTAGAAAGACCGAATTTAGTTTGGGTTGTTAAATACTTTTGAAATCACGGTAGAAATTTAAATGTTGATCATCAGATTTTTTTTTATTTTTATAATTCGATTATTAGATATATTTTTGCTAAACAAGACTTGCCCAAAATCTATCAATCAATCTAATTAATGTTTTTATTTGGTCCCTCAAAGACTTTAATGATAGAATCTGTTATTGCGTGAAAATTGTGAAAACAAACGCGCGTCTTCATTAAATTCTTCTGGAAAATGGGCTGTTAAACACATAGATCTATGGAAAGAGATACATATTTTATTACTACACTTTCTACTTTTGCTTACTAGACATAACTTATAAGTACTGAATTAATTAAGGAAAGAGATCAGAGTTTAATTATTTTTGTCTAACGCATTAAGTACTGTCACTAGGTACTATTAGTTTTTTTTTTTTTTTTTTGACAACCACTAGTACTATTAGTTAAGAATAAAGGACAAAAAAATGAAGTTAACGGCCGTCAACAAGTGGACTAACGGCTGTTTCTTTCCAAGGACTAGGAGGCAGGCTACTCCTTCCCGATACAACAAGCCGTTGCACGAACCCTCCGATCCTCTGCCCGTTAGTCTCCGTCAAGAACCGTTTCACGCCAAATGGCAACGATTCCACCCCTCTCTCTGCCAACACCTCTTCCGCATTCTCCTCCACACCATTGGCCTGTAAATTAATGCCGTCAAGCTATTAAAAGTTCCGTTATCAAGAATTAATTCCAGTAAAATGCAAAAATATCCCTAAAATTGTTAATCATCAAAAAACTGTGTATGTTCTCTTTATTAGCAAACACCCCGTTGTTAACAAATCAAGGGCATTTACTCAATTCCAGGTTGTATGTTGTATTTGTTGTAAGTGGAAGTAGGAAAATCACAATTATACTCGTAGATATTTTTTTTCTTTGAAATAAAAACTGAATAGACAATAATCCTTTTATTAACTTAAAATAATTGACAATAACACTTATATATTCTCATAGTCAACTCTTAATTTTTTGGATTGATTGGAATAATCGCAAAAGATCTTTTACCAATTGAGAAAAACACTAATTCATTTTACTCAATTAATTCATTACAGATTTCAGAAGTTATTCACATAGAAAAATTACCTGAATTCTGACGTAATCATTAGGATTCCAGCAGAAGGCATGGCCGAGCATTTGATCAATTGTTTCAGAGACACCGTCAAGGACAATCCCTATGACCGACGCCGTGGAGCAATCCCCGTTGCGATTGAGCTTCATCTTCGACGGACTGCTCAACGGTTCGTTGCCAATAGATAGCACCAACAGATCATCAACTCCAGTTACCGACGGGAAATCGCGTTTGTTGTGCAAAACGTGAGTGACTGCAGCCGCCGTGGGGTTGTTCATCACGAGTCCGCCGTCCACCGCCAAGCAAGAGGTCTTTCCGTCGGTTGAGGAGAGCTTAAACGGCTTGAACATCGACGGCGTCGCTGACGTGGCGCGGATTACTTTCCGAATCTCGAAATCGAAGCTCGGCGACTCTGTGGCGTCGGCTCGGGAGAAAACAAACGGGGCAGAGCTGTTCAAGTCAAAGCACGGCACAAGTATAGGCTTACATGTGTCCCTTAGAGTTAAAACCTTTCCGTCGTCTCTCCTGAACGCCTCCTTCAACACTGCGTCCATGCTCTTGCCGGAAAACCTCGTTCGCCGGCGGAAAACGCCGACGTTTCTGGATTTGAACAGCTTCGTCTGATTCTGCGCCAGGAACTTCGCTGCGGATCTGGCGGAATAGAGCGGTCGGCCGGAACCGTCGTCGGCGACGAGCATCGCGGCGAATAGAGCGCCGATTCCAGTACCGACGACGATGTCAAAGAAATCGGCAATTCGAGCATCGGAATCGCCGGTTTTGGATCGGATCTGGTCTTCTAGATGAAGCAAGGCGGAGGCGGCGACAATGCCTGTTGTTCCGCCGCCATCAATGCTCAATACACGCGTTTTTTTGCCCTCCCAGTGGTACAACCACTTCTGCTCCAGCTTTGAGAAAATTTCTGACGTCACCTTGCTCAACTCCATCACTTTTATCAGTTATGAAAATTTCAAAGAGTAAATAGTGAGCTAGTTACAGCTATAGCTCCGGCGGATTTCTGAGAGAAAAAAGCGATATGTCACGATTTATTACTGAAGCACATTAATGGTGCTGAATCACTAATTGTATGCTGTATCTAGATATATTCTCTCTCATACAAAAAACACGCACTGGGAGTGTAACTGTGCAGTGAAGTGAAGAAGGGGTGAGGTGTGGTGGAAAGAGTGAGGAGTGTTGGTTACGTGGTGGGGGTATATATACAGCAGATGTTATTTTTGGTTTAATTGCGATTCTCCATTTTACAATGCTTGGGTACCACTACCATTATAGAATGTGAGTTGATTACTGATTTTTCTTTTTCTTTTTCTTAATTTTGTTTTTGGGTATTAAAAATTACACTTTTTGGAAGTCAATTTATTTACCATCTACAAACTATAGAGTCGGCAATATCTAATCCAACATGGTCTAGCACACGTTGTACACAGTGTATACTTCCTCACGTCGTCTAATCTTAATTAATTATATTTTCACTATAGTATACTATTATTAGGTACTTATATATTTTCAGGGCAGCAACTTGAATTAGTAAAAATTTAATTGACTTAATTTCATATATGACTTTTCTTCAGCTATTTCTTTTGTGAAGAGACAAGGGACATATTGTTGTTTATTCATCAGGTAAAATGTACTTATTTCCTTTCCAAATTTAGTTATGAAACGCATTTATTATTCCACAATCAACTTGATTATTTTCTTTTCATGACTATTAAGTGATTTTGACATGGATATTTCATTTATCACAAAAGAAAATGTAGTTATTGACTTTTTTTTTTTTTTTTTTTCCAAGGGATTAATCCCTTTCGAGGCGTGTTGGGCACAATAAGTGGGTATCTCTCCCAACAGGGATTTGAACCTGAGTCCACTAGACCAATCACATGTTGGTAGTCATTGACTTTTACCTTTCCAATTAGATGGTTATTAGGTGAATTATAGTATGTGATTTTCCAAGCCTACAAAACAACACCCTGAAGTTGCCAGTCTTTTTCCTTTCTCTATAAACTATAAGGATATAAAAACAAAAACACCCCCTATACTTTGTCTAACTCCCAAAAAATCATCTGTGTTATTTTAACTCCCAAAAAACCCCTGTGTTTGATTTTAATTACCACACTCAATCCAAATAGAATTTTACTATTGATTTTTGGCGGAATGACACGATTACCCTATGTGTTTCCTTTTTTTAAAATTTATTCATTCTTTTTTAAAACCTAGGTATATACTACTTGGATTGAGTGTGGTATTTAAAACCAAACACAGGGGGGTTTTGAGGATTTAAAATGACACATGAGGGGGGTTTTTGGGAGTTAGACAAAACATAGGGGGTGTTTTTGTCTTTCGATATCAGGGGTAAAATTGTCATATCAAAAGTAAAATGTGAACAAATACTTGCAATTTTGGCTTTTGAATCACACTCTCTTTTCTGGGGTTTTTTTGGCATTTAATTGAGATCACATGGGGTTTTTTTGAAAGTTAAAATAACACAGAGGGGTTTTTGAAAGTTAGACAAAGCATAGGAGATATTTTTGTCTTTCGCTCTAGAACTTCTTCAAATTTGGAGGCACTTTTCCACATTTCATCTCCCACCCACAAACACCAAAATACTATTCTTCAACCTCCAAAACACTATTCTTTTATTAAATATATAATTTAATCTACATTAATCAAAGTTAAAATTAAAGTTTTTTATTAAATAATACTCCCTCTGTCCCATTTATTTTGCTCCCTTGGTGCGGTTAACTGGTCAACTTGATTAAATTTATAAAAATTATAATAAATAATTTAACTATTATATTTCACTAATAAGTTGATAATATCATATGATACCATATATATTAATATTTAAAAGGTTTAATACACCACAAATGTGAATAATTTAATATGATAAGTCACTTAAAAGATTAAAAAGTTTGACCGGGTACTGTAGCAAAGGGAGCAAAATAAATGGGACGGAGGGAGTATTAGATATGATTAAATAAAATTCAAATAATTTAGTTATTATGACTAAATATTATTTAATTTAAGTTTTCTTATTTATTAGTTTAACATCTAAACTAAAAACATAAACTTTCAATTTAAAATTTAAATATAAATTATAACCTATTAAAAATATTTTTATCAAACATTCATGTTTTTATTATTAATTTGAAGAAAATAGAAATGAATATAACATAAATGATGTAAAAATAATTAACAAATTTAATAAAAGGGAGTATTTTGGGACACAAATGTAATTAAAATAGGTGAATAGTAATTTGGAGAAATTCAAAACTCCATATTTGGAGTTTGCATTCTAGTCCTCCTCCAAATTCATCAAATATGGAGGTGGTCAAGAGGGTGATTTCACTTCCAAATCTCCAAACTTGGAGATATGGAGGTGGATGAGAGATGCTCTTATTTGATAAACAAACTGCGAGCAAATGAATCTCATGAATAAAACTGAGATTTGTATTTAGAAATAATGACACTTTGACACATAAATCAAAATTTTCATTGTTTTCATTGAGAGTCTCCAATCATTTCAATTTTATATTAATCAAAATAAAAATAAGCTAGCTAGATTAATATCAAAACTCTCTTATTTTGCTTAATTTAAGAATACTTTTACAACTTATTCTAGTGTTTCTGAAATGATTTGAAAATGTTTTATACTGTTTTTGAATGATTATTTTTAATTGACTTAGACATACACTAAATAAAATTAAACTATCCGTTCCTACTTTCGTCCTTGCAGTGGACTATATTAAATTAGTGAGAAAGTAAGAAGCATGCGGCCGCCTTTCATTACATTTTTAATCTAAATACACTTACTTTGCTAGTAAATCACTATTTTTAAATATGTTATCCAATCAGAAAATGTAAATATAGTCTGTGCATGAATGAAGCTATCAATCCGGTTTGATTCACTTTTACTCGTTTCCTTGGTAACTTGTCTAACTCAAAAGCCAACTGTTTGGGGATTGTCTAGTATTACTCACCCCCGTAGAAGAGGCATACACCATCGCGCCATATTTTGCCACGTGGACGAGGTACGAACCCTGCTTAAACATTGTAAATACTAAAATGCCCTTTCATGAAAATATAAACATTAATCACCATCTCCATTTCTGATTACTTATTCAGAGAAATTGAAGTACAGTGTTTAAGAACCCTTCAACGTCACGCCCACCCTTCAATTTCAAGTACAGTGCTTAAGAAATTGAAGTTATCTTCAACTAGGAAGGAACTCGAACCATCCCCAAGTTTTGGTCTGAACAGACGTCGTTCCGGTCGTGACCGGAACGGCCGCCCAGATCTTTTAAATTTTTTTTTTGTTTATATATATATACATTAATCGTTGTTGATTTCAATTCTTATGTGCTCGAATTTGTTGGTGGTTGATTTAATTTGGTGAGATTTGAGTTAAATTGGCTGAACTAAAAATTGGTTTTATATGAGAAATTCATTCCTTCAACTGTACAAAGTTGTGTAGGGGAAGATGCCATATTTGCACATTCAGCCCCCGGGTTTTGTCCCTGGTCAAAATCACCCTCAAACTTTCAATTTTGCTGAAAAATTAAAGATTTTGTAAGATTTAATAAAGTTTAAAATTTTAATAACGTGATTAGTTAATATTGTTAGTTTTAATTTTTAAGTCTGAAATTTGAAAAATACGAAATATCTAGTATGAATATAAAAAATACGACTTTATTAGAATTTCTGAAGAAAAAAAACATAAATAAATCTTAGTTAATACACAACACATCTTAAATAAAAAACACAACTTTTTTTTTTAAGATAGTGAATTTCCTCTTTTTTTTTTTTTTTTTTACTTTTATAAAATTTTTATTCATTTTTTAAATTACAAATTCATTTGATTTGGTTTTTTCAAAATTCTTGTTTTTTAAATTCCGTAATTTGAAAAAATTTCGATAATTTAAAAAAATTATTGACTCGGTCATTATTCCGATCAAATTGTCTTTTAGAAGGTTATGTAACACTAGCTCCTCCGTAATTTGAAAATATATTGATAACTTTAAAAAATTGATGATTCGGTCATTATTTCGATCAAATTGTCTATTAGATGGTTATGTAACACTATGTCTTCCGTAATTTGAAAATATATCGATTATTTAAAAAAAATTGATGACTCGGTTATTATTTCAATCAAATTGTCTATTAGATGGTTATGTAACACTAGGTCCTCCGTAATTTGAAAATATATCGATAATTTAAAAAAAATTGATGACTCGGTCATTATTCCGATCAAATTGTCTATTAGATGGTTATGTAACACTAACTCCTCCGTAATTTGAAAATATATAAATAATTTTAAAAAAATTGATGATTCGGTCATTATTTCGATCAAATTGTCTATTAGATGGTTATGTAACACTATGTCCTCTGTAATTGAAAATATATCGATAATTTTTAAAATTTGATGATTCGGTCATTATTTCGATCAAATTGTCTATTAGATGGTTATGTAACTCTAAGTCCTCCGTAATTTGCAAATATATCGATAATTTTTAAAAAATTGATGACTCGGTCATTATTCCGATCAAATTGTCTATTAGATGGTTATGTAACACTAAATCCTCCGTAATTTGAAAATATATCGATAATTTAGGAAAAAAAATTGATGAGTCGGTCATTATTTCGATCAAATTGTCTATTAGATGGTTATGTAACTCTAACTCCACCGTAATTTGAAAATATATCCATAATTTTAAAAAAATTGATGATTCGGTCATTATTTCGATCAAATTGTCTATTAGATGGTTATGTAACACTATGTCCTCTGTAATTTGAAAATATATCAATAATTTTTAAAAATTTGATGATTCGGTCATTATTTCGATCAAATTGTTTATTAGATGGTTATGTAACACTATGTCCTCTGTAATTTGAAAATATATCAATAATTTTTAAAAATTTGATGATTCGGTCATTATTTCGATCAAATTGTCTATTAGATGGTTATGTAACTCTAAGTCCTCCCTAATTTGAAAATATATCGATAATTTTAAAAAAAAATTGATGACTTGGTCATTATTCCTATCAAATTGTCTATTAGATGGTTATGTAACACTAAGTCCTCCGTAGTTTGAAAATATATCGATAATTTAGAAAAAAATTGATGAGTCGGTCATTATTTCGATCAAATTGTCTATTAGATGGTTATGTAACTCTAAATCCTCCGTAATTTGAAAATATATCGATAATTTTAAAAAAATTAATGTCTCGGTCATTATTCCGGTCAAATTGTCTATTAGATGGTTATGTAACACTAAGTTCTCCGTAATTTGAAAATATATCGATAATTTAGAAAAATTGATGACACGGTCATTATTTCGATCAAATTGTCTATTAGATGGTTATGTAACAATAAGTCCTTCGCAATTTGAAAATATATCGATAATTTTAAAAAAATTGATGACTCGGTCATTATTTTGATCAAATTGTCTTTTAGATGACTATGCATCACTAACTCCTCCGTAATTTGAAAATATGTCGATAATTTAAAAAAAATGATGAATCGGTCATTATTTCGATCAAATTGTCTATTAGATGGTTATGTAACACTAAGTCCTCCATATTTGAAAATATATATTATCGATATATATATTTAAATTACGGAGGACTTAGTATTACATAACCATCTAATATACAATTTGATCGGAATAATGACCGAATCATCAATTTTTTTTTTAAATTATCGATATATTTTCAAATTACGGAGGACATACATAACCATCTAATAGACAATTTAATCGAATTAATGACTGAATCATCAAATATTTTTTTTTAAATTATTAATATATTTTCAAATTACGGAGGAGTTAGTGTACATAACCATCTAAAAGACAACTTGATCGAAATAATGACCGACTCATTAATTTTTTTAAAATTATCGATATATTTTCAAATTACGGAGGACTTAGTGTTACATAACAATATAATAGACAATTTGATCGGAATAATGACTGAATCATCATTTTTTTAAAATTATTGATATATTTTCAAATTACGGAAGATATAGTGTTACATAACCATCTAATAGACAATTTGATCGAAATAATGACCGAATCAATAATTTTTTTAAATTATCAATATTTTTTCAAATTACGGAATTTAAAAAACAAGAATTCAAAAAAACCAAATCAAATGAATTTGTAATTTAAAAAATGAATCAAAATTTTAAAAATAAATTTTTTAAAAAAAGAAAAGAAAAGGAAATTCACCATCTTCAAAAAAAAAGTTGTATTTTTTATTTAAGATGTGTTGTGTATTAATTAAGATTTATATAAGTTCTTTTTCAGAAATTCTAATTAAGTCGTATTTTTTTATATTCATAATAGTTATTTCGTACTTTTCAAATTTCAGACTTAAAAATTAAAACTAACAATATTTAAACTAATCATGTTATTAAATTTTAAACTTTATTAAATCTTACAAAATCTTTAATTTTTCAGCAAAATTGAAAGTTTGAGGGCAATTTTGACCAGGGACAAAGCCTGGGGGCTGAATGTGCAAATATGTCATCTTCTCCAACACAACTTCGTACAGTAGCAGTTGAAGGAATGAAATACACATATCAAACCAATTTTTAATTCCGCCAAATTAACTCAAATCTCACCAAATTAAATCAACCATCAACAAATTCGAACAAACAAGAATTGAAATCAACAATGATTAATATATAAACAAAAAAAAAATTGAAAGAACTGTGTTAATTTCTTCACCAACAAAAAATTAATTTATACTTTCACTTAATCGACGATAACGGGTGTGTCAAATCGACGATTATATTTTCGTTCACAAGTTTAGAGCCAGCTTCAATAACCAGAAGTTGTCTTTGTGGATGCTTTGCGGTTTTCATAGAATTTGATAGAGGAATTATTCGATCTCCAAATCTCAGCAAGAAAGAAAGTGGGAGGGGTAGAAAGGGAATGTATAATTTCATATATTATATATGGGTAAAATTGTAAATTCCGTGGGTACAGCCCATCTTACTGGTGTCATACCTGATTTCTTGGGCTCATACACCTGTACATGTATTAATGGTCAGGATTCATCCGAATTTGTAATCAAAGGCTCACAATTGTTTTTTATTATGACTCACGTATGGGATGTGAGTTATAATAGACTACCCGATTGAGAGATTTTTGTGTTCAAAATCCTTTTGGGACCCACACCACAGGATTTGCAAATGGATGGATTATGAGTCCTGGTAAGTGGTAATATACATAATACATATATATATATGAGTCCTTTTTGAAACTATATATACACGTGTTACCTTGACAACAAATGATTAACTAACCGAATCTAGTACAATGATAAGCAACACAAAAGTTGCACCAAACTGTGGATAGCTAGAAAATTAGTTGAGAGTTGAGACATCGTCAACAATATTGTAATCCTTTTCACCATTAATCAATCTGCATGCAGAAAAGCCTTTAGCCCTCTAATTTGGTAAAACCACCCACCATTTTGTCTCACTCATGGAAAAACTTAAAGTTATCCAAACTTCATAGTAACAAAATTTGAAAAAAAAAAAAACAATGCATAATTCTAATACTAGCAATTATATCTTGTACTTAGTAAAATCTTCATTTTCCTTCATAATCAAGAAGGTTGAGGTTTAGATCGATAGGCATACGTTCCTTATCTCCCGACAACTCCTTCATTGGCTAACAAATCCCATATTTGTTGATATTAAGCACAAAAACCATAATTTCATAAAAAAATTCAAAAATTTTAAACCTAGAAGAGAAGTAAAGCGACGAGACAAAATTCTAACCCACCCGCATTAATACACCCTTGCGACCTCCTATTGCTAGTAAAAAAGGGTCGTCCTCCGAGAAAGAGATGGAAAATACATTTCCCTATCAACCACTACAAGAAAACCGAGAAATTTCGACGGAAAAAAATCCGTTGAAATTTTAATTAAATTTTCGACGGAAAATTTTTCCGTCGAAATATTTCGACCGGAAAAAATCTGTCGAAATTAAGATATAAAAAACGAAAAAAAAAAAATTTCGACGGAAAATATTTTCCGTCGAAATTTATTTATTTATTTCCTTTATGTTGTTATATTTCGACGGAATAAAATCCGTCGAAATTTTCAAAATTTTCGACAGATATAGTTTCCGTCGAAATTCAACATTTTCGCGAGAAGCAAAAATAAAAGGGGAAAAAAATTTTCGACGGAAATTTCAATCCGTCGAAATTCTAGAAATTTCGACGGATTTTATTCCGTCAAAATATAACAACACAAAGGGAAAAAATAAATAAAAAAATTTCGACGGAAAATATATTCCGTCGAAATTAAAATTTTCGACGGAAAATATTTTCCGTCGAAAATTTACTTAATTTCGACGGAATTTTTTCCATCGAAATTTGAAATTTCGACGGAGTCGAAATCTGTTGCAATTTAATTTGAGAGCAGCTATCACTTACGTGAGCATATATCCAGTCTCATTACTTTGAAAGAAAGCCATTCTTCTCCCTCTCCTAGCTCCGATCCACCACCTAGCTCCACCGCCTATCCCTCTCCTACGCCGCCGGCCCCTGATTTGCAGCTGCTTGGCTTCGCTCCCGCTCCAGATCCGTGAAGATCCACCTCCGCCGCGCGCTGCTCCAGCTCCGTGAACGCCTCCGGCTCCAGATTCCTTCAAGCCTCCAGCTCCTGCTCCGACTCCGGCCCTACGTGCCTCCGGCTTCAGATCCAGAAATCCAGCAGCAGCTCCACCTCCGCCGCCGTCTCCGTCTCTCTTTTCCGTACGTGGATCCGCCATGGCCCTACACCACCACCACCACCACAAGTACACTTCTTCAAACATATAATTTCACTTTAATTCCTCAATTTTGCCTTTTTAATTGCTAATGTGGCATTGTTAAATTTAGGGTTTGAATTAGTGAGTTGTGGAAATTTTATAATTTCAATTGTTTATGTGATTGTTTATATTTGTAACTTAGAGTTTATGTGATTATTTATATTTGAGTTCTTGTGTGTGATTGTTTGAGTTCTTGTATGAATGTTTTTGTAAAAAATTTGTAGGCTGCTTTGAATCTATGTTATTTGGTTTGTTGTTTAATTTCAATGATGTCTTAAATTTCACACGTAAATTTTGAAATTGATATGAGTTTTGTAGTATTATTAAGAAAATTAATTGTTCAAGACTTCAAGTATGTAGCACTAGCAATAAATTATGTACTTATATGAATCACATAAATCAAGTAAAATTAGTATAAAATTACTCAATTGCTTGAATTTCTCACCATGTTTTTTCAGGTAGTTGTTTCGTGTTTCTTTATTGCTTCATTAATAAATTGTGTGTCAAGTGTTTGATGAAATGTCTATATGAGTTGAAATGTGTAGGCTGAAGGAACTATGACTGATTTAGCTATTCATACAGTTACTAAGGCTTTAGAGGTTCTTGCTCTCTCTCATTTAGTTATTTGTAGATGTTCTAAATTGTGGATAAATATTTTGGTACGTGCATTGTGATTGTTCTTGACTTATCCATTCGTATTTTTGTAGGAAGTAGAAGAAGGCATTGCGGATCTTAAAGTACAAGTTCTCGAGGGCATTGCTAGCGTGGAGGTGATTTTTGTTACTCATTGCAAGTTATATTGTATTCAAACATTTCAACAAGAAGCAAACTTTATGTGGAAATGAAGTAGTAGAACTATCTCGGACCAAACCAAGTTAGCATCACTCAAGACGAAGCATACTATTAGTAAAGTACCCAAACCATTTTTCTTTTCTAGATCTATCTTTCGTTTTTAGATTGGTTTTATATCCCGGTCTTTTTTTGTTGAAGGATTGCTATTCTTTAATGGGTTTGTGATCAACTTTTGATTCATTGTATAGACGGAAATTATCTCTTGCAATGAAATAGTGAGTTGTTTGCATCAAACATTTATTAATTACTTGGATTTATAGTAATTGGAGTTATTAATTACTTGAATTTGTGATTGTATTTCGATTTGGAATTTCGTAGTTGGATGGCATGTTTGATCAATGTATGCTTTGAATATTGAATCATATTTATTAAAATGTTATATTATTGTTAGTCGAATGCCGTATAATTTAGGTATAATAAATCGGTGCAAAAAAAAAAAATTGAAAATTTCAACGGAAAAAATTTCCGTCGAAATTTCTGTCGAAAATTTTTCCGTCGAAAATTTGGTTTCGACGACACTTTTTTCGAAGGCCTATTTCGGTCGAAATATGTAAATTTCGACGGATTTTATGAAAAATCCGTCGAAATTTCTCTGTTTTATAGTAGTGAACACGATTTAAGCTAGTAGTATCATATTACAGAGATATGAATAACTAATTAATTTTAGCTGATAATGCCTTTAAATTGTACCGCTTATGGATTTTTGGATGCAATCAGGGGCGGATTTATGTATAGTCTTGGGGGGGCCTGGCCCCCCAAGAATTTTGAAATTTCATTATATAAAATTATATAGGTAAATATATTTATGTATATATAGTTATTATTTACTCCCTAAGTATGAAATAAATTAGGTATCTTCTATAATGACTCAGTTCTTTTTCAAATGAGATTGGGATTGGGCCTATAAACTAAAACCCAAATTAAATTTCAGCTATAAACTCCTCTTTTGCCCGGCAACATTTTCACGCCAACTTTTCACATTTCTTATCTTACAACGTGCATCACAATATATGTACACTCTTTGGTTATATATATACACATATAATGGAAAAATAGTCTCATTAAATGAGGAAGAAAGGCCAAGAATGACTTGCCTGCATTTCTCCAAACGGAAAAATGTGGAGACATATTTTGGATGGGATGACATTAATTAAGTTAGACGTGCATTTTTTTCCAGAGAAACGATGTTACATCAATTATATTATCGGGCATCTAAACACACAAATATATGTCTTCACTTTATGAATAACTATATATGTTTTTCTATCTCAAACAAGTGATTGATATAATGGAAGAGACTAGTTCCATAATGTGACGAACTCAAATTCAAAGCCTTCTGTGAGAGATTCTCATATAATGTACCACCTCAAGGGATTATCTTGATTTCTTCAAATTTATGAACTTTTCAAAGAGTTTATCGTTTTGCTTTATTTATTTAATAATAAAAAAAATCATTGTTTAAGAAAAAGCTATTTATTTGCTTGGAGCGCATTAATATAATAGAACATATTTGTTGAGATAAATTTATTTTTCTTTCAAATCATCTATATCTCTTATAGATGATCTACAAGGACCAAGCATGCCTATATCTAAGTTTACTGTATGAATCATAAATATATTTAGCCTAAAAAGCTTGTGTATAGTATTATTTAAATTGTATAAACTACATTGACGAATATACTAAATCAACATTTTTATTTTTTCTCTTGCACTAAACAAAGAATTGCCTATACAAATTTTATTTTTTTTATCAGCAGAAATGTATGTATACAATTTCATATATTTTCTTCATATTACAAATATTAAATAATTTTTTCTAGGAAAAATATTTAACAGCTGTAGCTACTATATATGAGTTTAAATGGTTTGGCACATGCATCTTGCATAGTGGAAATTTGTTACGTAGACATGGTCTGGGAAAAAAAATCTAAATAGTGTGATTAATAATGCACCATATTAATATATTATTATTGTGGAAATATGGTCAAGTTAAAAATTAAAAATAAGCTAGACAAATATACATAAAACTAAAAACTGAGTATCTCATTAATAATAATTAAAAAAAGCAAAGACATTAAGCCACAAACCTAACTAAACTCAAATACTATATCTCATTTGTTGAAATAAAACCAAAATAAAAATAGCCACAAAATAATTGCTATTGTTTACCAGAAGAGATACTCCAGTATTAGTAGATGGGCTGGATTCAACAGGCCCAATAGGAGAGGCCAGCATTGGGGCCTCACTTGGGCTTGGATTGGGGATATTAGCGGGCCGAACAGACTTGGTAACCCTAACATCAACCTTCTGTCCAACCTGGCAATGGCCCACAAAGCTACAGATGTAGTAATAGTGCCCGGGGCTCCGAATGGTAATCGAATCATTACCGGTTGAGTAGGTTGCGATTGGACTGGTCGAATCGCATGAGTGGAAGTCCGATCGGCTCACTTGCATCACATTGTGGTAAAGTGGATCGTACTCGAACACTAGAACATACAATTACCAATTTTCAGTTTCTTTTTATAAATAACACACAATTAATAAATATTATTTTCATTCCATCAAAAAACAAAAATTAATATTACACAAAAGATATAAACTGCAATTTGGCCTAGAAACAAACCATATATAAGGAGCTAAAAGCATATTAAAATTAAACTTACGGATAATGTCGCCAACTTGGAAATTTTTGGACGAAGCCCATTTGTTGTAATCCACATTGCCAATAATACTCCAACCAGCAGAATCACCAACTTTGTACACAGCACCTTCGTATGATCTCAAAAGAGCCAGTAGTATAAACAAGAACAATATGTTTTCGTTTTTCAACATAGTATATTTTGTTAATTTTGGTGGAAAATAAAATAAAAATAGGAATGAGGTGAAGGGGAAATGTTAAATGGGGGAGCTAGGCAATTAAAGATTCTTGAAAGACCCATTAATTAAATAACGGATTGATTTTGTTTTGGGAAATAACAGAAGCATTTTCTGTGCAGTAAAAGCCTCACGATGTATGCATGAACACCACACAGTATCAGTGTGTGTGTGTGTGTGAGTGGGATTAATTTGTTGTGTCTGTGCATGCCATTATTACTTGTACTAGTAAACGTGAATGTACATCGTTGCTCATTTTTTTACTGTGGTCAAGTATAATTCATGTATAAAGAAAATTTAATCAAGTTTTGACATTTAGTTTGATTTTTTTGGGTAAAAATTCATTTTTGGAATTAAACGTATTTATCTTATTAATAATCATATTAAGATTGAACAACACTAAATCAATTTGATAACTTTTAAAGCTATGTTGGAATTGACTAAGAAAAAGAATAATAATAGTATATATGAAATATTAAGTTATTCGAACTCGACTCATTTTCATTTGACTAGAACTCGTTCAAACTTATTTTTTGTTGTTGGAGTATCTTCAAAATAAAGGGTCTTTGTCCCGCACATGAAATTGAATGAATCTTGTACTTTTAATTCTGAATTCACTAAAAATCAACCTACTATATATTTGACTCAAGCCCATTTGTCACGTTGCATGGGCTTTCTTTGGATCCAACTTCGGCAAAAGCTCTTGAGGTACGCCAAGCAGTTGAATATGCTCATGATCAAAGATGAAATAATATATTGTAGTCGAGAGTGATTCGAGTTTGGTAGTGATTGCGGTTGAGTGTGATACACCATGTCAAGCACATTATGAACCGATCATTGAGGATGTTAAGTTCTTAGCTCGAAGGTTTGCATCTTTTGGAATCCGACACACAAGGAGAGAGGATAATCAGATAGTTCACGAGGTCGCAAAGCTTTTGAGGAGTCAATCTTAAGGTTGGAATGAATTGCCTTATTTTTTGAAAGACATTGTAATCTTTTAACATTTAGTTGTTACATATACATGACAAAAATATATCATTTCAACTTCAATTCATTTTTTTAATTGATTTCAATTATTGAATAATTATTCAGATCTTTATATAGTTAATGTTAGTACAACTTATATGACAAAGTATGATTAAATAACATACGATTTTCTACTTTTCAAAATAAACCACATCTGGGTCTTGCAAGTTTAACATCGGTGGCAATTTTTGTGCCAATTGAGGCTCAATTTTAAAATTGGCCCGAAATTCCTCTTGTGCAGGCAAATTTTCATGTCACGTGGCCCGCACGTGGGAATTTCGGGCCAATTTTGAAATTGGACATCAATTGGCACCAAAATTGCCACCAATATTGAAGTTGTGACACCAAATGTGTCAGACTGAAAAATACGTAGTAGAAATGACAGGGAGCTATGGTTGTGGCACCAAAAATGCAATAATTCCCATATTAATCTATATGAGTATATTTATGTGTACCAATGTATATGTTATTCATATAATCATATTATTAATATGCAAGAAAGAAAAAAAAAATTCTAAGAACATTTAAAAAAAAGAAAAATATCTTATTAATCACCAAAGTATAAAGACATGAATTTTAATTTCAGGAATAAGTTGATTTAATTTAGTGAATTAGAGCCAAATTAGCGCCTAACCTTAATTTTTTCCTTTTTCTTTATGTCTACTTCTTGTTGAGGTGATTTTTTTTTTTTTTTTTTTTTTTTTGAGGAAACCCGAAGGTAAATAACATTAATAATTGATATCATCAAGTACAAAGTCATGAATGAATTCCGGAAGCTCAATAATTGGATGAGGCCTATACAAAGCTATTCTAGCAAGCGCGTGAGCTACCGAATTATTATCACGAAAAACATGAGAGGCTTGAAACGACTCCAACTTAGAAGCAAACATTTTAATATCATCAAAAATAGGACCCAGGACTCCCAAATAAGGTTTGTAACTTAATATACCTTGAATAATTGAGTAACAATCTCCTTCAAGTATCACTTTTGACCACCCTGCTTCATAACTAAACTCCATGGCACGTCTGGCAGCCAATGCTTCAGCGGTCTCCGGATTGAGGGGAAGTAATTCCAACATTGATTTCCAGCCAATAATATTACCAAGGTGATCGATCTCTAGCTACAAAACCCAAGCCCACTCGACCCTCTCCTTTTCTTAAAGCGGCATCAAAGTTGAGTTTTACAGTACCTTGAGGAGGAGGACTCCAATGAGCAGAATTTCGAAGGCTACGAGCAGGTTGGGATCGAGAGGAAGAAGCTTGGAATCGAAGGAAAAATTCTCGACTAAAAGTAACCAGGTGTAGCGGTGAGAGCTCGTCCGTATCCCATAAGCGTTTATTTCTCCCAAACCATAACCACCAGCAGAGAATTAAAGCCAAGCTTAGATCTCTAGAGTCAGAATTTTTCCGAAGGTGTTGAAACCAGTCCTCAACCGAGTTTGCATCACTTAAATAGATAGATGTCGAAAGACCAGAGAGTGCCCACACTTGCCTGGCGTAATTACAGTGAAGAAGACAGTGTAACACGTCTTCTGCAGTCGCATCACATCGAGGACAAGAGTCATCCAAAACAATCTTTCGCTTCTTAAGTTGTACCCGAACGGGAATAATATTAATGCAGCAAGACCAAATAAAAATTTTTACCTTTGGAGGTACATCGAGTTTCCAAATCCAGCCTAGGTTTTTTGTTTGACTGCTGCTCGTTCCTCCTGTACGTTCCTCGATTTGTAATTTCTTGATCCCCCGAATAAGGTAGTAACCAGTACGAACAGTGTAGTGCCCAGATTTGTCGAAATTCCACATTCTACAATCAGCTCTTGCTTGATTTCCCAAGGGTATGGATAGGATAAGTTTCGCTTCTTCCTCACAGAAGATGTTATTAATCAAATCTCTATTCCACGAACCCGGTACATTTCCAAATAAAGTATGAACCGTACTATCATGAGGGAGGAGTCGAGGATAAGAGGTTGCTTTAAAGAAATGAGATCTCGGAAGCCAACTATCACCCCAAATCCGTGTAGTTCTCCCATCACCTATTCTCCACCTAATACCCGCCACCAATAATTTTTTCGTACCCCAAATACTTCTCCAAGTCAAAGAGGGATAGTTCCCTAATTCAGCTTCAAGAAAATTTGTGTGAGGAAAATAACGAGCCTTAAAAACTCTACTAAAAAGACTTTCCGGGTTGCTCAAAATCTTCCACCCTTGTTTCGCTAATAAAGCCGAATTAAATGCTTCAAAATACCCTTTTAATCAAATAGTCATTTTTTGAAGTAAAAATTCCAAAATACCCTTTTAATCAAATAATCTTAGCATTAATTAACATTAATGATAAGTATTCGTAAGAAGGGTTAAATTGGTAAAACAACATTAATTTTACATTGAAATCCTAAAACGACAAATTAAAGTAAACAAAAAATTTTTGCCAAAGCAACAAATAAAAAAAACGAAGGGAGTATTGCTCTGGCAACAACATATTTTGCTCTGTCAATATCGTCTACCTTTCGTAATATGTCATAAACTGAGGG
The DNA here is from genome assembly GCA_034814905.1 of Penstemon davidsonii. Classification (NCBI taxonomy): domain Eukaryota; kingdom Viridiplantae; phylum Streptophyta; class Magnoliopsida; order Lamiales; family Plantaginaceae; genus Penstemon; species Penstemon davidsonii. The sequence continues at coordinate 45,871,422 of JAYDYQ010001087.1, read as the reverse complement.
GTATGAAGTCTAAATTATCCTTTAATTTTTCCTGGATTTGGGGAAGAAATAATTAGAATTACATTAAATGCATTTTAAATAAAGTTGGCAGAACTAGCATAAAGGGATTTGGGAAAACTAGAATTACATTATTAAATGATGAAATGCCTTTTAAATAAAGTTGGCAGGATGAGCACCTATCACAAAGGCATGTTTATCCCGTTTTTCAAAGAGCATTTCGATCGATACTCTCGGAAAGTGAAATGAACAATATTTTTTGCTTTTTTAAATAAATTTATTCTCTCTAAATTTTCACAAACAAATCTCATCTTAAAAAAATATTCTTTTATCGCTGAAAAAATCACACAAACTCTACTTTAATTTGACATAAAGTTATATATATCTTACACAACTTATATGATTGTATATCATATAACGAACTTAATTTGACATAAAATAATATATTTCTTACAATATATTTCTCTTCTTTTCATGTTCTGAAACCACAATCACTAAATCTAAACAAATAATACTACAAAAGCCGAGATATTTTTAGAAATCTCAATATATTTATGAAACTACTCTCTGAAATGCGAGACAAACAGGGCCACATACAGTCGCTCCGCTAATAACAATTGATATCATGAAAAGAACTAACGTAATTTGTACAATGGAAAATTATGTTGTAAAAAATGATAAATGTTAGTAATTCACATGGATTCTTATATACATATAATAGGAAAACCTATTAAAATAGTTTAAAGGATTTAAAATAAAAGTATCTAAAATAAAAGGATCAGGATTGCCCACATTAAATTTTCATAAAAATTAGATGATCCCATGCACCCATTCGGAGGAATCTCTTTGGAAGTCATTTCTGTCTGTTTCCGGCTTTCCGCCCTACATATACCTCTCCTTTTGGACCCTTTTCTATAATCCAATTTAAAACTATATATAAGCAATAAGCCAATCAAACACCAAACCCAACAAAATGAGTACGGAATTTATTTCCCCCACCGCCTCTCTCTTTCGAACAACCACCACCCGCGGCAGTCTTACGGCGGCGTTACATGGCCCTCTTTCTAATATCACCTTCGGTACTAGTTGTGGTTTTGAATCTATAGTCATTATCATTTTTGGCATCCTCGATCATTTGTATCTTTTTTTTTTTTTTTCTTTTGTTAATTACTCAAATATGGTATAATATAATGTACTCTTATAACCTTCTATTATTGCAGGTCCTTTTCCCTCTTGGAAATTGGTATTCTCTAGTTCCCCTCACGTGTGTAATGCCATTTCCAAACATCGTAACCAAGGTGCAATAATAATTAAGAAAAAGAATAAAAATACCATTTTGTGTGTATTTTTGAGTTGATTTGTTTTATAATTTCAAATTTTAAATTTATTATATATGTTAAATGCAGAATTCATAGATTTGATTCGGAATGGTTTGCCACTCATAAAAAGGCACAATATTGTGGAGGATGACATAGAAAAAAATGATACATATGAGGTGGGTATACACTTAGAAAACATTCTTTTTTTGCTTCACATCGAGTTTAGTATGACCTGGATCTAACTTACCTCAAAAGTTAGTCAAAAACCTTATAAAAAGTATCTAGTTTTGATATTCAATCTACGTGGGACATTTAATATCAACCTCTCATTAATATTCGTTAATAGATATGACACATGCCATTTAATTGATTTTTGTTTGAAAATAAACTATAAAGGAGTCCGTATCAGATGAGATAAGGAGACTCGTGGAGTCGATTAGATCGATGCTGAGATCGATGGATGATGGCGAGATAAGCATATCGGCATACGACACTGCATGGGTGGCGTTGGTGGAGGATGTTGGTGGTAGCGGGACGCCGCAGTTTCCGTCGAGCCTAGAGTGGATTTGTGACAATCAGCTCCCTGATGGGTCATGGGGCGACAGGGATACCTTTTTAGCACACGACCGGATAATCAACACATTAGCATGTGTAATTGCATTGAGATCATGGAACATGCATCCTGACAAAAGCGATAAAGGTACATGAATTTTTTTGGCTTTTTTTATTTCTTTTAATATTTACTTCATTAAAAAAAAAGGTTATAAGGATCAATCCAATAACAACACTTGTGTCTATAGTTTAAACAAATTCGGTATTATCATAATTCATAAGTGTCCAGTCATAATGAGAAAACTGTCACTTTTGTGCATATCAATTTATATAGTGATTTAAGTTGTCACCACATATAATTAGTGATAAATGTTCATTGACATATTTGTTGTCACTTTTTCTATAATTGTTAATAGCGACAATTTAAATATATTTTTTTCACCGATTTATTTTTATTAAAAAAATATTTTTAATTAGAAAATTTAAATTATTGTTACTCAATAATATTATCCATAAAACAGTGGCAAATTATTTAATTCAATTCAAAAAAATTAAATACACCTAATTATGCGTTCAAGTTCGGACATTTTTTATTAGACTTTGTGGTTGTAAATGCATCACATCATTCACTTTAATAGCATGACATCATCACAAGTAATGGTCTGATGAATTTTCAACCACAAGGTCTAGGAATATTTTTCTAGACCTAATCTAGTTAAGAATTTTCCATGCAAGATCTATGGTGATTTTTATGATTTTTCAGGGATTTCGTTTGTTAGAGAGAATATTTACAAGCTCGAGGATGAAAATGAAGAGCACATGCCAATTGGGTTCGAAGTTGCACTGCCATCACTCATTGAAATAGCCAAAAAGTTAGGCATTCATGATATCCCTTATGATTCTCCAGCTTTGCAAAAGATTTATGCTAGTAGAGATTTAAAGCTCACAAGGTACATAATTACTACTAAGTCCAACACGTTGCCATTTAAATTAAAAAAAAAAAAGGGGGGGTCAAGTCAAGAAAACAATTACTCCCTCCGTTTTTTAATTTGTCGTTTTAGAAGATTGCACACAGATTAAGAAATGTAATAAATAGTCATTTTTTTTAAACAAAAACCATTTTAACTAAATAATTACAGCATTAATTACAATCATTAACAAGAAAGATAAAATTGGTAGAACATAATTAATTTTACATTGAACTCTTAAAACCACAAATAAAAGTGAATAATTTTTTTTTATCAAAGCAATAAATAAAAAAAACGAGGGGAATATATGCACGACAAAGAATCGGTTCAGGTCAATTTGAATTCGATCGACTCTGCATAAATTGGCGAATTCTCACTGTAGATTAAGTAACTGTGTATTAGTACTTAATTGACCATTTATTGGCCCAATCAAATTTCAAATTGACTTTTAGTCTAACACAAATCATACAAATTGGTTATTGGTGTGGTGTGTATGACCATAATTGTAAAATTACTAAATATGTTGGAGGACACAAAAGAAAACTAAAAGCAACCTTATCTTTCAAGTTAATTATTTTTTTATATAATTAATATAGGTTGTAAAATAAAGTAAATATTTGTGCATGTAATAAATAAAGATGATGGAATTATAAATAAATATGCATACAGGATACCAAGAGACATAATGCACAAAGTGCCCACAACATTACTCCACAGCTTGGAAGGAATGCCTGGCCTTGAATGGCAAAAGCTACTAAATGTACAATCTGCTGATGGCTCTTTTCTTTTCTCTCCATCCTCCACTGCTTTTGCCCTCCAGCAAACCAATGATCAAAATTGTCTTCAATATTTAACCAAACACGTTCAAAAATTCAATGGGGGAGGTAACTATACAATTAATAATTATGTACTACATAGGAGTATATATATTTTCTCAGTTAAATGGCCGCTCCAAGTTTGTTCCACGAGTATTCTGACTGACAATTTTACCTCAAAAATCATAAATTTGAAGTAATTTTGGGATTCTTCAGTCAATTGCAAAAAAGAACATCTCACGTGGGTCAGTTGAATTTAAATTGGGGGATTTAAGGCCCGTGCAGTTGGGCCGAAAAAATCTAATTGCTTAAGATTTGTGACTTATGGAGTAAAATTGTTAGCTCTGATAGGATAAAGTAGTCGTTAACCATTAGTTGTGGGACCAATTTTGCTTTTTCCCCACATTTACAAAATAGTATTAAATATCTTGTTATTGTTTTGTTTATATATATATAGTTCCAAATGTATATCCTGTGGACTTGTTCGAGCACGTGTGGGCAGTGGACAGACTGCAAAGGCTTGGGATTTCTCGGTATTTTCAAGCAGAAATTAAGGAATGTATTGATTATGTTTATAGGTATTACTTTCATAATTAAAACTACTTTAATAATTAGACTACATGATTACAGTATGTTTGTATATGATTAAGATTAGTGGTATATTTTTTAAATTATTGAGAAATTTCGTCAGGAACTGGACTAAAAAAGGGATATGTTGGGCGAGGAATTCTGAGGTTCAGGACATTGATGACACGTCAATGGGATTCAGGCTTTTGAGATTGCATGGCTACGATGTTTCTGCAGGTAGAAACGGAAAACTGTATTTTTAGTTTCACATAATTAATCCTCCATAGTTTTGGTCTTATAAAATGCACTTCACATTCAATTTTTCAAAAGATTGGTCACTTTGGTCCTATGACCTCATTTGGGATCGAAAGATTCTTACCAAGATCTTGTATAAGAAAAAATCATAGATCTTTTGGTTAAAAAATGCACCAGATCATTCATTTTTGGTCCCACAATAAATGATGTGGTGCATTTTAACCATAAGGTCTAGGATTCTTTCGTAGACCTAATCAATGTAATAATTTTTCTTCGGGACCAACAATGCTAAACATAAACTACATTATGATCACAAGGTGCAACATATTTTAATATTTTTGGCCAACAACACAATTTTGTAAATTGTGGGAGAAAAAGTACAAAACATAACTCAAAATTTGGTCAAATATGTAATTTTATAAAGTACAGAACAAAAAATATACTTCTACAAAACAAAGGATAAAAGTGCTTAAAGCCCAATCATGTGGGACTAAAAATAGAACTTTGCTAGTAGAAATCGCGAACTTTGGACATTAAAATACATAATTTATTTTTTATTCCTAAAGTACAATAGAATAATTAATTACCAAGCATTAAATTTTAATTAACAGATGTGTTCAAGTACTTTGAGAAGGATGGTGAATTCTTCTGCTTCGCCGGGCAGTCGACGCAGGCGGTGACCGGAATGTACAATCTGTACAGGGCTTCTCAAGTAAAGTTCCCCGGAGAAAATATACTTGCAGATGCAAGCAAGTTTTCGGCCAAATTTCTGCAAGAAAAACGAGCCAATAATGAACTTTTTGACAAGTGGATTATTACAAAAGATCTTCCTGGAGAGGTGCGTATAATTAATGGAAAATTAATTATAATTCATGATTTAATTCATTAATCGCAAACTAATTAATAATGATTTATATATGTACTAGGTGGGATATGCATTGGACGTGCCATGGTACGCAAGTCTACCTCGACTTGAAACGAGATTCTACTTAGAACAATATGGTGGTGAAAATGATGTCTGGATTGGCAAAACTTTGTACAGGTAATTAATTATTTCCTCTACCAACATAAATCATCAATTATTAAGTTTTTATATTAAATGATATTTTTTAATTTCCCGTAAATATTCTAATTAGATGACGATTAATTGGGTACGTAGTGTGTCATATATGATTGAATTAAACGTGTGAATTCATTTTTTAGGTTCTGAATATTCAGGTCTAAAATTTAATTTAATTTCTTTCGACGTGTGTCGTATATATTTTATAATAAGAAAAAATAGCTAACAATGAAATGTTAATAAAATATATGTATGTGTATGTACATGTACATGTACATATTCTATACCACATGTATGTTACCCTGTCCAAATGGAGCTGGAAAAGTGTGAAAGAGTAGTCAGCCTTAACTGTAACAAGGGGACGAACCTGTCAATTTTGTGTGGCTCAATTAAAGAAGCAACCAATTTACAATTTCCATGCCTGCATGTATTTTTCACCTGCCACAATTATTAATTGGATAAACGTGACAAAATAAGTCCAACGTTGCACAAATTATCATATGAAAAATAAATTAAAATTCCAACGTTGCAACAGTACGGCTGTGAAAGAGTTTGTGCCATGGATCAAAATCCAATATATTAACAGGATCAAGATACTACATCTGTTGGTCCATAATAATTTAGATAATTCGAATCTTGTGACATCATCAAATTCACTTAAAAATCATAGTTTGATTGAACTTTGTCTACATAAATATATCCATTTTTTGTTTATAACAATATATATATTCCTTCTAGTTTGTTTCATACAATGTTGTTGCATTATCATAATGAGGTTTTTTAAATTTATAAGCTTTCGAATCAAAGTAAACAAAAAGTCTAGGAGGTGTTGTTGGCCGGAGTCAAGTTTGGTCGCTTAAAAAAACCTTCATTTTATTATAAGTATCTAGTTGCCCTTTAAATTCTTGTGGTAATAAATCAGGAAAATTAGCTCATAAAATAATTAATTTACCATAAATTTCTTGTTAAAAAAGGTATTTTACTGAGGAAAAAAATTGTATTTGAACCATAATTGAAGGATGTCGTGGTACCAATTTTCTTAAAAAATTACATATATATAAATCTATGAAATGAATCAAGATTGATAAGGAGTTGGTTAATGATGCTCGAACATGTACTTATTTTGAGTGCCTATTTATTTTCTAGTGGGATCTATGGATTAATCACAAGTCGAAATATGATTAGAGCCCTTATGTGTCTTGAACTTATATTAAATTAAGTTAATATAAATTTTGTAACATTTTCTGATATTTTTTTATAATCGTCAATTAAGATGATACATTCTTATAGTTCATCACATGTGATCATTTCTATCAAAAAAATTACAGAAATACCAAACTTGTAAATTGGCATTAAATATTAATTATAAGGGTAATAACTAATAATACTATGTATATAATTAACGCAGAACCTCTAGTTTATATAGTATTATATGAAAAAATAAATTTATCCTATATTATGATGAACTATATATATGTTCTTGTATTTGGTTTAAAATGCCTGTATATGAAATCTAATTATTTATTTTTTGGGGGCTCTTCAGAATGCCATATGTTAACAATAACACATATCTTGAGCTGGCAAAATTAGACTACAACAATTGCCAGACCTTGCATCAACAAGAGTGGAAAACCATTCAGAAGTAAGACATTTACATTGACATAATCATTTTGATTAATTATTCAACATTTCTCATGGTTTCTTATAATTCTTTTTATTTTTTCTTAGATGGTACAAATATTGCAATCTTGAACAATTTGGTTTGAGTGAAAGTAGGCTTCTTCAATTGTACTATATAGCTGCCGCAAGTTTATTCGAGCCAGAAAAATCAGAGCAGCGGTTGGCTTGGGCCAAAACCGCGATTTTAGTGGAAACAATTGAGTCGCATTTTGGCACACAACAACTCTTTAAAGAACAAAAGCGCGCATTTGTGAAGGAATTCGAAAATGGAAGCATCCTCAATTACCCTAATGGAGGAAGGTAATCATCGTTTCACGTTTTAAACTTATAATCAGGGACGGATTCATCCAATATAATACCAAGTTTCAAAATTATTTTTATGTCCATCAGTCCAATTAAATTCTAATAAGAAATTAAATTATTCTTTTAATCTTTCCAAGCTAAATTGTCAATTAACTCAATTAAACCTCCGCATAGACATAAATTTGAAAAAATATAGGATTATCCACAATTTTTAGATGAAAGATCATTTTCAGCCAAAAAGGGGGCTTAGAAATAGGATGAAAGATTAATACCTTACGGTTGTTTAATTATTTAATTAAATTGAGAAAAAAATTGTTGAGTATTTTGTGATATGGAAAATGTCGTGTACGATTTCGATAATATTTTAATTAAATTACTTATAGCAATTTGAATTCAATATAACTCACATCGATAATCTATTTTTATGCAAATAAATGTATTGAATATCATTCTTTAATTTATTTTAGTCGAGCTCGAACAATTTTTAAATAGACCAATTAACGAGAAATTTTATTCAAGCTTGATTTGTTTGAAATAATTTAATATTCAGAGTTAAAATAATACAATTCTAAATTTTGCAGGTACAGAACAAAAAATAGTGTGGTTGGAACTTTACTCAAAACGATAAATCGCATCTCGTGTGACGCACTATTAACACATGGCAGAGATATCCATCAACAATTGCACCATGCGGTATGTCCAAAAACTTTGATTGGTTCGCTTTTTCAAATATATATACGGTTAATTAATTAATTGGGTTAATTTCAATAAATAAATAATCAAACATCCATGAGCAATTCATTACTTTTTATAGAAATCAAGATAAGAAATCGCCAGACCTATTCAATTCATCTTGAGTAATGCTCGATTGAAACATGTTTGATCGTACTCAAATCATTCAAAGATATATGTTGATCAGTATTGAATACCGATACATTTACTATCTTTATGACCAAATGAATTTTTATTATTTATAGTTTGGACCCAACTCACTCACGAAGTCACGGTATTATAATGATATATGTGCAGTGGGAAAAGTGGCTAAGAAAGTTGGAAAATGGAAGTGAATTGGGGCAAGGGGATGAAGAAGCGGAGTTGATCTTGTGCACGTTAAATCTGACCTGCAATACTGGTGGAGTATTATTATCATTGACGACGAAACCAAAGTATGAGCAGCTCTTGAAGATCACCGCTAGAGTTTGTCGTCAGCTTCGTCTATTCCAAAATCCAAAGGTTAGTCACATAATTTCATTCAACCATTTTATCATCTTCTGCCAGTATATACATGTATGTATGTTTTGGATCTATCTATCTTAATTTGTGCATGGCCGAATTATTCAAAGTTAAGTATTGAATCTCTGATGACTTGATTTTCCTTTTAACATAAGGTAGCATTGAATATAGTGGTGGGTTGAAAACGGGTAGAATCCTTTTTTTGTGATTAAAACCAAGATTTCTATAGACAGACTATATATAAATTTAGGACCAATTCAAATATGCATGTTTTACACAATATATATCAAACAAGTTTGTTCTTTTTTCATAATTATAATCAATGTCATCATTACATTAATTTCATTTCATGTGCAGGAAAGCAATGGGTGCATGATTGACAGGGGAGGGATAGAATCAGATATGCAAGAACTAGCAAAATTAGTTCTAACAAAATCATCAGACGACGACGATTTAGATTCTAATACTAAGCAAAATTTTCTTGTTGTAGCTAGGAGTTTTTATTATGATGCTGCATATTGTAACTCAGCCATCAACTTCCACATTGCTAAAGTACTCTTTCAAAGAGTACTCTAATTTATTTATTATGTAATCAATTGGTTTAATCAATAATTAATTTCAAAGAAAATTGAACCCAAATCCTTAGGAAATTCCAATCTTCCTTCAATCACTGACTAAACCAACCCCTTCACATTTCAGCCCTTAACATATGTAGAACAACAAGAATAAGGAATTTTCCAAAATTACTTACTACAATGGTGATGGGCCAAAACAGACAACATTCTCAAATTCATGTACAGCAACTAACCCCAACCCGAAGTACTTACTTACCGATAAACTACATAGTCAAGTTGGAAGAAAAGGCAAAATAATACGAGCATAGCAGCTACTGCAGTTACGATCGAGTAGAAAATCCCTACATGTAATGACTTTCAAGAAAGCAAAACTAGGAAAAGATGTATTTGAATCTCACTTCAATTCTCAAACCTCATTTAGTAACTCGTAATAAAAATGAAATCCTATCCATAAGAACTTTAACAATTATTTTGAGAATCTTAAATAATAAGCTGAGAGACTCATAATAGATGTATCGGTTTTAAAGAAACACTTTTTAAATGTTTGTTCCTTGCCTGCAGTTACATGAGCTAGCATGCCAAGATTGATATCAGGTTCCCACACTTTTTCGACCCACCCGAGGGACACCCCTTGAACATTGTCTTCCAATTAAATAGGCAACAAAAACTAAAAACGTAGTTAAGATGGTCGAGATTCACCGATACCTTAGATTCATCGTCAGCTCTCTCTTCAGTACCGTAAGCTTTATAATGCTTTCATTTATATAGAATAAGTGGTAAAACACAAGGGCTTCAAGAATTAAAAAAAACAGGTTCCAATTCTTGCAATATGTATAGTCAATTTCAGCTATTACTAATTGATAAACAACAGGATTATCATATTGAAATGTCCTCAACACAAATCTAGTGCATAAAACATACCAGAAAATTACAGAACAACAATACTTCTAATCAACTAAAACAGAGGAAATGTTTACAATACTTTTGATCAATTTAAAACAGAGAAAACATTTGATCCTTTATATTCAGTTTGAACTAATTCTTTCCTCAACTAATCTGAACTCTATCTGCAGAAACAAAACAAAAAAATGCAATCTTGCTAATTTCCAAACCTGTACTAAATCATCACTCTGTTTCTTTCAATTCAAACTCACAATTTCATAAGCCCAAATCTCGAATTTCCCTTTCGATCATAATCCAAAGGTCGAAAAGGCATAGACAATCCATGAACCACAATCCTGTCATTATACACCATATCAAATCTCTTCACCTTCACGTAATTAATCCTCATAGGCGCAAATGGCCTTCCATCCCCTGCGGTAGTGACCACTACCCTCCGACCACGTTCCATCGTTTCCAACTCTGTCTCCCTCGGCAGCGAAAACAAATCCGCCGCCATCAAAAGCCTATTAGGCACAACATGAAACCCTAACTCCGCCACGTAAGCACGGCCACCTCCGCCGTCAACAAAAATCGATTCATCATCAAGTGCGAAAAGGGTCATCGAATTGAGCTCCGAAAGATCCGGATACCTGACCCGCATCGCCAGAGAAACTATACTGTACCCACTAACCCGAAGCTTCATCATCGCGTCTTTCAACATCAGGCGCGTGAGCGACAACTCCGATAACGGCGGCGGCTGTTGAGGAAAGGATAAAGAAGTCATGCTTTCGATTATACAAGAACGGGGAGATAAGTGGGAGAGGAATCCTTTTAGAGAGTGGATTATTAAAACCCCGTTGTTGAAGAGGTCGGGTTTGTTGATTTCGACGCCGTTGATAAAGACTTTCTTGGTGGTTATTGCGGTGGTGGTGGCGGTGGAGGTGATTGTGAGGCAGCGGTTGAGGGCGAAAGATCCGATTTTGGTGCCGAAGGCTAACGTGCGCAGGTAGTGGAGCGGGTAGAGGCCGGGGAGGGAGTGTTCTTGGAGGAGGAGGGGGAGGGAGCATGAGGGGCACGTGAGGAGGGAGGAGTCGGTTGGGGCGAAGATGGTGGTGGGGATGGTGGTGGTGAAGTTGGCGGCGGCGGAGGAGAGGTGGTGGAAGCCGAGTGTGGAGAGGATTGTGGGTATGAGAGATGGGGTTGGGGGAGGCTGGATTGATGATGGGGTGTATGCGGCGGTGGCGGCGGAGAGTAAAGCGGTGATTAAGATAATGTGTAGCAGTGCACTAGTGGTATTAGCCATTGAAGAATCTTGCTGTTAATTTCTTGATTTGATTAACGAGAGAGAATGGAAAAATGTGAGGATGGATTTGCGGTTATATCTTTACAACTGAAAAATGGGAATTAGTTTTGGGGGAGTTCTTTGATTTTTAGGGGGAAAAGTTATGTTATTGATTTTAGTTTTTAACATTTATTAATTAATTTTTAGTTTTATATCGTTATTACTTTTAGCAGGAGTTCTGCGTATAAGCTCATAGAACCATGGTCATAAAGTTCAATTATCAAAAAAAAAAAATTCATTTGAAATGATATAATCATTTTTTTCAATTATTGAACATATAAACATACTAAAAAGAAAATTCGAATCAAAAGGGATTTTTTATTGGCATGGCAGATTTTCATAAATATTTTCTTTATATTGAAAAAGAAAAACTCCATTTTGCATTAAAAGTTTTCGTTCTTATGGATACGCCCACCTGGTTTATAATTACTTTGTCCAATGATGGAGGGAAATTGAGTTTTGGTTTAATTTACACGCCTTAATTAATTGAGATATATTCAACAGCCATGAGGCTCACAAGGCCACAACTATGCAATTATTCTGTTTGATTCAGCACATAGAACCTACGGAGTTAAATTATTATTAGTTGAACAAACATACATATTTCTAAATAACATAAAAACATTCGTTCAAATACATTTTAATGTTGTACGAGCACCTACAATTTTCTCAAAAAAAACCAAAAAGCAACATTAATAGGTTCCCTTAATGTGTTTGACGCGATTCGAAATGGATTAAGTCATGTCTAAAACCTGAATACCATTGGAAATAAAAAAAGATAGGTGAAAAATGTTAAAATAACATATAGCACATAAACACAAATAATACCATTATTGATCAAGACTTGAATTTCTCTCACCTTTACACTTTGTTTCTTTTATCTTTTGGTTGTATATATCTTAATTCGTGTGATTTGTTAAATAAATTACTGCAAAGTTCCAAACTTATGCATGCAATGCTTATAGGGTCAGTCTCTTTGAACCTTTCATGCCCGCTCGTCGTTAGCAAAGTTAAGTATGGAATGTTATTTACCATTTTAGAAACACTTAGCAAATGCAAAACATGAAATTGAATTTACATAATCAAATATCCAGAAATCAATAACTTTTTTAGGTGTTAAATGTAAGTAACATGTGTCAGATCAGTAATTTTAAATAGGTTTCAAGTAGGTTTCGGTATTTATGGTATTGTAAGAATCATTTTGTTTGGGAAAATTGCGACATGGCTCCTCTTGAGCTAGTAACTCATGTCAAGGACTTCTTTTACAAATTCTTGGCAGCGGATGGAGTTCTGAGAGGGTCTTGCAGAAGTTAGACTTCGAAACTTCATATGTTTATCAAGCTAAATTTTTACGACAACTGATAGGCGTGGAATTGGAGTGGGGATTCTTGCCAGAAATGAGGTGTTTACCCATGTGGATGGAAGGAAAAATTCTGTGAGATGCCCCTTTATCCGAAAACGGCAAAAGATGTTGTGGGCGAATGAAGCCATGCTCTTGGACATGAGAAAGGGTGGAGCAACTTGATACTCGATGGGGGATTGTACGATAGCGATTGATGGAATTTCAAAAGCCTCAAATTCGCTTAATTCTCTAAATTTCTCTTTCGAAGATATACGGTTCATTTTGTCCTCTCTCACATGCTTCATTGTTTCTCATGTCTTTAGGAAGCAAATGAATGAGCGCACCCTTTTGGCAAAGTGGAGTTTAGGAAGTCGTTTAGATAGTGTTGATATGCCTTTAAATACTTTATGAATATGTTTCTAAAATGTAAGCTTCCAATTTGATTTTTTTTTCTTTTTTAAATTTCATAGATCTTGGCCTAGACCTTGTTGGTCCCAAGTGGTCAGATGAGGTCTAGAGGGTGGGGGGGTGAATAGACCTCTAAAAATTTATCTTTTAAAATTCTCTAACTTTTCTGTCAGCAGACTAAGCTGATCAGTAATCGTAAGTTGACAATGCTGATCTCGCACAAAGCTTTGAACAGCAGAGTTGACCACTCTTCTGATTTCACTCAGCTGATTTTATCAAAATCAGAGTTTTAAAATAACTAACTTGCAGCGGATATTTCTAGTGTTTTTCACAAGTAGTTTTCTTAACTTAGAAAAAGTTTTATCCCCAGTTTTAATAAACTCCTTTTATAAAACTTTTCAACAGTTAACTTTTTGTGTTAAAGTAGGCTCTTTAAAATATGCAGAAAATAATGCAAGTATAACACAAAGGATTTTTACAGTGGTTATATGGATAGAAATCCTTTAGTCCACTCTTCCAAGTCACTTAGATCTTGGGTTATACTATAAACACACAGTTTACAATATACTCTGCTTGCGCCAAACAACAAATGAACTGGCCACAAGTTCGTTACAGGAAATCACAAAGAAGTCCTATACTACAAAGCTTTATCACTCACAAAGATGGATAACAGCTTCTCACAACACGATTCTAACAAAATCACTCAGATTTATAAGTATTTTATGTTTTCTCTCTATTCTGCTTCGTCAACAAATGACTCGGCTGATGAGTGTTCTGTTCTTGAGTTTGAGACTTAGAAGAATTCTGCTTCAGATTTTTGCTCTCAAATGTGTTGTATATTCTTCTTCAACTCACGAACTGAACTATTTATACTTGAGATTTGAAAATCTGCCCGTTGAGAGATCGACAGTTGTCAAATCCTCGAGTACTGGTCCTTTTCTGCAGAAACGGCTGCTGCGACTGAACACTGTACACTCTGCTGTACTTTCTGTCGCATCGCATTAAATGCACCAAGCTAATACGAGGTTCCTCTTCAATCATTTGTCATAAATACCCTTCCTCTTCAGCATTTATTACTCCAAGTGCATTTATTACCGTTGCAATAACTTCTTATCCACTTCCACTCTGCTGATCGAAGTCACTCGTCTGATGTATACTCGGTTGATCCCAAACTTGAACTAATATGATTTGAGTCGGCTGATAGTCCACCAGTCTGATTCCTTCTTCAGCAACAGATCAGTAGTCTTCTGGACCATATTTGACTAGTCTGAAATAATTCTTCCTTGGTCAAATATCTTCTAAGATTTATACTAAGTTTCCATACTTAGCTGATGACTTTTGGAAATCATCAAAACCTCCCTTCACTTCAAAGTCTTCATCTTCATCCAACAAGTAATTGCTGTTAATGAGGGCGCAACTATTAATCTTTAACCCAAGGTTGATTCCTGTAGGGCACCCCCTACAGTTCACAACGGCAGCGCAGAGCCCCACACAAAGCGGTGGACGGACATGAGGGGCTTCGCAAGAATTCACGTGGATCCTCGGTTCTCCTCCGTGAACCTCGGCAAGTTGGGTTGCCAGACTCCGATGTAGCAATAGCGCCACAGCGAATCCGTAAGGGTGACTGCTGGAATCCCATAAATCCCAACAGACCTAAACCTAAGAATTGGGCTTAGACCTGCCCAAACTCATTCCTTAATAAGATTTGGCTCAGTTTGGGCAAGTTTGGGCCAAACTAATTTCAAAATATGCCCTAATGACTTGTGGCATCAACTTTGTCATCATGACAAAACCTTCTCAACAATACAATTACATATTCAAAGTAGTTTCAGTCAAATCAAAACCATTAAAAAATATATTTAATAATTCAAATTTTGTTGTGTAGGTAAAAGCATTTATTATTGAACATATAAAATGAGCAGGGCCGGCCCTGAGTATAAGCCGCGTATGCGGCCGCTTAGGACCACCGATCCGAGAGGACCTTCGAATTTTTTTTTACTATATTATATTTTTTTAAAAAAAAAATAGGCTAATAGTGTTGCATTAGAGACTGGTTTTCGAATTAAGGTTGTGGAAAATGAATTATGAAGAAATCAAAGCTTGTGGCATATTAATGGAGGAAGTCGCAGACGGCAATTTTGGGGAAGAAGATGAAGTGTAATATGGGCATAAATAATACAATACTTGTTTGTGGAGTAAAATGTTGAGTGGACCTTATTAATTTTGACTAGGCTTTTAAATTGACTAGGTTAGTGGAAGAAAACACACACACACATGAGAAATTGGCCGTGTACAATTTGTCAGTATGGAAACAAATTATATGAAAAACTGACAACAAACAAATAATTGCAAAAAGAAAGTTGTTCTACTTAAAAAATAAAAATAAAAATTACAGTGGGTTGTAGGAATAAATTGAAGCAAACACATTGCAAACTTTAATTGCAAAAATTGGGTATAAATCTAAACAAGCATATTGCAAAGCCTAATTGCAAAAAGATTGAAACACAAGACGAGCATGAGACATATTCAAGCTTAATCTTCACTCTTTATATATAATTTTTCTTCGGGTAAGGACTTGATCTTTTTCCTTTAATATGTTTGTTGCACTTGCTTTAGTGCTACTTTTAGAATTTGTATGTGAATTGTGCTTTTGAAATTTGATTGCTAAGTTAACCATGGGTCCTAGAAAACACATGTCTGGGCCTGAAAAAAGAAAGAAAAAAGACAAAGAGTTGGAGAACTTATTCAATCTCATGCAGATGCACTTGATAAGTTTACAAAGGATTACAGAGCGAGATTTTTTTGTATGAAAATTTAAGGACCACAAATTCGAAGTTGGCTTAGGGCCACTGAAAACTCTGGGCCAGCCCTGAAAATGAGATTGGCAATTGTAGTTATCATAAGCTAAATAATGCAGGATTATGCTAATTAGTATTACTGAATTGGAGAAGAAGAAAACTATATTGAACTGAACCGAAATGTAAATAATACAATATTACTAGAAGTTAAGTAAGTAATAAGAGACAGAGCGAATATCAAATTAGAATAATTGCTTCGGTTAAGTGAAATATGGAAAATATAAAATCAATTTCTCAAAAAAACTTCTTTTTACAAAAAATTGTGTTGAATCTCATATTGAACATTCGATTCACTTTCTATAATTATCAAATTTTTGGCATCACTTGACTTGACTGAAATTAACAAACGGTGCACAAGTTGCACTTGCACTACAAAATTCAAGACAACCTAGTTTCCATTTATAGGTATTTAAACATGGTTAATTTTTCGCTAATAGTATTTTTATTATGAGATGTAAAAGAAAATTTGATTTCTTTAATACCTACCTATATAATATGATGGCAATCTCAGTCCAGGTTTGGCTTGTTTAAATGAACTCAATTATAAAGTAAGTGTATATATGTAGGTTATGTGATTGACCATTTTCACCTAATTACGTATATGTGAGTATTCGATTTGTTTAAACTAGAAGTATACTAAAGTTTAGGAAATAAATGTCAAAAATCTCAATTATATTTCTTGTTTATGATGTAATCATTATATAGTCAACACCAACGATTAATTTCAGTTCCATCTCCGAAAGTCAACAACCACTATTCATTTTGAGTGAAAAACACAATAGTCAATTATATTAACAGTTATCACCAAAAAAAAAATTATATTAACAGAGGTTTGTTGGAGAATACCCATTAGACAATTTTTGGATTAATGCTAAAATTATACAACCAAAAAAAAAAAATATGATGGCATGCATTACAAGTTTTTTATTTCATTTTTTTTTTGCTAATGTATGCATTTACTTGACCCATATATATACGTTTCAATATGTTTGTACTTTGTACGTTTACGCTTACCACAAAAGTAGAGTATGTGTAATATTTTGTCCGATTACAAGAATCAAATTGTATTTAATTATAAATCGTTTTCATGACAATGAAATAACTTTACATCCTTCTATAAGTAGGGAAACTTTATATTGATTTGACAATTGACTTCACACAAAGAAAGAAAAATAAAAATTATTTCATGTTTGTCTTCAAGATTGATGGATTGAAGCATATTAAAGAACATTTACCTTAAAAAAAAATTCACATTTGTAGAAAAACCTATAGTGTGAATTCTTAAATCTTTGAACGAAAAGAAAAAAGAAAAAAAAAGGAACCATTTTTCGTATGGGTTGGCTTCATTCTCTTCTATCGCCTCTTAAGAAATTCTTGGGCAAGCTACGTTCAACAAAAACAAAGCGTACGTAATTTCAATCAATTAACGTCATTCCCTCTTTCTTTAGTCCTCCCATTTAATTGGCAGATTATATGGAATGTATTTATGCATTATCGTTATGATTAGATGTTATTATATAAATTGTGTTCATTTTTTTGTTTAATTATACATATTTTATTTTCTTCTTTCGATGATTTATGCTTCTTTTTCCACCTCTGGATGTAACGTTAATTACAGTGAATGTCTGAAGTGTAATCTATTTGTTTCAGGTCGAGGATTATATGTATTGTCCGAAGATGTAAAGTCGTGTCCATATGAAGATGTGCACGCGATGTGGACTTTGCTGGTAGATTCGGATGCAAAACTTTCATAAATATTTAGCAATTTTTGAGTTTCGTTTTAGCCGGCTTTTCAATGTGTATTTTAATAATAAGAGAAATAAAAGATATTTAAGAGACTCTAGAAAAATGTGTAATGTGTTTTGATTGTTTTTGTTTTTAAGAATGTTTGACTAATTTTTAGTCGACTTTTCAAAGAGTATTTTCATAATAAGAGAAATAAAAGATATTTTAAGAGACTCAAGAAAAATGTGTAATGTGTTTGATTGTTTTTAGAATGTTTGACTAATATATAAGGCAATGATGATGTTTTGTTTTCTAGAAACAAATATGTTTTGTTTGTGTATTTTAGATAACGGAGAATTCTTACATTTATCGGGTCTAGAAAAAACTCATAGATTTTTGTGGCTACTAATACACTACATCAACAATTTTGGAGACATCATGCTCCCACAATGAGTCTAGGTAAGAAAATTCCTCAGATAAAGTGTTTTTTTGAAAGTGTGTTGTTAGGTGTAAGATTTATACAGTGAAATAATTGAAAATAAGATAATGATGATGTTTTCTTTTCATAAAGATTTTAGGGAAAAAAATGTATGTGTTTGGTCTTCTGAAATTCTAAAAATTCTCAAAAGATGAAGCAAACATGACCTTAATATGTTGACGGAGTTAACAAAGAATAAGTTTTTTTTTGTCCGTCAAACTAGCAATAGCCGCACACGTTCTCGTATGCATAATCTACAGATAATTGTAACCTGGGTTTGAACCGACAATATGACTATTTTAAGAAAATGTCATTTTTAAAAAATGTGATTGTTCTAACTAAAGTTGATCCAATATATCTCCCTCGATAAAAGAAATGTTCAAGATGACCCTAACTTAGGCCATCTCCAAACGAAGGAGGAAGGTAAGCATCTCCCCCCTCGTCGGCTGGAGAAGGAAACTTTTTGGAGGGCAAGGCTGGGGGAAGGGCAACCGAGGGGTCAATTAGGTAGGCAGACAGGCAAGCAATGGTTGCCTGCCTGCGGGCAGACATGGCCTGGACGCGCCATTGCGCGTCCAGTGGCGGCCACCATTTTTTTTTTTTACTTTTAATTTTAGAAATATAAATTAAATGTGTGTAAAAAAAATTAAATTATATTAAGTATACATATATGTGTGTAAAAAAAATTAAATGATCAGTTTATTTTAAAATAAAACATATATATGTGTGTGTGTAAAAATCCTTAAAAATTTTGTAAAACTTGTGTAAAAAAAATGGTCAATTTCATATAATTGGTCATGTTTTTTTTAAAAATAAATTAAAATATATATGTGTGTGTGTAAAAAAATTGGGTGTAATTTGATAAACTACGACTTAGTTTAAAAAAAATATAGTATGAATATAAAAATATGACTTAATTAAGCTTATTATTATTGCAACATAATTTAAAAATACAATTTAAAGATCAATTCAGCAACTTAACAAATACGATTACAAATAAACACCTAATTCGAAAATGGCTCGTGAGTTGTTCACAAGTGTTCGACTAAATTTCTTTCAATTGACTATTGACTTCTTTATTTCGAATGTTGCCACGACGCATCATATAAGATTCCAAGTCAATGATGCATCATATAAAAAATAAGACTTACTTAGACTTATTATTATTATTATTATTATTATTATTATTATTATTATTATTATTATTATTATTATTATTATTATTATTATTATTATTAAGTGAGAGTGGGGAAAATTTTGCTCGGCTTGAGATGGCCTAAATTTATTGAATTGTTGGTTCAGTTGGAGATGAGAGACTAGACAAGACAGACAAGCAAGAAGGCAGCCAGACAATAGAGGGCAGTTGTCTGCTTCGGCTGGAGATGACCTTAATGACACGGTAAATTAAACACATATTAAACTGAAAATGAAGAATAACACATATATATTTAATTAGTATGTACCTAATATGAGGTTTATTTATGGAATAAGAATTGGTGGAGAAATAACTAATAATTGCTCCAGCCTCAAATTCTTTTGCCAATGGACATGGATACAAAGAAGATGAGGTACCTGATTTTGCCTACAACTCAATTTATAGACATGGTGCCTCCGCAAATTGTGTGTTATAACAGATAAATTTTTGAATTATATATTGTCTCTCTTTTTTTTGAGCTCGAATTATATATTGTCTCTCTTGAAACTCTAAAAATTGATAATTACTTATTTTTTTTTAGTTGAATTACATTATTTTTGAGATGGTAAAAACATAAAATGCATATAAAAAACTTCCCAAATAATTGTTGTTTACCTCATAAAATGACCTTTCTTTTTATAGTATTAGATGAATGCTGCAAGTGATGCAAAATTTTAGTAAAACATGACTAGGACGTATGACGTATCCAATAAAAGACAAACATATATATTATGACTTGTGATTAATTGAAGCGCGCATGAGTCAAATAATTTCATTTGAGCAAGAATTAATGATTAATACATGACATCCATAAAATTTAACGATTTATTTACCGAGTATAATTCATATAATTAAAAAAATATGATTGTCGATTGTTATAACATAATGCATTTACCAACTAACCAATGGCATATGTATCCTTAATATAGTTTATGTTAATCTGTATATGCATTATTTTCTAGACAAGGTAAATAACATTTATTCAAAATGCATTATTGAATGACCAACTCATCTAAAAGCTTAAGCTGTTAGAGAGAGGAATCATTTAATATATATCACTTAACACGCCCCCTCACGTGTAGGCGGTATTCTTTACTCAAGTCTAACACGTGGAATTTAGAAATGGGTGGCGGAGGAATTCGAACACAGGACCTCTTTGGGCCTGAGCTTTGATACCATATTAAATAACCAACTCATCTAAAAGCTTAAGCTGTTAGAGAGAGGAATCATTTAATATATATCACTTAACATGCATAAATAACGTTAAAGATGAATATGCATTTGGTATGTGGACAACAAATCAAGAATAAATATGAATTTGCAAATTGTACCCTACAAAATTGAGGGAAATGTTTTAATTTTCCATCTTTGCCCTCATCTCTAGCCAAAACATGGATGGGAATAACATGATGGTGCAACTTGCCAAGGAAATCCTATTTATAGGGTGCATTTTTGTTATATTAACTTTTTTAGGATGAAGATCGCCAAATGTTGCTATATCAGGTGTGCAGCCTACAAATTAGTCTTACACCGTCAAAATATGTCTAAAAAATGACTTAAAAATTGAGTGAAAACACCTATAAATATTCTCACATGCCTTATTTTCATAATACTGTATTTTTATTTTACTTAAAATTAAATCTAGAATCCTTTGAATTTCCAATCATAGTAGCAAACCTTCAAAATTATCATACAAAGAAAAGAAAAAAATCTTTCAAAATTGCCATGTTTAATGGAACATTTTTTGTAATTGATTATCTAGATTGCATGGATACGGATACGGTGATACGATATAATACGATATGTATACGGCGATACGGATTTTTAAAATTTATAGGATTCGATACGGCAAAGATACGCATATTAAATAAAATAATTTTATATTTTACATAATAACATAACTAATTTGATCATTCTATTATACCACAAAAGCAATAGATCATATTCAAAATATATATTGTCTACGAGTTTAATTTCGGGTTGGACAACATCACATAAGAGTTCTACAATAAAATTGTCCAAGACCATTCAAAATACACAAAAGTTATATATCAAAAGTTGGGAAAGTTAGACAAAACCCGAATTGATTTGAAATTTTCAACTAAACATCACGAGTATTGATAACCGTATCCAAGACCATTCAAAATACACGTTTTTTTTAACTTTTAATTTATTAATTTTTAAACCCATAACTTTGAAAAACTAACAAAAACACCCCGTGCGTATCCAAAACGTGTCCAAAACATGCAGGATACTCCAAAAAAAGTATTGTACCCGTATCCGAATTATTTTTTATTTAATTTAATTAGGATACTCCAGATGACGTACAGTACGAGTATCGGACGCGTATCCGTATCCTCGAAGTACTGGATGCTGCACGGGGCCATTTTTCGGAGTATCCGTGCAACTTAGTTGATTATGTATCATAGGATCATATTTAGATTAGATTGAGTTCTCATATCTTTCTACATGTTTTTTATTCATTCATTAAGAAAGATCTAAATCTAATCATCGTTAATGTTGGGGTTTTTGATATTTTGCACCCTGAAATTATAGTATTTTGGCACTTTGCATCTTGACCTAAAAGTTTTGGCACTTTGTATCCTGGAAATATAATTTATTTGGCACTTTGTACCCTAGTGTACATGTGTTTTGGTGAGAAAAATCATTGGTAGAAGGGTAGAAAAGTATTTTCAAATATTATTTTGGGCACTTTACACCCTAGCAATATAGATTTTGGCACTTTGCACCCTAGATATATAATTTGTATGGCATTTTGAACCCTAATGTGTTTTCCTTTGAAAAAAACTCATGAATGTCGTCGATGGAGAAATAAAATGGTCATTTATATGTACAACAATCATAAACATGTTATCCTTAATTTATTTTACTTTTTAATAACTTATTTTAACATTTTCTCTCGGTAAAAAAAAATATTGACTTCATTTTGTTTTCAAATATCCTCTAGATTATTTACATTATATCTCAAAAACACGTTTACAAATCTAACATGTTATTATATTGCATGACTGCATGTTACATGTAGTCGATATTAAATTTTTCTACACGACATACTATATAAATCTAAAATTATTTACTATTAGCATGTTAAATTTATTAGATTATAAAAAAGAAAAAAAAAACGCTATTACCTAATCAGTAATAGCTAGTAATTTGGATGAAAAAAAATGTGCCAAAAATATTAAGTCAAGGTTGAAAATGACAAAAAAAATATTTTTAGGGTGAGGGTGCAAAGCGTCAAAATCTATATTTTCAGGGTGCAAAGTGCCAAATATATTCGAAAATGACTATTATGCCCTTCCATCAATGAATTTTTTTCATCAAAACGAATACTCTAGTGCAAAGTGCCTAATAAATTGTATTTCCAGATTGCAAAGTGCCAAAACTTTTAAATCAGGGTGCAAAGTGTCAAAGCTCTGTAATTTCAGGTACAAATTATCAAAAACCCTTAATGTTGAGACACAAAATTGAAAAAATAAGTATTGAGTCCGATTAAACATAGTGCAACCAATTTTACCAACAATCCATATAATGTTGAACTTTCAAAAGTTTCACTTGCCAAAAACTATTACTAGATAATTTATGTAATCAACAAAAAATACTTCTACGAGATACTTTACCGACTTATAATCGGCTACTAATTAAGTTAAAAAATTATAGGTACTTAAAAACATCAATATGGTTGTTAAGATTATATTTATGGGATAATTTAATTAGTAAAATTAACATGGAAAATTAAATGTGATATTTGACAAGCTAAATAGGAATATTGCTATGTGTATGTGCTTAAACCACAAAATTCAAAAACTTGTATAGATAAGATGTTGATTTTTTTTATTTTTTTTTATTTTTCAAGGTATTCAGGTCTTAGATAGATAATACATCGAAAGATATATACAAGTATACAACTAATAAGCGAAAACATTTCAACTCTAATGTAAATATGTAACGCAAATAACACATAATGTATACCCTTAATTAGAAGATCGATGTAGTTTTTTTTTTTTTTTTGACATAAGATCGATGTAGTTGAGATGATGCTGAAATCCTCTAATATTGAAAGTGCACATCGATCACTTCTTTATTTTCAATTTTGAAATTCATCTTCAATTGTAATTCTGAAATGTTCTATCTCAATGGGATGAAATTTTAATAAGATTAAATAGATAATTACTCGGCAAGTTTTATTTCAATCAACTTTAAATAAAGTAATCGATAAAATAGTAAAGGAAGTAGACATGATTAACGTAGTTGTCCTTTTATGACAATGAGTGATTGGTCTAGTGGAAGAAACTAGTCACTACAAAGTAGCAAACTTACGTTGGGAGATGTTTCAACTTAATGTGTTGCCTCAAAAAGGATTAAACCAAAGAAAAATAAAAAATAAAAAATAAAAAAATCGTCCTTTGATAAAATAAAGGAAGCAAAAATGAATATAAGGGACTCATGGAATATGTTAAACCAATGAGAAATAAAAAATAAAAAAAGTTGTCCTTTGATATCGTTCACTCAAAAAAAGAATTCTGATTGGTGTGTAGCAAGAGAACAAAATTGAAACTTTGGATTCTTGAAACAGATTATTGCATGATCAAAATTAGGGTTGTCAATGGGTCGGATTCTGGTCGGATCAAGCTCATCTAGAACCGGCTTTATTTATATTGGATCGAGTTCTGTCGGATTCGGATCTTGTTCGGATTGTGCTCGGATATAGATTTTTTGAATCCAATGGATTTTGGTCGGATTTGACCGGATATCGGATATTTTTCGGATCCAATAAAATTTTTATTTAAAAAGTTACATTAATTTTTTTCCTAAAAACAGTTTATTAACTTTACAATTTTATTTAATTTTAGCTCACATGCTCAAACATTCTTTACAAATATTCATATTTTTAGATGAAAATATTGATTTAAATAAATTTATAAACGAGTTATAAATTACTATCTTCGTAAATTGACAATGAAATATTATTAAAGATACTTACTTTTATAAAATATTATATATATATATATATATATATATATATGTATATATATACATATATATATATATGTATATATATACATATCTTGAACTGATCGGATCGACCTAAATTCATATTCGCTCCGTATGTTTCGAATTATGGATCTTTATAATCGGATTAGATCCATCGAATCTCTAATCGGACAGTTATCCTAATAAATCGGGCCGAATTCGAACGGATCCGAATTGAAATCCGCCCCATTGACAGCCCTAATCAAAATGTCATTCATATCGAACCCACTTTTATTTTAGACTTGGGCTCAGGCCCAAATAATACATGTGTGATGTACTGGTCCAGAATTTTGGGCCAATATACAAGATAATGACTATTAAGGCCCTAATACTACGAGGGTTGTAGGGCTATTTTTGTAAATCTATAATCTCCATTCCAATATATAAAAATCACTGCAACTGAAATACCCCAGATTAGGGTTTCGAGCAATTTCTCTTTGCGGAGTGAGAAGAAGAGCAGCCGCAAACCGAAGAACACAGCACTCTCTACTCCCCCATAAACCGTAGCCATGGTTTGTCATCTGACATTTTGACCTAGATTCGACATAATTCTATGTTTCTTATGACCTTACATTTGTTCGTTTTTCAATTAATTGCAGTCGCTTGTAGCTAATGATGAATTCCAGCACATTCTGCGTATTCAAAACACAAATGTGGATGGGAAGCAGAAGATCATGTTCGCCTTGACCTCCATCAAGGGTATAGGCCGCCGTTTCGCCAACATCGTCTGTAAGAAAGCTGACGTCGACATGAACAAGAGGTCTTTTCTTCCCTTTCTTATTTTATTTTTACCTATTTTATTATCATTTAAGTAAACAGTAGATGTTTGCTGGATGAGAGTGGATTTGCTTATGTGCTCTACAAATGATTCATATAATCTGAATTTATGTTGTGAATTTATCCCTGACGCCTCTTGTATCATCTTTCAACTACTTGTAGGAGTTCTTAGTAAGCAATTTTAGCTTGATTGTATAATTGAATTCTGAAAGGTGCTTTTGGTTTGATGATTCTGTGACATTTCATATAAGTAATCTATCTACTTTTAATTATTACATATATATGTTCATTTCTCTGGATTTGATTATTGACATTTGGTTTAATCTAGCGCAACTGGAAATTTGGCCTTCTTCCGAGTGCAACTGATTTTAATATTTATAAATCCACATTAAGGATTGATTTCAGTCAACTATCTTGGCCTAACTAGTTGATGCTTTTATGTTTTTGTTAGAGTAAGACCATAAAATTGTGCAGAGTTCTATTTTGCTATCTGATATGTAATTTAAGTGTCACGTGATGTTCACAGACATGGACTCATCCTCATTTTTAAAGATGTTTAAAACTGTGCTGATGTTTTTAGTCTTAAGATTGTTCCTTTCACATATACATGTTATTCCAGAGTAGTTGCACACAAGATACTTTATGGTAAAAAAGCTGGAATTTTTAATTTTTAAGAATTATAAGTATATCTCTTTTAAGATGTTACTGTGACTGGGACATTCTTTTTTCTCTTTGCTTTGTCTTTCGATAATTATTATATAGATCCCTTTTTTCTTTGTGTCAACTAAATATCACGATTCATGTAATTTCCATGTTGCTTATTGTTTTCTCAGAGCTGGTGAACTTTCAAATGCTGAGATTGATAGCTTGATGGTAATTGTCGCTAATCCTCGCCAATTCAAGATCCCGGACTGGTTTCTGAACAGGAAGAAGGATTACAAGGATGGAAAGTTTTCTCAAGTGACCTCCAATGCTCTTGACATGAAGCTCAGGGACGATCTTGAGCGTTTGAAGAAGATTAGGTTTGACTTTACACTTCTCAGATCTTTGTAATGACGTATTTGTGCTTGTATTTATTTAATTTTGTGTGGCACCTTATAGGAACCACCGTGGTCTCCGTCACTACTGGGGTCTACGTGTACGTGGACAGCACACAAAGACTACTGGACGTAGGGGAAAGACTGTTGGTGTCTCCAAGAAGAGATAAATCACATCGTTTTTTTCTATATGGTGTCATGGATATTTGTTTTGTTTTAGGGCTACCCCTTTAGGCAAGAAGTTACATCTTTGGAGTTTGGTAATTCTTATTGTTCTGGATTTGAATTTTGTCACAAATCTTAGTCATTATCTTTACTGTTCTATTTAATTTTGAAGACTTAGTTCATATGTGAAGTATCTGTAGGCTTTTGTGTCATCTGCTGAATGATTTTATAACATGTCATATCGTGGAAGTTTAAGTATTGGACCATAATTGCCTGACAAAGTTGCACTTCCAGTTTCAAGAATTCTGAATATTTTTACATCGATTTATTTAACCCTTCATTAATTCTCTTAAAAGCAATCCAGTTAAATTATCTAGCATGGTACAAAGTTCAATCAAGTTATCCTTGGTTATTCTTGTTAGCTGTATATGCTGCAGGGTATTCAGATTTTCTTTTAGCTTTCGTTGGTTAACCTGTAAGGCTAGCAATATTGCGAGAGACGTAATTGTTGTTGCCAGAGCTAACTTTTAATAATTCCAATTATACCCTTTATCCTAAAAATGAGGAATTAATACATACCTATTACCCAGCTACTCACAACTTTTCTTGCTCACAATAACTCTTTCATTTCTATATTTACATGAACACCTCCGCATAATTAATGAAATAAATATCTTAGTTTTCTCCATTACCTTTACTTTCTTCTCCACCTTTCCTGCAATTTTGTTTGACCAAAAGAGTAACTTTCTAAGGTTTTAAATAAACCGAGAAGTTAAACATTCAATCAGATCTCAGAAAAAAAAAATTAAACATTCAATCTTGTTAGTTTGGCTTGAACTTCATTTTTTGTCCCCTAGTTGAAATCCTGTAACTTTTTAAAAAATTCTGGGAGAATTAGAACTAGAAGGGTGCAAGATAGAGCAAATTTGATATAATATTCATGGAATTGAATTTTCATTCAGACAAACCCATACGAGTGTTATTCCTTAAATTTTCTTATTAGAGTCCGCCTCTTTTCTAATTGAATCCATCGTGTTTCTAATTGAATCCATCGTATTTTCTAATTGAATCCATCGTTTTTTTTTTAAGATACTCTTTGAAAATTTGGACATTCCCCCACTCCATCTCCACCAAGAAAAGGAAAAATGAAGAAGAAAACCAAACTTTTCCAATTCCATTTATCTTTTCCTTATTATCTCGTAAATGGTATATCTCACCTTAATTAAGTGAATTTGGAATCATAGAGAATGAAGGTTAGATTTATGAATGACTTCTTTTCTGAGAAGAATCAAAATAGAGCAGCACCAATTGTTAAAGGGCATATTAGGAAATTTAAGAAATTTGCTCTGTAAACATTTGTGTGATCGTTGTTAAGATCGTAATTTTTTTCTAGCTATTATAATGAGCTGGAAATTAATGCAACTTTAAGGTGATCTTATATGGCTAAATTGCTTTTATTAATACTATATACAATAGGGTAATGATATCGATATACATTGTATGTCACAGCCAATTATTTGAATAAAATTGGCCACGTGCCTTGTATTGTACTGTATGTCGCCTCAACTCGGCCTTTTGGAGGGAAGAAATATGCTAACTCGCCATTTTTTAGTCCTATATTTTTTTTTTAATTTAAAAAATTTCAGAAAAATTGAGCAATTTGATATACTACAAGAAAAACATGATTTTTTCTGCTAGAATATTAGGTTGATGGCCACATGTTGCTCACGTGGCCGATTCCTATCAAATAATCTCAATAATGTGGAGCATACATGCATGTAGGTCGATTCGATCCTTTAAAAATTCGTGTTCGATAACTGAAAAAGTTACATATAATTTCTTATTAGATTTATACATAATGTTTTACTGATAATAACATTACTAATATTTTACGATCGATTTAAGATAACATAAGATAATAGTTCATTCAAAATTTTATTTATATGCATATTGTCATTTAAAAAACAATGAATAAGTGAATTGTTTTGTTACCAGTTTTGCTTTGGTAAACATTTGGCAAAATTTATAAGATAGTCATGTAACTTTGGAATTTTTTCAATAATAGTCTTGTAACAATACTAAACAGATATTTAGTATTTTAACTTTCACAAGTTAATTTTTAGTCTTATTCATAACAAATTTCGTCCATTAATTTTTAATAAGTTTCAATTTTAGTTTTACAATTACAAATCTCATCATCTAAGTTTAAATAAATTCAATTTTCATTTTGCAATTACAAATTTTTTCTTCGGTAAAACCAAATTTATAATTGTAGGACGAAATTTGTTATGAATAAGACTAACATTGAAATTTGATGAAAGTTAGATGATTAAATGTGTGTTTAATATAATTATAGGTCAATTTTCAAAATAATTTTGAAGTTACTGGACCATTTTTAAAATTTTGGAAAAAAGGTACCCAATTTCGAAATTTTGCATTTCAATATAGTGTAAATTTCGAATGTGGAAATTTTATTGCAGATGAATTTTTTTTGACATCCGATAGATTTGAAATGTGATGGACTTGAAAAATGTATAACGTCAAGGTCTCAACTCTCAAGCCTTTATCACTTTTTCAGCATCCGAAAGACTTCTAATCAGCTTGAGTCTGAATAAATAACCCTCTATTAAATAATAGTTAACTTATGTCAGATTAAAATTGAATTTATTTAATAAATAGTTTTTTAATATGATATTATTTTGGCAAAATTGTGGAAAACGTCATAAATTAATTAGCGATTTTGGAATTTCGTCCCAAACTATATCATCTTATCGAATTTCGTCCCATAATTTAATATTATTTTGGAATATCGTTCCACCGTTAATTATGAGACCATGTGTCCGTTAAATTGCCACATGGATACTTACAAGTCATGAAGTGGCAAATTTTAGCAAGATAAATCATACATGGCTGCAAAATTCGTCCCAAACTAATTACAAATTTTAGTTTTTCATCCCAAACTATATCAACTCACCGAATTTCATCCCGTAATTTATCATTTTGCAAAAATTTAGTCCCACTATTAAATAATAAATATTAAAGAACTTATACATATGACATTTGATGGAAAAGTTTCTAGAAACTATTGATTTACGCCGCGCATGCATATGTATAAGTTCTTTAATATTTATTAATACTACAAAAGAACGCACAATGTTTTCCTAATGAAATTAAACGAGTTTTTTTTCTTTCTCAAAAGCGCATGGGAGTTTCGAAACCCCATACTATTTTTTTTAAAAAGTAAAAGATTGAACTATCATTTTCATTAAACTATAAATTTAATAGTGGGACTAAATTCATGCAAGACAGTAAATTACGGGACATAATTCGGCGAATTGATATAATTTGGGACGAATAACCAAAATTTGTAATTTATTTGAGACGATTTTTGCAATCTTGTATAATTGTTCATGCTAAAATTTGCCACGTCATGACACATAAGCAACCAAGTGGCAATATAACGGACACGTGTGCAATTTTCGTGTCATAAAAATATTAAATTACGGAAGGAAATTCGGTGAGGTAATATAATTTGGGATGAAAACTCAAAATCGCTAATTAGTTTGGGACGTTTTCTGCAATTTTACATATTATTTTTAAAAATCAACGGACAAACTTATATAATAAAGTTTCTTTTACGAAAAAAATTGTTTGTAGTTTGTTTTCCATCGAAAAAACTCGCCTCTTCATAGCAAACCCTAAAAATACCTAAGGTCATTTTGGTAATATCGGACCCCCATTAGCTGTTCCTATCGGTGACACTTACATGAAATATAAATTCATTTCAGATCCGGGATTTCTGCCATCACTGGAAAATACAAAAGAAAAGCTCCTACGTGCTGTACAACACGAACTTCCATTGGCTTCTACCTTTCTCTTCTCTCTCTGGAAAAACCACGCTCACCTATACATACAACATACATACATCCACTCTGTACAAACTTATACCTTTAGAGAGAGAATAAGCTGACTCTCAGATCTCCACCGCCTCCTCTATCCTCACTGGAAAAATCATGTAAGTTTCTATTTTGTACTTCGATTAGTACTGTTTTTATTGGTGTATCTTTGTTGTTTTTGTAGATTTAATTTTCATTTCCTTGTTTTAAACCTTTATGTGTAGATCTGAAGAGTGGTGTTGCTTATACGTACATATAAACCTTATTTTGTTCGATATAAGGTTGGGGCTTACTGAAATTGAGGTTGATCTACTCAGATTTTGGTGGTTATCGAGGAGATTTCAAACATCTAGTTTATTTTATCTTTAAGTGTACTGAAGTTGTTAATTTTCTAGATCTCTTAGTAGTGGATAGGAGAGAACTGGGAAAAGAAGGTCCGATTCTATTGAGATGGAGATTTTAGTAGTTGCGAATCACAGAAATCAACATCACTGTTATAGTAGAAACCGTGACCATGGTTCGAGTAAATTTGTACCAGTGCCTTCGAGCAATACTCGAGGCATTAATTGCAGGACATTTCAATCTGGAGAAGGGTTACTCCGAACCCCACTTAAATCATGCTCCATGGCCACCTCTGATGCTAAAAATGCCTTTCCGGCTTCGCCCAAAACCCCATCCCCATCTGTTAATGAAAACCAAAAGGGCTCGAAAGGGACTGAGAAAAGAAGTACGCCTCCGATACCAATTAAGACCAAGGCTGAAAGAACGGAGGGTGAGTTTCACCTCTCTGAGAAATGGTCAGGGCCTGCTCATTCATATTCACCTTCCTCTAGTTTGGAGTTCCATTTTGCTGAGCGATTTGCTCGGCCTGCTCATTCATATTCGTCTCCGTCGAGTTTAGAAATCCATTTCTCTGAGCGATGGGCTGGGCCTGCTTATTCAAATTCGCCTCCTCCGAGTTCTTTGCCCATACCAAAGTTCTCACTCCGACCTAAAAGAAGTGTTTCCCTTGACTTGCCTAAATCACCCTCTGAAATTGATTTCCATTACATTGCAAAATCTGCACCTGTTTCCCCGACGAGGGAGCGTAGCCCTTCGCCAAGTGATCTATTTGACAGTGCTGACTCTGCGACTAAGACCCTACGTCGCATCCTTAATCTTGATATAACTGATGAATGAGTGCTCTAGTGCTCCTGTAAATAAAGGGAAGTAATTTGTTTTCTGAAGTAGTGGTAGATTGTATATATTATAAATTTGACCGGTCCATGGAGTATGTTGTTAATAGGAGTTCACTTAACGTCTGAAGTAGTGTTAACATGGGTGCAAGAGCTGTGACATCTGGTGGGTCTACTATTTCCAAAATCGATTTATTTGGAAGACCATAATTGTTGAAAAGGATTTTGACTAGGCAAAAGTTGCGAGTGGAATGCAGAGATTATAATTGGCAGGATGTTGTGGAAAGGTGATGGCTAGAATTATATTGATACCGGAATTTACTGCTTCGCACATATTATTCATTTGTAGAAGCCTTCATGCTATGTCACAGTGTACTTCTCCAAAAGAATCTTCCTTCCAGGACTTCCCTTGTTTACGTTTTTCTTCACATAAGAGTTAGTTCCAAATACAAGTTGTATGTATTGTAGATTCCTAACTTGGTTAGTTTCAGTAGGATTTGTTTTATCTCCTTCTTACCTCATCCTAGTATGCCAGCTCTGATATTCATTTTAACTCCCAGAATACTCCTGTTTTCTTTAGTCAATGTTAACCCGTAGGTTTTGAACATTCTTTCTCTGTTCATGGTTGCCTGAATTGGCTTAAAACATCTTTTCTTCCTCTCTACTCTTTCTCTCTTTATTTTCCTTTGAAATAGTTACTGCTTCCTATCTTTGCTCCGCAAAGGTATAGAATTCCCTGAACCATTTTTTCTGGTTTTTGAAGAAGAAAAATGGGAAGGGAAATAGGGATAGATGTTATTTCTGCTCATAGTACTTAAGCTTCATTCATGTTTAGCTGGCTTTCTTTATCACTGCCTTTTCTTTACGTTGAAAGGGGGTTACAGGGTTGATCTTTTCTGCTCTTAGTGCTTAGGCTGAATCTGTTCCGAGCTTATCTTATAAGCTTAGTCTACTTTATTTCTTTTTGAAAGTGGGCCACACCACTATTCTCGTTTTAAAGTTCCATGTCTCATTGGAGAGTGTTGATCATTCCAAGCTGTTCTCAGGTACTCTTTCTCAAGATTTGCTTTGTGTGTGTATCATTTCACCATATATACTGCGGTACTAATGTATACTTCTCATGTTTATACCAGTGCTAGTATTGGTACACCGATGGAAGACGATTCATCAGGAGGTTCTGCTAGTACCCCATCAAATTAGTAATGTTTGTAGTCCTTGGTTATTATGTTATTTTTGTAGTCTGCGCTGGAGCATCATATGTATTGTGTCTAGCGTATTTACTTTCTGCTAAGTAGTGAACTTCTGTTATCTTGCTTTGTGTACAATTGCCGTTTGACCTTGTGTTTTATAAATAGACTTCTGGGCAAGGTTTCTAGTTATATTTTATGGATGTTACCTAGTTTTTTCCATTATTAGTGTTGCATTTGCTCTTTTTCTTTTGTTTCTAGTAATGTTTCGAAGGTGCTATTTTACGCGCTCGTTGTATAAAAACTAGGTTGGATACTTGATTGAAGTGAAGTAATATTAAATGGAATATAAAGGTTCGTCTGCTTTAAATTTAAAAGGATATGCAGTTTCAAAGAAAAAAGCTTTCAGTGTCAAATTAACTGGTGAAGTTGGTTGGCTTGAGAAGAGGCTGCGTCATGTTTGGGTCGGACTGAACAATTGTATTGTATTTTAAGCTGTTAGTTGCTATATTTATTTTATCTGATAATTATCTCTGCTCAATATATGTTCCAACAAAAATTAAAATCTAAGTCTGGTCTAGATCTACCAATGTTAGGTCTGCCTAATGGCAAATGTATAATTTAGTTTTCTGTCAATATCAATTATTTCCATGACATATTTATTCAACACAAAAGTAGTCAATTTGAATTTAAAAGTCTACATATTATTGGTTCATTACAATGATATTTTTATATACTTGGATATCTTATCACTAGTTTGGGTTTATTTCAATTTTCAACTTAGTTATGATTATTTGCTATTATTTTCATTCCATAATTGTAAAGGCGACACTTCAATTATTGTTGTGGGCATACTTGTATTTCTCGCTATAATCCTATCATCAGTTTTGAAATGTAAATTTTATGAGGGTGACTCTTCAATTGTTTGTTTCTTCTAATGCTTCCAAGTCAGCCTTGTTTTGTAAATTTCTCAAAAATTACACATCAATCAAGCCTTGTACGACTTTTTGTATGTAATTGTTTTTTTCTCAACTTAAAAGATAACGCCCAATATTCTTAAATATGAAAATAGCTCAAAATGAGGGGACTTTTGTGTGTATTTGATCCTGTTGAGTTAGGGTGATATTTGAATGGAATGGAATTTGTTATTTGGAGTTTGTTCCTTGATTTCCAGTGGCTCTGTGTTTTTGGAAACTAAAGGATTCTAGTAAATAAGCACAATTTTAATAGGGTCGAAAATCAAACAATGTTACTCGATATTTGACTCGAGATCGTTTGAGCTCAGTTCGTTATTCAAATCGACTTGTACCATCTCAAGATTACAATATATTATCATCTGAACTCGAGACAATTGCATTTCTTGTACCATCTCAAGTTTACAATATATCATCATCTGGACTCAAGACAATTGCATTTCTTGTACCATCTCAAGTTTACAATATATCATCATCTGGACTCGGGACAATTGTATTTCTTGTACTATTTGATGCTTCTATAAGAATAGGCAAAATTTTATTTTTGGCCCTCTAAAGTAGTTGCATTTCAAAATTGGTCATTTATTGTGATACCTCGACAATATACGCCATTTATTGTGATAACATCATCATTTTCAGTCCTTATCACCGATTTTTTTTAATTATCTCCAAAAAAATCAATTTATGTCATATTTGACCTATCATATGGCTTGGTCTTGCAAATTGTGGATTCTAAATATGAAATTCTTAATTTTTAAGTTTCACTCAATAAATGATATTTTTGGTTAAAATTAATTTTCCGATCAATTAAGACATAAATTGATGATTTTCGGCGATAATTAAAATTTTCCGGCAATAAGGACTGAAATTGATGATGATGACACAATAAATGATGATTATTGTTGAAATACCACATTAAATGGTCAATTTTGAAACGCAATCACTTTAAAGGATCAAAAATAAAATTTTGCCTATAAAAATATTAAAATGAAAAAATAAACAATAATTGGGCAGTTCTTTAAATGACATAAAGGTAATAGTACTCATCAAATTATTTATCATAGCAATTTTTACATCATCTCTGCCCCTCATTATCTGTATACATAAAGGGGGAGAGGGATTCAAGAGAAATAGCAAAAAATAAAAGAAATAAATAAAAAAGAATTCGCAATAATTTTTTTTAAACATTTTTGGTTGCGAGGTTAAGCTGCATGCTCCTATTGATTCTGCTTCAGGACTGGAAAAAATTGGAATTCTTTAAGAAAAATCCCTTTTGAAGATGCTAAATTCCTTTGAAGCTAGAAAGTGAAGCAAATATGTAGAATCCAAATACTATAGTACAAGTTCTTAAAAAGCATCATCCATTTCTTGATTCTTCATTCCTTCAAAAACCACTTCTTGGCACCTGCATTCTTCACTACAAAATGCTTTCTCACCCCTGAAACCAAAAATATCTCCAACATTATTATTTATATCCCAAAAATGGGACGAATCTTTATGAATTTATGCTAAATTAACTAAAGGAGTCGAGCAGAAATCGCGAAAAACAACACTTTTGATTTCACATTTTATAAAATAACATTTTTGGTAATGTGTTGCACTTTTGGTCCCATTGCATCCTATGGGACCATAAGTGTAAAACTGAGACAATCTTGTGAAACCAAAAAGATAAATCGAGACTATTTTATGGGACCAAAGTCGCAAAAAAAATTATTTAGAAAGGGCAGGACCGAAAGTGCAAACTATTTTAACACCTGGGGACCAAAAATGCAATTTCGTTACTTATGAAATCATCTTGAGGATCTAATCCTGTGGGACTAAAAATGCAACTTACCCCGCAAAAATCTGAGAAGGAAGCACAAGATGGAAATTGAATTATTTAAAATAGAATCACACTTAGCCTTGACAATAATAATACAGTAATATTCACCTAGCTGAACACCTTAATTTACTTCAATAATTCAACTACCATACAAATACATAGATTCATGTGAGACCAATCATTGATCTATAGAATATCAATTATCTATTAAAATTAAAAAACATGCCCAGAAAAAACTATGTATATCCTCACAAACCTAAATGCTCATTTATTTTTCCAATTGTTTTTAAATCTATGATCAAAGATCTCCACATTTTTCCCTCATTCATAATGAAACTGAATAAGAAAAATGCATAAAAAGTAGAAACATGAAATCTGGTGAACTAACCTGTACATGTAAAAATAATTTAGAAAGGGCAGGACCGAAAGTGCAAACTATTTGAACACCTGGGGACCAAAAATGCAATTTGAACACCTTAATTTACTTCAATAATTCAACTACCATACAAATACATAGATTCATGTGAGACCAATCATAAAACATGCCCAGAAAAAAACTATGTATATCCCAACAAACCAAAATGCTTATTTATTTTTCCAATTTTTTTTTTTTTAAATCTATGATCAAAGATCTCCACATTTTTCCTCATTCATAATGAAACTGAATAAGAAAAATGCATAAAAAGTACAAACATGAAATCTGGTGAACTAACCTGTACATGTAAATGTCTTTCCCCTGTTCAAGACTGTCTTTACAAGTATGACAAAAACTCAAGAAATTGACTGATTCAGACTTCACAACATTGGTTTCGAAACCACATTCCATTTTCTCGTCATCAAGAATTTTGGTGTCATCTCCACTACAATTCTCCAAAATGCAATTATCATAAATATGGGTCTTTTTTGGATTTGGCCCATGAATAATGACACAAGTATAATCCTCAGAAAGTTCCATTTCTTTCAAGGATAGCTGCCTTTTGA
This sequence comes from Penstemon davidsonii, assembly GCA_034814905.1. Taxonomy (NCBI): domain Eukaryota; kingdom Viridiplantae; phylum Streptophyta; class Magnoliopsida; order Lamiales; family Plantaginaceae; genus Penstemon; species Penstemon davidsonii. The sequence goes on along the minus strand of JAYDYQ010001087.1, from coordinate 45,834,799 downwards.
AATCCTTTTTTGGGGTACTTATAAAAGGGCTCATCAATTGAGAATTTCGAGTCTTAATTCCGAAATCAGCTGGAGATTTAGGCGATTCTACCGGAGAAAGTAGTGAAGATGAAGGATTGAGAGTTGGAATTTGAACCTTAAGCTTTGATTTAAACAGAACCATTTTGTTTGTAGGCTCATTGATTGAGTCAATTAAAGCAAGTCCAATGGGTTTTGGGTCTTCTATTTTGTTGAATGAGTTATCTGTAATTTCAGGGGATTTTAACAGATTTTTGTCATACCCAAATGGGTTCACAAAATTTGAGGAGTTTTCTGAATCAAGAATTGAAGTTGGACTCATTGTTGTGGTTTCAGTATCAAAATGGCTTTTTGACAAAAACCCATTGAAAAATCTTGGGGAATTTAGGAAAGATGAAATTGGGGAGTTGGTTTTTTTTGTGGGTGAAGAAAGAAAGGAACTTTGATCAGCCATTAGAGCTTGTTTGGTGGTCACTGCTCTAGATCTATTCATCAGCATTAATAATACTTCAATTATAGCTTTTTGTGAGAAATCAAAATCACAAAGAACCAAACATGAAATGAATATCAAAATATACAAAAAGAGTTATGCTTTTTCTGAGCCTCAAAAGAATAACAAAAGTTGGTTTTTTTCCTTCTCAAAAAGCAAAATGAAAACATAAAACAAAATTGAAACAGAGTTGTAAAGTTAATTAGAGCATATAAAGCCCTGCTAAAACTCATTAGACTCCATTTTAGAGCACTGACATGTAAATGCAAAAGGCCCAATCTTTTCTTTTTCAATCCTCTTAATGTTTCTTTCTTTTTAACAACAAAAGCTACACTCAATTTTTATTAGAAGCCATAAACAAAAGAAACAAACAAAACCCAAATCTCCATTAATATGTAAATAAGTATTCAGAACTTTGTAAAGAAAAAGAGAGATGATGTGCAAAGAGAAATGGGAGGAAATGGCTAGTTTTAAAGGTGAGGAAAAAGCATTGTTGATTGTTTTGAACAAAGGGAGAGGAAGAAATTAAAAACAAGAAAAGCAAACGCAAGCAAAATAGAGGGCCCCTATACAATTTTGGATTCTAGCATTCATTTTTTCTTGATAATGATACATTTTTTTTTTTAATAAAAATGAAAGTCATTTTCCATTAGAAACGCAATCCCTATGCATAATTAACAATGAACTGTATTTATAATTTTGCAAGTGACTTTTATATGATCAAGACATAGATTGAATTATTCCCATAAACAATAATTCATCGAACCCATATCTTGAAGATTTACATATTTACTAATGAAATTAATTTATTTTTGAATTTTGACCAATTCAATTTCCCTATTTTATAAAATTACAAATAAGTTTCTCTTTTGTCGTTTTTCTTGTAAGTTTATTTATTATCTCTCACACGCACGCACGTAGAAACACACAGTGAAGAGAGAGAAATTAGGGGATGGGAAGTTAAATGCACGAACTCTTAGGTTAAATATGCGAATAGATGACGACATCTTTTACCACCTCTGACTTGACCCAGTTACAGTAATTATTAAAATTACCATTTTCTTTTCTTAGTTTTAGACATAACTTTTACCTGTTCTCAAAAAAAAAAAAAAAAAAAAAACAGACTTAACTTTTACCTCGTCGTACGCATTTATCCTTATCCACTGACTTAACTTTCAGGAAAATATTTTAAACACTTTATTTTTAATAGGAGTATAATAAAGTGGAATAATTATGAAGTGTACCGAGTATTTTTTTAGGGTAAACACCATTTTTGGTCCCTCTTATCATTAATTTTTTACAGAGTGGTCCCTCTTATATTTTTTTTCCCACTTTAGTCCCTACTATGAATTATTTGTCTCAGTTTAGTCCCTTTCAAGTGATCCAAGGCGGTTCCGATAACATGTGATATGCACATGAGGGCAATTTCATCATTTCAAGTAAACTAACAGGGATATTTTCGTCTTTCTAATTTAAAAAAAATATTTAATCTCTTCCAAACTAGGCTTTCATTCCAATCCAACTTAATCGTCCATTTCGTTCCAAACTAAAGTTTTCTCCCAAAATCTTCTTCAAACACCAAAATTGCTCACCAATTAAACAATATCTCAAATAGTCTTAATAGTGAACGGACGAAAATGCCCTAAAAAATATTCATATACATGTCACGTGTTATCGGAACCACCTGATAAGGACTAAAGTGAAACACATAATTCATAGTAGGGACTAAAGTGAAACACATAATTCATAGTAGGGACTAAAGCGGGAAAAAAAACATAAGAGGGACCACTCTGTAAAAAGTTAATGATAAGAGGGACCAAAAGTGGTATTTACCCATTTTTTAATCTACTATAATTTTTTTTGGTCATATACTTGTAAAAGATAAAGTGTAAAAGAGAGAAATATAATCATAAAGTTACTGAACGGAAAGAAATATTAACAAAACATGATGATAAAAAAAGGGCATTTGATTTAATCATTAACGACATGTCTGGCACATGAAAAGTATAAAAGTTGAATATAAAGTAACAAAATAAATGAACACCCATCAAGTAAAGTCAATTATGAAAAACATGTTATTGCAAGTTGGATACATGTCAAATTAATAGTCACTCGGTTTTCTATTTTTGAGATTTTTAAAAAGAGGTTCTTCTCTTATAATTAAATTATTTTTCTAAAAATATTGTCTCACATGAAGTAATTATTTAATACTATTAATTATTTGTTAATATTATTAATGTAAAAGTATCTAAAATTTTAATTTTTACTTAAAACTTCACTCGAGGAAATAAAAAAAGATGTAGAAAAAAAAAGTTATCTACTCCCTCCGTCCTATTATTTTTGCTCATACTTTCTTTTTGGGATGTCCCAAACCAACACTCTTTTTCCTAATATGAGATTATTTCTCAAAAGTACCATTTCATATAAATTAATGATTTGACACCACTAATTCTTTACCACTATTTAAATATAAAGATGCCTAAAAGCTCTATTTTTTTTAACTCTCAAAATAAAAGGGACGGATGGAGTATAATATAATAATTACTTTTCCTAAACTATAAAGAATCGTGATTTCTAGAATGTGAAACCATAAAAAATATGTTGTAGCGTAGAAGTTTTTTTCTTCCCATAATATAGACTAGCACATCAAATATAAGGCCATCTCCAATGACTCTAGACTCCCCTTCCCCTCAGACTCTCATTCCCCTCAGACTCTCTTTCCCCTTCAGACTCTTCTTTTTATAGTCATCTTTATTGATTCAATCTTCACATTCTATTTAATTCCAATTCTCATACTTCCACACTCTTACTTAATAAAATGATAATAATAATAATAATAAAATTAATAATTAAGTCAATAGTAAATTAAACATTGGCATTAATACATTAATAATAACTAATTTAATATTGGCATTAATAATAATAAAAATTAATAATAACATTACAACAATATTACAATGTGATTAAATTTGCCTTGATCGTTACAAAGGGCGATGCTACCACATTGAGTTTATCCTATTTAAATTATGTAACATATAATTATTTTTAATCCACTAGCCGTATTTAATTTCAATGTATTAATTTTCATAAATCAGTTTTTTTACAATGTGATTAAATTTCAAACAATAAAATAAATTAACGTTAAGTCTATTACATAAAAGTTACAATATTACAAATAATAAAATTAAATTAATGTCAAGTTTATTACCATTTATTCCACAAAATTCTAATTCTCATATTTTTCCATCTCACTTAATAAAATTAATAATAATAGAGCTAAATAATAATAAAAATTAATAAACATTTTACATAAAATTACAATATTAGAAGTTAAAAAAGTACAAATTATACAAGTAATAAAATAAAATTAATGTTAAGATTTATAACTTAATTTACAATATTAAATTAATGTTAAAAAAATTATAAATTAATTAACATTAACTAAAAACATAAAAATAAAAAAAAAGAAATTGGGGCTGGGCGCGTTGCCCAGCCCCAATGTGAGGTTCATCCACCGCCCAACCCACCTCTCCCCTCTCTCCCCCCTCCTAAAAAAACTTCATTTTTTCTCCCCTTCCCCCATGGACTCCCCCTCCCCCATGATCAATGAAGATGCCCTAAGGGTCTATTTGGATGGGTTTTGATTCGGTTTCGCGGGTCTCGGTTTAAACAAAATGGTTTGGGTTGTTTCGATGAACCTTTGAGACCTCATTTGGATGGGTTTTGGTTATTGAATTTTGTGGTTTGAATAAGTTGAAACCCCACTTGGATTGAGTTTGGATGTTGGGGTTTAGGGGAAAAAGTAGGCGGTAGGTGTCAAATCAATGTCTTTTTTAGTGAGATTTGGGGGAAAAAATATGTGGTAGGTGCCAAATCAATGTTTTATAGGTTTGAAGAGTTTGAGTGTGAGTTTCTGAATAGTTTTTGATGGTTTTATTGGTTTGGCGAAAATTCATTTAAAAGGGTTTTAATTCGGTCTCGCGAAACCCACGAGACTGGGCCAAAACCCATCCAAATACACCATTAAGGTTCATATATAGTAGTTTTTTCTTCGCCTTGTTGCATCAATATTCACAGTAGTTTTCTTTTTCAAAATAATATTCATATATAGTAGTTTATTCTTCTCTTTATTAAAACATCTGTTTTGACCATTTCCACTAAATGAAGAACCTAATTGAAGTCAACATTCAATTGTTACATGGTGAATCGATATGTTGTAGTTTTGACATGGAGATGTTTTCATTTTCATTAAATATAGCAGAATAAAAGCTAACTATAATAAATAATAAATAAACCAATAAGGGCTATTGTAGACTCGTTGACTAAGACCCCTTACATGTGACACATTTTTTTTTCTTTCTTTCCTAAACTTTTACACGTACGCGCGCAAAGTATTAACCAATTTAAATACATTTCCTTCTCCAGAAGATTTTTATTACAGTATATGAAAGATAATATAGCGACATACATATAATTAATACTTCGTATTATCAAATTATAAAGAAAATGAGATGAAAAATAAAACAAAAGAAATAAATGCAAGACATGACCTAAGTTAGCTGAGGCCTTTAGAGCAAGGCGTGCCCTGTCATAAATAGATTTGACATAAAAAAATGTCCTTTTTTTAATTTTTTATATCAATAGGCATTTCTGACGACAAAGTCTTAAAAGAGTGCAGATTTGTGGCCCACTTCTACTTTGGGGCCCATTTAGTTTGGGCCCTGCATGCATTTAAAAGCATCTTTTTACCCCCATGCTTTTTCTCGCTCTATAGGTAGTGGATTTTTCCATTGTCATCCATTTAGATGAAAAGCTCTTTTCTTGATTACGAGTGAAGAACAATTATGACAATAAATTGAATCTTGGTTTGACAAACATGAAATAGCTTTAAATTTAATTGATGTTCTTATTAGATTAGGGATTATTTTAGAGTTTATTTTGTTTCAAATAAACTTAGCCGAGGTCGAAAGAATTTTATTGAATTAGATTCAAGCTGCACTAAGTATTTCAATATGCTTATATAAATATAATTCTTTGTTTATTTAATCACCAATTGAATTCGAATGAATCATTAAATATAGTTTTATGCTCTCATTTCTTTTTGGAATATTCCACATTATGACTTTTTGTCCAAAAATAGATTTGTTTTCTCAATTATCATCTCACGTAATAATTTAACACCATTTATTTTCTCCACTTTTAATTTTTCCTTAAAACTACGTGCGAGAACAATGAAAGCAATAACAAATGGAGATAAAGTATTCTTACATCTTCTATTCATAAAATTAAAATAAAAAATAAAAAGTCTCAAGATTAGAGAACTCTCTAACTCCATATGGAATTGTGTTGACAAGATTTTGTATGAAAGGATTTGAAATACTATAGGTTATAAACTTGAAATTTATAAAGACATTAATTTAAGAACTTTCACATATTTTTTCTTTATAAAAAAATTGATTTGTCATCTATAAAATACTTTTCTCCCTCAAACCACTACATCAAAATTCAAATAAATCATATCTCAAATTTTTAAAACTCACAAAATCATACATTCAAACTCAATTCAAATTGTTTTTCAATGTTTTGTTGGAACCACTCAAATTAAAATTTTAAAATCTAGACAAAGCAAGACTGAACCAACACCGATCCATATAATAGAGTCCCGAGTGATCCATTTCATTATTTTGCAACTTTTCAATAAATTGCCATAATTGAACGGTTTTTGTCGTACAAAATTTTGTTTTAAGATAACAAGGTATAAGAAGAAAAAGACAAAAGAAAAAAAAAAGCTATGGTCTTATGAGTTATGATCCATAGCCTATGGATCATAACTCAAAAGCTTTTTTAATTCTTTTTTATTTAGAATTCGTCAGGTGAGACTGAGAATAGAAGGAGAGGAGTACCTATATGCAAATATTTGACATTATTTTATTATTTAGTATATATATATATATTTTAATAATATTTTAAATTAGAATATTATTAATTCACTAACTTTATAATGTGATTGGGTTTGATGCGTGCACGTCGTAACTATATAATACCTAATTAAATGGACTATAAGGGACAAAAGTGATACAAATGTGGGTCTTCACCCTGTTATTATTATTAGGACTGCATTTTGTCCTATTACTTATTTGGGAGTTAATAAAACTTTACCTCCTTTAATATACATAATATTCAATTTATTCTCTTGTAATTTGATAAAAAAAATTAAAGTTTCACACATTGCATCCCTATTATTTTTAAACATAAAAACTAAGTACAAAAAAGTGACAAAACTCCCCTCTTATTAATTATACTTTTACACGGTTAATTTATAAATATGGCACTTTACCATTACTTTGATATGATAAATGTGACACTTTACTCCCTGTGTTATTATAAATGTGACATTTAACCTTTATGTGTTATGATAATTGGCACATAACATGCTACATTTTGATAAATACGATACTTTACCGGGTTTTTTGCACTTTGCACCCCCGAAACATAGGAAATAGGCACTTTGCACCCCCAAAACTTAGATTTAGCACTTTGCACCCTCAAAATATGAAAAATACAGCACTTTGCACCCCCTTTTATTTTCAGGCAAAAACTCATGGGCAACATCGGTAATTCAATTATAAATTTTTGGCACTTTGCACCGCCAAAATAAAATTAGCACTTAACACCCTCGAATTAAGAATAAATCAGCAACTTGCACCCCCGTAACACAATAAATGGGCACTTTACACCCCGAAACACAAAATTAACACTAACACCCTCAAATAAAAAAAAACTCAAACCCCACGTTTTATTTAGTTATTTATGGATATGTATATTGATAAAAAGAAAGATGGGGAGAGAAATAAGTATTCTAGTATTTATAATTGTATTTTACAAAATTTAAGGATAAAAAATGAATTACCTATTTTGCCTTAGATTTTTTTAACCCCGATGGTCAACTTTGCCGGATAAAGCGAGGGGTTTGAGTAAAATTGGTTTGATCTTTCCCGATCATTCTGGACCACCTTCACATAAAGACTCATGTGCTTGTTTTTTTTATTTGAGGGTGTTAAGTGTTAATTTTGTGTTTCGGGGTGCAAAATGTCCATTTATTGTGTTTCTGGGGAGCAAATTGTTGATTTGTTTTTAATTCTAGAGTGTTAAGTGCTAATTTTGTTTCGGGGGTGCAAATCACCAATTTCTCAAGTTTTGAGGGGGCAAAGTGCCAAACATTTATAGTTGAATTACCGATTTTGCCCATGAATTTTTGCCTGAAAATAAAAGAGGGTGCAAAGTGCTGTATTTTTCATATTTCGAGGCTGCAAAGTGCTAAATCTAAGTTTCGGGGGTGCATAGTGCCTATTTCCCATGTTTCGGGGGTGCAAAGTGCAAAATACCCTACTTTACCCCTGAAAGGTAATTTTATCCTTTTATGGATATTTCTCATGCTCACTCTCAATTTCAACAAGTGTATTACACTCTCTGTTGAAAGAAGCCTTTAAATTTTTCAGGGGGATTAAATGCTATTTTTGAAGTCATAGAGGATGAATTGATATTAACCCTATTATTTGTCTAAAGTCAAATATACATACTTTCCATAAGATACAAGCATCAATTATTTATGTCCCTAGTGGTATGAAAAGACTGACAATATACATTCCTGTAGAAAGCCATGCCTACCTAAATCTTACAATATAGTTTCATATTAAGTATAAGCTATCTGAAATTCAGTATCAATTAAATTAGTTAATTAAAAAAATAATATATTTGTCAATTAATAATTTAAAAATTGGATATGAACCAAATTCAACTAATTAAAACTCGTTCAATCATAATTCAGTTAAAAAAGTGGACCACATGTTCAGTTATAGAAGTGAGATTTTTGTTTGCAGATACAAAGAAGAGGAAAAAAAGGCCTCTTAGTTCAGAAATGGTGGCCCTTTTATTGGGACCATTAGTAGGTGTCGCCGCCACGGCGGTTGCGTTCTGCATAGTTTGAATATTAGTATTTAAATATTGCATTGTATGATAATACACATTAAGTACTAGGAACAAAGAAATTAAGTTGATGCTTATCCAATTAGTTTAGTGCATCATTAAGAACATTCAATCTTCTCAAAAATATTGACATTGGGACCAAGAGGCTTAAATATGGACACAATTTTGAATTTTTAAATGCTACAAAACACTCTTATCCATCCTAACATTATTTGTTGCTTCATTAATGCGATTGCAAATTCTCAACAATACAAAAATATAAAAAAAATTAGAAGATTTTTCTTCTTAGAGAGCCACTCCGGCAATAGAAGGCAAATTTAATTCTTTTTCACTAGTTTAATTAATAAAGGGCAAAATTATATTAAAATTAATTAGTAATTGCATAAAAATCATTTTTAATCGACAAAATCCTTGTAGTTTGAATTATCAAATGTGCCAAATTTCAAAATAAATTGTTAACTCGAAAAATAGAAAATCGAAAGTGCAAGGTAAGGGACTAAACATGTCAAACTCTAATAGAGAATCAAATGTGTTAAACTTGGAATAAATAAGCAAATTCGAAAAATATAGTGCCCAATGAGTTGAGTTCAAAGGAAAAAATATTTTTATCGTGACTTGATATTTTATATAATAGACTAAAAATGTAAATTTTTAGGAGTATTATTGAAGCAAAGAAAATACAAGAGGGATAAGTCCAATTGATACTGTAACCATCTTCTTAAATTCAATGTTTATCTGTTGTTGGGGGCTTATCTGATAAGTCGGTCTCTACAAAAAAAGGAAAAGGGTAATGTCCCTTTCTCTTTTTTTTTTTTTCTTCAACTAAATAATCATCAATATAATTTCTCAAACAAAATTAGGTACCAATGGTTAATAAGATGGTATTGTATTTGAATAATGAAATACCATCTTTCATAGTGTTTATTTAAAAAAATAAAATAAAAAATACTATTATATGGGGACCAAAGCAACCATCTTTTCCCCCACATTTTGATAGATTTTTCGTGCTGGAATGACCCACATAGTGTTCATTTTGCATTATTGTTTTATTAGCTATCCCATTTGGTAGACAGCGTCACCTAATTCATTTTATAATTATACTCCATGAAATAGTTGAACCCAGTTTGTTCAACAAATTTATAGTATTACTATTATATAATTCTATGAAATTAAAATCCTTGCCAAAATGCTAGAATAAAGAATGGCTTATTTTTGCAGTTGGAAAAAATTGGGTACGCCAAAAAGGATCATTTTACGAAATAAATAATTTTACAACACATTTCCAATATCTTAAAATAATATAAACATATTACGAAAGCATCCTAAAAGTTACAGTAAAAGCTTTCACTAATCAATTGTTTGATTCTTCTTATCATTTCTGCCTCTTTTTCTGAACTCTCGTCTCTCGGCTGAGTACTGCTTCTTGATTAACAAATTGCGCATTGAAGTTTGAACTGCTTCCGCAGCCATTACAAATGCTTCTTTTCCGATTGTTAACTTTCCTTGCAAAGCTTGAAGCAGCGGCTCTCCTCCGGGTACCTCTTTATCCGCTAAAACTAACTTGTCACTCTCGAGAGATTCTGATTCTTTTGTAGTGAAGCCAGAAACGACCCTCACACGAGCCAAAGATTCAAAGTTGTGAGTGTTTGAGCTGGATGCACCCATTACCATCCATAATAATGGGACTGAGGAGGAAGCTCCTAGACTTGTAGGAATGAATGTTTCTCCTATGACATGAACCACCTGGACAAGGGGTAATTCATTGTTCAGGAATGGCTATTGTAATGTTAAAGCAGTCGAATATTTTGGTTTAAAAAAATCGATGGGCATGAAGTCTCGGAATAGCCACAAGGATAGAGATCATTAGAATTAAATGCAACTATAGGCTACACATCAAAGTCAATCATGATTAATTCACTTGGGCTTTAGTAGGATAGAAGGATTTTGATTTGAACTTTCGAAGAAAGAATTTCAAAATGTCTCCAATATTTGGTGAATTCAAATCCATTATTTTGGTTATGCTAAATTCCACTTCGCCCCCTTCAACTATATTATCTGCTTCAATTGCACTAAACCATTAGCTTCAACAATTCTCTGCTAACTGTATTTTGACAGAAATATATTGAAGCTAATGGTCTGTTGCAATTGAAGTTGGAGTGGGGCAAAGTGGGCACTGAAGATAGTTGGAGGAAGCAAAGTGGAATTCAGTCATTTGGTTAAGAAAATAGTATAAAATGAATACTTAAGAATTTGAAATTCGTGCAAAATTAGAATGATCCTAACAAGTTGTATGAAATTGTATGGATGGATTTGAATTACTTAGGTTCAAATCCCTTAATTCAAATGAAGTCGTAAGTCCACGACACTTGCATATATGCACTAGAGTAGCAATGCAGATGCTTACTTTAGCGACAGAGAGAGTCCTGGTAGATTGGTGGCATTTTAAAAGCATTATTCCTGGCAAGCTGAATTTAAAATAAGAGAAATTTTAGAATCTATAAAAGTGATCACTGATCAGGTAGTAAATAATAAATATGGATACCTCTGAATGGCTACAGCAACTAGCGAACCATCAGAGGTTGTACATAAATCTGTTACAGCAGACAAGATGTTCTCTTGTTTTCCATTACAAAGTAAATTCCCTGCCTTCATGAACATAGAAATTAAACCAAGGCTAAGGACCAAATATTATTGTTTCCCAAGAGTAAAAGAAAGACGGCTGTAGCAAATATAAAAACACATCTTACCCCCCCACCTAAAAAAAAACCTAAAAATAAAAGAAAAACGAAACATAGTTCCATAAAAATTAGATGGAGCAGATTTTAAGCATAAGAAAAGTGAAGGCGATTGAACTTTGACCCTATTATTCCATGCATGACAGAGCTCATGATGAATCTAGCCGTCCAATTATTATACAAGTATTAACAGAGAGCATATTTTGCTAAATTTGAAGATTGAAAATTTGTAGGTTAAATTATAGTGAAAATGATAATGATGTAATACAATGCCTTCACACATATCTAGTCAAGATACTTAAGTTACCTACTAACCTCGGCTCCAACATCACAGGTGTCAAGAAGAGAACCAGAGGCGTAATCCCACAAGCGAACCTGCATTTTCACAGCAAAAAGGTATATCCCAGGGCAAAAGGAAGCTCGTCAATTTGTGTTAATGATGATTATACTATTTTAATTCAATGTATTTTTTATTAACTCACAGTTGAATCACCACTTCCAGAGATTAAAAATCCATTTGGATAATCTTTAGAACTGACAAATGCTAAGCAGGAAACAAACCTGGTGATGGACAAATGAGACTAAGAGCATCAATCTTCATTGGCTAACACAATCTAATACTCAACATTATCATGGAATAGTGAAGACAAAGAAACACAAACCACAGATTAAGAAGAATCTAGTCACAAGGAAGACTCAAAGCTATTCTTCTCCAAAATATAGTAAAAATATTGAGACTTTATCTTGTACACAAAATAACCTAACTCTCTCTTCTAAGTTACCACAACAATAGAAATTGATCACATGTCACATGTAGCAGATGTGAACTAAGAGCAAAAGTAAACAAATTGTAAGTTGCTAAGAGATCAGTAAGACCACTGAATGATCTCAAGAGAATACTAGATAATATAATTCAGTCCCTAAGACAATGAAGTTATACCTATTTTGATCTAAATTCAGTAAATAACTTCACATGACCAAATTAGCCACCATGTTTTATGCTACTATGATAGAGAAACATATTGATCTTGAGAAGGCTCAAAACAAAGTTTTCATAGTCGCATGAGTTCAAAAATTATTGAGAGTATGCATAAGCTAATCACTTCAATATTTTGGAATAAGAGAACGGAATACTTACTCAGTATGACCAAGGCAAAAACTATGTATTTCATGAGCTCCATTTAAGGGCTTCTTTGGAAACAAGGTAACCTGCAATTGGAAACAGAAAAAAATACTCTTTTTAAACAAAGTCATATCAGGATCTACTGATTTGAATATGAGTAGTGAAAGTTTAGTTACACGGATTTTGAAATCTCGATCAGCACTAACAATATAATGTCCATCGGGTGAAAATTCCTGCACAATCATCGCTATGGATAATCAAATTTCCTCGTAAGAAGTTATGCATTTATAAAGGCTTCAGTTATATAAGTAATTAAGTATATCTACAGATTGAGAAAGATGATTTATCTGATGCGGATGTTCACACATTGGGATAAGAAATAAATAAGAAAACTACAAAACCAAGGGAAAAGAAATCCACTGAGTGGGAGTTAGATACCAACACATGGGGATGTTATGACCAACGCAAATAAATGAATACACTGCATTGACTCTTGAAGACTACTATATGGCATTCACATAATAGTAAAAGTCAAAAACCACTACACCGTCAAGAAATAAGCCCTTGCACGAGAACAAGAAAGGATAAAAAAGTGCACATAGCTCATAAACAAAATGCAGTACCAGTCTAGTAATTATGCTACAATAGTGGGAAAGTATTGGAACAGCCTTCTTTTTAGCCACAGCTGCATTTTCAAAATCATAATCTCCTCCTATATCCACAACATACACGACCCCAAACTTATCCGCGAAACAGACAAACATCCCATCATTGCTTATAGCAAGAGCAGTCACTCTCTTCTCTGACACACTGTTAATATAACCACAAACAAATTAGAGTAGATTCAGTAAAATCAGCATTGTTTATCTACTAAAATCAAAATTCCTCTGTTTCAATAATCAAAATTGCTTACACTGAATATACACAACGCCAAGAGTTAGTATCCCAAATTTTCACAAGCTTATCATCTCCAGCTGATACAAGAAGGTGGCCACTTTTACTATACCGAATCGCGCGAATTGAATCTTTATGCCCTCCATTTTCATCTATTAATTTAACACCACAACCATCCCTTCAAATCAACTAAACAATTAGCATATACCACATTGTTATCTTAATCAAATTTAAAGTTTAAAAAACTAAACAATGAAAAAAGTAGTTTTTTTTCTTACTTAAGATTAAAAACCCGGAGATTCGACCCGACGGCGACGGATGCGGATTCTTGGGCCGGGTGAACTGTAATTAGCGCTGGAGCTACCTCGGTTTCCAGCTTCTGCTCGCTTTCTTCCATGTTATTGTCTTCCATTTTCTTTGATTTTTTATTTGCAGAGTGTTAGGGATTCTTTAGGGTTTAATTTGGGGGTTTACGTGTTTGAAGTCTGAATCAGAGCCCAAATCAATACATTAAAACCCGTCGAAGTTTAATTGGGCCGCCCATTATCCCTGTATAGAGATTGAGTAATTGGGCTATCAATTGGATTAAGATTTGAAAAATGATTGGGTCACTTTTTTTTAGTGCTCGTAACAAAATAAAAGTTCCAGAAGATTTTGATAAACTATTAAATAGAAGCGTTCTTTTTTTTTTTTTTTTTTTTGGTAAGAACAAGCAATAGACAAGAACTACATTACATCCTCTTCAAGCAAGTACATCAACATATCATCATAACGTCACATTTTTAATAATAAAATTAGAAGTAAATCATTAGCGAAGTAGACGCATTTGATTGAGAAAGATAGGACTAAGGTATATTAGATCAATTAATTAATACACATATTAATTTTTGAGTTTAATCCCTCCCAAAACGCGTGGTATTTTGTATATTAAATATGAGTATTCGTAAATCCTGTTTTTCATTTTTGTTTCTATTTTATTTTTTGTTATGTTTGGACATCTACCTATCTCCAATAACAATTTGAAAAATGATTATATGACATATATGTATTTATACAGCCCTTTTTTATTGCTTTCAAAATTAATTGGGCCACCTAAACTTGTTAAACTGGTTGATTTAGGAAAGTGTTACACTACTATAAATTTTTTTAAGAAGGACGAATGTGCTAAAATTGACCATCAATTTACAAGTGAGATAGTAGGAGTTGATTTAGGAAAGCTGGAAATTAAAGGAAAAACCGGCTGTATAAAATCTGGCAGATGGTTGTCAAGCTAATATTTATTGTCCTAACAATTTTTAATTGGAGTATCTAGTAGCGGGTTTGCCCGATTATCGTCTACTAACTACAGCCAACCGAACATTAGTTTAGGGTCCAATCATACCTTAAAACACATGGCAAACAACTTCTTATAAGATGTTTTAAATTTACTAGAATCAGAAACCATACCGAGTGAAATATTACCAAAATAAAATGAATCTCAAAACAAAAGACAAACCATTGAAACTTTCTTCGTGCTGGTACATTGTATAATCCTTCAAATAACAAAAGGGTATTGTACTAAAACAACCACAACAAAGTTTGACCAAAGATTCTCAAACTAAGAAGCATCATCATATGTGGTTTACCTGCAAATCCAAAACTTGAAAGAATCTGATTTCATCTGCTCAAGCTAAGGCTCAACCACTTCCATTATGCATATGATTACAACCTAAATTCTCATCTGCGTACATCCAAGAACAGTACCCCGGCACTTTGTCATGGGAGCCACCTGTCGCCAAACAGGTCTCTCGTTTCCGAGTGTCAAAACGTCCACATCAGAAGTCGACTTAATGTCCCAATTCAGCCTGTCTGGGCCAATGACCCCTCCAATTACATATATATCATCTCCCAACCCAATCATTGCAAAACCAATCTTCTTACGGAACTCAGATGCTGATACTATCAGCTTATTCGAATCCCTTTCTTGCTTATAAATTTGACCATGGCTCATTATATAAAGCTTCCCTTTAACAACTGCCATTGGGCCCTGGAGCCAGCCATAGTCAATCACTGTCCAGCCCTGCTTAATATTTTCCAAGACTTGCACGGTTGACAAACCCTTGTGCAAGATATGAATCTTACCTTCAATAACAACTCCGGTACATGCAGAGTTGTGTGTACGGTGGAGATCAGGTATTGGGGCCCACACATCTGCCTCGGGATCGTATATTTCAGCTTTAGAGATTGATTTTCTGCAGTCTGTAAAACCACCGGCAACAATTATCTTTCCATCTAACACACAACAAGCAAACATGGCACGAGGTACAATCATCGAAGCACACGGTACCCAATGGCGAGTTATGGGATCATAGGACCAAACTTCATCAGTAGCAAAGCATCCAGCCTGGTCACCGGTCAAGGGGTCAACAGCATCGCTTCCACCACCAAGCACAAAGAGCTTTCCGGCAGTGGAGACAACACCAAAATGGGCAAGATGCCGAATGTTTGAAGGGAGATCGGGCAGAGTAATCCAAAGGTCATGTAAAGGATCGTAAAGTTGCCATAGATTGTCAGGATCATATGCACAGATACATATGAAGTTTTCAGTTGAGTTTACTTCCTTACGAGCTCTGAAGAGTTCGGTGCTGTGAATAGCATCTCTCCAGGAACGGGAAACAAGTTCTAAATGAGGATGACGATGGAAGGGAACACGTGCAAGGCACCTTAGGACAACAGCATCCGGAAGACCTTCAATAAGTCCAGACATAAATGTAAAAAATGTTGGATCTCTATTATTCCTTTGCTGCACGATTTTGATTGGTTTGCTTGATAGAAACAACTTCAGAACGTACTATCTGAAACATTAAAAAAAAACATAAGATATCTCAGACAGAAATATTCAGACCCTTAAGAAAATGGATATTAAAAGCATGACCAGTTGCTTAAATAACCATAATAAAGTTTAAATGATTGGGCTCCACATGATGGATAGGAATCCTCACTAACTGTAGCAGGAGGCAAAAGGAGTATAAGAAAGGTTATCCTACATAACTTCAACTTTGACTGACCACAATATAAACCTTAAATAAACTTATATTGGTAATCAAATGAAAAATGGCCTAAATAGATCATCTAAAATTTTGTTCTTGATGATGTCCAATATATTCAATTCAACAAACATGCAGAAAAACATTGTGGCCTAATCACATCTCTGGCAAAGAACAATGAATTTTCAACAGAATCATATAATATATTCCAGAGTTCAACGATCATCACATTATGATACCAAAGGTTCAAAAAGCTAGAAAGAAATGCATATATAATCACAGCCACGATGTAGCAGCAAATGAAGCATTCACAACCACCCCCCAAATATCATGTTTACAAGCTCAGATACAAGCCCCCTCTCCCTGTTCCTGGACACAATCGGAACAAGGAAGAGGATGAGGAGGAATGTAATTAACAAACCATAAGCATATGAAGAGCTGCAGCATCATACAAACACATTCTTACCAACCAAATCAATACCCTTTTCCCTTCACCATAAATATTTTTTTTAACCAACGTAATTCTTACAATGATATTATGCAAGCTAATAACCAAGTCGAATCGAGCGCATAGGAGACCCCTGTCCAAAAGGACTCAATTATACCTACTAACATGAACAATAACAAGCAAAAGAACAAACTTCCATTCAACCCTCAATTGGTATTTGGTAGAAATCCTTCAAAGTAATCGATAGCATTTTAGCACATTGAGATTGCATTATAATCAGAACATGTGTACCTGGTCCTCGCATAAAATACAAATCTCGATATACTTTAAATATGCACAGATACACGACAACAACTATGATGAATTTTAGTACAAATTCTGTAAGAGTGGAGGTTAATCATATGTCTTATGGTTTCCATTAAAAGAAACACTCAAGCTGAAATGCACATTTATTAAATCAACCAAGTTTATCATCAGTACCTAAGGCAAGCAATATGTGACGAGAAAATTATCCACCATCACATAAAATTATTCACTTCCTCAATAAATCAAGTTCCAAATATCAGGTACAAAAAAACTAAAATTAATTACCAATATTAGATTAATAAGAAGATTTACCTGAATTAAAAGGACCAGATCAATAAACCGTGAATTTAACTCCGTTTTTTCAATATCCTCGAAACAAATGGAAGTTTTTGGATTTTCAGGCAGTCACAAGAAAATGCAAGTGTTTCGGAGGTTATAAACGTTGGATGAATGGCAGCATCACACGTTTATTGCAGACAAGAATCAAAGAAATTCAAAAGTGTGAAAAGAGAATTGTGTGTAATTAGGTCAAGAGTTTACCCTTTGAACTGGAAATGGAATTTTAGGCATTAGGATATGAGGGTGTTTTCGTTTTGCAATTTATTGTCACGTGCCGTGCGCGTGTTTCTTACCAATTTCAAAATCAATTTCTAAATTGGCAGAATTGAAAAATTATCTTTTCAGAATCTACTTTATACAAATTTGGAAATTTTAAAACTTGTGTGTTGTACTTGTGAAAGCACAACTGATTTTTATATATATTTTAAACGTGTTTTTTGTGTAAAGCAAGTTAATGTAAACTGATTTATTTGTGAGTAAAGCGATTTAATATTGACCAATCAAATATTAACATAAATTGGGTACTTGGCACTTTGCACCCTCAAAATAGGGGAAATGGGCATTTTGCACCCTCCAATTTGATATTTGGCACTTTGCACCATCGGATTATGGTAAATACAACGCTTTGCACCTTCTACCAATTTCCGACAAAAATCCTACCAGAGTAAATAATTTATCTGTTCAGCCTGAGGCAAACACATATACTTGGAAAAAACATTAATATAAAATTTATAAATCCTAATTCAGCAACCTAAAATAGCTCTTCTTTAAACATCTTCATACTCCCCAAGACCTCAATGCTTGATTGTGCCAAAGATAACTCAGCCATCTAATATGGCAATTATTTCCACAATCACAAGCCTGATCATTTTCACATGAAAAGGGTACGCGAACTTGTTTTTGAGAATTCATACAAAGTTTAAAAAATTGCGATCGTAATTGAAGGGCTTAAACGCTACATTAACGGGGTGTAGACTTGTTATGCCTGAAGTTTATGAGTTGTGACGGTGATTTAAAAAGGTGATGGTGGTGGCGCAATAGAAGAACTTGCAAAAGACATAATTTCTTTTCCTTTTCTTTCTTAAATAAAAATACTATATGGTTGGTTTTGCCTCAAATCGTTTTCTGGTGGCAATTTTTGCCGGAAACTAACCAAGGGTGCAAACCGCTACATTAACTAGAATATGGGGGTGAAAAGTGCTAAAATTTAAATTGGAAGGTGCAAAGTACCTATTGCCCATATTTTGAGGACGCAAAGTACCAAATACCCATGTAAATTTATAGAAATACTACATGCTTTTGAGATTTCAAATGGTGGGTACTTTTGCAAGCTGTTCCATCTGTAATACAGTGAGGATGGTCTGATTTTCCTAACACATAGTTTAATGCTTTGTTACACCATAATAAGCTATTTAATTAAGTTTTTTGTTCTGTGAAAAAAGTTAGTGATGTCTATAAATTAGACTAGGTGGAACAGGGTTATAAACGTTTCCGATTGAAAAATAATGAAAAATAAACTACATCACTCGGTATTTTTTTCGAGTTGAAATGATAGAAAAAACCTCATTAGCTCGATCCATTTGAACTTCAAGAAGACAAATTATCGCAATTTAATAAAAGTATCAAGTTATTCAAGCTCAATTTCATTAAAACTTATTTGAGTTAGATTTGCTTAAAAGTCAAATACTATAAATTAAACATAACATCAAATTTATGTGTGTTTATTTATTGGGCAATTTGGTATACCCGGAATAATAAGTACAATTGAGTTTGCTCCTAATATATGGCTCCGGAATCTGGGGTAATTAGGAGCTATTGCTAGATCTTCTTCGGGTGTGTGCTTGGGCTGCAAATCTCAACGAATCAATGATTCGGATCCGAGAGCAGAGTTTGGCACTATTATAAAAGACATTAAAAATTTGTCAAGGTCTTTTGATTCGTTTGTAGCTTGTCACATTTTTTGAGAGGGCAATGAAACGGCACACGAAATAGCAAAAGCCTTACCAAGAGAATCATACGATGTAACTGATTTACCTGATTTCATTCAAGACATTAGAAAGGATGATATTATCAGTTGAATACAATCTGGATTGTTGTTTTAAAAAAAAGAATAAAAAAGAAAAAGAGAATGAGAACTAAGCGATAAAAAAATGCAGTCGCTATAAGAGAGGCTTGTATATTTTTTTTTTGTAATAACTCAAATAAACTTATTACTTGAAAACATCTTTAAAAGAAAGAAAACATAAGAATGAAATAAATAAAAAATATACAAAAAAATGGAAAACAAAATTAAAAAAATCATAATATTGATAAATAATACTATAAATTTCGGTTCATCAAACATAAAAGGAAAAAATGACCAAGAAACAAATAAACTAATATTTTGAAAATGAGAGAGAAATTAAGATTTTTTTAAATGAATGATTAATTCAAACTAAATAATAATAATAATTTAAGTTAATTAGTCTATAATTATATCGTAATTTAAATCAATCAATGCACTCCTTAATTTAAGTTAATTAGTTGATAATTAAATTGAACTTACATATTAGCCCTTGATTTTATTTTTAAAAAAAATTCAAAATTCTATGAAATCAGAATTTGATTCAAAAGAACTTATTGAAGTCAACACCCGCCTTTCAAATATACTCCTTTAATGTTAGTACCTTTGATTGATATGAAATTCAATGATACTATAATTTAGATCATCTTAGGCTCATTGTAATGTGTCTTTAAGGGTTCGATGAGGAAGAGTTTTATGAAGATGGTCTAGATGATTTTGAAGGTTTAGATTCCTCAACATATCATTGTTTGGCGCAACGAAATTCAAATAAATTACAAATAACCAAGCCCAAACGTATACACACACTATCGTGGAGTGGGGAAGAGGGACCGATGAACAACCATACATAAATATATAGAGAAATTAAACACACAAGAAATGTCGTAGAGGGAAAGATTGAAAGAATAATAATACTTCAATTAAAATATTCTCACGATTCTTCTCTACACAAAAGAAATAATTTTCTGAAAACTCCAACTCTACTCTAATTTTAATTTTGCCGGACTCTTCTTTATTTCAGCATATAATGTTTTCCTACTGCATATGAATGGTAAAGGGAGAAACTCCTCACAATTCAAAATTAAAATAAGAGATATATTTATCCTAATCTCTTATCCTAACAAATTAGGAGATAAACCAAATCTCCTATATATCCTTTCTTCCTCAACAAATATCGCCGATTAAGAATTTGAAATTCAAATTCCAACATACGGGCAGCGAGTTAAAAAGTAACATGTTATTTTTATTTTTGTTACAAAAAGTAACATGTTATGCAAAGTATGAACATGTAATTATATTGTTATGCAAAGTTATATAGGAGTAATATGTTATGCAAATTAAGTTGGCTTTTGCTTCTCGTTGTGAATTGACATATACCAGCTAGGATAATATATAGAGCTGTTATTTAACAATCTAATACTAGCGATCTAGGATAAATTCGTGTCATGTTGGCCTAGTGGCTGAAGCAATCGGCTTTGTATGAGAGCGCGTGTTTGGTTCCATAATTTCCGAGCTTCTGTTTCATCATTTGCTAGAGATGAACATTGAGTCTCGTTGCAGTCTGCAAAGTATTTGCCACTCAGTCCAGTCGTCATTGGGCTTAATGCAACATAGCACGTCGTTGCTGCACCCTGCAAATTCACCAGACAGACATCAACAAAAAAACCATTAGTAAATGAATCTTGAACTGAAAGTAGAAAACAAGGACCGGATGCTTGGACATACAAACCTGTGATGTTGATTTCAGGAACTTGGATGCCATAATATACAGAAAATCTGGAGAAGAAAAAAAATAAGGATCAACATTAAGGGAGTGGATTTATTTGACTATATATATATAGAGTCAATTAAAACTTCGAGAAGATAATATTAGCAGGCATGCCTGCGGTAACGTCGCTGATATCCTTGAATATTCCAGTCTTTATAGCTCCTGGGTGCACTGCATTGATAGTTACATTTGCCTTTCTTGCCTATTAGATCAATTCCCAGAAACATTATGGTAATCAGACATTCATATATACTTTTGTCCCCAGTTTCGCCTTTACGAAAATCCATTTAATTTATTTGCTATACTTTTTTTATCAGCACAAAATTTGTGTTTTACCTTAAACTGTCTTGCTAGTTCTTTGGCATGCAATATGGTGGCCAACTTTGATTGAGCATAAGCTCGATGCTGATTATAACTGCACGCGAAAAATAAACATTTT
Source organism: Penstemon davidsonii (assembly GCA_034814905.1). Lineage (NCBI taxonomy): Eukaryota > Viridiplantae > Streptophyta > Magnoliopsida > Lamiales > Plantaginaceae > Penstemon > Penstemon davidsonii. Next base: position 45,813,165 of record JAYDYQ010001087.1, on the reverse strand, counting down.
ACCAAAGAGTAATTAGTACTAATTGAGAAGAGGTCTCTAATTACGTACCTTTCGGGGTTAAGCAATTTATCGAAGCAAAAGTTTTTTGCATTAACCCAATTGTGAGCTACAGAAGAAACATTTACTATTCTCCCTTCTTTGCCGCTTTCTGATGCTGTCTCCATAATTTTCTCAGACAGCATTTCTGTTAACAAAAAATGACCTTCCGAAAGGAAACAAAATAGTATTATAAGATCGATTTAATCTTCCTAATTACATAAAGTAGTCAAGAGAACAAGAAAATACCTATATAATTTGTGGCAAAAGTCAGCTCAATGTTGTCCTCAGAGAACTGCAACTTATTTGACATTATGCCAGCATTGTTTCTGCACATTGTGTCAATTTTAATTAAGAAGTAATAGAAAAAAGAGAGATCCAATAAATATATATATATATATATATATATATATACATACATACATGAGGATATGAAGAGGCAATCCTAAAGACAAGAAGTCAGAACAAAATCTCTGTATTGAAGCAAATGAACACAAGTCCATTTCTGATATGATTATCTCAGATTCTTGATTCTCCTTTTCTATATTTTCCTTCAACTTCTCTGCTTTCCTCAATTCCCTATATAAAGCTGGAATTATAACTCTCACGCCATTCTTAGCCAGCACTCTAGCAATTTCGGCACCAAGCCCAGACGTCGCGCCTTGTAAGAATTAAATGAAAAATGAAATCAAAGTCCCAACTTTTAATTTACCATAATGAAAATATGTAAATCAAAGAGATTGAATCACATACATACATACATAGAGAGAGAGAGAGACTTGTACCAGTGACTATAGCAGTGAGGTGAGGTGCAGTTGGCGGCGGCGGCATGGAACGCAAGCAATCTTCGACAACCTGATCGGCAGTCGTTTTGGAACCATAGCCACTTGGGCCAGCAATTCCGGCCAAGTACCTTATTGTTGCCTTCATCATAGGAACAAAATTCAGAACCATGTACTGCAAGATTGAAACTATGGTTGAAAACCAAATACTTCTATATATTAGAGACATGGCCTTTATTCATATATTGTTCAAATGATACTTCTCACATAATAATCCATATATTTGTATACGGTATGATTCCAGAGCTAGGTAACATAATTAGCGGTTTTTGGCAAGTTAACTCTATGATATGTTTAATGAGCAATTTATTTTTTTGGAATATAAATATAGATAATTTAACTCCATGTGATATGAAATAATGAGCAATTTATCTCATTGCTAGTGGAGGTGTTGCAGACACACTCTATAATGCGACTGAGATTTTATTTTCATGTAAAAAATGACCAATTTAACCTTACATTTGACAACATATTCACCTCATTTTACCCCATGTTATATGCGTAAATAGACAATTTAACTCCATGTGATATTCTTAAATGGACACTTTAACTCCCTGTGGTATTGCATAATGAGCATTTTACTCTATTGTAAAAATATAAAAATCAAGAGGGAAACAATGTGCTTTTTTTTATAAAAACACATAGAGATATTTCATCCTTTTATTTATCGCAGAAAATTAAACTGTCTATTTATAATAATACAAAAAGTTAATATACTATTCACTCGTTAATTAGCTGGTGGGAGGGTGTCGCGCGCTCCCAATCCGTGAATTGAAGCGTATTTTGAAAATTCGTGATTAATTCGCGAACTGACTTCTATAAATTCGCGCACTTATATATCAAAAGTCTCCCTTTGCTGAATTATTTTTAAAAATAGCTAGTTGTCTCATTGTGAGATGAGATCTGCCATTAATGACACACGTCACGTGCCTCTTTGTTCAATCTGACCATCATTTTTCACTTTTCAGATGTCAATGAGAACATCAATTACTTCACATAGTGTTGGAATTTTGCTTAGTAATTAGTACTCCATCCATTTCATATTAAATGATACATTTGTTAATTTTTTTTTTTAAATTAATTAATATGTTTGAGTTTTTAAAATATTTTTTTTTTAATTTTGCTCATTTTTCTCATTGAAGTTGGGAAACTCAATAGTCACCACTCACTAATAAAAAATTAAAAAATAGTCATCATTATAAAGGGTATTTGAGACATTTTACCATAAAAAAGTATGTAATTATAAGATTTCTTAATATGTGTGAAAAATAAGAATATACCAATTAATATGAATGTATAAAATAATAGTATTCCATTATTTGAACTTTGAATAAGGGGCGATGTTGCACTTCTGTTCATTTGCTAATTGGATATATAATTAGACTGGACTGCAAAATTTTACAAATCTATGGCATCAATATTTCGATAGTTAATTTTATACAAGAACTTTGTAATATGGCTTCTTTTGAAAAAAAATATAATGTATATACTTTATTTTTCTTATGTCTCCGAATGAAAATATTTATTTTAGATAATATATCTCCAAAAGTACTTCTCACATAATTATTTGATACTATTTATATTTTTTGAAGGTTCAAGTACACATATTTACTAATTTCACCTTTTTTAACTTTCATATAAAATTATATACGTACATAACTAAATTGAATAATTAATTATGAATGAATGAAGTAGTATTTGTTAGAATTATTATTCTAGTATTTGTTAGAATTATTATTCTAGTCCATCCATAATTTACACTTTCATCTTCCCCGTCTAAAGAAAACTAAGGCAATAGTGAATAAGGTTTAGAAGACCACAACCCCCATAATCCATCTCAGTGATTTTTCGCTACTCTGTCAATGGATTCATGTACGCAACATATATTGCTTAATCATCTGCGAATAGGTCTGAGATATATGACTCCATAGTTTACGTATTTCATGTTTCCATAACATATCTATTAAATCTATCAAGTGGTATCAGAGCCAAGTTTCATTAGAGGATTAGAGTCCATATTTTGTATGATTTTTATGAAATTAGATCTTCTAATTATATGATTATTCAAGATCAAGATTCAGATTTTTATTCATGCTTAAACTTTGCTATGATTATGCTTATATTGCAATTGCAATTGATTCACGACATGTTTATGTGTTTATGCTTTGAACTCCTTTAAAATAAAAATAAAAATCTGATTTGATTACAATTTGAATTAAAATTTCAAATTCCGTTTTCTGATACTTTTTGCATATAATTTTTGGATTTTCTCAATAACTCAGAATTGGGTTTTCTATTGGTGCTCCCTAATGATTTGATTCTGTTTTTAATTTAACTTTGATTCAACATCGAAGATATAGGGCATGTTTGTTTGGTGTTTGAGAAAGTAGTTTGGGAGAGTAGTGGAGGTTTGTGAAATAATCTCGATTTGCGTAATATTATTTGTTTGAGTTTTGAGAGAGTGGTTTGAGAAATAAAGTAGGTGCATGTTTTTTTTTGGAAGAATTATGTTGTAGGTGTAATATGTGTAAGACTTTATGTCAAATCATGTTTGTTATGTGAGATAAATTGTGTAAGAGATATGTTATTTTATGTCAAATCAGAGTAGAGTTTGTATATGTTTTGTTTAGAGATAGTAAAATTGTTGTTTGTTTGGCTTTTGGGAGAGTAGTTTGAGAAAATTAAAATATAAAAAATTTATTTCAAAAAGTAAAAAACATGTTCATTTGACATTTTTCAAACACGAAAAAAATTTAGAAAACGTCAAAATTTAGATACAAATTATTGGTTGTACTATGTACTATATGCCATTGATATATAAAAAATGAATGACAATACAGTAAATAATGAATGACAGTATAGTACGACCTGCGTGTTTGTTGAATTATTTTCCTTCTCTTATGCAAGATATGATTATTTTTTGGGGTTTGTATATTTGTGTTCACACATTAAAGTTAAAACTAGTGGTGTGAATTGTATGGCCCCATTCAAATCAACTTGTGTGAATTTTAATTTTTGTCTGTTGTGAATTACTTGTTTAATTCAAAACATAAAGTACATTAACGTTTAAAATAGTTAGTTAGTTCTTTTTTATGTTTGGGATTGTTGATCAAAGAATTTTGGTATTATAAAATAAATTAATACATTGTCGTATGTGATTATTATCCAATATTTTGTTGTTTGGGTACTACAATCACTATTTTGGGGGTGCTGCGTGTTCTCTAATTTCGGGGTGGGGCATTTTAGTTAAAAAAAAAATTAATTGTGTTTCTTTCGACAATTCTTGATATGTTCATTATTTATAATTGACTCAATTGAACCGACATGCTTCTTGAGTAGCCTCTGTTGGGTAAAATTGACCAATTCCAGGGCATAGTTATCCATGTGAAACAATTGGCCCAAGGGAAGGTTATTTTGATCGGATAATGTTTGACTTTTACCCCTGATGCATGCTAATTAATCGAAAATAATTCGATCTAACCAACACATTGCCAAAGTAACCTATGTTGGGTAAGACTGATTAATTTTAATTAATTTATCATAGTTGTCCATGTGAAACAATCGGCCCAAATGAAGGTTGTTTTGATCGGACAATGTGTAGTCTTGAATATGTGTTACATTCGCATTATCATGCTTTTGTTGTGTCGGCCCAAAGAAAGGCACGTCATTATGCCGATACTAGTATCAATATTTAAGTTTATTATAAAAGAGTACCACTTATGGATTATTATTTTTGTCCAAAGACTAAATAATAACGACGTGCTAGGTATCTTAAGATGGAACCAGCAACTTGTGTATGCATTAATAATTATTTTAGCTCATACATGATTTTAATAAATTAATTTGATTGTTTTTCATTGTCTTTTCGGATTTAGGTCTTCAATGTCTTCTGAAATAACTCCCAACAACATCCTTGTGCTTAACAACACAAATTTTGATAAATGGTAAGAGCATATCATGATAGTGCTCAGTTGCATGGACAAAGACCATGCATTAAGAATCAAACGCCCTGTCGATCTGACACCTGAAAGCACTGATGCTGAAAGGGTGGCTCATGAAAAGTGGGAGCGATCAGACAATATGAGTATGATGATGATGCAACTCCATTCCGGAAACCATAAGGCGTGATATATCTGAGGATAAGGATGCAATAAAGTTTATGACACAATTAACGGACCGATTCACTTTTAGTGAAAGGGTCGAAATGAGCACTATTCTGATCCAACTCATTTTCATGCGCTATGAGGGAGAATGAAATATTGAGGAATATAGTATGGTTATGTCCAAACTTGTATCAAGACTAATGACCCTTAAGCTGAATTTGTCTGATGACATATTTGTGCACATGGTCTTGATCTAGCTTCATGCACGTTTTGGTCCCTTCACGACCTTTTTTCTTGCTCAAAGAGAGAAATGAACATTAAATGAGCTTATAACTCAGTGTGTGCAAGAAGATGAAATACAAAAACAAGAAAATACTGACACTATTCATTTGACATTCAGAAATGAAAGAGCGATAAAGGTAATGAAACTGCAACTCCTCCTGGTACTTTGCAGCCTAATAGCCAAAAGGGACAGGATTCGGGTATTACCTGCCACATTTACAAGAAGGATGACCACTTTAAGAAATTATGCACATGATAAGCCGCTTGGTGTGTAAAGAAAAGTAATCTTCTCAACTTCGTTTGTTCTGAAGTTAATTTGGTTTTGGTACCTAATGACACTTGGTGGATAGATACGGGAGCTACTACTCACATATGTGTCACATTGCAGCATTGCCTCCACTATCGAGCGCCAAATGATGATGAAAGATACATCTATGTAGGCAACGGGAAGAAGGTTGTTGTGGAAGCTATAGGTGTATTAAGTACTAGTTTATTTTTTGAATTTGGAGAAAACTTTTATTGTACCGTCTTTTCGACGGAATTTGATTCATGTTTCATTTTTGAACAAATTTTGTTATTCTTGTTCATTTGAAAATGAATTATTTACCGTTTCTTTAAATTTGTTTCTTTAAATTCAAAAGTTATTGCACTAGAACTTTAATAGATAAATTATATTAATTGGACACCTTAACAACCAATAATGAAAACCTGCATTCAAGTAACTTAGGTGCTAAACAAAAATTAACTAATGAGAATTCATTATTATTGTGGCACAAACGATTAGGACACATTTCTCAATAGAGAATTCAGAGGCTGGTGCGTGATGGAATTCTCAATTCTCTTGACTTAACGGGTCTTAAAATCTATATATAGAATGCGTTAACAAACGAAATAAGGGTGCATATAGAAGTAAAAACCTTTAGAGTTGATACATACCGACATTTGAGGTCCATTCTCTAAGGCTTCTTGGAATGGATAGTCGTATCTTATCAGCTTTATGGATAACTACTCATGATATGGTCACCTTTACTTAATCCTTGAGAAGTCTTCATAATTAGTGTGATGACATGGTGAGATTCGTATCAAACACCATCATTCCTATCAAAGTTCAACCTGTAAATCAAGATTCGTATCAAACACCATCATTCCTCCACTCACTCTCACTACTGTAGTTTAACAACCTCATCCTAAGGAGCCGATAAGGAGATCCACAAGAAAAATGAGGCAATACTGTGAATTTATGTTGTCTATTTCCGTAATATGAATTTGACTTGAGGATGAAAAATGATCCAACTTGATTAAGTGAGGTCGAATAATGTGTGGTCCAACGAATGATTCATTTAAGATCGTCACTGCATTAGTAGCTCATTGTGATTTAAAGCTGCATCAAATGGACGTTAAAACAACGTTTCTCAATTTTGACATTGAATAAACGATTTACATGTTGCAACCGGAGAACATTGGGTCAGAAAGACTCAAAGCACCTTATATGTAAATTTAAGAAGTTCATCATGGCTTAAAGTGAGTCCCGCTAATGTTACTAAAAATTTGATCCGGTGATTACCTCTTACGGTTTCAAGGAAAACACCATTGATCAGTGCATATACGTCAAAATCAGCGGGAGCAAGTTTATCCTCTTGGTGTTGTACGTAGATGATATTCTACTAGCAAGCAGTGATGCAAGGCCTTTGCATGATACAAAGAAATTTCTCTCGAGTAAATTTGAGGTGAAAGATCTTGGTGAAACATCTTTCGTTCTGGAAATAGATATAGATCGTGATCGATCTAAAGTAGGGGTGGGATCGGGATGGGTTTTAGGGATTTCGGGTAATTCGGGACGGGATTTTTGGGATTCGGGTTTTGATTTTCACTACCCGAATCCCGTTTGAATTGACTTGGTCCCGGTATTTCGGGTTCCCGATAAATATCAGATTTTCGGGATCGGGATTCGGGTTTTCCAAAAATAGTAATTTTAAACTCCTACATTGTAGAAGTAACACACTTTTTTTTATTTTGCTACTTCATATCCGTGACAAAAAATTAAATCCTTGTAAACCAAGAAAAAACAAATAAAAAAACAAGCATATACTTAAGAAATAAGTGAGAGATATGTACGAAGACTAAAAACTACCTTCACGACCTTATATTTTTCTTTATGGTCATTAATTGTTAAGGGTTTGGGAATAAGTGATTGCATGAAAATGGCACTTTATTTTATATAATAAGGAATTCGGGATTCGGGATTCGGTTTTCCCAATCGGGTGTGGGACAATACTCGAATCCCGTCCCGATTTAGTTTGTCGGGTTTTCAGGTTTCCCAAAACCCGAAAATCCACCATATTTCCCATCCCAAAATACAAAATCTCGACCGGGACGGGACGTGTTCCCGAAACCCAATCCCAAATGCCCACCCCTAATCTAAAGGTATATTTTGTTTATCCCAGAAGACCTACATTGGTAAGGTGCTTAGCCATTTTGGCATGCAAAATGTACACCAAGAGATACACATGTCGCTAAAGGCGATAAATTCAGTTTGCTCCAATGTTCGAAAATGGACCTTGAGAATGATGAAATGAAGAACCCATATGCATTTGTTGATGGGATTCCTCGTGCATGTGAAGAATATACTCATTCTGATATTGCGTACGCAGTTAGGATGCTAGGTAGATAATTATACGACTCGATTATGGATCATTTGAAAATGATCAAACGAGTCTTACAGTACTTGTAAAGGACAAATTATTACAAGCTCATAATATCAGAGATCATATCTTTCTTAAAATCACAGATTTTCTGATTCAAACTTTTTTGGTATAGCTACTAATCATGCCATCAATGATTGGCCCAAAGGCAGACCATTGCTTTGTTGATTAATAGATATTTTTTTTTTTGAGAAACCAAATAGATTTCATTCAATCACTTGTTCAGAGGATACAATTTTAAGAATAAAATCTGGAAGAACGTCCAAACTAAAAGAATCTTTGAATGAAAGCTTAGCTATTTCATGAGCTACTTTATTTCCTTCCCTCAGGATGTGTCGGAATGAGCAAGACTCGAAGGTTTCTTTTTCGGCTTTAATATCATCAATAATAGGACCATACACGGCTCTTTCACTAGAAACGCCTTCAATTGCAGCAATAACTAAGTTTGAATCTCCTTCAATCACCACTTTATTCCAATTCCGATTCATAGCTAGTTGAAGCGCCAAAAATGCAGCTTTGGCTTCCGCTGTGGTAGGATCAAGCGGTTGTTTGATACATAGTGAGGTCCACCCCATACATTCACCATTCACATTTCTAGCAACTGCTCCAAGACCACAACAACCATCGATCAAATTAATCGAAGCATCAAAATTTATCTTGATCTTATCTACTCTTGGAGGACTCCATTTAGTATCAGATCTGTTGCGAGACTTAGGTGGCTGCAAAACAGAGAAGGTAGCCTTATGAAAATCATCCCAGAACTTGAGAGCAACTTGGAGCACATTTGCTGCCTTGCCCTCAAAATAATACTTGTTCCGAAAATGCCATAAGGACCAGCATATCAGCACACTAATTTCCAGAGATTTAGAATCTGATTTTTCCTTTAAATCCAGCAGCCAAGACCTCAAATCATCTTCTGGCCTGTGGTGATTCGACCACGGAATGCCGCTTAAAGCCCAAGATTGCCGTGCTAATTGACAGGATAGCAAAATATGCCCAATAGTTTCTCCATCCTCATTACATATAATGCATCGATCAAGCTCTAGAACTTTACGTTTCCTTAAGTTCGTACGTGTAGGAAGCAGATTTCTACATGCTCTCCACATAAAAATCTTGACCTTACTTGGGAGGTTAATATTCCATAACCATTTCCAGTCCTCTGTTTGGCCTCCGCTCGAACTGCCGTTCACCGCTTCCTCAGCTTCTCTATCAAGTTTAACAGCCAAGTGATAAGCGCTTCTCACGGAAAACATCCCATTTCGATTAAAATGCCATATAATGCGATCTTCATTCCTACTACTGCCAAGAGGTAAAGATAAAATGGTTTTGCTGTCATCTTCAAAGAACATCTCCTTGATAAAGTCTACTTTCCAGAGACACAACTCTTCATCAATTAAAGCACTAACCTTCATATTTTCCGGATTTGCGCCCCTTGGGGTAAAAGGTTTGAATGTATGTTCTCTAGGCAGCCACTTATCGGTCCATATGTTAACTGAATGCCCATTTCCAATCCTCCAGCGAGTCCCTGATTCAAGTAATTTTTTTGCGCTCCAGATGCTCCTCCACGTATAGGACGGATTTGAGCCCACAGATGATCTAAAAACATCCGTATTCGGGAAGTATCGCGCCTTGTAGATTCTGCTCAACAAACCATTTGGGTTCTCCAATAATCGCCATAGTTGTTTTGCTAAAAGAGCCATATTAAATGCTTCCAAGTCACGAAAGCCGAGCCCTCCAAAGTGTTTACTTTTACACAACTCTTGCCACCTAATCCAATGCATGCCTCGACCCTGAGAATTCTCCCACCAGAATTTGGCCATAAGACTTTCAATTTCCTTCATAAAGTATCCAGGGAGCTTAAAGCAGCTCATCGCGAAGGTAGGAATCGCTTGAACAACGGATTTGATCAGAATCTCTTTGCCCCCTTTTGAAAGCCATTTTTCTTTCCAACCTTGTAATCGCCCGCAAACTTTATCCCGAATGTGAGCAAAAACCTCTTTTTTTGATTTTCCAACAACAGATGGTAGTCCCAAGTATTTTTCGTGCTTTTCTACCACTTCCATTGGTAAAACCGAAAGGATAGTTTCAATAGTTGTAGCCCCCGTATTCTTGCTAAAGACGATACTCGACTTCTGATAATTAACCATCTGGCCAGAAGCCAGTTCATAAGAATGAAGGACCCTTTTGATGCTTTCAGCTGAACTCAAATTTGCATTACAAAAAATCATAGTGTCGTCGGCAAAGAGTAAGTGAGATACCTTCGGAGCCCCATTACAAACGGCAAGTCCTGCAATGTTTTCTTTCGCTTCCTCTCGTCTAATAAGTGCACTCAAAGCTTCTGCGCAAAAGAGAAAAAAATAAGGTGAAAGTGGGTCGCCTTGTCGAATCCCCCGTTCCGGTACCAAGTATCCGAAGGAACCCCCATTTAAAACAAAATCATATGTTACGGTTGTAACACATCTCATGATCAATTCCACTACACCGATATCCGGGCCCAATCGAATCATTACATTGCGTAGAAAAACCCATTCAATTCTGTCATATGCCTTACTCATATCGAGTTTGATAGCCATATGTTCCGCTGGACTACGTTTCATATAATGCGTCAACTCATAAGAGATGAGAATATTGTCAGAAATAAGTCTCGCTGGTACAAACGCCGATTGAGATTCAGAAATTATATCATTCATAAATGGCTTCAAACGGTTAACAATACACTTGGACGCTAATTTATACACCACATTGCTAAGGCTAATAGGCCGAAATTGAGACATCGATTCTGGATTCGAACATTTAGGTATAAGAACAATGTGTGTAAAATTACATATCGTAGGAAATTCCATTTGATTGAGCAGCCGAAGAACCCATCTAGTAACATCCCTACCGACAATTTTCCAAAACCTTTGATAAAATAAAACAGGAAATCCATCTGGCCCTGGGGATTTTAAAGGGTGCATACTATCCAGTGATCGTTTAACCTCCAAGGTTGTATACTCCTTTCGAAGCACAAAATTCATATCATCACTCACCCTAGGTTCAATAGCATCTAATACCTCTGCCATATCATCTACAGTCGGGTTCCTTGAGGTGAACATATCTCGAAAGTAGTCACTAACAATTCCTTCAAGTTCTGAATCCTCTTCACACCACAGCCCAGCCACATTTCTCAACTTCGTAATCGTATTCTTCTTACTCCTCGACGAAGCTTTGGAGTGAAAGAATTTAGTGTTCTTGTCTCCTTCCCGCATCCAGTGCTCTTTGGCTCTTTGTCTCCACATCATCTCTTCTTTATCCAAGAGACCTTCCAATTCTGAAGTCTTCTCCTTAATCTGATTCTTTATCCGTTCAGTAATCCTTCCCTTCTCGAGTCTAATAATTTCCTCCTTAAGTTTCGAAATGCGTTTCGTAACTGCTCCAAAAGATGTCATGCTCCAATTCATAAGCCCGAACTTGCATCTATCTAAATTACTCCACTGGTTTGTACTACCGTCAATCAAATCAGCCGGCATCCAACTCTCTTCCACTATTTTGGCACACTCATCAGATTTCAGCCACATCGCTTCAAACTTAAAACCTCTGTTTCTCCGAGATCTCCTCCTGATTACTCTTCCTTTTTGTTCGATAAGGATCGGCAAATGATCTGAGTTTAAAGCATCTAAATGTACAACTCGGTAATTCGGAAATAAGTTTTGCCAAGCTTCGGTTGCACATGCCCGATCAAGTCTTTCACGTGTGGTATGAGGGTACAATCTTTTATTTGACCACGTAAACGGGTATCCGATAAAACCCAAATCGCAAAGCCCTGCGTCTCGCAAACAATCACTAAAAGCAGAAATATCACTGAATGAAGCAATCGGACCCCCACTCTTTTCTGAGATAGAAAGCATCGCATTAAAATCACCGGCACAAATCCAAGGTTTATTCGAAACGGAAGCTAGATATCTCAATAACTGCCAAGATCGATACCTTTGAGAAACGTCTGGATCCCCGTGGAAACCAGTAAATCGCCAACTAATATTTGCGTCATCATCATACACATGCACGTCTACATGATTAATAGAAAAACTCTGTAAAACCACATGAACCTCCTTTGGCCACAAGAGAGCCAAACCTCCTGATAATCCTCTCGCATCTACTGCCACTCCCTGTAATTCCAATGACCTCTTAAGAAACTCAACTTTCCTAGCAGATATTTTTGTTTCCGATAGGAAGATGAGTTGGGGGTTATTATCTCGGATGAGGTTTCAGAGTGTCTGAACTGTCCGAGAGCCCCCCAGCCCTCGGCAGTTCCAAACGAGGATACTCATGGCGATCGGCGGGGCTGCTCCGCAGCCTCCGCCGTTGAAATAGTTGTGATAATATCGTCTTCCCCTCTAATAACCAGTTGTTTGTTCATTCTTTCGTCCCCAGAAATGTCCATATCCTCAATAAGCTTGTTTTTCTTTTTTCCTTTAACCACCACTTTTCTAGTCTTGGTATGTGTTTCACTCCTTTTTCTTTTACCTCCATTGCTCAAATTTTCAGTAGCACTCTCTGTATCAAGACTTTTAGTACGAGCAGGGCGTCCTCTTCTCTTACTTGGCCGGTCAATGCCATTTATTGGGCTCTGCTCAATATTTATTGGAGAATAAACTAATTAGTTGGCAGCCCATTTAAATTAGCACCATCTTGAAGTTTTGATATATTAATTGGGCTATTAGTAAAATCAGGCCCAAATGGATTTTGTCTCCCAATCTGGCGCTCCAAATCAATAACCGACCCAAAACGAAAATCCGGAGCCCACATAGGTGCTTTTCCTGGACGACCCACATGCATATTTTTCTCCAAATTCAAACCAGCAGCTCCCCCATTTGTTCCATTAAAAGGAATCATACTCCATGTTTGGTAATTTCCTTCCATAGCCGATCCTTCCCTAAAGTTACGGGATTCGAATTGATTTTGTGGATTTACCGAAATAGCCTTGTTCTGAAGCCCTAGCTCACCATCTTGTTCAATTTGTGCCGCTGCCCTCTGGTTGCCGGAATTACTACCACCGCTATACGGGGTGTCCATGCCAGCCTGAGTTTGACTGACACCCTCCGCCGGAGCCGATCTCGATTGTCGGTTGCCAGTTCTTGTGGGGGGTACAGCCTTCAACCAAATGCCATACGGGGTATCTTCCTCCATCTCTTCCGGCGACATATTATATTGCAACCGACAGCCCCCCGAGATATGATCCATGAGGCCACAAAAAAAACAAAAATTAGGAAGACGTTCAAACTGAAAGGCGACTTCCAAAACTTCCCCCCTATCCGATTGAATTTTTAAGCTTCTACGCAAGGGTTTGTTTACGTTAAGAGCAACTCTAATCCGCAAAGCGTCTCCAATAATTGAGAAACCATCCTTCGCCTCTAAAACTTTTGATTTACCGATACTATCACCGATATGAATAGCCATCAATCTATTCATTCTACGCATCGGAAGGCCCAAAACGTGTACATAAAAATTGCACCAATCCAGTTCCGTCGTTCTAGGGTTTTCATCATCTCCTATCTCTTTCAACACTATAAGGGTTTTATCAAAACACCATGGACCCTCCTCCAAAGCCTTCATCCTATCCAATTTGTGCTTGAAAGTAAAAATGAATCTCGCATCTCCAATCTTAACCACAGAAATCCCATGAACAGGGCTCCAGACTTTAGACATAGTACGTTCCAAGGCCTCTAGATTGATATCCTTTTTAGTAACGAGGCGTCCTAGCAGTTGTAGGTCTGTATCAATATTCGACTCTGTCCAAACCTCTACCGGCGGTTTGCTGACGAGTTCTTCTTCTTCTGTCAATTTCAAACGTGATCTCATTCGGATTAAGATGTCATCCATGATATCCTAAGCCAAACTAAAAACCAAGACGAGATTGAAATCAAAATCAGCGCGCAAAAACAGTTAAATCAAAAGAACGTAGATAATAAGCCTCTCATGAAGAGAGAGAGAAAGTCTCATAAAGAGAGAGAGAAAGTCTCATGAAGAGAGAGTTTACTTATTATTAATAGATATACATATGGTGATAAATACATAGAAGTTAACAATATTTGATTACTAAAAGGAGTGCCACTTAGAGTTGATATTTATGTTCAAAGACTAAATATCAGTGTTGTTCTCGGCATCCTATATGACATTTTGTCAAATGAAGATTTTGGGTATTTGAGTGTCAATAAAGCATCTTAGTACAAATTCTATGACTGCAGACCCATTCACCAAAGGTTGACCGCCTATGGTGCTTTATGAGCGTATTGCTCATATGGGTGTTCTTGGAAGTAATAATTGTCCTTAAGTTTTATGCTTTATAAATATAGTTTTAATTTTATTCTGTACAGACTTTAGTTTTGTGATTTAAATGAAATTATTCATTTCATTTTGAATAACCTGAAATTAGAGGTGAAATCAAGCCCAAACAAGCCGGACAATATTATGTCCGTGCTCGGCTCGAAAAACAAGATTTATAGTTCGAGCTCGGCTCGAGCTCGAAACTTTTCTCAGACTTGGTGTTCGAGCTCGGCTCGGTCATACAAAATTGGCATCGAAAAATACTTGGCTCGGCTTGGCTGCTTTATTAAAAATTAAAGGTGCCAAGCATAAACTGAGTGTAGGCTTACAACTGGCGAAAGTGACTTTCAGAACTTCTTTTTCTCTCCCTGCAGCTCTGAAAAGCGTACAAAGGTAGTAAACTTGAATATGATAATTAATAAATGTACTAGTATTATTCATCAAAGGCGGAGCGCAGTAGTCTACCGGTCAACTGTTTGACCTCCGTACTAGTTCATGTGTATTATCTCAATTCAAAACTTACACCGACTCCAACAAACTAGAAAACTCCATTAAAAGACCTGCAAATATATCTTCATGGGGTTGACGAACCAGTCGAATCGAACATACTGTCGTTCGAACTCGGTTCGAAAATTTCAGCGAACCCAGATTCTTGTTAGAGCTCGGATCGTTAATGAAGTTAGCGAACAATGAACGAGTATTTGACGAGCGAGTCCGAACCGAGTTTCGAGTAACTCGGTTCGACTTTCACCCCTACCTTAAATAAGGTCAAGTTTTGTGACTTTCTACTAAGGTTAAACATTTGGTAAAGAAAGTTGTCTCCTAGAGTCATTAAGTTGGACCAGTTGAAAATTGACATGATATAGATCACATGACATGTAATTTTCATGCTACACATCCATACTTGATCTATGTTGTTGATTATGTTTGTATCGTAACCATTGAAGGATAACATAAACAATCTCATCGCTTCACCAAACACCACTTTTTGTGATTTATTTCTACTTCAAGTTGTTTTCCAACCGAACTTGAATTCACTGCCAACCCTCCCTCTTCTTGTGTGGAAAAATAGTTTTTGGTCACTTTTGCTTTTAGCACAACTACTAAGGGTGTACTTGCAAACTCACCTCGAAAGTAATGATTTGATGTTTGTAAAACTAGCTTTAGCTTCAACTTCTATTAAAATAATTTATTTTTACCTCATAAGTTAGAAACTTATCTTGAGATGTTTCTCCAGTTGAATAGCATATTTATAAATAATGAGAAGTTGATTTCTAAAATTTGTAACACATTTGTCCTCATGAATTTTTCAACATCCCAAAATTTTGGTGACCATTTTATACAAAATAAATTATATAAGGATAATGATAAGGATAAGGATAGTGAATAATGATATTGATAATGATAACGAAAGGGATTGTGAATAACTATAACCATAATCATAACAATAACAATAAGTAGGCGACTAAAAAAAATGACAATGACAATGACAATGACAATAATAATAATAATCTGTGCAACGAGAAACAATATATATGCAAGTTATCAATTGCAATATATAGATCAATTTTCCAGTTATGAGATTTTTGGTCCAATCCAATTAAGGAAAAGACAATTTCTTCGAAAACTTTGCAAAGGTGAACGTCGTGATATACATACGGCCTTAGCATGTAGAAAACCACTCGTGTGCGTAAAGATATCTTTATAATGGTACGTATATGTTAATGTCAATATTTGACTGACACGTATTTACCTACTAAAATGTATCTTTAACTATTTAAGTTAATTTACAATTATTTTAAACCAACAAAGGAAAAAGGAAAAACTTTCCACCTAACCATGGATTAAAATTTTGATATATTTTTATTGAAAACGTCGAAAAAATTGTAATTTGAGCTAATCGAAAAGAAAAAAATACAGAGTAGGTCTATTTTAATTTATTTCTTTGATTTAATTTTTTTTCAAAAGTTTCTCGAAAATTTCTAAATTTTTTTTCGAAAAGTTCCCGAAAAATTTCTAATATTTGATTAATCGACATACCTCAAAAATGAAACTTTAATCCATGAATTCCCCTGCCAATCTCATCATCACTCTTAGAGTATTGACCATTCATGTCCGATGTACAATTTTAAGTGCTTATCATGCAAGAAGTTAAGTTTTTAAATTAGCTCCTAAAAAATTATATGTTCAACTAATATTATAATTTAGTATCAAAATATTTTCAAGTAAAAACTTATGTGTATAATTTAAGTGAGAAAACAGTCATCTAGAAATAAAAAACATTAAAAAAAAATTATCTTCAAAGATTTAAAAGAAAATAATTATTTATAGCTAGTTAAATCGCATTACTTATAACTACTTAGCTAGTAAGTTTAAGATTTTATAGTTTTTCTTTAGTTAGAGGAGTGAAATATAAAAACATAAAGTTGTACAAAATTATAATTAGGAATATCAAGGCATGCACAACTTTCAACTTTGATGGAATAAATCAGGGAAAAAAAATCAAATAATGTGAAAAAAGAAAAATAATCATTATAAAACAAAAAGAAAATGTTGAAAGAATTGAATTGGAAATCGATTCAGAGGTGGTTCTCAACTTGATTACAAAAGCTGACATTGCTAGCAAGTTTGGGAATTCTTGAAGATGGTAGACGGCTTCTCACAATGCCTTGGGAAAGTCGGATTGTTCATTCTAAACAAAGTGGGAATTCATGCGCGGACAAAAACCTCATTAGCTCGATTTGAACTTCAGAAAGAAAAAATATCGCAATTTAATAATAGTATCAAGTTATTCAAGTTCAATTTCATTAAATCTTATTTGAGTTAGATTTTCTTAAAAATCTAATATAATTAGACATAATCTCAAATTAAATATATATTTTCAATGGATCATCGAAGTCTAACTAAACAAATAGTACTATGTTTCTACGAGTCCTATATTATTCGGTTGCAATCCGTATAGATGTTATTGATGCAATCATACCAATAACAAATAATGGATGATTACATACACACCCTCTTAAGGTTTGGGACATTATGACTTATTATGGAAGTAGTTTGGTCAGATTCCATCTTGATTTGGTATAAAAAGTTGTATGGGAGTTTTCGGCAAAATTTTGAAATTTGATTTGAATAATGGTTTCAATGGAATATTTTTTTTTGGTTTCCTTAATGGTTTAGTCCCTTTCGAGGGATTCAAGCATGTATTCGCTACTTTGTAGTGACTAGATCACTTCCACTAACCTAATCATCTCTAAATTTTTAAATTTCTTCAAACTCTTCATCATGTAGTTTGTCCCGATTTTAATGATCCCAAACCCAACCAAACACCTTCCATAGCCTGTAGTTACATTCTCCTAGGTTTCAATAATTATAGTAACATTTTTATTCTTGTTTTATCCTTACTTTTTTTTTTGTTTCCCAAGGGTTTAATCCCTTTCGAGGCGGGTTGGACATATTAAGTGGGTACCTCTCCCAACAGGGGTTCGAACCTGAGCCCGCTACTTTGTAGTGACTAGTCCCTTCCACTAGACCAATCACCTGTTGGTTTGTTTTATCCTTACTAGCTATTAAAGAAAATATCAAAATTTAAAAAAAAAGACAAATAATAGTCTTTCATTTTGTCAAAACAAATTCGATTTCTAATAAGTCATACTATTCAAATCATACGTGTTAACTCATTTATAATATCCATAATTATAAATCAAATATCTAATATAAAAATTAAATTAATCAATTTTTTTTGTCAAACTTTAAGACCAAAATTGCTCAACTCATTTATAATATCCATAAATAAAAATTAAATATCTAATATAAAAATTAAATTATTCAATTTTTTTTGTCGAACTTAAGACCAAAATTGCTCATAATTCATAGAGTTATTATAGGCATTCATTAAAATTTATGGTTGAAATCACCTTTGTTATTAGAAATTAATTGCAAGGGTGTATTTGTAAGCTAAAACTTAAAACAGAGAAGATGTTTGCGATAATTGAAACCTCTGTGTATGTATTTATAATTTCACAAATTTCTTGGACGAAGAACAATTTGGAAGGAGAGAAGCAAAGTAAGAAGTCAATTGTTGAATTATTAAAGTAATTTGTTTTTTTTTTTGTTCTTACACAATAATCGGTTCATTAGATTTACATATAAGTAAAAATCCAAGAAATGCCATTTGTATGACCAGAGTATGCTGTAATTTCAGAAATAATTCTGGAAATTTATTATTGATTTACTTATTTTTTAAATAAAGGTACATGAAAATGTAAGCTACCAATTAATCTTGGCATCGCGCTGCAATTATCGGCACCATATAAAACAGCTCAAATGCTTATAATGAAAATTCTTGCACATGATGCAACTGATATCACAGAAAACAGAATTGAGTGTGAAATCTTGGTAGAATATCCTGCAAAGATTAAATCAAAATGGCATATATGCATCAAAATCTGATGAGATAAATTAATACTGTAATCAGATGCTAATTAATTATGTTACCTGGTGATGGAGGTGGATCATGAGAGCCTGGTGAAGCTACATGTGCAAAAAATAAAAGAAAATGACATTAATTAAATTGACTAACATGTACAATCTGTGTACTTATATATATTCAAATGTCAAAATGATTACTAATTCTTACTGTGACATTGGCTAGCTGATGGAGTTTGGACATTGCAAGCCTGTGGGAGTCCCAAAGCCCGAGTCTGGTTCAGACCGTCCTGGTTTAGGAGCTCGCACAGGCACGTTGGTCGTGTCTGAACCACGGTTTTAAGTTGATTGCAACATTGAGGAGAAGGGGTTGAGCCACTATTCGCTATGTAATTATAGCACGGGGATAGGCCTGCAATCGTGTTCTGGCAATCCGATTGTGCCATGGCTTGTATCCAAAGACCTATTGCAAGAATCCCAATTAATAGTGATATTATCTCCATTTTCATTGCTAGCATATTCGATTCGATATTTCTAGCACTATGATCGATGTACTTATATGACTTATCAAATTGATTTTTGTGTATTGTGGATATGGATTTGCCGACTTTTTCCTACTTCAAAAACAACTAAGTTAGGCCATCTATCATCATTAAATAAATACAGCAGAGCTAGGCTTAGGAATAACTGTTGCTCTTTAGGATTTCTCCGAATAAAAGATCGAAATAATAATTGCCCATTTCATAATTTTCATCTAGAATTGATGAATACATAGAGTGACTTTCTAGAGTAGGCGTAGCATTGTATTGAGCTGCAAGATAGACAAATCCATTGAAGATTAATTGGCGGCCGGGAGCACTATGGTTTGATATTGAGTTATTGATGTTTAAAGGGTGATTTTGGCCAAACACAAAATAGTAACGTGGCAAATGCAAGACACTTGCTTCGAGATTGTATAAAAATTATGATTCCGTAGTAATTACAATTCATGTTCCTTAAAAAAATCAATTGGTACAAACGAATCCCCTAACACTAACAGTACTCTTGGCAACTATAGAAAATGTCACATGAATAATGAATGGAACAACTTAAGACAAAAGAATTAAAGAACGCTACAATCGATAATAAACAATACATTTTCTATCTCTCAAGTAGAAAGCCAAAACTTCATCCGCTGCCATAAAAAGCGAAGGATAAGGCCATAAGAAGCAATGTGCAGACAAAACTGAACTCTGCTCTAATATTGCTCCCTCCAACAACACCATCGTCTGTTCTTCCTGTCCCTGCATTCAAATAAATCCCATATTCTTAATTCATGTAAAAAAAAAGGCAACAAACGTGTTTCCGTTTGAATCTTTTATGAATTTTATTTAGCTAACAAAGTTTATTAATTAATACCTGCTGGAATATCTTGCTCTGATGGTGTGCTTGGAACTTCAGGTGGCGTTTCATCATCAGGAGAACTAGTTGGCGTAGGTGCAGAAGGTGTTGTTATACTACACTGACTCACGGGAGGCGTTTGCACGTTGCAAGCACCGGGTAATGCAAGTGCAAGAGTTTGGTTTACGGCTAAGCCAAAATTAGAAGATCCACCTTTTAGTAGTGTGCAAAGACACTGTGGCTGTGACTCTACGACACTCGATAGTTGGGAACAACACGATTGTGATGGAGTCGATGAATTTCCAGTAACGTAATTGAAACAAGGGGACAAGCCAGCAAGCGCCCGAGTGCAACCTAATTGAGCCGTGGCTCCGTCCCAAAGAATTACAACAATGAGCAAAAATAGGATTATATAACTCATTTTTGAAGCCATTTTGTTGACAAATACAAGAAATTGGATTTTGGGAGTTGGGGAAGATGAGAAGATTTAGATTTTTGAAGTTGAGTGAGGAGGAAGGTTATTAGTTTGGAGATTAAATAAGACAACACATAAGCTGTAGATTAAATAAACAGGTCTGTTTGTTAGCCAACTTTGCAACTAATTTGTTTAATACTATTATTAAAAACCAATATTTAAATATAAATGACCAAAAAGTGCTATCTAATATGAATATCTTCCTTTTCATTTCAAAATGGTAGTTCAAGTAGTTGAGCTCCAAAATCCTATTTCAAAAATTTCCCTCCAAATTCAATCCACTAATTTTATATATAATCCATATATATATATATATATATATATATATGTATATACCATTTCTCAAATCTTCAATTCCAGATCAAGAACATATATAGAATGGACTATTCATGTGTGAAATTACTACTTGCAGCTCTGTTCATATCTTCGATTTTTACGACTAATGCACAGATTAGTACAGCATGTACAAGTTCAATGATAACAACATTCACCCCTTGTTTGAACTTTGTCACGGGAAGCACTGGAACCGGTTCTTCGCCAACAAAAGAATGCTGCGACTCAGTGAAATCTCTCATGGCAGATAGCGTGGATTGCACGTGCCTTATAATAACCGGAAATGTTCCTGTGTCGATTCCGTTTGTTAATAGAAGCTTAGCAATTTCACTCCCACGAGTTTGCCAAAGTTCCGTGCCAATACAATGCAAATGTAAATCTCTTGAATCCACTTTATATTTGCTCTCATTATCTTTTCAATTAAATTTCTAATTTATGAATTGATGATAATTTTCTTACATCAATGCAGCATCTGGTGTTCCCTTACCGGCTCCAGGTACGTTCGATATGTAAAGTGCATTTCAAATTGTTTTACATGTCATAATTTTTTTTCTTTCAAAAAGCAATATATATAACCTCAAAATAAGTAGCTAAAAGTTTCATGATGAATTGCAGGTCCAGTTTTATTTGGGCCAGCTCTTCCTCCGGCTGCCTCGGCTCCTCATAGTCATAGTCATAGTCCAAAAGGTGAAATACTACTCAATAAATCACTAAATAACTACTAATTGATACACAGTTTTTCAGAATATTCATCTGACTCATAGATTTAATTTTTTTTCTTCTCTTCAGGTTCTAAAGCTGTAGGTGTGGCTGCACCACCACCACGTGATCAAATCCTGGATTTCTCGCCCGTATCTCCTCCTGAATCCACATTAGGTCCGAGTGCGAATCATGGGATCAGGCCAGTGGTGAGGCCAAATTCAGCTTCAAATAAAAATGTTCTCCCATTGCAATCTCTTGTTGTAATGTTAATGGGAATTATATATTTCAAGTTTTTCTGATAAAATCTGTGATACAACATATGTAACTTTTTCTTCCTAAATCTTCAGAACTATATGAATTATGATTGATCAATTACACATGAATACTACTTCTCTTGCACCATCTTAGTTTATCCTTTTTTATCGTTCCCTCTGTTCAGTTTATCCTCTTTTTTTTTTTTTTTTAAATTTGTTTCGAGCGATGTGACAAAATAGGCTAATCTGACATAAAATGTATCGACACAACACAAAATGGTAGATATGATTAAATTTCTAGGATCCAGAAATATTGTCAATAATATCCAGGTCCAATTCCGATCAATTTAGGATTCAATCCACATGAATCCGATCGAACCATTTGGCACCCTTAATGAACACTCGTTCATTCGTGCAAGATTAAATATTTCGATCAAATAAAATGTGGGCTAGAATTTCTTTTAGGTTATATATATTATTCAAACAAGGATACTCCAACCTTATTGGCATCATAACTAGAATACACATGAAACTACATGTTATCAATCAAATGTCTACAAGAACAAATTTTCTATCCATCAATTAATCTTCACTGCGGCTTCACCACCTTCCGGAGGGTTGGGATCCACCGGAGGATTGAGATCCGACGGAGGGAAGGGTTCAACAGGTGGCGGACATTTCTTCTTCTTAACTTTTTTGACATTGCAACCACACCAACATTTCCACATTATGCCCTCAGGACTATAAATAATAGTATTACGTCGTCCCTTGAGACAAACCGAACTATAGTATAGGGCGCCGTAAGTTTTCTTACAGGCACTTGTGCATTGTCCAATAGCTTTCATCGGTTTGCGCCCCAACTGAACGACTGGGCACAGGGCAGGGGCCGCCGCCCCCTTGCTCGCCGCTACAAATTGAAAAATATATAAATCAATGCATTAGAAATAAAATAATTAGAGTAATTAATTAATAACATAGATTGAGAAGTAGAAATTTACTCATTTAGTAATATTACTTGATAATAATATAATGGCAAGAAGAGCAGCAGAGAAGTACATGACATTGACATAGAGGTTTGTTGCCATTGTATCAGCCGGCTTCATAATTTTTTGTTGGCCTATATATATATGCATATAAAGTTATTATGGGGATGGGAATGAAGTTAGTTAAGATAGTTTTCAATTAAATGGAACTTTATCCAATTAATTCAATAAAAGGAAGTCGTGCATTAATCGAAATGCCATTCTTGAAAACATAACATGTTAATTTATATATATGTATATATGATGATACACAAATGTCAAACAGGTGGCAAACGGGCGAATTGCGATTGGTATCGGACAAATCAAAAGGGGGTTGGTCCTAAATTGGGTCATTTAATACGTGTTAAAAACGAGTCGGATTGAAAATGAACAGGGTTAAAATAGGCTACATTTAATTGGACTGGGTTACCGGTTGTATTTTACTAATTATAAATTAAGAAACCATACTTAGTAAATAATATTTTATTTAAATATAATTAAATGAGATTAGTGTAATATTAACTAATCTAAATTTTAGACATCATAAAAAATTAAATATATTAAATATTGTTTCAAGAATTTAGGAGAAAAGAAGAAATGACACTTTTGAGTTGAAATAGAGTCACTAGGGGTGTATGTGGATGCCGCGAGACAGAGCCAAAATCCTTTCAAATGAGTTTTTGCTAAACCCATAAAACCATAAAAAAACCTATTCAGAAGCTCAGACTCAAACCTATAAAATATTGATTTTACACCTACCACCTACTTTTTCTCCCAAATCTCACTAATAAAAACATTGATTTGACACCTACCACCTATTTTTTCCCCTAAACCCCAACATCCAAGCCCAATCAAAGTGGGGTTTCAACTTATTCAAACCACAAAACCCAACAGCCAAAACCCATCCGAATGAGGTCTCAAATGTTTCATCGAAACCACCCAAATCATTTTTTTTTAAACCGAGACCCACGAAACCGAGTCAAAACCCATCCAAATAGACCCTAGATGTTAACTGGAGTAGTAGTTTATTTTTAGTGTGTATTTTATCACTTGACCCATTTTTAACCCCTAAGACCCGTTTAAATTAAATCCATGTAAATATTAACTCAATTCAGTCCATTACAATAGAAAAAGTTACAGACCGAACCGGATTAGACAGAACCTATCATAGATCCCATGAGTAATGACTCACAATACATCCTTAGTCAAACTCCCATGTTTTGTTTTTACATCAGAATTGAAAATGGTCCTCATGTTTTGTTTGTACATCAGATTGAGAGATCTAGAATGGCCTTTGTCTTGAAGCCTAATATATTAATGGGTAAATTAATACCATGAGGTAATATCTAATTACAAAAATTCCCTCACTTATTGGGTATTGCGAAAATTTTCTTGAGATTTTCACTATCTTACAATTAACCCCTTATCACTGAAAAATTTCAAACTTGCCCCTAGGGGTTATTTGTAATGTTTGTAATATCTTAAAAAAAATTAAAGATTGAGTCTAATTATAATATATCATAAATTATAAAATTGATAATTATATATTTACCACCAAAAATTGAAAAAATTGTATAATTGCTCATAAGTTTCCAAAATACTAAAAAAGCCTTCCTTTTACATATTTATTAACAATTTAATTTTTATAATAATAAATTAAAAAAAATTCATTAATAATATTTTATAAATAAAATAGATTTATTTACAAATTTAATTAAATTAGTTATTTTTATACTGTATGAATGAATTTAATATTTTAAAAAGTAATAAGAAAATTTTAAAAACAATATAATTTTTTTAATTACTTTTTATGTTTATAATAATAAAATTTTGTTTTTTTTATTATAAAAATTAAATTGTTAATAAATATGTAAATTTTGTATGAAATTTATTGGCAATTATACAATTTTATCAATTTGTTGGTAATTTATGAGATATTACAATTAGAACCAATTTTTTTTTTTTTAAATATTACAAACATTACAAATAACTCCCTAGAGGCAAAGTTGGAACTTTTCAGGGGTAAAGGGTAAATTGTAAGATGGTAATAAATTACAGGGTGATTTTCGTAATACTCAATACGTGAGGGGATTTTCGTAATTTACCCTATATAATATAGACAATTCACTTGGCCCAGGCAAAGCTTATGAGCCAATGTAGCCAACCCTCGGCTAAGACTATCTAGATACCAATTAATACGATCTCAAAGTAGTTGAGATGAATTTCTCACGAATAAAAGTCGAAACATGAAATTAAAACATTTTCTTTAATGACTATTAGATTACCATTTCAAATCAACAAAATAAAGAATTTCCCTCCGGATTGAGTTCTATAACAAACCGAATACTACTTCCAATCCTAAGATGTAGCCCTAAGAATTTAAACAAGCTAAAAAAATAAAAATTGGATATCCATTTGATCCCCATATTACAAGTTTATTTGAAATAAATTTTAGTGGATGAAAGAAATAAAATTATAAACTTATTGCGCATACCAAGGCTGAGAATTATTAAATGAAAAAGTAGAAAAGGTTATAATTTAAAATATTGTACATATCCTAATTGGGGCCATTATTTTTTCCGATTAGACTAATTGAGGGCTAATCAGCCCAAGCAAACACAACCTAAAATAATTATTCTACTTGTTCAAGAACTTTGACGAACTGGGCTTTAGAAAATAGTTTCGAACGGCTGGGCCGACGCTATTCACTAATGTTTATAATGGACTAGTCTACGGCATTATTGAATTGAAAAAATGTGAGTTTTTGAATAAGAATATATTTTCTAAAATTTTGTGTAGATGGTTCAAATAAATACTTATTAAAATCATAAAAGCGATTATGTTTCTATTAGTATCAAAATTTCGATATTATTTTGATATCAAAATTATTTATGTAGTCTAATTGAATGATACTTGGACTAGTGGACCAACCATATATATATATATATATATATATATATGTAGAAAAAATAATAGTAGCAATCTGCTATGTAATCATGATTCATTAAAATAAAATAAAAGTAGATATTCTCTGTGATCGGATTCATTTATGTCCTGAATCCCCTCCTACGTATTTTGCCTATATATATGTATGTATTCTGTTTTAGAGTCTCACTCACTCACTCACTCGTACAAAATTAACAGAAAAAGAAGTTTGGTATATATTTATTTAATTAATTAAGAAATAATGTCAGGAGGTGGATTGAGCAGCATTGTTAAAATTATGATGGTGGTGATGATGGGCCTAATGATCTTTGCTGATGCTCAGTGGCATAGTCACCACCCCTGTTGCGAGCACGAATTCAATGCCGGCGATTGCTGCCCTCCAGCTCTTGCTGCTGCCTATCGCTTCGCCAAGGCGGCACGTCGATCTCAAGAATTAAATTAAAGTATTAATATGCAAATTAATGGTGGCATAATAATTGTTGCATGTTTCTCCCTATTTCTATATTCTACTGCAACTTAATTATTAATCAATACAAGCTATTTTTATATGTATATAGTATCTATGTGACCCCCCCCCCCCCCCCCCAAAAGATTAATGAAACACATCTATGTGATTTAAGGGAAATTGATAAGTGAAAAGCTATGAATCCCCTACAAGGAAAAAAACTATTTTGATACTAATTTGATGATCGTATTTCATAGAAATATAAGACATACGTCGCGATTTGAGTAGTTTCAAATAATACATTTTTATCATGTTTGAAATCGTGTATGAACTTGGTCTGATTATCTAAAGAATAAAGCTCAAACAAATTTCTGCCGAGCTGAACACGAATCGATATTCAATAGCTTGATAATTTTTTTATAGTTTATTATATTTTAGCTTTTAAATTGACAATCAAGCTCTAATCAAACTTCAATATTTATTCAATTTTACTTGACATGTATATGAACCTATACACTCGTTTGAACATGTATCTTATCTTCATTATCAGATTCTGAAAACATCATATTTTGGTGTACCCACAAATATCATAACTTAGAACTCTTAACTTTTTTCAACCTACGCTCTCTCCCCCGTCTTATTTCCTTTTTTTTTATCTCTTGCTACAAGTGATAACTCAACTTATATAAAATTTAATATTAATATTGATTTAGATAGTATATATACTAATTATTAATAATGTATTAATATTAAATAACACTAAGTTCTAAAAACATAAAAATATAATATATACTAAACTTCAACAAAATAGAAATTAAATCTTGAACAAATAAAGTATGATATATCAAATTATACTAACGTAATTCTAATAACGCATGCAAAAAGTTGGTGTACGATTTTTGCCTGAGATTGATTAGGATATGAAAAAAATCAAACTAACTACATAAGAAATCAATATTTGAGCATATTTTAAAAAAAGAAATTAACTCCAAATATAAACATATACTTGAAAACATAACCTTTGGACTCATACTTGACTTTGGATCGAAATGTTGTTTCTAGTTTTAGACTATCAATTCCTTCTTCTTTCCAAAAAAAAAATTTAAAAACTTTTATAAACATTTCTAAAAAAAGATAAAATTGTAAAACTGCTTACTAAATTAAAAAAAAAAAAGATTAATGAAATAAAGAATTTTAAAACTATGTTACACTATCTTTATCATTAGTTTTTTTTGTGTTCCAAAGTGAATATTAGGTAAATTTTTTACTAAAATTCTTTCGAGATATTGTCGGGCATAAAACAACTACCATCTCCCAACAAAGATTCGTATTAAGTTCGTCACATTATGAAAATCATTTGCATTCATTCTACAGCACTAGAAGTGTTTCCATTTCTCCAGCCATAACATATGTAAATTTTGATACCGGCTATCATCACTATGAAAAATTATTTGATATATACATTGGATGATGTGATGCAGCATATGAATATATTATATTTAGTCCATAAATTTTGAAAAGTTGATTTCATAGTTTCATCTCCATCATGTATTATTTGGTACACAAAAAATCAGAATAAATTGTATCCATTTGTTGCATCACGTCATCGATACAATAAACGTATTAAACTAGATGTACGACTACACCATGCTAGTGGTGCTTACAAGGGCAAAATGACCTCTATCACATTCTGGTGTCACATAATAGATTTACCCGGCAAATATATGTATAAACTAATATAAATTTCAAATTTATATACTTATCAATAGATTTATATGCGTAACACAAAAATAAGATAGAAAATCAATCTCCACTCACAAGTCAGAAGTTCACTACACATAAACTCCACCTTAGTATTCAATCATTTGTCCCCAAGTTCGTCATTTGTCCATATTGTCACGTGACCATACATCGTATTTACGTGCGAAGCCACCAATTTTCACGTGTACCATTTTGTACTGTCCAAAAGTCTTCTCTGCAAACGAAACAATTTATGTACTACCGTACAAGAACAAAAATCCCAAAATGGATGAGTAATACGCGGCGATAATTCTATCCATTGCATACATAAGTGGGTAAAATGCAAAAGTACTTGCTTTTCTTGTATGAAATCTGCACGGTACATGTAAAATGCTTATTACATAAAGTCCGTTACTATTAAGTAGAGATGTAAACGAGTCGAGTAGTGTTGAACAATAAACTGTTCAAGTTTGGCTTGAATTTTATTGAGCTTGAAATTTTATGTTTGAGTTTGGTTTTGTTGTTAAACAAATCGAACTCAAACGAATTTTTATCAAACGAGTTGAAGTTGAGTATCGAGTAGCTTGATATTTTACAAGTAATTTATCAATTTTTAGCTTAACGAGTCGTGTTTCAAAATTTATCAAACAAATAATAATGTTGAAGCTTGATTTATGAGACAAATCGAACTCTAACGAGCTTTTATCGAATGAGCTTGAGTCGAATATGTAGTAGTTTGGTTTGATTTTCATCCCTACTATAAAATTAATATTCAACGCGAAATTCTCTTTTTTTTTACAAAAATCGGTAAAACCAGTGAACCGATTGAATCACTGGTTCACTTATAACAAAAAAAAACTAGGGAATTTTTATGCATTTCTTCTTCCTCAATTTCAAGTATTTGCATGTTTTTTCATAAAAGAATTTATGTGACAAAATTCATCCAATATTTTCTCTTTTCTATAGGTGATTAGTAATAAATTTTTTGTTTTAATATGTACTATATAATAGTTTGTATTATTGCTTTAATATTATATTATCATAGTTGTAATTTTTTATATTTGATTTTTATTTTAGGTCTATGTTTTTTATATATAAGGATTTGTTTTGGAGTTTTTTTTCTTCTTGTTGAATATTGATGTGATAATTCTTGTTTGAACATGTTATGTTGGATTCTGAATTGCATAATTACTTTTATTTATTTTGTTTTTAGTTACTTTGATGATTTATTGTCTACTAGTTGTGATTTGTGAGATACTTCTATTATGAAAATAACTTGAAAAAATTTGGATAAGAATTGATTTTTTAAATGGTTGATTACATACATTAAAACTTAAATTAAACTATTATTTCGTAATGACGTCACACCGGTTGAACCAGTGGTTAAAACGGTTAAACTGATCCAACCTACTGCCAGTACGGCTATCGGTTCGATGTCCGGTCCGATTTTTAAAACATATTGGACTCTTAAAAAAAGTAGCAAGTGTATTTCTTCACCTTTTCTTTTTCCCCCTTTTAATCTACTAGACTGTGTATTTACAGCTCGGACCGAAGAGTGCAAAGGGTATAGGTCCTCCCCAGTGTGGTGTCTCCAGTAGGATTCGAACTTGAGTCTCGCCACTGGGGATCGCAAGTCACTACCATTTGACCCAATCACCTTGGGTTTCTTCACCTTCTTTTACTTTATAAAAATACAGCATTTTATTTTATTTAATCGTCATTTTATCATGAAATAAAAATGATATCGAGTTTGCTATTAAAAAACCTCGACCCCTACCGAAACCCTTTAGTTCCACCCCTGCGTGCATAGACACGTAAATTGACACTTGTATTCATGCATGTCTTCTTACATGCAAACACCCCAAATTCTCATCTCTATCTCTTAGTCTTCACCGCTCTATAAATTAAACAATCAGCCACCCTCTTATCATCAATCCTCATACAGACAATTAATCAAACAGTTTCTGATCAAAACAAACCAAAAATGAAAACCAAAGCAAGTACATGCTTAATCCTCTTTGCCTTGTTAATTGCATATGCTACAATATCTCTAGCAACAAAAGACCCAGAGCTAAAGCAATGCAAAGACAAGTGCCAAACCCAAACCCATTTCAGCCAAGAAGAACGAGACAAATGCGCCCAACGTTGCGAAGAGTACCACAAAGAAAAACAGAGACGCCAACACGGGGGCGAAGACCTCCAACACGACGACAACTTTAACGTTAACCCAATGATAATGGACCCACAAAAGGAATACGAACAGTGTCGTGTACAGTGTACTCGCCAACCCGAAGGCGGTAGATACTCACAAGAACAGTGCCAAAGCGACTGCAAAGAACAGCTCAAGCAACGCCAGGGACAAGAAACAGAGCAAGAACGGAATAATCCTTACGTGTTTGAGGATAGGCATTTTATTACAGGATTCCAAACTCAACATGGGCGGGTTCGATTCTTGCCTAAGTTTACGGAACGTTCGGAACTTTTTAGGGGAATCGAGAATTTCCGTGTTAGTGTTCTTGAAGCTGATCCGCAAACTTTTATTGTGCCTAGTCATTGGGACGCTGATGCTCTGTTCTTTGTTGCAAATGGTAATTTATTTGTTAATTAATTAATTATGAGTGATTAGTTGTAAATTGATTGGATTAGTGTTTTGATTAATTATACTAGTTTGTTTTGTGTGTAGGAAGGGGAACAATAAGTTTAGTGTGGCAAGAGAAGAGGGAGAGCTTTAATATTAAACAAGGCGATATAATGAGGATTAAAGCAGGGACAACTTCTTATTTGGTTAACAGGGACAATAAGGAGAGACTTGTGCTCGACAAGATTGTTCGGCCTGTCAACACTCCTGGACAATTCGAGGTGATTAATTATCTCAATTAATTCATTAAATTTTGTAAAAGTTTCACAATTCTAGTAAAATAACAGAAATATGGAGTAACTATTTAATTAGACATGTATTTTTAAGGTATTTTAGAATGCTGAAGTAACTTTGTTTTATTTGCAAAAACAGGCCTTTTTTGGTGGAGGAGGAAATAATCCAGAGTCCTTTTTCAATGCCTTCAGCGATGAGATACTCGAAGCCGCTTTCGATGTAACTTCTTCATTGAATTTATCCATTATATCAGTAGTTCTATACTTATTTTGCACTGGACTGACTAAATTCATTATTTTTCTTATTTTTCCTGAATTGATCAGACAAAGAGGGACAGATTGCAAAGGCTGTTTGGGCAACAAAAGCAAGGGGTTATCATCAAAGCTTCTGAAGAGCAAATCAGGGCTTTGAGTCGCCACGAAGAGGGCGGTATCTGGCCCTTCGGAGGCGAATCTAAGGGCACCTTCAATCTCTACAAGCAGCGCTCGACTCAGTCTAACCAGTATGGACAGCTCTACGAGGTTGATTCCAGCCAATTTAGGCAGCTCCGAGACCTCGATATTGCTGTTTCTCTAGCCAACATCACTCAGGTTTGTTGTACGTAATATCATTATTGAATTCTTGAACATGTTACTTTTCCATGTTAAATTGTTTTTGTTGTGAATAACGCGATTGTTTTTGTTTTGTGAAGGGTGGAATGATAGCTCCCCAGTACAACTCGAAGTCGACAAAGATTAGTATAGTGGTCGATGGCGAAGGTTACTTCGAAATGGCTTGCCCCCACGTGTCTCAGTCGTCACAGGGTAGCCAAACAGGGCGTGAGACGAAGGGTACTGGTCCAAGCTACCAGAAAATCAGTTCCCGATTGAGGCGTGGCACTGTGGTGGTGGTCCCGGCTGGTCATCCGTTTGTTGCTGTGGCATCGGACAATCAGAATCTACAGCTTCTCTGCTTTGAACTCAATGCTTTTAACAACGAAAAGTTCCAGCTTGCAGGTATATTGAATGTCCAACTCATCTAAATTTAACAGGGCTAACACGTGAAATTTGAAATTTGAAATTGGTGGCGGGAAATTAAAACATAGGACGTTCCTTTTGCTCTGGCCAACACGGAACTTATTTTTGGATTGGTTCTGATACCACACTGAATGTCCAATTAATTTAGACGTTTGAGATAACGACGGGAATAATTTTGAATCAATTGCGCAGGGAAGAGAAATGTGATTAGCCAATTAGAGAGAGAAGCAAAGGAGCTTGCATTCGGGATGCCGGCAAGAGAAGTTGACGAGGTGTTTGGAAGGCAGCAAGACGAGTTTTTCTTCAAGGGACCTCGTCGTCAGCAGCAGCACCGGGGCTTTTCCGATGAGTAAGATGACCATATACTATCGGAAAAGGAGACTCAGAGTGTTTTGTTTAAGTAATATGTAAATGTTTTTCTGCTTATATAACGATCGAGTATGACTGTTATGTATGCTAATGCTAATGTATGCGGATATGTAATCATATATGCTACTATGTAAAATGAAGCTTTCTTGAATATAAATAAGAAAGAAGATGAGCTTCCATCAGAGTTGTTTCCTATCCTGTTTATCTGTCTGATTTCCTACTAATATTATCTTTTTTTAAGTTTGGTTTGGAAATTTTCTATCGAGTTGAAATTGTATCTGAAATTTGATCATTTAATGAAATAGACCGTGTGAGTCTTTTATAGTAAGAATGTGGGAAGGTAAAGTGCATTTTTTTACATTATAGGGTGTAAATTGAATAACGTGAATTAATCATTTAATTAAACTTAAATTAAACTTTAGCTCGAGTAAATAATATTTAGTTTTACTAAATGAACTTGAGTAGACTTTGATTCTTAAAACATAAACACTACACAAACATGTACAGAATTAGAAGAAGTTGGATTTATTTTTTTAAGTTCAAATACTCATGAACTATTTTTACCCGGCCACTCCGTTGATTTTCCTTATAAATTTGTTATATTCAGCAAAGAAATATATAAATTATATATTTACTCAATTCTTGTTTTCTAGGTTGAAGCTTGGAAATGGCTGTCAGTATCACTTGCCTCTTATCTTTTGATGAGGACATTAAAAATTGCACGGATGAGGAAGGATCTTCTTGAAACTGCCTGTGGCGACTGACATTTACAAAGGATATCGTCCTTCAAAAAATTCAGGAAAATGATATATGACAAACCGTCCCAGCATAAAAAGGTTGGGAAACTTGCATTGGGCCCTCAACACATTTAGACCCGTACTTATTTATAAACTTGAATCCTCAAGCTTTGCACTTGTGGCCTCATCGTCTCTTTTAGGACCAAATTTTCATAATTATTGTCCAATCCCCTCGTAATTTTATAATTACATCCACCTCCCCCGACGTTTTAAAAACTTTCATTTTGATGACGTCATGGCCGAATTTTTATTGAACTTCCTATTTTACCCTTGAGATTAATGTAGCTATTTTGTTGGACAATTATTAATTCCCTTGTTATATTTGGTACATATGAGAGATTTCTTTGCAATGTATATGTATAAGTATGGGTTCAAATGTTATAAATTTACATGAAACTTATAATTAGTTAATTTGTGTATATGTATTCTTAAAATAAAAATATAATAACACATCAACGTATTTTTTCAATTTTTTTCATAATATTTTTACAATAAAAGTACAAGGAAAAATAAATAAATTATGGTTAATTATAAGAAAGAAAAAAACATTGTAGAACATAAATAAAAATGTAAATACATTCAACTTTACACTTAACCCGTAATTTTAATAATTTCAATTTTTTTTCATAATTAAAGTATAAGGATAAATTAATGAATTACGTTTAATCATGAGAAGAAAATAAACTTGAACAATAATTATTAGACATTATAAAAATGCTCACATGTTTACTAAAAAAAATCTTAAACTTTTAAGTAAAATAGTTATTATAAAATCAATAATTTTTTTACAAAAATTAAAAATATTCGATTTAATAAAATAGTTATTATAATATCATAAATATTTTTTCAATATTTCTTACTTAAATACAATAATATTAAAATAATATCTTATTTATATAAAAATACTAATATTAATAAATCAATAAACTATTTAATATAATATTTTTTTATAAAACCCTCACCATCCCTAACCCCCAACCCCAACCCAACTCCCAACCCCCAAACCTGCACCCCTCGGTCCCCAACCTCTCACCCGACGTCCCCAACCCCGCAAATCTCATCCCAGGTCGCGCCGCCGGCCTAGAAGGCCTAGGGTTCGAACCAGGCAGGCGAAACCGCCTTGGAGGATATTTGCGGGGTTGGGATGGTGGAGGTGGGGTGGGGGTTAGGGTTAGAGTCTTTTTTTTATGTAATTTTTGCAAGGGTAGTATTGTAATTTGTGTATTATCGCAAGGGTAATATTGTAATTTTGTGTATCATTTCACATTATTTTGTAAGATTTTTCAAATACGAGAGGAGGTCGATGTAATTATGAAATTGCGCGGGGATTGGGCAGTAATTATCCCAAACCTCAGGGGAGGAGGTCGATGTAATTATCCCTTGCAATGGTAAATAGGACAATTTGTTAATCTAATTTTTTTTTAATTAAAACTGACGAGGACAATATGGTCATTTCACATCATTTTGTAAGGTTTTTCAAACGTGGGAGAGGTGGATGTAATTATAAAATTGCGAGAGGATTGGACAATAATTAGCCCAAACTTCAGGGGAGGTGTAATTATCCCTAAAGTATATTCTATGTACATGACTTCCTACTTATAGATTTTGAGCATTCTTTATATTTTATATTTTTTATAATTAAGGATAAATAGCAAAATATCAAACAAACGAGAAGTTCCAATTTACACATGGGTATTCCTATCACAAAAAAATCGAAATAGGAAGATTAGACGAACAAAAAAAGGGGAGGGGAGGGGGGGGGGTGTGGATTTGAAGAAAACGTCCAATCGTAATTATGGGCGGCTCTGTTTGCATTCCGAGGGACAAATTTGAATCTCCACTTGGGCCAATACGCCCAAAATCTTCGTATATCTTTAATAAGGATAGAAGTATCACAATCGATAGCATCGTCAGCGCAACTGACAGCCAAAATGTTGGATAAACAGTCGCTCTCAAAAAATTGAACAAAATTAGCACCACAAAAGTTGGCAGCAGAGCAGTCTTCCTTAAGAGCAATGGCTTCTACAACCGCAACATTAAGGCAGGGAAGGACAACAAATTTTGTAAAGAGAATGGAGACAAGGTGGTTGCGGAAAATGATGGCCCAGGCTGTTTTACCATCTTTGAACGAGGCATCAACATTAGCCGAAATTCAGTTAGCTTTAGGTGGTTTCCAACCCAGCTTCAGAGCAGCAATCGAGGCGGCAATACGAATTTGATTTTGGAACGTGAGACGCAGCAGTCCTAAGTATACGATGCAGTAGAACCTGAAAGGGAGAAACCACACCATTATCCACAATCTGATTACGGTGGAACCAAACAGTATATAGATCAGTTTCTTTATTGTTTCCCTTTCCTTTGGACGAGATATATATGTGAGATCTTTTATGCTAGTAATTAGTGTTACAGGCACAAGTGAATAATAGTTGAAAATGAAGCTATCCTGATGTTTATAAATATTGAGTTTAGGTAAAAACCAGGCATTTCTTTGACAGTGACGCATCACATAATGTTTGAATTTATGTTTTACATCGATGTTGTTCTCAATGAAGCAAGCAAATTGGGATGAGAAAATAAAGAAGTTATTTTGACAAGCAATTACCAAAAATTGAGGGGTAAGGTGTATTTTACTCTAACTTTAAAAAAAAAAAAGGGTACCCCTTAAAGTATAGGGGTGGTACCAGTTATCCCCTAAAGTATCAATTGTAACACTTACCCCACTATGTAATAGTTTTGGACTTTTTATTTCAAAACTACCCCCATCTCTTTTATAACTAATAAATTAGTTTTCTTTATTAATTTATCAAATAAATAAATAAATTATTAACTATGAATTCCTCCATCAACCAAAGAACACCAGGTTTCAATTTTCCCATTTCTTTTATTTTCTTCTGTTTTTTGTCTCAATTTTTTTCTTTATTTTTCGTTTGAATATTTTCTTTATTTCTATCTCGATTTTTTCTTTAAAGAAAACAAAAATAAGGAAAACAAATTGAAATGAAAATAAAGAAAAAATTGAGCTGAAACTAAAAAAAATAGAGACAAAAAAATGGAATAAAAAAAAGAAATGAAGAAATTGAAATATAATATTCTTTGGTGGATGGAGGAATTCATAATATATAAAGATTTTTTTTATAATAAATTTATAAAAGGGGTAATTTTGAAATAAAAAGTCTAAAACTATAGCAGAGGGGGGTAAGTATTACAATTGTCATAAAAATTAACCCGAGTTCAATCATAAAAAGATTGTCTTGTATTGTATTAAGCTTGATATAAATCTCAATTTCAGTATGAAATCAAACCATATTTACTTCATCAAACCAGCTCATTTATACTCTACTAACATGTTCGCATTATCTAGAAGAACATCACCAAAACTTGGTATTAAAAAAAATTGAAAACACAAAGGAAAAAGAAACAAAATGAGCTGGAGAAGCATTTTCATTGAAATATCAATCCAAGAATTTGTGCAAAAGTTTGTTAGTAAGGTCTTCATAATAATGTAATCTTTCTCATGTAAAAATCTATGTTATAAACTAAACCAAATCAAGTTTATATAATGTACTTTACTTAATTAATTTAAATAGAATTAACTTACCAACATCAATGTATTAAAATTTAGTACTTGTTACTATAACATAACAAACTACAGTATAAAAGTTATACACAACATCAAGACTGTCTAAAATCAAAACTATAACAGAGAACCCCTCAACATTTTTTTGTCACATGAATCAACCTTCTCAATTTTGTAATAGATTTTCTGGTTTAAACTTAAAACTCTTAACCAAGTTGAGTCCTATTACCAACTTCACAATACCAAAACTAAACATATATAATATATATGTGTATATATATAAATCTGAAAAACAATTTCTTTTGATAAACACATATCCTCAACTTAGAATATCAAGAACAAAGTAGGCAAAAGTTTATATATATTATCAAATATAATATTATTTCTTCAAGAAAACAGTCTACTAGCTGGGTGTTCTATCATTTCATATCTTGTCCAAAAGCACTTGAATCCCTGGCGAAGTTCCAACCTACTGCATAGCTTCAGGCTTATATATGTGCTTCCTTCTTCGAACATGATTTCTACATTAAAAAAGATCATTTATAACTTAATATCATTATGAGTTGGTATATGATATATGTCAAGTACTTGTACCCAAAGAAAAATCAACTTAATAATCAAACAAGAAAAGGAGATCACAAACAGGTGCAAAAAAATAAGAAAGAATTTTACCTCGTATTAGATATAACTATATGCAAGTACGTGAACTGCAGAAGAAAGTCTTAAAGCCAACTTCTTCATTTATACTCGTTTACTTCAATGTATTTCTCATGAAATAGAAAATATCCAGAAAAAAGAAGGAATTTTACCTCAAATCAGATATACCTCTATATGCATGAATTACTAAATACAGTTTAATATCCAATTTCTTCCTCTATATTCATTTACTTTGATAATTTCTCGTGAGATGGCGAGGGAGGTAATAAAGACGATTCTAATTATCAAAAAACCAAAAAAATTTCAATTATTATTTCAAATCCATACTTGTCTCGACACAGATTAATGGATTTCTCTGCATGTAAATATAAATAATATACATAAATATAAAATAGAAACCATTAAATATACCAATATGCATAAATAAGCAAGGTTAAAGAATTCCTAGTTTCTATAATATATTATTATTTTTAAAACCTTAAGCACATAATTATATATCATATCACATCACATAGCATAGCCTTGTGAGTTATACCATATAGTTGAGTAATTTAACTCAACCTTAGTCATTATGTTTTATAAAAATCTCATCAGACTAGATTTTAGTATAAATTTTGTTGTTTCTTTCCTTAATATGAGCACGGCAAGAAAACAGAATTTCCGCGCCAAATTTGCTATTGCCACTTCAAATAAGTACTGCTCGTGTGGGTTATAAATAGTAAAAGTGAATGGAAAATAACAAATTCCCTTATCAAATGCTAATCTTTCGTAAGGGAACTCTATTAGACAAAAATTTGAAAACCAGTTATCGGACAAAAATCACTAACGTTGTTTATAAAAGAACACATGTCAAAGACCAAATGGAACTTCCTAATACATTCAACACACATAAGTGAGCCTACCAAATTTATTCAAATCCTACAACCAAGATACAACATTTTTTAACTTTCACAAAAGGGACAATTAGGGCCAAAAAAAAAAAAGGCATTCAAATCAACAAGACAACATAAAGAAAAAAAAAAGAAACATCTCATAGATCATGATTGAAAAATTGTAAAACATACTCCTAGGTTCCAAGCAAAGCAAGATGCATGTAAAGAATAGAGTAGTACCAGAAGCTCCTAATGAAAATTTGATTGATGACTAGTTGAGAGAAATAACATTAATCTTGAGTGCCTTTCACCATAAATTCCTTGAGCGACAAAAGGCTTGGTTCATATAGCTCTAAACTTCCAACAGCACTATTAACATGTAGAACCCCAATTTCCGAACACTTTCCATCCTTAACTTTATAGAAGGTGCGTTTTTTATCCAAACAAGCAGAGGCCATAAAAAACATGTCTCCGTTTCGTGATTTTCCAACCAGAACAATCTCAAGATAATTACCATCCACGCCAGAAGGAAACCAACTTTCCATTACGACATCTTTTGTCCAAGACTCTTGCATTGTCCATATAATAATCTGAGTTTTATCAGATTTGTCAACAAGATAAAGTTGATTACTACATAATTCCAAAGTCATAGTTCTCCAATTTACCACCACCCCAGGGGGATTCAAAATTTGACCTGGTTTTTCTTCCGCCAGATCGAAAGTATAAACTCCACACGGAGAATCCACATTGGGAATCCAGTGTAACACCCCATAAAGACAGCGCATCGTATCCCAATAAAGGTAACTAGTAAAGACATCTTCAAAAACCCTCCACGTAGCATCGACACCAATCGTTATAATTTCACATTTCTTTATCTCATCCGAACTGTCAAAGGCAATCCTGACCACCTTGAATGTGTTCATGGATGGAACAAAACCAAGTATATATCGCGACCTATCCTCACGTTGGTAGTTCTCGTGTTGGGGAAGAGCAAAACACTCTCCCAAAACAGGATTGCTAATGCAAACTATATCAAGTGCAGGTGTATGCACTGTTAAACAGAGAAAACCATTGCAAGAGCTAGAAATATTAAATTTAGAATTTTCAATCAAGGAATCAGGGATTGTTGGTTTAAACGGGGTGCAAATAAAATCACCATTGTTGGAAAATTCAACCATATACCAAACCTGATTACATCTCTTTGAACTTCGAACAAGGACGGGGCTAACCTGCCGTGCAAATATTGTATAGGTTGCCACGCGAACCATGACGGTGCTGAAAGGTGATTTCTTTGAGTATAAAATCGCGAAACTAGGTTCGCGAAGGATCTTGTACCATGGCTTACAAACACGCTTACTGTTCATGATGTCTCTAGCTGGAATTCGGACGAAGATTTCTTGACAAAGGGGTTTTGGAAGATGTTCGAAATAATTCACCAATTCATTCGTGGTTTGGCCGCCATTCCTCTGCTTCTTCATCATCTTGTGCCTTAGGGTTTTTGTTGTTGAGAGATGAAGATGGGAAATGTGAATCAATTGAATGAATGACGACTGGAAATTATTAATATGGTTTTGTTGTTTTGTTTGGAAATTTTTTTGATTTTTACACGGCGGGATGGTGGAAACGTGTTTATACGAGTTATTCTTGTCCAGGTGGGATGTGACCGGATTTTTTAAGACAAAAAATAAAATCTGCTGCTAATTGCGGGATTCTTGGCAAGCTGGATTGGGCCTCATGAGGAGCTAGGATTTCTGATAAAGAAAAGGCTAGGCCCAATTTAAGAAATCTGAGAAGTTTAGGGCCTGTTTGTTTGGTGTTTGGGAAAGTAGTGGAGGTTTGTGAAATAATCTCGATTTGCGTAATGTTGTTTGTTTGGGTTTTGATAGAGTGGTTTAAGAAATAAAGTAGGTGTATGTTTTTTTAGAAAAGTTGGGTTGTAGGTGTAAGATGTGTAAGACTTTATGTCAAATTATGTTTGTTATGTGAGATAAATTGTGTAAGAGATAGTTACTTTATGTCAAATCAAAGTAGAGTTTGTATAGGTTTTGTTTAGAGATAATAAAATTGTTGTTTGTTTGGCTTTTGAGATAGTAGTTTGAGAAAATTAATGGATGAAAAATTTATTTCGGAAAATAGAAAACATGTTTGTTTGGCATTTCCCAAACACGAAAAAATTCTGG
The DNA here is from genome assembly GCA_034814905.1 of Penstemon davidsonii. Classification (NCBI taxonomy): domain Eukaryota; kingdom Viridiplantae; phylum Streptophyta; class Magnoliopsida; order Lamiales; family Plantaginaceae; genus Penstemon; species Penstemon davidsonii. The sequence continues at coordinate 45,772,832 of JAYDYQ010001087.1, read as the reverse complement.
GAAACGCCAAACAAACAGGCCCTTAAAGTTTGGACTTCAGAATCATTTGATGATTTTGATGAAGTTAATCAAGGGGTTGAAAATTGGGCCGCATTCCTACACACATGAATTTGTACTTAATAATTGTGTGTAGGTCTGTCAATGTGTCGGATTTTCGTCGGATCATGCTCGTTCAGATTCGATTTTATTTATATCGGATTGGATCATGCTGAATTCGAATCTGGTTCGGATTGTGTTCGGATCTAGATTTTTTTAATCCAATGGATCTTGATCGGATTTGGCTAGATATCGGATCTTGGTCCGATGCAATAAAATTTTCATTTAAAAAATTACATTAATAGATTTTCTTAAAACAAGTTTATTAACTTTAAAATTTTATTTAATTTTAACTCACATGTTCAAACATATTTTACTAATATTCATATTTTTAGATGAAATTAACATTGGTTTAAATTAATTTATAAACGAGTTATAAATTACTATCTTCTTAAATTGACGGTGAAAAATTAATAATAATACTTACTTTTATAAAACATTATATATATATATATATATATATATATATATATATATATATATATCATTCTTTTTATTTTATTACCGGATACGGATCTTTAACTTATTGGATCGACCTAAATTCATATTAGCTCCATGTATTTCGGATTACGGATCTTTATAATTGAATCAGGTCCATCGAATTTCTAATCGGACAATAATCCTATTATAAAACAGACCGGATTCGGACGAATCCGGATTGAAATCCGCTCCATTGACAGCCCTAATTGTGTGCATATTTTTCCCTTATAATGGCTAAATATATACTTTTTGCTGATGTACTTGTATAAGATAATTATTTGGTGTACACAATTATTTGACAGCATGTTTATTTGCAACTACAAGACATTGAATGATACATTTGATTGATGAATAAGTAATTAAGTTTTGGAGGATTGTCTTTAGCATCCATCCTCACCTCACCTACATGTAGCATTAATGCAACAAGGGAGCAGCAATGCAGAAATTGATCTTGATCAATCAAACAAATTTTAAGCAGCACGACCATAGCCATGGTTCCTTTGGTTCACAACCTGACAGGATGAATAGAGTGATAGTTTTCAAGTCAAGGTATATATTCTTTATGATTCATGTGTCAAAATGTAAATCAAGAGAAGAAGTATTAGTTGATTGTAAGTGGAACCAAAAGATGTATCAAGAAATATATTTTTTGCAAATTTAAACAATGCAACTCAAATATTTAACTTCAATAGAAAAAATAACATCCTTCAATGATTAAGGCGACTCATGACAGATTTTCCCAAACTACCACTATCACTCTTAGATTTCATCACATTCATTGAGTTAAGTCCACATTAAATGGTTTAAAGTTGAGGATTGCCATAAACCAGAATCTTGGGCCCTAGGTAATGGGCCTGTATCTAATCTGTGAAATGATTTATCCCTCTACACAATTTGAATATTTTTGGGCCGTTTCCTTGTTTATTTTATTATCATCTCTTTAATTGAGAAACTTGAAGTACCGCGTTATGTTGCACATTAGAACTCATCACATACGTATACATATCACTATGGTAAAAAAAATTGGGAAACTCCAATAGAAAAATCAAATTTGATTAAGAGTCCAAAATTCATTAAGTTATAAGACCATCTCCAACAACTCTCTTAAATTTCGGCCTTTTATCCTAAAATATAAGCAGTGAACAGTGTTATACATTTTCACTTTTTACTCCGCACTCCAACAATTGGTGTATATTTTAAGAGACTATTTTTAAACAAACACACAACTTCATTCAGACAGCTAGTTTATATTTTAACAAATTACTTTTAACTATTATTTTATATAAATAATAATTATATATGTGCATAATTCTTAAATGTTGTGCAAGAAAGTACAAAATTGTACTTTCATGTAGAACATTTATGGGATTTGGCCTTCCAAACCCAATTTTTTTAAGGACCATAAATTATAAGAGTGTTCTTGGAGAACAATTTTTGTGTGAAATTTAACAAAACTCTTAAATTTGAGTTTTAAAAGTGCTCTTGGAGATGGCCTACTAACATGCTTTCTAATTAAATATCCTACTTCAATGCCAAAGAATTTTATTTTTCTACTAAATGAGAAAATACTTTTTAAGAAAAAGACTTCTATATATTTTAGGGTTCATGTTTAAAAAAAATGAGAAAACAATTAAAATGAAATGAATAACATACATTGGCATGGACAAGTACTGCAGTTTCAGCATCTACATCAATATTCATCCTCGTGTGGCCAAACTGATAAATCTCTGAGAAATTGGCAGTGCCCATCTGACAGGGCTTGTTTTACAAGCAAAGTCTATACATCATCTAATCAATTCTTTTAATTTCTTTAAGTGCATGCCCACAATTTGTACCTAACTTTCTACCATTTTGGAGTAAAAACCGCGTGGTTCTATTTTCTTGCCTACCATTTGCTGCTCAAAATCAATAAAGAGCCTTAATATCATGCTGGCTATTCTTTACTTGATGAATCTTATCGTAGTAGTAAATTTGTCCTAAAGGGCAATTCAAGAAATTACAATTTCCATATTAATTTGTTGGTACCATAGGATAGACCTATTTGCAACTTTTTAACATTAGGGAAAATTGACAGGATAGCAATTTTTCCATTAGGGAAAATTATTTTTTTGGTACCATAGGATAAACCTACTTGCAATTTTGGTAGCATCGTATACGAAAATGCAAATTTGATAAAATATGATAGGTTTTCATTGCAACTTTGGTAGCAAACCAAATTTTTTCCCAAAGTTAATGATAATTTAACCCCTATGAAAGGCATAATGTTCAAATTAAGAAAAACTCAACAACTTGCACCGCCTCGTTTTTTTTTGGGCAAAGTTGACCACCGGGGTCAAAAAAACATAGAGGCAAAATAGGTAATTCATTTTCTTTTTTCTTAAAATTTGTAAAATACGATTATGAATACTAGAATATTCATCTGCAAAATCTATTTTAACCTATTTTTTCAATTACCAATCAAATGTCCTCAAAATATTCAAAAGAATTCGAAAAGTTTTAGAAAGTTAATACATTAAATTGGTCGAATCATATCACAAAAACAAATTTTAAGATGGAGAGAGAAATGAGTATTCTAGTATTCATAATCGTATTTTCAAATTAAAGGAAAAAAGAAAATGAATTACCTATTTTGGTCTTAGGTTTTTGCCCCCGGTGGTCAACTTTGCCCAAAAAAACGAGAGGGTGTTAGTTATTGAGTTTTCTTAATTTGAGGTGTTAAGTGCTAATTTTTTGTTTAGGGGGTTCAAAGTGTCCATTTCTCGTGTTTCTGGGGTGCAAGTTGATGAATTGTTCTTAATTCGAGGGTGTTAAGTGTTAATTCTATTTTGGGGGTGCAAAATGCTCATTTCTCGTGTTTCGGGGGTGCAAAGTGCCAAGGATCTAAAAATGAATTACCTATTTTGTCCCTAGGTTTTTTTAGGAAAATAAAAGAGGGTGCAAAGTGCTTAATTGTTCATATTTTGGGGGTGCAAAGTGCTAAATCTATGTTTCAAGGGTGCAAAGTGCCTATTTCTCATGTTTTGGGGGCGCAAAGTGCAAAAAACCCAAATTATTATAATTAAATTTTATAATAGTATAGATAAAAAAAATTTAGACTTCTTAAAAAAATGAACTCTAACTAATACAAGTTCAACTATGTAACAATTTTTTTTTATGTTCATATAGGCACAAATCATAGACAAATTACCCAATCACATGAATTTTTTGCTTATTTGATCGATGAGAAAAATATTTAGTTAAATGATAATATTAGTTGGTAAGTAAAAATAAATAATTCAACAAATTTTAGAAGTGAAATATAATTAATGTACCATGAGAATATAGTAATGTACCTTTTGAAGGACATTAAGAGATGACTTAAAGAAATGAGGGAAAAACATTTTTTATACTAAATTTGTGTCCAGATTACATATTTGATACTAAACTTTTTGTAAAAAACACATTTGATACCATGATTTAGGCCATCTTGACACATTTCATTTGGCCGTCAAATTTTTAACATAGTTAATCACGTGTGAGGCACATGTTTTTTAAGTGGCATGGATTTTGCACGTGCAAGGGGTAAATTTCATTTTTGATATCATACTTTTACCTACTTTACACTTTTGGTACCAAACCTTTGAAAAAAAACACATTTAATACCAAAATTAAAGGTCATTTGACACATTTGCTTTGATCATCAACTTTTTGGTCGAGAACCACCACATGGATGTCAAGTCACCAAAATTGCAATATTTTTGCACGTGATATGCTCGGACAGGGAGTATTTTGACCTAATCTTAATTTTGCCATATCTCCTTCGTTACAAGCTCAAATTTCATTATCTTTATATGGCTGGAAAGCCTTGAAGAGATATTTCTAACGGTATAAGTTTCAGTTCATGAAACACCAATAGATGATTCCCAAGAAATTAACAATGTTTCGGTTCTATCTTAATGAATTAAACTGGAAAAATACTTAAATTTTGTTAATTTTCTGCAAATTATCTATTGCATTTCATGAACTGAAACTTGTACTATTAAAAAGCTCTCATAAAGAGTTTTCCATCCATATAAAGAACACGCAATTTGGCCTTTTAATGAAGGAGTTATGGCAAAATTAAGATTATGTCCAAATACTCCATGCCCGAGCACATCACGTGCAAAAAGCGTGCAATTTTGGTGACTTAACAGCCATGTGGCCGTTCACATTCAAAAATTGATGGTCAAAGCAAATTTGTCAAACGACCTTCAATTTTGGTATTAAATATGTCTTTTTCGAACGTTTGGTACAAAAAGTGTAAAGTAGGTAAAAGTCTGGTATCAAAAATGAAATTTTACCCCTTCACGTGCAAAATATATGCCACTTAACGGACATGTGCCGCGTACGTGATGAATTTTGTTAAAAATTTGACGGTCAAATGAAATGTTTCAAGAGGGCCTAAATCATGGTATCAAATGTGTTTTTTTAGAAAGTTTGGTATCAAATATGTAATCTGGATAAAAGTTTGGTATCAAAAGTGTTTTTCCCTCTAAAGAAATTCTATGTAAAATAAAAAGAAAAAAAATTTAAAAAAAATAATTTTTGCTCTTACTATATATAATAGAAAAATGCACGTGCGTCGCACGTGACTAACTAATTTCATACGTTAAATTCATCATATAATAAAAGAATTATTAAATATGTTATGAATGTTGTTTATTGAGTTGTTTATTATACAATGCAATTAACATATAATCCATAACATAGTTAACAATTCTTTTATTATATAATGCAATTAACATATAAAATTAAATAATCATGTGCATAGCACGTGCATTTTTCTAGTATGCGTAAATGTTTAATTAATAATACTTATAATTACCAAGCAATTAAAAGTTATTCATTATTTCATGTCATTGGTATCCAATTGCATATTTGTAAGTATTAACATAAGAATTACAATTAATTTTTACATGACGATGAAGTTTGAGGATGTATACTAGATCAAAATTAAGCAAGGAGGATTCCTGAAGAAAAATGCAAAAGGTCAAGAGAAATTAATCCTGAAAGACATAACAATAGTATTGTATGGTGGCACGCAGATACTAGTAGTTGTTCTTCGTGGATTGTTATGGTGGCACACATATACAAGCTACTTGCAAGATCAGGTGATTTATGTTGTATGATTTATTTTCCATATTTATATATAATGTAATAATATTTGATCGATTGTGTATTGACAATAGTGATTGGGTAAATCGGGATTTTTTTATTTCACAATGGATTTTGGGCGTCATATTATGTTTTTCAAGGTATTTTCACTTTCTCTCGAGAACATTTGATTCCTGCTAAAGAAAGGGCTTTGGATATGTACCACCGATCATCATATTGTATGGCATCAACAATTGGTGACCTGCCAATGAAATTGGCCCTTCCAATTATTATTTTTATAATAATGTACTGGATGTCGGGTCTTAATCCCACAAATGGATCTTACTTTTCGGGTTTATTTGTTTTATTACACAATGTGCTATATTCAAAAGGACTTGGGCTTGCTATTGGAGTTGGGTTAATGGATATGCAATCAACCTCCGCATAAGGTTAAATACATATGTTAACTTTCCTCCTACCCTGCGGTATGTTGTGCTTATCTTAGTCATGTTGTTTGGTGGAATGACATTGAAATAACGGAGATGCACACTCATACCTCGGGACCCTAAAGCTGAAATTGATTGGAGCTTTTATGCATGATTTCTTTACAATGTTGTTATATGGGTCATGAAGGGAGGACTAAAAATCGAATTTACAGAATTGTTTGTCCTAAGCTAATGGCGGTACCCATTGAAATAAATCTATAATTATCATGGACTTTTCACATGAACGAGTTAATTTTCGGCCAATAATTCCAAGGAGTTCTTCACCTTGACTTCCGGATCTCCAACGTTCAAGGGTGAAGGGAAGGGGATGGGGAAAATGGGTTCCAACCCATGGGGGCAGGGGTGGGGGGAGGGGGAGAGCTAAAGGGAAGGTCCCCCAACCCATCCTCCGCAGCTTGTGGGTGGCTGCCACTTGACAGTCACTTGCTCCCTCTTTTTTTTTTTTTTTCATTTTTTCCTTTATGTTTCTTTTGTTCAATAAGAAAAAAGTAAAAATGTATATTTTTTTTAAAAAACAATTAACAAAAATGAAAAAGTAAATAATTAAATTTTGTGTAACATTTAATAATATTGTATTTTTAACTTTGTGTAAGATTAATAATATGATTAATTTTAATTTTAAGATTTAAAATTTATCTCCGATCCTAAAATTTGTACAAAACGTACAAATATGAATTTTTTTAATTTTTAAACTTTAATTTATTTTAATAACATTGTAGTTTAAACATTGTTAATAGTATTATTATTATCAAGTGGGAGTGAAGGAGAGTGTGAATTGGAAGTAATTGGTGGAGAAAGGCCCTTAGGTTGAAGACGATTACGGTGGGGGAGGCTTGAAAAGAAGGACATTGGAGATGCCCTAAATCATATGACCTTGTCTACGGGTCAAGTTCAACTTAATCACCACTTTTATTCCTAATAACTGGTCATAGTTAATGTTACATAAACCTTTGTACAAACAAATTGTGATCATGTCAATTATATTATATTGTTGAACTATATATTTGATTTTTTGTTAATAAAAAATTTATTATAAAAGAAATATATACAAGTTCCCAAAAATATTCATATTGATGGAAATTTGCACGGGGATAGCACGTGAATTGAAAATTAGGAGCTTCTAAACAGTGAAAATTTCATAAAGTTTGAAGACACCACACGCTTTTACGTTATACCAACCAATATATAAGTCTACTATTCTTCTCATTAATTTAGGATCTTATAGAATAGTTTCATTTTTTCAGTCAATGAAGTCGTGGTCTGTTGGCTAAGATTGAGACTTCATGACCAAAGGTCATGGGTTCAACTTCCATTAGTATGGGTATTTCTTTAGTTTAATGATAGTTATAATCTGTTTATTTTTGCAACTTTGATAACAATGAAATAAACTCTATACAGTGATTGATATAATGATGTATTGTTATCAAAAATAAATTTAACGATGGATTCACCGTCTTAAAATAAAAGAATAATTTGATCTTTCCCTTTAAACTTACTATGTTTGTAGGTTTACTACTCTTCTCATTAGTCATAAAGTTACAAAGTTATGATGGAATCCACATCTAATCTAATCTAATATAATATAATCTAATCTAATCTAATCTAATCTAATCTAATACATATATATATTTGAAGGGTGGGTGTTGACCCCAATTAGTTGTTTTGACTCAAATTCTAATTTCTCATAATTTTGAATTTCTTTAAAAAAAAATTATTGTTTAGGAAATTTAATTACTCCTATACATAGTGTTGCACAAAACAAGGAAAATTTATTAATTCCACAAATTTCGCCCCCAAAATAAGTTACAATTAATTTTAGAAAGATTAACGTAAAAGTTAAGGAATGTGATAATAATATACTATAAATTAGCTGCACCATTATTTTTTGTATATCTATTATCTAGATGTTTTTTTTTTTTGCACAACAAGATACTATTCATCTTTTGAGTATTTCTTCTTCCATGAGAGTGAACATGGATTTTTATTTTTATCCTCCGTAACTATGACTCAAGCAGGTCCGAAGCTTTCAATTATTCTATTTTCTTGGTTCTTCTATTGTTATCATAAGATTTTTATTTTTATCCTCCGTAACTATGACTCAAGCAGGTCCGAAGCTTTCAATTATTCTATTTTCTTGGTTCTTCTATTGTTATCATAAGATGTTGTACAAGTTTTAAATTTTAATTTTAATTTTGTGTTCGTTTGTATTTTATAGTTTTCCTTATGATTCAATAGTGTTTTGATTTACATATTATGATTCAATAGTGTTTCGATTTACATATTATTTTCTTTACTTAATATGGAAAACCACAACCTGTAAGATATGATCAGGTATATGATATTTGCATCTTAATTTTCAATACAATATTTGTAATAATTAGATAATAATAACTATTTTGAAATAGTTCTTTCTTCCTGTGTTCTTCACAAAATATTTGACTTTTTTTGGATCTTAAAAAATATATCATATCAGATCTTGGAATAAAAATTTCATTTCCGTAATCAAACATGATAAGCACTATTTAAATAAGAAAAAAAAAGGATATTCTTTTAAGGTATTGTAGAATTCATGTGGTGATAATAATTAATTAAGAAATGACATTATCCATGAAAGATCATTGTACTAATATTTTTTTTAACAACTTTTGTATCTGGTTCTGTATCCAACAAAACTTCATATGTATTTGTTTATTAAATTATTTTCTTACAATTAAGGTTTTTAAAATTCAGTGTTTTGTTTCATTTGTATTTCATTATTTTAACTACATATAAATATATATATATATATTCTTTTTTCATCTTTTGTTACCATTTCATTTGAATTTTTACTAATGTCTTACTTAGCTTTTATGTATTTGTACTACTATTTTATACTACTTCTTCTGCGAAAGTTACTATATATTTGTTATTTTAATTAGTAAGGTGAACCATACAAATTGTATTAATTTGCTCATTCAAATATAACAAACATGGTTCTTTTATAAAAAGTAATTGTAATTATATCAATATTCTCATGGCCACTTTGTCATTCTAAAATTATGGTTAATTTATGTAATAGTATATATTTTGTTCTCTCATGTTACCTCTTTTACTCAAGTGCAAAAACTATGATTTACACTTAAAAAGTGCTTTTTAATATATCTACATCTTAACTATTTACTATATAATAATTTAATAAATTATATTATGATTCAATAGTGTTTCGATTTACATATTATTATCTTTACTTAATATGGAAGACTACAATCGGTAAGTTGTGATCAGGTATATGATATTTGCATCTTAATTTTCAATACAATATTTTTAATAATTAGATAATAATAACTATTTTGAAATGGTTCTTTCTTCGTGTGTTCTTCATAAAATATTTGAATTTTTTTTTAGCTTAAAAAATAATATCATGTCAGATCTCGGAATAAAAATTTCATTGGTGTAATCAAACTTGATAAGCACTATTTAAATAAGAAAAATAAGGTATTGTAGAATTCATGTGGTGATAATAATTAATTAAGAAATGATATTACCGATGAAAGATCTTTAATTTTTGTATGAACGATGTTTATTAATGAATAATTAAATTTATATGATATAACTCTTAGTTTAAAATTTTGTGACCTTTAATAATTGCTATTTAAAATTATTCTTTTTGTAATTTAAATCTTCGTGCATAGCACGAGTTTTAGGCTAGTACATATATATATTTGAAGGGTGGGTGTTGACCCCAATTAGTTGTTTTGACCAAAATCCTAATTTTCTAGAATTTTGAATTTTTTAATTCTACAAAATTCTATTATTTGTAAACTCTTACTATCAATTTTATCTCTAAATTAATCCTACACAAAAAGGAATGTCAAAACTAAATTATTGTGCCAAAGAACTAATTAATCCTAACATAACTAATTTATACTGGCGTAAATTAAGAAAGAAATTACAGTTTCATCTCAAGAAGTATTCATCCAGAAGGAATCATAATTAGGCAGGCTACAAAGTCATAATGTTTCCGTTTTTTGTCATAATTTTTACATCTTAACTAATTAAAACTAAAATATAATTTCAGTTTCAAATTTTAAAAATTCCTAAAATTCAGCCATTAATATGGAATAAGTTTAATACCTTGATTGTTGCAAACTACAAGTCAAACAATTAAATTAATTTATTATACTTGACTGTTTACGTAAATTTAGCTATTATTTCATATAAATCATGGTATTTCTTCCATAAAAACTCTTATATAAGAACCCTATCTACAAACTTAGAGTATTAGTATGAAATGTTAATTTTTATTCTTTCTATTTGTTCAATTAATCAGACAAGAAATCTAACATTGTATGTTTTACATCTTTTTTACAGGAGACTATGAAGTTGTTTCAATTCATATTCTATGTTCTCGCTACACCAAGTACCAATTTTGTGCTTATTGATTTTTTCTTTCTTTTAAATAATTCTTTTCACTTAATTTGATATGATTTTACTTAATATAATTACACTTATATGTTTATTTTTTTATGTCCATAGATAATGGTTATTTTTTATATTTATAAGTTTGTATGTGTATAGTACGTCTCTCTATATATACATGATAAATTTATAAACTTTTTGTTTTTTTTTATATTTTCACATATATAAAAAGCTTCTTATTTAGTCCTGCTATAGTTGTTTTAATTGTTCTATTTTTTTCATACCATCATATTTGATATGTTCTTAAGTTTGCTTTTGGGATTTATTACACCCTCTTAAAATTTTAAGATTTTCTTTGAGAGCACTTTCTTTGCTTAACCTCTTTTCAGCAGATTTTGTTATTTTTTCCCTTAGTATTAAATATTCGAATTTTCGGCTCCTTTAGTTCTTTCTGATTAATATGTTAGGTGCTTGAGAATTTAATTTGTCACGCCATATGAATGTTATATGTTATTTTCCATTATAATTCTTTTGTCAAATCAATTTTCACAATCAACAGATTTTGTGTCTATACCTTTGGAACCTTTGGCGGCTGAAGCTAAAGCAACGTTAATGGTAAGTGAACTTTGCGAAAGGCCAGGATTGGAGGAAAGTGACAATCGAGGGTGATTTGAGCGTGGTGATTGCATCCATTGAGAGAGATTGTGTTTCTAGGGCAAATTATGGGAGGATCATCGAAGATATCAAGGAAGCTAGATTGAATTTGGACTCTTTTAATTTACGGCATGACATACTCGACTCGAAAGAAATACAAGTAGCTCATGAAATAGAAAAGTTATCGTTTAGAAAAACGTTTGATTCAATTGTTTTACCTGATTTCATTATAACTTTAGAAATAGTTTGATGAGTGAAGGTTCCTATTAAAAACTATGTATGAAGGAGCGCTTATATTTAAGTGTATTTGTTTTTTTTTTCTCATCATATTTGTATTTGTATAAATTGAAATGTAAATACTAATTTGTATTTTTTGTCTTGAAAATTGATTAAGATGCTATCGTAATAATTTAGAATTACAAAATAATGAGGATTGATATATATTGTATGACAATTTAAGTAGTTTTACTTATATTATGTTGAAGCACTATTGTAGAATTATTTGAACTTTGGATATTACCGTATATTTACCATTGTTTTGTATAAACCGTGCATAGCACGGGATATAAGCTAGTACACATATATAATGAAGCATTTCACTAGTCATAAAGTTGTGAGTATTTATTCTCTGTTTTGCGTGGTTTTTTAAGAGCATCTATATTTTTCTTTCATGTTTCCACTTCCTCGTGATGAACTAATTGTTGGGATAAGATGATTAGATATTTTTAGTAAGGACATTCTAGTAAGGACGCCACTAACGAAACTTGCTCAAACCACTATTCTAGACACCTTTAATTGAATGATGTATTTTACAAGTTAGTACATGTCTTTGTTTGTTTATTGTTTTTTTTTTTTTTGTTTTTGAAAATCTTTCTTGTGACTTCCTGACAGAGAGAAATTTTTGAATTTAGTAGATTCTGGAAGGTCAACCACAAGCGGGTGAAACTTTACAGGGAAGCAGGATGCTCTCAGATGGGATGTAACAACCGTCGTTCCCGTTCGTGAATGCGTTTATTTAGTGGCGCCTTTTAGCTCATTTAACACCTGAAATAGGAAAATTCTTACATAGACCAGGTCTAAGCAGTGCCGGCCCAAGTGCTAGGCAACTTGGGCCGGTGCCTAGGGCCTACAGTGTAAAGGGGCCCCAAAATTTTATATATATAGTGGCCCCCAAATAAATATTATTAATAATAAATTATTGTTAAATTATAAAAAATTCTTAACTAGCACAACTGGTAAAGTTGTTTATGTTTAAACCCTATGATGTGGGTTAGGTTCTCCATTCAAACATATCAAATTTATTACTTTATGTTTCTTTTTTCTTTCTCAAGGTGCATATGATTAATATATATTATTATATTATATAACTATTAATATATATTTGACAACTCTTTTTCGCTTTTGTTTTAACAATTGTTTCTTCTAGTTTTAATTTTTTTTTACAAACATACATTTTATGATATAATTTTCACTAAAAATAATTTTAATAACGTAATCGAAACGAATTCTTGTTTAGATTAGTAGCTTTTATATACTTTTTAAAAAGAAATTGTTGATCCTTTTAACACATATTCGATCATAGACCCTTTGTACTCTATAAAACATTGTCGATTACAGTTTAAATAAAACTATTTTTTTTAGATATTTATATTTTATCATTTGCAGTTATATTACTTTATTATGACTTTTTTTATTTTCGTTTTATCAGAATACTAAAAAAATATTGAGTGCAACCAACAAAAAAATATTAGCCCCCCAAAACTAATATTGTTAGTTTTATTTTTTTTAATGTACACAATGGGAGGATTGATCGAAACCCAATACTATCGTATATGTTAATTGATTCTTTTAACTTTTTATTTCTTAGTAATTGTTCCTCATTTTTTCTTTTTCCGAGGTAATTATTATGTTAATCTTTTTTTTATTATTATTTCTAAGTGTTTTTCTGAATTTTTCCTTCTTATTAACCCTAAAAAGAACACAGTTTTCTTTAATGTTCTTTATAATATAATTTTAACTTAACTTTATGAAAATTATGTGAATCTTTGATGTAACATTGTTATCAATAACTAATATTGATCTTGATAACAAAAAAATTAAATTTAATGGCGTACACTTGCTATGAAATTACATTCAGTTCATATATACTTATAAATTTAGCTTTCGCTAAAATTATATTTTTAAAATTAAAAATTATAAAATATATTCACAAGTAAATCATTATAAAATATTAAGTGTATTTGTCATGTAATTATGTATTTGGAATAAAATGTCAATATTTAATATGTATATTTTCTTTTAAAATTTTGAGTATATTTTTTTTTTAAAAAAAATAGGGCCCCGATTTTAGAATTCGCCTAGGGCCCCCGAATGTCTAGGACCGGCCCTGGGTCTAAGAGCTTAGTGGTAGACCTTGTGGTTGTAAATGCACCACATAATACATTTTGATGATGTCATGCTCTCACATTCTATGATGCGGTGCATTTACAACCACAAGGTCTATGAAAAGCTCATAGACCAGATCTATGCAAGAAAATACCTGAAATATAAGTGTTATGATAATTATATTTAAAATATTAATTATAACAATCAAATTATTTAGTTCATCGGAAAAGACATGAATAACTCTGGCAAAGAGCAACATTATTAGGAATTTATCTCATTCTCTACATCAAATAAATAGTTATTGTATATATTATTCTCTGTGTTTTTTCACACACTTTTCATTCTTGTTATTATGTAAAATGCACTCAATTAAACAAATCAATTTTGATCTTCCTTATATCATGGAAAACGTTAATTCACTAAAAACCTATTTGCACACCATCCTATAGTGGTGAGACTGTATTATGCTTGAAGGAAAAATATATTTCTTGTGCCTAGAGTTTCGACTTTTACAACCTTATTTATTTAACTTCAATTTGAAACAAAATTGTATGGGGATGATAAAAAAGAAACAACAAAAATAAACCTCAGGATCAACTACAAGTCGTGTAAGCTAAACTAAGAGGACTCACGAAAGAACTAAGAAAATTTGGGTAAATGCAAGATACACCCTTGTGTTATGCTAAATTTGTACGAAATTATCATATCATGTGTAATATTTATTGCGTAGAACCCCCTTGTACTTTTAAAAATTCAGCACGAAACCCTCAATTTGTAAAAAATATGTCGTTTTTTATCGATATTTTTCTAAAAACCATTTTAAAATACTTCATGTTGGTCCTTACAACTTTACATGAAATATTTTTAAATTAATTTCTTGAAATAAGTTGATCTCAAAAGACGTATTTTGAACATGTTGGGAGTTTCGTGTTGAGTTTTTAAAAGTACAAAGGGTTCTATGCAATAAAATTTTAAAATGGTAGTTTCGTGCAGGTTTCGCATAATACAGGGAAGTATCTTACATTATCGCAAAAAAATAGATTCTGATTTAAATTATTTCAATAGAAACCTCCATCATTTATAAATCTTCTAAAACAACAATCCATATATTGTTCAAAAAGAAAAAGAAAAAGGAAAAAAAGACAACAATCTAGATCCTCAATATACCAAAATTAATATGTATTTGCTTAATAATTTGGAATACCAAATTGAGTGGTTGAAAATTGGTAAAATTAAAACATAACAAAAAATTCTATTTGAAAAAATAAACTCTATATTAGACGTTTAGAGAAATATTAGTAGCGGGAGTAATATACCGGACTCTAGAGTCATAATATACATCACAACTTTTTTTTTTTTTTTTTTAATGCATTACATCACATTTGTTTTATTTCTCTCACCATCTAGTAAATAAATGATTGCATTAAATGCTGGTCAGTTTTAACAACAATAATTGTCATGTTTGGGCATCACATCTATATGCAAATCAGGATTCATATTTTGCCAAAAGTAGAAAAACGTTTACCCGGAGTGGAGAAAAGGGCAACCCATGACGTCGCGTGGTCGTCACGTGATTGAAGTGACCGCGCGTGCAGACGCAAACACAAGCCTTAGCCTTAAGCTGATGAGTTGATGATGGGAAAATTATTTGAGTTGATAGAGAGGCCTCTGATCCATTCGCAGTTTGACACGTGTTCTGAAAACTGAAGTAGAGACTAGTACGGCTTTTAGAGATAGTTAAATTTGGATTTTTAGAGATCAAATGAATAATAAGTTAAATTTAAAAAAAAATATGTAGATTATTTTTTTTAGAGATTATGGAAAGAAGAGAAGTAGAATAAAGTTTGTTATTTTTTTCAAACCAAAGTAAAGTTTGGATAGAATTTTTCTTGACATAAGATAAGAGTTTATTTTTTTATAAAAGAAAAAAAATCGATGTCAAAAAAAAAAACTTATTTCTTTGACTATTCATAGAACATTGAAATATTTTTGAAAAGTGAAACAAACATGCCAGTATATTGTGGAATTCCAAAATTTGTTTCTCTTATTTAATTGCCTCACTTTAGAATTGGAGGATAAACATAATTGTATGGTAAATTATTGCCCTCAGTTCTCAGCTCAGGTCTTTTACATTTTTATTAGAGATGTCCTAAAATTAACTTTCTAAATTAATGATTGTCAAAATGTACAAATATCACCATTAGGTAATCGGTTTCGTGGAAGGGATTACTATCCTCAAAGTAGCGATTCATGTTCGAATTCCTATTGAAAAATATTCTCATTTAATATGTCCGACATGCCTCTAAAATAATTAAATCTTTCATAAACTAAATAAGAAATGTACAAATATCTCGTTTTTAGGGGCGGGGAAAGAATTGCACCATACTAAAGAGAATATATGAAAGATTATGAAGTGGATATGCATGAAGATCAATCCGGATATTTAGAGTCGGGGTTCTTTGGATAGATCAAAATGTGAGATTGTCTTTCCAAGTAAATTTAACTTTGCAACCAAAATCTATTAAGCTACGACTAAGTGATTCTGGCAATATTCTTCCGATATTTGAAATAGATTATACAAGAATTTTAAATATATATCAATTATAAAAACTCATGTCGCAATGTTCATATTGTACTCCATTTGTGTCACCGTGTCAGCATCCATTCAACATAACCTCCAATTCACCTAATATTTTCGAGGTCCTTGATGGTATATATTTTCGGACCCGAATTTGATGGAATATTTTTCCAGCAATAAATTAAAAAAAAGTAAGCACTACCAGAACAGACAATCTGGTATGGTAAATTAATATACACCCTGAAAAGAGACCCAAATTAAACATGAATTTCTGACAAGCCATAAGTTTTATGAGATATAATATTTCGGACAGTCCTGTTACTGATCAGGATATTGTCGCTTGCAGACCATGTGAGACTATAGGAGAGATGTAAAGGCCAATTATATAAAGGGTTTGTGTTATAAAAGTAGGTGTTACCTTAACAAGGGTCAATTCATGTGCATTAATCGTAGTTAATTAATTTATGTGCAGTACAAGTGTTATTAGTTTAATACCGACCAATTCACATAACAAAATAATAAAACCATTTAGTCGGTCGTATTCCCATGATTTAACCTTATCATTTTTGGGGTTAAACTTTAATGAGAGAGAATTTCTGTTAGTGTAGTTTTTTTTTTTTTTGTTACATCTCAAATTATAAGTTAAATACGTACATCTAATATATATATATTGTGACGTGAAAAAATAAGTGTAATTTATTTATGCCTGTGTCATTGGGGTTTGAGTTTAGTGAAACATATTAGTCACTCTATATATAGTGATGTACTTATTTGAATATTTATTGTGAGAAGATTAATCTATTTATGTGTTCGCAACATTACCTCAAAATTTAATACCTTTAGAAAGACAAAAAAAATACTTAGGCTTCTCAAGGAAATAAAATAAAAGAAACAAGGTTGTGAAAGATGCAATATAATTCGCATCTCCCCATCCAAGTACGAAAAAGGTTTTTTCGTAAGTTATTTTATGTGATATGGAAATTAGGCGTATTAGTCTTTGTAACATATGATTATGAATGTTTTACCTTCTTTTTGTGAAGGTGTTGGACACGCGGTTTATATTGCGTCTAAGACTTCATTTTGATGAGAATAATGATCATTTAAATTTTATATTAACATCATAGAACAATTACTTTATCCCATGTGTAATTGACACTTCATAATTGATCAAAAGAAAAAGTAACTGACACCTTATTCCTTTGTAATATTGTCTAACGAAAGTACATTTTACCTCTATGTGAAAATGTACTAAAAGGGATGAAGTGTGTTCTTTTATGAAAATATAAATGTGTAACTTGTCATTTTTTTTTTATCACAAGGGCTACAATATCATTTAAATATAATATAAAAGATAATTTTCTATTTAACTCTATAAATAAAAAGGTATGGTAGTAAAACTCCAAATTCAAATGTCACGTCTGTCTGGGGCCAAAGCAGGCTTTGTGGGATTCTCCAAAGTGTGTATTTGGAAACATCCAAACATGTCGTGTTAACATTTAATTAGCCGCCGGATTATATCAAGGAATTCATCTGACATTTTCTTTTCTTTTTTAGGATTTTATTAAGTTTTTCAATATATTTTTGAGTAACAAATCAAAGCTGGTTTGTGTACTGGATTTTCTGGGTATAAAAAGAACAATTCAGTAAGTATTCCCTTGGAATATTTGCCAAATATCGCCCCTATAATTTGAAGTACTCGACTTGTATTGTATGCACATAATTTCAGAATACTTATTCTGTTTAATTTTCTTCTTCACTATTTTCCTCTACTTTCGTTTTTGCTTTCTTTGCACATTTTCTATTCTCGACATTGATGTAAAGAAATTGGGACATAGTTTAGTTGTATGCATTTTTCTATAATTGAGAAGATTTTTATTGAGAAAATGCACGATACTATCATGTGTTATGAGAAATCTATGTAAAATACCTTATGAAATTTTTATTGCACAAAATTCTCTGTACACTCATGTTAATCCATTTTTGTCTAACGTCGTCAATTTTTAGTTGATATACCTAAATTATACCTAGATACACGAAAAATATGTGCTAAGTTTAAATAGTGCAAGGGTATTATGTGTTACGTTTAAAAAGTACAAGAAAATTTTTGTGGTAAATTTGAAAATTACATGAGAATTTCGTGCTAGGTTTAAGATGTACAAGAGAATTTCGTGACAAGTGAAATTAATAAGATTATTATTATCATTTAGGTTGAAGAAATTAGACAAAATACAAGAAAAATTGCACCATAGCCACGTGAAACACACGCTTATCAAAAAAGTGACGGAAGTGGACAGACGGGCTCTATGCAGAGAATTTAAAAGTACATGGAGATTTAAGATCACTTCTCGTGTTCGATTTACATCTGCTTCTAGAATATTTTTTCTTGCACAATTCTATCCTTTTATTGAGCAAATCACCCCTTTTCTGGATTGCCATACTTTTTGAGACTTCTCAATAACAATACTACGGCCACCACACAAACACACAGAGAGTTAAAGTTAAAGGTATGATGCAAGTTAATTTGTACCACCAAAGCACCAAATTTTCAAGCTAAGACTACATGCATAAAGCAATTCAATACCCAATGGGAAGATGCACAATTTGATGTTGAATACATTATCATTTATAGCTGCTGCAGTTTTATAAACTTTTGTCTCATTTTACAAGACAAAAATCATATGCTCCTTCACTCACTATGAAATTGGTATCTATCTACCATTTGTTGGTTAGCAGAAAAAAATGATAAAATAAGTATCAAAATTTTCTAATATCTACACCTTTCCTCTGAAAAATGAGAGTATTTACATCAAGTTACTTGTTATTTCCCCATTGCCACTGCAAATGGAAACATACAAAATAATTAGAAAATTGAACAGTTGGAGTGTAAAGAATTAAACCAAAAAAAATAAAAAATTATTGCAACTTACATATTATCTAAAATCAATGTCTCTGTGTTTGTATGATTGTATCTACTTCATCTGTAATACAAAACCAACATTACATGAGAAACATGTTAAAAGCAATTAAATTTAAACTACATATATAAATTCTGATCCATGATTTTATTGAAGAATAACTCCTATTCACCTGAATTGTCGAAGAGTAACTTAAAAGAAATTTGAATGGCCATATCCATGTGAATTTGGTAGCAACTCTTCAACCTCAATCCTGGAGCTTGAATAAGTGCTTGTGCTTTTCTTGATTCGGTTACGACTTATAGACTCAACTTCTGCTAAAAATATACCATAAACTGGTCTATGATCTGAAAACCTCGACTCTCCACGAACATATGATAGTTGTTGTAGGCCACAACCATGCCATAATATACGATCACACCTTCAATCACAAAACCAAAAAGAAATAATTAGTCACATAAATGTGAAAGTTTAAAAGTCTAGAAATTGAAGTCCTTTATTTTGGGACAACTTTTTTTTTTATGAAATTACCATGCGGGTGTTCTTCGTTTCTCTTTTGGGTGCATATTTTCCCCAGCATATCTATCGGAATTGTTTGAATATTTGTATGTAGGAGGAAAATATATTTTCCCTTCACTCCAGCCTGGAAAAACACGCCCTTGTCTCTGCTCCATCCGAAGCTGTTATAAAGAAAATAAATCAACAGTTTAGATTTAGCAATCGGTAAAATGGTTAAAGTCTAATCAGTTGAAATAAAACGAAAGCTCTAGGAGTAAAATTTATTGCTTACCTGGTCGTTTTCTAACAATGCTCTCCAATTACGCATCTCTACAAGAGCCTTTGCACATCGGTAAGAGAGAGCAATTCGGTAGTTCAAATCTCCAAGCCATATGACTCGACTAGAACAAAAACAAAAAAAAACAAGAATTAGACTTTGAAGTTAAAATATTAAAATAAAATTGCTCAAAGATTTTCTAGATATTATTGATTAGAAAAAAGAAAAAGAACCTACTCATGCTCAAGGATAGTTTGAGGGGAGTTTTTTTCATCTCCCGTACCATGAACTCGTGGAAACCTCGTTTTCCTCAAAATTTCCATAACGTCGGAGTTTCTTCTCAACTCGTCACCTTCCTTCTCCCCAGAGGTTAAATGACTACAAACGAAGCAAAAGCTTGTTTGGTGCAAAGACATGCTAATTGATATCGAACCCTGAAAAAATAAACAAAAATAAAAAAATTGCCAGTTTTGTTTATCTAGCACTTAGATATAGAATTACAAAAAGACATAATCAAACCTTGTTTCCAAGATATCCCATGAGCCCTCTACCAACGCAAGAAACCTTCAAATTATGAACAGAATCTCTTAAGTCACTCTTTATCCATACCGTGAGGTAAATTCCAACCATTTGCTTGCTTGCAACCAAACAATACCTAGACTTCCCTGAATTTCCATCTCTATCCTCCATAGCTGCAGAACCGCTGTAAGAAACTGGGGAGTATTGTGTACATTCCGAATCATTTAGCCCATTTTCATCATCATCAGAACAATCCCATATGGCATTTGGATCAAAATGGCCACTTGGTCTATGCCCATAGATGACCCGATCACACACACTGAACCTTCTATCAACTCTTGGTTCTTGCATCAAGAGATCATTTTCAACCATTCTCATGCTACGGTTTAACGTTTGAAAAGAGCGGCGGTGCAAGAAAGATGAACCCGTCCCTCTACACGATCCTTCAAAATCATCGTCTAATTCGACAATTGGATTAGGGACAGGGGAAGGGGCACAGTTAATACCACTACTCCCAGGGAGATTGTTCAGAGTTTTTCGAATAAGTGATAACCATTTCTTAGCAGGGCCATTATCTTCCGTGCCCAAAACATTGCCCGCATTTAAAGGAACGATTTCTTGAAACCTAAAGCAATATAATTCTCCCATTACTAATTACATTGAAAAATCAAGAAACGGTATAAAAAAGGCCCATTTTCAACTATTGAACTCACCCAAGAACATATATATCGGCAGGAGGCGAAGTGTGAAGCCATTCTTCGAGATTCAAATAACTCGGTGGTGATTTCCCGGCTACATTCCATGTGGCCACAAAGATCCTATTCCAATATAAAGAGAAGATTGTATAAAATATGTGAGTTACTTAAAATATAGAAAATTCATTGAAGCTAACAAGAAACACACACCTATAGTTATGTAAATCTGTGATTTGGGAGGCATCAAAGTCAACCTTATTTCGTCGAACACGTTCCGAATTTCGTCTTTTTGATTTCTCTGTCAATCCAATAGGAAAAACTAAGCAATGGGACTAGATATATTGTTTTGTTGGGGAAGGTGACAAATAAATGGGAAAATAAAATAAAATTAATAGTATTGTGGTCCAAAAAGAAAACAAGTTTGTGTAATTGATTCTGAACCTGTTTTACTTTTCTTCATATTGCTTGTCTCCCTCTCTGAGTAATTGTTCCTCCATTCTTCATCAGCACCTGAAAAAGCATAAAGATTTAAATTTTTAAAAACTGTGAAATTGACTGTAATTGCAGATGACCCACATTAGCACAAACACTAAACAACAAAAGATAATTTTAATCAGAGTTCAGAACAAAGAAAAAGCAGAATAAAATATTGGGAATTTCAGAGAGATCAATACAGAAAAGAAAGAGATCTCAACAAATTGAAAATCTCAAAAGATTCAATTTTTACCTCCATAAGTGACGTCATCAGCATGAAAATCCTCAGCTTTGGTCTTGGATTTGAACAGTTTCTTGACTAGAGTCTTAGACCATGAAAGCTTCATAAACAACAAAAAATCAGAAATCTCGAAATAAAGCAACAAATGCACAGACAGAAGCACAATCCAATCAATGCTCATTTTCTATTTTCCAGTAAATTAAAAACAAACCTTATTTTTTTGTGAGTTTTCATCTATCATTGTTTCACCACTTCATGTATAAACAAACTTTATGAGATTGGTAATAGAAAGATCAAATCTTTCTTCAACAAATCATAGTCTTCGCCTCTCCAATAAAAGATTCTAGATATGAAAAGGGAAATCAAATCCCAGTTGGGATTTGTTTGGTTTGTGTTTCTGTTATTGGATAAGTTGACAGAAACAAAGGGAGGAAATAAACAAAGGAATAATGAAGTTAATTGAAGAAATGTACAACATAAAGATCCATGTACAATGTAAAGGGATATATATATAGTATATATCATATATGGCCTTTTAGTTTTGTGGGTGTTCTCTTCTCAAAACCTCTGTTCTGAGTTACAGAGCTGAGTTTCGGATTTTGTAGGAGAATAAAGTGCAGAAGTTGGAGCAAAAACAAATTTAAAAAAGAAACAAAAGAACACAAGCCCCACCTCCAATCCAGCTCTATTTATCTTTCACACACACACATACACACAGTGTGGGTGTGTGTACTTTGTATGAGTAATTTATGGAGGTCAGTCTTTGGGCTCAAAGGGCCCTGACCCAAATTAGGGGTACCATCCCATGTTACTGTACATTTGGATTAGCCAATAGGACCCTCTCCTCAGGCTGCCCAATTTCTTTTTCTTTTTATTTCAAGACTGCCCGCGGTCAGCAGAAAAGGGGCTTGCAATGTGTTTATGTATAAATTTTTTGAGTGAAATTTAATAAAGGAATTTTTTATCCAAATTCGGTTTGATTATATTCATTCAATCATAAATTAAATATTTTGAATATATCTTGTAATTGTAGAGTATTATTCAATAATAAAGTAACAGTATTATTGCATTTGACTTGTGAATAAATGAGTGTGGTCAAATTCGATTTGAATAATAACTAACCATACAAAAATATTTCTTGTCAAACTTTTAGTTACCAAAATCCCTCTTTGTAAAACTAACTAGTAGAACCCATTATGTTATATTTTTATTACCTTATTATTGCATCGTAGTTGAATATCATTGTTGCCCTCGTATAAACTTATCACAATATTTTATGGGTAAGTTTGTTTGGCATCTCCAAAAAAAAAAAATTGTGTTTAGGAAAAACGAAACAAACAACATTTTTACGTTCTAAAATAAATTTATCATCTCTCAATTTTTTCAAATTACTCTATCAAAAGCCAAACAAATAACAATTTTCTTATCTAAAAAAAAACCTACACAAACTCTACTTTGATTTGACATAAAATAATATATCTCTTACACAAATTATCTCATATAACAAACATGATTTGACATAAAGCCTTACACATCTTACGCCTATAACTTAAACTCTTCCAAAAAAACTCACCTACCTTATTTCTCAAACCACTCTCCCAAAATCCTAACAAACAATATTATCAAATCGAGATTATTTTACAAACACCCACCACTCTCACAAACTACTCTCCTAAATATCAAACAAACATACTTTATAAATTTTGGAGCTTAAACTCAAGTAGATTTTGTACTTTTGTATTTCACTCCAAAGATTTCGTTTGTAGAAAGCAAAAACCACTGTTCTCCACTCTAAATTATTGGGTTTTGAGTTATCTCCCAACACCTTTATTGGATTTTGATAAAATGGAATTTTTGTGCATGGAATGGCCATTTCCCCAATGTAGATTTTGGTTTAGGAATTTAATATTCAGATTTGCAATACCTTTTTATGTATCTAAATATAAGAACAAGTTATAGGTTCTTTTTAGGGTCAAACCAAGCTAGTGTCTTGGGACCCCAAGACCAATAGTCCCAATTTGAGGACTTTTGCTTGTGTTTATTCCATTCCATTTGCAACAAAAATTTAACCTTGATATTCATGGGTTTAAGTAACTTTTTGTGCTTCGGAATTAAATCCTTCTTTAAAAAAAGGCACTTAAATTTACATTAGTTTATGATCATGTTTTAGGCCATTCAAGACTCCTAGACCCAGCTAGTTTGGGTCGACCCGTGGTCGCCTAGGGTATTGGGCACACTCCAAGTTAAGTGAATATTTTACCAAGTTAGAACAAAGTAATTTCTTGGATTAAGCTTCTAACCTTGGAATTTTAATTAACTAATCTTAAAATCCACATGCTACATGTGGGAAACTGTGACCTTGTCTCAACCAATGTCACTCTTGGATTAGTTTGATTAATTATTCTTAGTCTCCCAATTAAGAATCCCTAATGACCATTAATCTCTAATGAATCTTCCACTAGCCATCGTAGAGACATTTTTTTGTCTCAATAATTAGAGGCTAAGATTTGTCCAATTAATTATGCTAGTTGTCATGCTAAAAGAGTTCGAGTTTATAATATTTGAGAAGAGGAAAAGTAGTATACTTTGTGGCCTCCCATTTTTTGCTACATGCCATGTAAATTTTATTAATTAAGTCCTATTATAACAATTAAATATAGATTGAATTGTTTGGTAGGAGAAGTGCTTTTTTTTTGTCAAAATCCTATAGGCTACGAAAAAAATTTGTTGCTTTTGGCTTTCTTTATTTGTTGCATCTGGAATTAATATTGATGTAAAGAAGAAGGGCAAAAAGGGAGGAAAGATGATATGCTCTCAATCATTAGAACAACTAATTTTCATATAATAAAATTATAATTCATATGATTGAATAAATGCATGCATCCATCTTCATTTGCAGAAGAATGATTAATTTTTCCCATGGAAGAGGAAACTCACGAATTAGAGGAAAATTACACGAATTATTTTCAACATGTACGTATTTAAAGAAAAATCACTTGAAATCATATTTTGATTACATTTTCCTACTATCACAGTGCAATAATTTGACATCTATTGAGCTTATAAAAATAATTTTAATTTTTTAAGTTAACTTATATTTTTTTTTTTTTTTTTTTTAGATGACGAGTCTCATCCTTAACCACTTGACTAAGGCCACATCGGCAAGTTAACTTATATCTCTATATATAATTATATAATATATATGGACCAACATTTGTTTTGCATTTTTTTCTTTCAAAACTAAACGATGTAACCATAGTGTTGATTGTCGAAAGATTGGTGAAGCTAATCAAAAGAATATGCCTGCAAAGAATAAATTGTGCCTAATTAATATTTATTAAAAAGAAAAAAAACACACACACATGGTACTTAATTAATGAACTTTTCTTTTGTCAAAAGAAGAAAAATTAATGATCTTTTCTAATTTTTTGTGCCTCTGCCCCAAACTCAAGTGATGGACAATTCTAACTAAAGTGGTAGGGCAGTTGAGGAAACCAAAATATTACTATTTCATTTTGTACACGAAAGTGCCTAAATTTATTAATGACGATGGAGACAATTGAGATATTGGATTAATGATTTCAACAACCATTTACAAGCAATAATGCATAATTAAATCTCAATTACACAATTTTTGTGGGGCTAGGTCAGTATGAATCTTACAATTGGGAAAAACATTCCCTTTTTTTTTTTTTTTTTTTTTTGTCCTAAAGCATACTATCCACTTAATTAGTGGCGTCTTTAGGGAAATTACCAGTATTATTAAGGTATATAAGAGGATTTTATATATATATATATGAGGTCATCTCCAACCGAAGGGCATCCCCTTTGTTGGGTCTTAATTAAGATCTATTTTAAACTTCAGTTGTGATGAACAAATTCTAATTAAGTCGTATTTTTTATATTCTTACTAGATATTTCGTATTTTAAAATTTGTCTAAATTGTATAATCGTAGACAAATTTAAGATTTAAATATTAAAAGTACAATGTTATTAAACTAAATTCTAATTAAGTTGTATTTGTACGACTTTTCGAATTGTAGAAAAAATTTAAATTTCAAAATTTAAACTAATCACGTTATTAAATCTTACACAAAATTTAAAATACAATGTTATTAAATCTTTCACAATACTTAAAAATAAACTTTACCATTTTTTGTTGTTAAGTTTTTTTACACAATTATAATACATATATATAATTAAAAAAAAATTAAACCGGTTCTTGCCGGCCTCGGTTGGAGTTGCTTTGATGTTTATTTTGAGAAATTATCCTACCTACCAGTCACATCTTAAATATATTTTTACTTATTTCATATATTATAAAGTTACGATTTCCGATAAAAAAATTGAGTGTATTCCAATCTAATTTTAGACAAAATTATCATTAAATTTTGAATATTCAAAACCCGCTTAATGGTATCATCAATTACAAGTAACAAACGACTTTGATGCATGTCAACCAAATTTATCTTTGAATCTCGAATTCTCAATCTTGGAATTTGAAATAATAAATGAGGTGTATAGTATTCCAAGTGAACTATTGCTTTAGATAACATTCGGATTAGTTCAATAAAAAAAAAATTAC
Source organism: Penstemon davidsonii (assembly GCA_034814905.1). Lineage (NCBI taxonomy): Eukaryota > Viridiplantae > Streptophyta > Magnoliopsida > Lamiales > Plantaginaceae > Penstemon > Penstemon davidsonii. The sequence continues at coordinate 45,746,419 of JAYDYQ010001087.1, read as the reverse complement.
CCAATCAAAACTACAATACTGCTTCTCAAAAGGTTGCTAAGTTTCCTTAATTAAAAAACTTCCCGAGGTTTTTCTTAATACAAATTGCAAAAAAATAAATAAATAAATAAATTAGAATGATTGGCTGCTGATTCATGAATCTATATCCCATTGGCAAATATAATGCCGCCATATTCTTAAAAAAAATACAGACTGCGTCTTCCAATTTCTGTCATAAGCCTGAAACATTAGAAAATTTCTAATAATATATACAACGAAAGTGATAGTATAGAACATCAAAGCAAAAAACCTCATAATAATTTATTTTCCATGTCCACAAGTACTTAATTATAAAAAAAATTAAAAAGTTCCAGAAACTTCAATTTAAGAAGCACATGTCCATTGACATTCTGAGTCCAGATAAGTACTAGCAATTATGATATTATTACAACAAATGGTACTTAATTAAAAAGAAGTGGAAGATGTGATGTGAAATACTATAAGGAAATCAAACATTTACGTACAAAGAGAAGCAAAAGAAGACCTCTTCAAATCTGATGTGAAACTTTTCACTATAAAGGTGTAAAAACTAAGGTAATCAAAATTCACCAAAATTGAAACTTGTGAACACAATTTTATTTATTCAAAAAAAAATCAGTTTCAACATTTGACCTGGCCAAGGCCAAAGATCTTATCACTGTCTTTATTACCTTTCGTATTCGTACAGTTTACATTACCCCCCATCAAATTCTTATTATTTTCCTTGATTTAATTTAATTTGCTTTCTTTCCCCCATAACTACCAAGTTGCAAAAAAATAAACCAACATGGACGGCTCATGCCATTTTTTGTCACCAATAGTGATCTACTAAATCTTTTTTATCAATTATTCAATAAAAAGGTATGTTTTAAAAATAACATTAGGACTATTAAAATATATTACTATTCTTCTGTTCTGCTGAAATGGTTTCACCTACCAAAAGTGGGATGACATTAATTTGATTCCCAAACTTTATGAAGCATATGCTAACCTCAATTCCTCACCATATAATAATCATGCAACAGCAGATGGACTTCATATTTTTGTTGTTCTAGAGATTTTTCACTATAATACTAGAAGAAATATAAATTATCAAAAAAACTATGAAGGTAATCCAATTTCATTTTCTGTACGAATCGAATTTCCAGCTTGGTTTTACCTAGAAAATGGCTTCATATTTGTCATTTTCATTACATAATGTGCAATCCCAAAACCAATCAGTAACTCACATTACACGAAAATCCCGTCAATAAAATAATTATGGAAGTCTAAGTAAAGATTTGCCAGATCCAACAATCCAAGATCAAATAAAATTTGAAGTAAAAAAATGGAAGCAATAAGCATTGAATAATAGATTTGGAACCTTAGTGACGGGAACATCTTAACAAATGGCATTACATTTTTCAAGTGAAGAATTGACAGATTATCTCAAACGACTAAACAAAACACAAAGAATTTTCAGCACCTTTAAATATCAAATCTGACATTTTAGAACATAGTTCAATTATTAACACTATAATCTCTAAAAGAAACTACATAGACCATGATGTGCAATGATAATTAATAATATAGAATCATTGCTAGATCTGATGAGACATTAATATCACAATCGTATATGTCAACATGCCTCGTAAATGAATGGCTAAGAAGAAAATTAAAAAACCAGACCAGAGCATTTACAAGCTTCATAACCTAGAAATATCATTAATTAATCCTAGGACCACATTGACAATAAAAGCCCTCAAGGGCCAGTACCACTCTAACATGAAAGCACCACAGAACAGATGTTACCAGGAATAAATAAATGTCGGAACGATATATTTTGATTTTAAAGCATACACAAAATGAAAAGTGCAGATAGCTCTCAATAAGTAGTGTAGATGAGTCAAGTAGCCACAGATGAAAGCTCACTTACCTACTTAAATAATTCTTGGATGAGCATTTTTTTTTTGCTTTAGTCTTCATATTCATCTTTGAGTACCAATAACACTATAAGCTCCGATAGCTTCTCAAATCGTTTCCGATCCGTATGAAGGTGAACTAAGGAATTCGGAGATACCTGTGCATTAAAACAATAAAAGCAGTGAATAAAACACAATAGCTCAAATGGAGAAGCATTAACCTCACTTAGAGATGCTCAAAAATAATAAATCACACTCAATGTTCTTGATTACATGCTCCAGACTCATTTTCATTTTTTCTTACAATGATAAATTTAAGCACATTATGTTACTTTATTTTCGCTATTCCACATACCTTCGTTCAATTCTGCAAATTTACATACAAAAGTATGTATGATGTGGGGTTGTATATAGGACATGAAGGAAACTAAAAGTTGTATATACTGAATCTAATGTTTTGTTTGGTAAACATTACAGTAGAGGGTTTAAATTTCAATGAAATTTATTTGTTGCTTTAAACCTCCCTTTCTATAACTCCATTTGAGTGAGACAGTGAAACTTATCGTTTTGAATATCAGCCTTTACTATGGCATATTTTCAAGAAAAATGATGTTAACAAATCCAAGATTTCTGAATACCCAACAATCGAACCCATTCAAATATCTATACTAGTGGAGAAAAAATGGAACAATGTAAACTAATGAAGACAAAAGACACAAATTAATTCTGTCCATCATGTGCACACATTCAAATTTACATATCGTGTATGCAAACTAAGCATCAAGATTTTAAACATAATAGTTACAGTCTCACCTGAGTGCTAAAAGTTGGTAGAACAGCTCATCCAACCATCGTGTGCTTTCTTCCTCAAAACAAAATTACGGAAATGTTTCTATTTTAGAATCAATCCAAACAAAACTATAGAGAAGTACTTCAAAATGTTCTTTAGATTTATAAGTTTTCGAAATGTTAATGATTTTTTTTCAAAAATTTTCTAATATTTGATTGAATGAAATACCCCAAGAAAACAAAATTTGAATCAAGCCTTGAAGATTAATTTATTGATTTAGGAGCCAAAGACATTTTTGTGCAACCACTAGAAATAATAGAATTATGTTTCATACTTTAAGGAATGTATTATGTTTTTAAACGTTACATTTGCGACTAAACCATCATATGGAGGGCTGCATGCTACAATAATAGATCACAAGAGACATGTATCAAATAAATTATTCCAATGAGATATTCGACAATTAGACAGATCACACTAGATATTGGCAAATAATTTTTTTTTTTTTCAATTCTTACCCAAAGTTATGCCTAAATTTGTATTCGACTGTTCATTGCATTTTCTTCAGGAAATATACAAAAAAGGGGCAGAAAATTTGGGTTTCTGAATTTGGGAAACTTGGCTGCTTACCGGGCCTAAGAATTCTTAAACCCGAAACACAAGGTGAATGCTCGGTAGAAGCCTCAGTTTTAGTACAACTACATAACAGTAAACTCAACAAGTTGCTGTCAAATTTGGAGTACAACTTACACGGTTTCAAATATTTTCTTTATGGCTTCAACAAAAGTCTGGCCCAATGAATAACTCAACCCTCATTATACGGTACATATAAATACTACTGACTTAATTTTTTGCTGTAATAAAAAACAAAACAACACAGCCCATCGATTTTGCAATATTTCAAATTTCACAGAAGGGAAAAAGGCATGCTGCGGAACTGGGATTTTTGATGGGATATACAGTTGTGGAGGAAAAAGGATTGTGAAGGATTTTGAGATTTGTGAAAATCCAAGCAAATTCATCTTTTGGGACTCGTATCATTTTACTTAGAAAGTGTACAAACAAATGGCAGATGAAATGTGGAGTAGTGAACCTAACAATATAGAGAAACTCTCTCGATGCTTCTAAATTTGGTTTCAAGTGTATTTCCTTTGTTTTAATAACCACTAGTTCACGAACTATTTTACGGAATCTTTGTTACTAAGAGAGATTGTATAAATACAGTAGATATCAATTATATAGATAATTGGAATAAAGCACAAAATTTATCAGTGTTACAGAGAAAAAGAATGAAATTTACCTTAAAGAACTTGGTCAGTTCACCAATAATCGTTACAAGAACAAGATCCATTTTCGAAATGGTGAAATCTCTTACTATCCCGTGCAATGATTTTTCGGCCAACTATCTTGGAGATGATCCTCAATGCATTGTGACAATCACCACAAACTCGAAGATTCTTAATTATCCGTAGATCGGATCGAGCTGCACTAGTCAAGAAACCTTGTGCGGCTGCAAGTCTCTCACTATGAGCCATAAGAGCTTCCTCCTTAGTTTCTTGATCAACATTGTGTAGCACAAATTTGGTATCCGGTACATAACCAACGTCTTTCATTTGTTGTTTCAACCCACTAAGCAATGTATATAGCCTTCCGTTATCAGGGTGAGATCTATCTCCTGCTCTATATTCGTGGACTCTAGTCCTAACGTCTAGGAGATTTTTGCCACTTAGTTTCTTTTCACTTCCTCTCTTTCAAGGTCAGATGCATTTATTGGTATTAGGCCTTCCCTTGATTGCTCATTCAAGCGTGAGGAATCGAGATGCTCAACAAGCTCAGCACATCGGTCTCCAAGCTCCAAATTTCCATGAATTCTGCAGTACTTCATTAAGGTTTCCCAAATATCTACTTTTGCTTCAACTGGCATCTTTTCAATGAATTCTAAAGCTTCATCCAAGCATCCAGCACTTCCCAGCATGTCCACTATGGTAACATAGTGCTCCATGGGGGGAACAATTCCATAATCCTTCACCATTGACTCAAAGTGCAACATTCCTTCGATAGTATCACATAAGACACCACAAGCAAAAAAGACCCCGATAAACATTTGGCCATCAGGTTTCAGTCCAGATCTTTTGAATTCTTCAAACAATTCAATAGAATCTTCTCCGAGACCATTCTTACCAAGCCATAATATCATAATGTCCCAAGACATAAGATTCCGTGTAGACTGCCAATGCATCCTCCATAGAACCACATTTGGAATACATCTCAAGAATCTTGTTGTATGTTTGGACATTGATATGCCCCTTTGACTTTAAAAGGTGTTGATGAACCGATTTTGCCTCTTCCAAAGCCTCATTCTCACCACACTCCTTCATCAATGCCAAATATCGAGGCAGATCAACTTCCAGATTGTCCTGCTCAAGCAGTCCCAAAAGTTCCACTGATTCCTTTAGTTTCCCCTCCTTTCTTAATTCATCAAGATCCTCAACTTTTCTTCTTGATTGACTCCCTTCACCAACTTCAACTGACTCTCCACTTGAATTCATATCACCTGGTACTCGAGAATCAAATATCCCATCACCCTAATATTCGCTTAGATTCTGCTTTCCTTCATTTGAATAATAAATTACACCACCATTTTGCTCATTAGGTGCACATGGCCATGAAACTTCCGTGTTCTCAGCATATTTTCTACGAAAATTTGTCTGGAACGTTTCTGTTTTCCCAGAAAAATTACCTCCTAAATTCTGGTGCCACATTGTACCTTGATAATTCTGTGAAATCCCCGTAAAACCCCCAATACCATATATATAGTCTGCATTCTGCCCATGCAAACCACTGGAGTTTAGGCCTTGCTCAACTCCACATAAATTACCATAAAAATTTCCACTTTGATTACCATAACTATGATTTGATTGATTTCCCTTTTAACATCAAAGTTGTTGTAAGAACACAAACTTCCAGAGACCAAGTCACTATCTTGCCTATTGAGGCTTTGCCCATAAACCCTACTAGGGTTTTGGTTCGTCTCAACTCCACCAGAATCCCTACAGTAAACCCGATCATTTTGATTTAAATTATTGTAACCCGAGAGACTCTCTGCAACATTTCCATCAAAAGTGTTGTACACATCCAATCTTTCAGTGGCAATCGCGAGATTTTTAATAGAACCAGGGGCATTTAAGGAATACAAAATGCCAGGTGTTCTACATCTACAAACCTGTAAGATAGGTCTGAGAAAATTGTAGGTGACGAGCGCAGCTCTTCTGGTGTACATAACCTGTTAATTACAAAAAATAATCATGATTGAAATAAAATTTGTTTCAATTTCATTTTACAAGTTTAACATCTCATTTATTCAATTCATTAAAAACTGAATTTATTCAAAGACTACGGATTTAAAAAGAAAGGGAGATAAAGGTGACTATCAGCCTTAAAGTATTAAACTAATACTAGTATAAAATACAAAGGGTGGAGAAGCAGAGAGTGGATTAACTATGACTAAGCCGGATCTCAAAAAAAAAAAAAAAACTATGACTCAGCCAAGTACACATTCTTAACCGCTCTCTAATAAACCAAAGTCATATGGGAAATCCCAAGAAGTTATGGGCTAATTTTATCGAAAAAAGAGAGAGTTGGACTAAGACACCAGGTTCGAGGATAAAATCAAGGTCAAGTTGGTAAGAAAATCCTACACAAAAGCTTAGTACATAAACTACTTGGGCATGTGAGTCAGTAAGGTCACATTCTGTGCTAGGTTGAGACTTTCACTAATTAAGTTTCAGTATATATACTCTTCACATATTTGCTGTGAATGAACTAATTTGAGTTTATATCAGTAATTTATATAAAAATTGCATAGAAACCAGACACATGCTATATTAGAAAAGTAAAGTTAGTAGCTTATTCATTTCAGATAAACTGCTTGTTAGCATAAGCAGAGTGCTGGCAAAATGACCCATTCTAAAGTGGTAAAAAACAGAGGACTTAGGGTTGAATTTGTAGAAAAAACTGGAAATCTTGCTTATTCTTCTAGCAATAACCCAAGAAAAGTACCAAATGAAACTACCAACACTTCTGTTAAATAACAACATTTGGTATATATTGAAAACATGTTAAAATTTTGATGATATTTTAGCCAAAACATGTCGACAGCAACATTTGAACCCACATAAGTATTTCTGACAAGTTTCTAAGGTAAGCTTTAGAATTAGCTTATTAAAGAGGAAGTAATCATAACAATTCGGCAAAAATGCTACGGATTCAAGTAAATCACTTACAATGGTGTTCAAAGCCGGGTTCGGGTCTACGGATTCGATACGGCGGCGGAGTGTGGCGTGTGCCAGCTAACAGGGTGCGGCGGAATGGGGCTGGGGCGCCGCGCTTTAGAGGAGACGAAGGTGTGGGACGGTGGTTGGGGACTAGCGTCGCGGGTTTGGTTTTAGAAGGATGAATGGGAAACCCGACCTTTTTTTATTTTTTTAATTTTAATAAAATTATACTCCCTTCTTTCCTTTATTTTTATTTCTTTTCATTATTTTTACTCCATTAGCTACGGTACTAAATCAAACTTTTCAATTTTTTAAGTGATTTATCATGTTAAATTATTCACATTTGTGAAATATTAAACCTTTCAAAATATTAATATATATAATGTCATATGATATTATCAACTTATTATCGAAATATATTAATTAAATTATTTATTACTCCCTCTGTCCCATAATTTTTACTTCATTAGCTACAGTACCCAATCAAACTTTTCAATCTTTTAAGTTACTTATCATCTTAAATTATTTACATTTTTGACATATTAAAGTTTTTAAATGTTAATATACATAGTGTCATATGATATTATCAAATTATTAGTTAAATATATTAATTAAATTATTTATTATAATTTCTTGAAATTTAGTCAAATTGATTGATCAACTGTACCAAGGGATAAAGATTAATGGGACGGAAGGAATATAATTTTTATATATTTAATTTTATAAATTGACTGGTCAACCGTACGGAACTCTAAACATGGGGATTTCTGGGACGGAAGGGATATAGAAAAATGAGACGAAGAATTATTGAGTCATGACTTTGGTTAATTTTCTAAACACGAATCTATAGTTGCTGCAAAACGAACTCTTAATCCCCATGTTGCCTTGTTAGCTTATGATACAGTAGTAATTTTGACAGACCAAAAAACTGATTTTTTGGTTCAGGGCTCTGCCTCCACCACTTCAAGCTGGAACATTGTCTCGTGGTGTTGTGACGACGATGCAATGTGATATATCAATCTAACCAGTAGCTCCAGCCACATTTCTCTTTTGGTTGCATATATGTTTTGATCATCAGGTACAGAAAAAATTCAAATGTTGCGGTTTCAAATCTCAATATTTAGTTTCACGGTTTTTCCAGTGATTCTCTTTAACTTATGTGAGGGTCAATTTTTACCTTTAGCTAATGAAAAATCATATATCCTTTTCTGGAATTTCATATACAGATAGATGTGCATGATGGAAGCCAAGTGAAAAAGCCAACTTACCCATTGCTTCTTCTACAAAGCATATATATATATACATACATACTAGTGCTGGAGTGACTCCAGTAACCCGGCGGAAATCAACATCAAGTTCGCATATATCAAGCCAAACCAAATCATATCTTCAAATCCACTTCCTCTTATAGAATTCAGTCTCACTTTCTATAAAATCAAATTTCCAGCCAGTCCAATTCGATTGGTTTTACCTAGAAGTTGGCTTCATATTTGTCATTTTCAACACTTACTGTGCAATCCCAAAACCAATCAGAATCCAATACAACACATATAACACGATAATCCAGTCGATAATGTAATTATGGAACTAAGTAAGGAATTGACAGATCCAACAATCCAAGATTAAATAGGACTTGAAGTGAAGGAATGGAAGAAATAAGCATTGACTAATGGATTCGGAACCTTAGTGACAGGAACAATTTTAACAACAGCACATTCATTTGACCAATGCGTGAAATTCTTTAAGCGGAAAACAGAAGGCCAACACATTTTTCAAGTCAATAATTGACAGATTATCTTAAACTACTAAACTAAACAAAATGAATATTCAGCACCTTCAAACATCAATCTTACATGTAGAACAGACTCCAATAATTAACAATACATCTCTAACAGGAACTATTTAGCCCTGTGTCATTATGATGTGCAATGATAATTAATAACATAGGATTAATACTAGATCTGATGAGACATTAATATCACAATCGCTAAATGTCAACATGCCTCGTAAACGAATGACTCTGAAGAAGAGCATTTACAAACTGAAACCTAGAAATATACTAATCCCGGGACCACATTGATGATAAAAGCCCTCAAGGGGTACCACTCTACCATTAAAGCGCCAGAGTCTAAATTGCAGAGCAGAAACATGAATAAATAAATGTTGGAAGGATATAGTTTGCTTTTAAAGCATAAACAATAGTATTAAAAATGCAGATAGCTCAATAAGTAGTGTAGCAGAGTCAAGTAGCTACAGATCAGAGCTCACTTACCTACTTAAATAAGACCAATAAATTCACAATAATACTTAGTTGAGTTTTTGCTTTAGTCTTCAAAGTTGTATCACACCAGGAGTACTACAAGTACCAATGATACTATAAGCTCCCACAGGTTCTCCAACCCCTCCCTGTCCCCCTATGAAGGTGAATTAATGAATTCTGAATATCAGTGCAGCAAAATCAAAAACAATCTCTTATATCTAAAAAAGGGTAACAATTGCTCAAAAGGAGAAACATTAATCCTCAAGTACAGTTCCTTAAAAATGAACAAGTCCATGAGCCTAAAGTATCATTTTGCACCCAATGTTCTTGATTATATGCTCAAGACTCAATTTTCATTTTTATTATAATGATAATTATAAGCACATTATGTCACTTTAATTTGGTTATTGCACATACAACTCTGCAAATTTACCAAAATTTGGTATGCTGGAAGTGTGGTTGTCTATTGGACATGAGTGAAACTAGAAGTATATGCTAAATCTGAATTTGATCAACATTACAGAGGGTTTTATTATCAACGAAATTTAGGTGTTGACTTAACCACCCTTTGTTTAACTTCATTTGACTGAAACGATGAAATTTATCAAAAAAATTCAGCCTTACTATGGCATAATTTCAAGAAAAGAATGATAGATAACAAATCCAAGATATCAGCATTCAAGCCCATTCTGTAACTATAATTTCATTGAAGTAAAACCGGCCGGGAAATTTAGAACAATATAAACTAATGAACACAAAAGACAAAAATTCATCCTGCGGCCTATCATCATTCATGTAACTAAATATAATACTAACAGTCTCACCTCGGTGCTGAAAGATGGTTGAAGAGCTCATCCAACCATTGTGCGCTTGCGTCCTCTTTGTCGCACTAAATTACACCAATGCATGACAAAAATGTTATCAAAGAAGAAACAAGAACACGGAAAAGGACAAATATCCCATGAATAGACAACAAACAAGGGTACCTTGAGCTAGCTTGTTCAAGGTTGAACACCACTGCTTTGAGGATTTCCTGTATGCAGCAAGGATTTTGTCCATCTATGCCAATAGAAAAACAAATAAGGGTTTCTTTTACAAGCTTCTATTTTACTTATGAAGACGCATTTAACGAAAGGGAAAGAAATTGGAATTTGCAGAACACTTTCAGTTGCCCATTCTGCAGATATATGGTATATAATACATGTTTAACACTTAAAAAACACATTTCACTAGTTTGCACAACCATCTAAATAGGTTTTCCTTAACCACAATACAAGAAAGCTAATCTTTGAAATTCTGGAACAACTAGTAGCATCGTGCGCAACCCAAAATTAGCATTAATACAACTGAAATGATAATCATATAATGAAGCAGTGCCTCATACTTGGTACTCTGTTAAACTGATTTGTGAAAATTTTACTTTATACCATAAGTACTATCTATAGCATAAAAAATACATGTTTGCATAAGAGAAAATGCTCGTGATGACTGATGACCACTAAATTTTTCAACTGATATGAATCATATCAAAAGATATGCTAACAGATAAGTAGGTAGCACAGAAGATAATCAATGTCCAACTCAGCAATTCTTAGTACTAACAATTAATAAAGAGCGTAAAAGCACGTGAAAAATTTGAATAATTTAAACAATCAGGTTGCATATATATGTATACAATCAGTGCTCACCACATTTCCGCATGAAGAGTGCATAGATAGCAAAGCTCGTTCAAGAACATATAAATCGACTGCTTTGTCTTCTGGAAGGGTTGAAGTGAAGCTTAGACCAAAATCAATGAGCACCTTCCAAAGATGAAATTAATGCTATAACTATTATTTGTTCGGGTAAAATACCAAATAAAGTAGAATGATAGGGAAAAACTGACGAAGAAGTCGGCCACATAATGATAACCTACCAACTGATTAGTACCATTCCTAACTAACATGTTTGATGTTGTCAAATCACCATGGATAAGGCCACCATCATGTAGTTTTCCAATGGCATCACCAATTTGTGTTGCAATATCATTCAAGCGTTCTTCAACAATTCCTTGCAATCCAAACTCAAGTAATACGTCTTTCACAGCATGACCCTCCACAAACTCAAATGTCAAAGTATGCAGCAAAGGGTCGACAGCATAAACCACTGGAGTTGAAACCCCAAGCTTTCTTGCTTTTGTCATGCACCTCGCTTCCTGCTCTAGAATTTAGGTAATGTTAAGCAGGCAGAAAAGAATTCAAGAACTGCTCAGTTATTCTATTTGTAACATAACACTTACCGCATTGAGACGTTTCAGAGTGAGCTTTGCGTCCAGAGACGGATGTCTGTACTTTTTCGAAAATCGTTCCTTAATGATAGACTTTCTACCAACAAAGGTAGACTCAAACACCCTCTGCAGAATAGAAAAGTATATAACTGCTTAAATGTGAAGAGGAAACAGGTCCATCCGCTAATATACTATTTGCAAATAATTCAAAACTGATTGGCAGAGTTTTTCTCTTAAATTTTGTTTCAATATCAAACTAAGAGACGTACACAAGGGTAGATACGAGTATACAGTTAAGGATATGATCCAATGAGGTATTATTCTATACCAAACTGCAAAAGGAAAATCAACTTACAGCTTCAGCACCCTGCTTAATCAAAACCAAGGAACCTTCCACTCCATCTAACTTATTCTCCATAGTATAAGGAATATTACAGTTGAGAGGTCAACTTATAGTTGATGGTATGGTACAACTGGAATTTATTACACAGAAAAGTACGATGTGAAGGATCGAGTAACACAAAACATGCAAAAGACTATCAGCCAAAAACTTGCCAATCCGATGGCGCTAGGGTTTCGAAATTGGGGAAACTAATTTTAAGCGGGACAAAACGAAGTGGTGAAGTTGCAGGTCTTTCGTGTAATTAAAATGTCGACTTATCTGCGGGCTGCCCAGGATTTAATCTTGAAAACCAACCGTACATCAAATTAGGCCCAATGGATCTGTTAATTTGGGTTGATCTGCTTTTTTAGGGTTTTGATAAGGTGGAAAGCCATGTTTGAATGTGAATTTTCGTTGAAAAAAATTTATTTTGAATTATTTTCATCGAAATAAATTTACAAAATAAGTGTTTCAACTTCAAATTACAGTATTTCAATCAAATAAATCATAATAAAATATAATATCAATTAATTTAATACGAAAATACATGATTTAACGTTAATCATCTACCTTCCAAGTGAAATGCAAAAATACTCACTATAAGTTTTTATTAGAACCCCACCCCCAACCCCCCCTCAATTCTCTCCAAAATTGGAGTATATATTTTGCAAAAAAAATGACAATTATATCCCAATATAAAAAAATGCGAAAAAATCCCCTATTCAGCTAAAAAAATTGACTATAATTCATATGTTAACTTTAAAAATTAGCAATAATCCCCCCGTTCATTTAAAAATTAACAATAACCTCCTTTTTTATTTCAAATGGAGTTTTTGGCTTAATAAAAAGTACACACATGGGTTTTTGATAATAAAAAAATGCAGGGAGGTTTTTGTCAATTAGACGAACACAAGGGTTTTTTTTTTTTTGCGTTTGCATCTCTACCTTTTTTCTGCAAAATTCTAACATCCAAAACACAACCCACATTTTCAAACTCAACTCACCAAAATATTGATATTGTTTTACATTCAAATTTTAGCCAAAATATATTAAAGTAATGTTTCAATTATTTTGCAGAATTCTAGAAGAAATATTCAAAATACAAAACCAATATACTTTTCACCCAAACAAAACAAAACTGAGCCAAAATACACCGAAATACTGTTTTAAACTTTTGGCCCTTATGAATTTCAAGGTCAACATCCGATCAACATTTAATACTTGTTCTTAATGCTATCAATATCTATATTTGCGTATTTTTACATTTTGCACATGAAAATGATCTAAAGTTTTAATAGTTTTGGAACATATCAAAAAGAAAATAGTGAATAATAATTTTGAAACAAATAAAATATTAGGAATAATAACTATTAATATTAAATTAAATGTCAAGTGTCACATTTCAACTTTTTCTAATAATATTAATATATTTAAACCTTTGTAACATTGCACATATTTTGTCAATATTTCGTTCTATACAAAGATGAAAGAACCTCAATGAATTTAGAAAAATCTACAACGAACAGAAGCCTCGCTGACGAAACTTTTATCTCAGCCAAAATGTTCTTTCTATACATTATTAGGTGCCTGCAAATTTTATATATATATAGGCAAAATTGCAAAAAAATCCCAAACTAATTAATGATGTTGGATCTTCGTCCCAAGCTATATCACTTAGCCAAATTCGTCCCGTAATTTTATATTCTTTTGGAATATCGTCCCATTTGCCACATGGCTGCTTACGTGTCATGACGTGGGAAATTTAAGCATAACCAATTATATAAGATTGCAGAATTCATCCCAAACTCATTACAAATTTTGATTTTTCGTCCCAAACTAATTACAAATTTTGATTTTTCGTCCCAAACTATATCAACACCCCGACTTTCATCCCATAATTGAATTGACATGGGTAAAAAGAATTCGTTCCAAACTAATTATGAATATTTAATTTTTATTAATAAAAAAATGCACAAATTTTTCCAAATGAACTGAGATAGGATTTTGTTTTCACAAAAGCGCATGGACATTTCAAAAATTCATACTATTTTTCTCTAAAAAAAGGTTAATGACAATTTATTTCCATGTAATATTCATAATGTTCAATTTACATCCCTATGTTATGATAATGTGACAGTTTACCCCCATGTGTTGTGATAAATGTGGCAATTTACCTTCTGTATTATAATAAATGTAGCAATTTATCCCCTTGTTATAAAACACTTTGCATGCTCACTCTCAATTTATGCAATTGAGTTACACTCTCCGGTTCAAGGGGATGAAATACTTTTTTAAAATTTCACAGGGGGGTAAACTGCTCTTTTTCAAATTATAGGGGAGAAATTGGATATTATTAATATTACAGGGGGTAAATTGCCATTAGACCCTTAAAAAGGTAAAAGATGAATTATCATTTCCATTAAATTAGAAATTTAATATTGACTAAATTCATGCAAAATGACAAATTGTGAGATGAAATTCGACGAGTTAATATAGTTTGGGACCAAAAATTAAAATTTATAATTTTTGGGACGAATTCTGCAATATTTTATAATTGTCCATGCTAAAAGTTGCCACGTCGTGACACGTAAGCAGCCATGTGGCAAGTGGAACGATATTCCAAAAAAATATAAAATTACGGGATGAATTTGGCTAAGTGATATAGCTTGGGACGAAAATTCAAAATCACTGATTAGTTTGGGATGTTTTCTGCAATTTTGCCTATATATATATATATATTATACAAATAAAGTTTGGGATTATTGCATTTTTGGTGCCACAACTATAGCCCACTGTTGTTTCTACCCCATAACTTTTCAGGCTGACACATTTTGTGCCACAACTTCAACGGCAATTTTCGTGTCAATTGAAGCCCAATTTCAAAATTGGCCCAAAATTTCCCCATGCGCGGGACATGTGACATGAAAATTGGGAATTTTAACCATTCAACGCATTTTTCATTAAAAATAAATAAAAAATTATTTTCATCCACCAAGAACTAGGCTACTTGGATGTTTTTATTTGGGGAAGAAGAAGAAGGGAGGTAACAATTTAATTAAGGGAATGTTTGGTGAATATTATAGGAAAAGTTAAATATTTTGAGTTTTTGTATTTTTTTTTTAATGAAAAAGACGTTAAATGGTCAAAATTCCAATTTTTCATGTCACATGGATGAATTTCGGGCTAATTTTGAAATTGGGCCTCAATTGACACCAAAATTGCCACTGATGTTGAAGTTGTGGCATCAAATATGCCAACTCGAAAAGTTACGGGGTAGAAATGTCAGTGGGCTATAGTTGTGGCACCAAAAATGCAATAATCCCAATAAAGTTTTCTCCAAAATAAATTGCCAAACGACGGTTTTCGAAGACAAATAGTTATATCCAAAGTTGGCAATAGAAAATATTAGTTTTTATTCGGAAAAAACGAACTACATGTTACCAAATTTGTCAAGTGCAGAAAGTTAATATAAGTTTGAAATGTGCTGAATTTTTATAATTTAACTTAATTTCAAAGAGTGTAACTAGCCCTATAAATATAATTCCAAGAATGGTATGCTCCCTTTACTTGAGCCTTGAGGTAGAATGGTTTAGCTATTTCCCAAAAGATGAAGCAAAAACAATGATTTAGCAATCAACATTATTACATAACCAGCTTGTCAACAGTCTTATGGGCACAAAAGTATTAATACAACCAATTCTGATTCCTCTAATTGCATATCTCAAGATTTAGTGGACAGGGTTCTGTAGATTGCTCTGATAGTATCTGGAGTAGTTCTACAGCAACCTCCTACCAGAGTTGCTCCTACTTCACACCATGTGTTCACATACGAAACAAAATCTTTGTCTGAAACTCCTGTATTTTGCTGCAATAAAAAAGAGAGATTTTCATACCATTCGAAAACGGAATCGAATTTACTTGGTTCAGGAAAACAAAAAAGTAAAGAACTCACCACCCACTCCTTCCTATCAGCATCATAACTCTCACCGCTATTTGGATAAATAAGTACAGGTTTAGCCGTCACCTGAGGTAAAAGCAAGTCAATTTTTTTTAAAAAAAAAGTAGATTATAGTTTCAATAGCAATGTATATATAAGGCTAGAGCTTGCAGATAAATATAATAATTTCTGTAATGTACCTTTTTGATAGATAAGATCAAATCCCGGATAAATCTTGGAGGGGTACAATTAATTCCTACAGCAACAATTTTCTTGGAGGATTCAGCAACGGCAACACATTCGGTCAAAGAATCACCACTAACCACGTTAACACCATCCTTAGAATTGAAAGACAGCCACGCAGGAATGTTAATCCCTTCTTCCTCTAGAAGTTGAGAAAAAGCCTGCACAATGCGTCAATGTCAAACTTGTGATTGCAGTTCACTTATATATTTGTCTTAAAATGTCAATATAAATGTCCATACCTGCGCTTCCAGTTTATTGGGTACTGTTTCAAAGGCTATAAGATCAGGGGCAGAGTCTGCAAGAACCTTAACTCTCCTTCGGTGAAAATTCTTTAAGAACTCAAGATCCATAGCATCTCCATAATCACCACTATAAGTCAAAAAACAAATATAAAAGATTGTCTAGTGTTAGTTAAACTCAATATTCTATGATTTCGATTAATATAAAGAAATAACAAATGTCGAGTTAAAGCCACCTATATTCTGAACCATCAGCTAGGTAAGCACCGTAACTCCCCACAGAAGCTGCAACCAATATTTGGCGCTGCTTGAGAATTCTACCATCAGGAGAAGGATTGTAAGAAGCTTCATGGCATCTATTATAATATACATCTCGTGCCTCAAGTGCTATTTCAACACTCTTTCGGAGCAAGTTTTCACTTTCTTCTAGAGAATAACCTTTGTTCTCAAACCCTTGTATCGTTGCCTGTGCAATTTTAAAAATTTTATATTCAGTTTCACTTATAAGTACACATAGCAAGATACAAGTACCTTCTGAATTGGATGAAGAAAATATGTACCTGATAAGATGCTGTAATTATTATATCTGCACCAGCTTCCAAGTAATCAAGATGAACCTGCTCTATAAAGATAAATCATGAGCATTGGCAATAGTAAATATTTGAACATTATGCACTTTCATTCAATAAGTAGGAGTCGTAAAATCAATTAGCAGCACAAGAAGTTTGAAGCCTTCTGATAACCATGAAAATTGAACCACTTGCTAGTAACCACTCAATCTTTACCGTAAGGCACTCTAAAAACCATGTTCTGCAATTGTCATTTAATTTATTTTGTACTTGCTAGGTGCTTGGTAATGCCATAAACTCTCTCGAGATGCTAAATAAAACACATAATATGTCGTTTGATTAAAAGTTTTGAGGAGCCATCATCCAACGAGTTCACGTCAGCGTATAATCGTGAGCTCCATTAAGGTTCTAAAGTGTATACAGCAGTCCTATCTCTGCAGAATAATTGACCATAAACCTCCAAACTGGAGAAAATGGTTTTGTCATCTCATTGAATTTCTTGAGAATGTGTCTTTTTTTTTATTTATTTTTTAAAGTCACAATAAGGAAAGAGATCAAGAAAAGGCAATAGAATATAAGGTCTTTCAAGTTGTCACCATACTGGTTGAGTAAATGCAACATGTGACTTAACAAAGATGGATATTGTCCACATGCTGGTCCACAACTCATTACTTTTCTTGTTTTTTCCTTACTAACACTTAAAGCATCATCAACTTCACTTTTACTCACTGCAAAAAATCTGAACAAGCAAACACACAAGATAACTCCACAGAAACAGAACTCTTAAAACTGGCGAAGTAACAATTTCATGACCCAATCCTTTTATTATTATCATTTGGTTACTTTTACATATGAATATTCAAGCTCAAATCTACTTTGATACTAATCTAAGACAAATGTATTGCACGCGCCTTTTGATCAGTACAAATATGTAGTTAAATGGCCAGTTTAAGGTTTGGGTTAAATACACATTACACATTAAAAAAAAAATGCTAAAAAGTATCAACATTATTGAGAAGATTAAGCTTGAATCTTCAATAATTACTACCAATATTATAGTAATTAAATGTCTGGAATGTAAGAAAAACAAAACTATTGAATGAGAATTCGTACAATCAAGAAAAAAATGAAAGGAATCATACGGTACGGATGAGATGAGGGTCGTTGAGAAGGCATTTGGCACTCCAAAGAGGGTCGTTGAGATTGGCACCGTGGCGTTCAAGCTCCGTCGCAAGTCCGCCGTCGATTACGGCAACGCCGCCGCATTCACGGAGGAAATCGGACATCAAGTTCTCTACAGGCCCCATTCTCCTTCTTCAGGAATCAATAAAACTCCAATAATTATGCTACTAATAAATAATTCAAACAAGTGGAAAATGTTGGAGAGTAGGTGCTCTGGTTGTGAGTTTACTGGGTTTTGGTCTCCATTTATTTATATAGAGTTGTGGATTTGGAATTTTGGATATTATTTTAGATAGATTTGGAAATTTGGATATTATTTTAGATAGATTTGGAATTTTGGATTTGGAATCATATTACTATTAAATAATCATTAATTAAAATGTTCATTTAATGTTGTCGAGTCCTGTAAGTCAAATTTAAATTTGTTTATTTTAGGGTTGTTGACCAATCTACATAATTAATTTTTTATATATGGATGAGATGCAAATATTTTTTTTTTCCTGACATTTTGTTTATATTCAAATTATGTTTCGAATTGTGCATAAGTTATGCTAAATGGTAGAACCAGTGTTTTAAAAATCGGATCGGACCGGTCGGCTCAACCGATTTAACCGGTAATAATTGCTAATTCGGTTTGATTAACCCTCCAAAATCACTTATCTTCCTACCCAGTTCGAACCAGAAAAAACCGGTAAAATCAGTGAATCGATTGAACTACTAGTTCACTTATAACAAAAAAAAAAAAAACTAGGAAATTTTTATACATTTATTATTTCCCAATTTCAAGTATTTGCGTGTCTTTTAATAAAATAATTTAGATGACAAAATTCATCCAATATTTTCTCTTTTCTATAGGTGATTAGTGATAAAATTATTATTTTGATATTTTGTAGATATCATAGTTTTTATTATTGCTTTGATATTGTGTTATCATAGTAGTAATTTTAGATATTTGGTGTTTATTTAATGTGATAATTCTTATTTGAACATGTTATGTTGGATTTTAAATTGCATAATTATTTGTGTTTGTTTTGTTTTTAGTTACTTTGATGATTTGTTGTCTACTAGTTGTGATTTGTGAGATAGTATTTAGATTATGAAAATAACTTGAATTTTTTTGGAAGAGAAACGATTTTTTAAATGGTTGATTACATACATTAAAACTTAAATTAAATTATTATTTCGTAATGACGTCACACTGATTGAATCAGTGATTAAAACGGTTAAACCGATCCAACCAGTAAGACTACCGGTTCGATGTCCGGTCCGATTTTTAAAACATTGGGTAGAACTCGACCAAACAAGTAAAGTTTTAATATTAATATAAAAAAAAATGAGATCTAGGTAGGTGTTAATTAGTTCTCATAATATATCCAACACGAAAACTTTGATACGGCACATAGTCCGGTTATATATTGGGTTTGTAACAACATACTTGGTAACATCGATATTTTGATTTTATTCGGTTCAATATTAATCGTTGAAAACAACCCAATTTATCAACATGAAGCAACTGTTCATCCGTCTAATCTCTATACAACATTTTCTTATTCTCTAGAACAAACAGCAATTACAACAAATGTACCCCTAGATATGTTTCAATAGTTTCATGAAGCACTAAAACAAATGTTAAGGCATGCCAAAAGAGCAAAATGTATCTTAAATTGATAAATCACTTTAACATAAACAACGAAAACTTATTAACGGAAGATCTATACATTAACAAGTGTATACCGTATACGTAGACCCTTACAAATTTGAGATTACACGGAGTAATACTTTTCAATGCATGCATATATATAGAATAGGTATGAACCATTAAAACGCGTACTAGAAAGGTTAAAGGTCTGGTCATGGACCACGAGCCTTGCTAAAACGAAAGCATCCATGAGCCTGATCTTCTGGTATCATTCCACCACCCTTACTAGTATCCACTGATTCTAACAATCGTACAACTTCGTCCATCCCCGGCCTATTTTCTGGCTTTGAATCCCAACACTTGCCCATGATGCTCGCTAACGCACTTGGACAACATCTAGGAATATCTGGTAGCAAATTCTGGAAAAATAACAATCTACATAAGTCCACAATAGTAAAGATAAATTGCTAAAAACTTGATTAAAAATAAAAAGAACATACCTTTTGAACTACTGCAGAAGAAACCTCAGCGAAACTCAGATCAGAATAAGGCAAATCGCAGCAGTATATTTCCCACAAGCATATGCCAAAACTGTAAACGTCGCATTTCCTATTGTAAGGATTTCCATTAATGACCTAAAAGACCATTAACGTTGTCTCACTGTTCGGTAACAAAATAAACCTTAAAGTCATCAAGTATTACTTAATATACCTCCGGTGCCATGTAACCAAGAGTTCCAGCATTTCCTGTTTTGTCTCTTGGATTCTGGGCTTTGACTCGAGCAACGCCAAAATCAGCAATTTTAAGGTTTCTATAGCCATCCAGCAACATGTTCTCTGTTTGCACATTACAATGTGCAATTTTTTTGGCATGTAGATAGCTCAACCTTCAATATTTTCTTTTTAGTTTGAGACCGATCGAGTATATGAATTCAAATAATATAAGAAGCTATATATTATTGTTTCTCACCCTCTAGCAAGATCAAGAGCTAGCTGAATCACAACCTTGAACGCGAGTTTTTTCATGCTGTTCTTAATTAAGAACTTTTTCAATGTTCCACCGGGAATATACTCTACTACAACACAACATGCTCCGGATGGAAGCATGTTGAAACTACTGGACAAAGTTCCTTGCAACGGGATCTTAAGGTTCGATGTTCCCATTGACGCACCATCAAACTACAAACCAAAATCATAATCATCATAATATTAGATATAAAAGGAATTTAAAATGGAAATTACGAGGAATTATCCTTCACCTTTGTGACATTTGGATGGTCAAGCTTATACCAGAGAGCTACCTCTCGTTGAAAAGATGTCCGAAGAGCGGCGTTTTCAGCGGCTGTGTTGATACCATCATCCCCCCAGTCCAATACCTTAACTATATATGCACAATTAATTCGTTATTCATTTGTTAATCCATCATCCATCTTTCCGATAATCAAAACACGAGAACCATAAAAATCATCTGTTAATTAATCATGCTATGTAAACAATAAACAGGATTATTAAAAACAGGACAAAAGGATTTTAATGATACCTGCAACATCTTGACCATCATAAACAGCTTTATAAACAGTCCCATAAGTCCCATAAGCTATAACATTCTTGATAACCAGTTTGCCCAAATCAATTTCCCATTCTTCAGTTTTGGTATAATTATATGCTTCACTACTGTCTATGAACAAATTAGTCCCACTCAAATGTTTTACATCCCAATTCTTGAAATCAATCTTATCAGCCCTCAAGAACACATTACTACTTTTCACTCCATTGTAATTACAAACATTACCCAATTCCAAGTTGGCTGCCACAACAAGAATTTCCATTCTTATGGGTACTTTCAAGCAGAAAAATAATTATTTTTTTTAAGCACAAACTACAATGCAGGCATGTATTTAGCCAAGAATTAATTAAATGGCATATATATAGAGAGGGAGAGGGAGATTGAATTGTTGGAAGAGAAATAGAGACATTGAAAGAGGGAAGTGACGTCTCATTCGTATTTGAGAAATGTGAAAAAAGCGACAGAAGATTGAGTCTGAAGGTCACCATTCACCAATCAATATGGCTTTGCTGCCAATGTGTTGTGGACGACGTTTAACTAACTTTAAGACAGCGCGGGTGAACTAGCTAGCTAGTTGACACTGATGCCTAGTGGCTACTACCGTCGTATTGTATAGTGTACCCCGCATACTAAGCGCGCCATTTATAGCCAATTGTCTATATTTTTATTTTTTAGATTTGATTTAATCTCTTTTGAAGCGACACATTATATGAGCACATTTTCAGATATTGTGCGAATATTATATTTCACAAGATCAAACAATTTTTGGGTCTAAGTGGAGGTTTGGCGGGGTCTAAGTTAGAAATTATTTAATGAAATAGGTCAATAACAAATGACCCTTACCTTTTCTCAACCTATAGGAAACAACATCTACCTCATCTAACAAAATTTTGGTGAAGTGATGCATTTCTAATCACAAGGACCTAACCTAAATGAAAAGCTTTTGAATGCATTGTCAAACAAAAAATACAGTGACAACCATAATACAATCGAATTTTTGTTTATAGTGTATGTTTCAATTAGTTAAATATTGAAAGCTTATCGAAAGAATTCCAAATAGGTTTTGGATACACTAGGAAAATTTGTGAACATATTAATAAATTAATAAAAAAAAAAAAAAATTCAAGGCAAAGAAGTTTAC
Source organism: Penstemon davidsonii (assembly GCA_034814905.1). NCBI lineage: Eukaryota > Viridiplantae > Streptophyta > Magnoliopsida > Lamiales > Plantaginaceae > Penstemon > Penstemon davidsonii. The sequence goes on along the minus strand of JAYDYQ010001087.1, from coordinate 45,724,009 downwards.
AATACACCCTGATTCCATTTATTAAAAAAACTTTACGATGTTTTCAATGAAACAATGTAAAATTTGATTCATAAAAAAAATCAGTAACTAAGTACTAATAATATAGTACTTCCTCCGTTTCATATTAATTGACTCACTAATAAAAAATTAAAAAGTAGCCATCATTATAAAAAGTATTTGAGACATTTTACCATAAAAAATAATGTAATGAAAAGATTTTTAATCTGTGTGAAAACAAAAAATGTACCGATTAATATGAAACGGAGGGAGTAACATTTGTTCCGGCCTACAATATTGTATTTGTCCTCCCACGTGGATAAGATTCACAACCTATGATCATTTGGCATACATAATAAGGCAAAATTCAGGCACACTTCACATCATATATATGCAACTTGCAAATCTTACAATCAATACTCTTAATGTATATTTGAGCAGTTCCATGTTATTATGTATGTACGTACCAAAACAATAAAGGGAATAATATAAGCTACTCGAAACTCGACTCGACCTCGTTCGTTAAAAGCTCGTTTGAGCTCGGTTCGACGTAATTATCAAACAAGTTTTAATAATAATTTTTGTTTGATAACTATTGAAACTCGCTAAAAAAATGACAAAATACATTTGAAAATATCAAAATATTTGATACTCATCTCAAACTCATTAATAGAAACACGTTTGAGCTCGGTTCGTTTAATAAACAAGCCAAGCTCAAACAAAAGTTTAAGCTCGATACAAAATTCAAACCAAGCTTGAAAAAAATATTGTTCGACATTACTCAGACTCGTTTAGACCCGTACTCGCATAGTTCCCTTTAACTCGACTATTATCAGACAACCAATAAAGCTTAAAAAGTAAACATGCAAGAATCCTCAGCCATACAGAATATATCTAACAAAACATAATCATGAAGATGTCTGCTAATAAATTAAATGAAAGCTGAAAATGAAAATGAAATTAGAATGAAAAGAGTTTTACTATTTTTTAAAGCTAATTTATATGCTAATTAATGCTCAGAGGATTTGCAATAGAAAAAAAGAGTTTTAAACCTAATTCATCCAACTCTACAGTTTTAAGGCTGTGTTGGAATATTTCAAAATTCTTGGATTTTATTGAATTGGGCTAGCTCCTGCTATCAAGCCCATTTGAAGCACCAAGAGTCCAGCAATCGGCCCAATACAATTCTGGTCTTGATCCATTTGTAGATGATGACCAAATTATCTCGATTTCTACAAATAATCCTTTTTGTTTCTTTCATCATCATTTTACGTCAATATATAATTAACAGTGTACTGGCTGGAGATCTTTCTTACTTTTCAAACTAAACGAAAGATAAACCTTAAAAACCAAACTTTAAGCAATAAATCCAGACATGTTTTCTATGTACGGCTGTTACTCGCATTCATGAGTCGGATATTGAGCTATAATAAAAAGAATAATCTTATGTACTATGACAATTAATATATTAATTTCATACTAATATACTAGTAGTCACTAGTATAAATATTAAGCAAAATCTCAATTTTTTAAAAAGAAACGAGAAAAATATTATCTCTTAGAATTGTTTTACAATTGTATGTACTTTAACATCTCATTAAGATTCAAAGAAATTAGTTTATGCATCATATAAGATTGTTTGAATAAGTTTATTTAGTCGAACTTTATTCAGAATGAGTCTAATTAATATAATACTCAACTTATAAGTTAATCGGGCCTAATATAAACTCAAGTTGTATCATATCTAAGTAAACTCAGTTTTAATATAATCATATCAAACCATCATATTTCGAATAGACCCAACTCAATTGACAATTATATTACCATATGGTAAACTTATACACAATTGATGCTATTTTACATTCAAAATAAACAAAAAAAAAAAAAAAGAAGAAGAATCCTTTTGCCCTTTTTCAATTGTAAAATGCATTCAAGCCAAACAAGAAAAACCTCCAAAGAAGAAAATATGATTTCCTGCCTTTCAAGGCAAACGCCTTTAACTACGCTTTGGAGTCACCCCAAAGCCAAACCCTATGTAATAAGCTTTGGCTTTCTTTGGCCCCATCTTAATTAAACTCAACTTCATTAGCCAAACTCTTTGTTTTTTCAATTTAAAAATCCTTAATTAATTTCTTGTTAATTACCTTATATAATTAAATACAACCAATCCGTCAAGACCTGAAAGCTAATGGTAGGTATGTTCGAATTTGGAAAGTTGTCTATTTTAGACCAAACTTAATTAATCAAAGGTGCTTGATTGTTTTAAGTTTTAGATAAATAAATAAAAATAATTCTAACAATAAACAAATCCAAAGCCCAACTGCCCAAAGAAAAACGATATGGACTTTTCTTAGCATTTATTAACAAAATAAGCACGTGTCTTGTTCATCTCTAATCGTACGTAACCTAACCTAACCAGTCAACTTCAGGATCTTAATAATATTTCTACCACGAAGACTTCAATTAACATCATTATTATAGTCTTGTTATGAAATTAATCTAAATGATAATCTAAAAGAGCATTCAAGAACTAAAAATAAGAACTAGAAAGTAGAGAGTGGACTAGGGAGAGAAATATATATTCTTATTCATCCTTGTTGTATACAATACATTATATAATCATCTATTTATAGGACTAAAGAAGAACTTCAAAGGTCAAGAGTTACAAATCTTTAATAATAACTATTAATTCTTCAATGTGTATGTTACAAAACTCTTCACATGGCATCCATTATACAATAGAATTATAACACTCCCCCTTGGATGCCATCGATCATAAGACAGCTCGTTCAAAACCTTGCCAGAAAAACCCAATGGGAAAAACCTGAACAAGGAAAAAAGAGTACATATCCATTTGGAGTCGATAAACGTGAAACACAGCCTCATTAAAACCTTGCCAAGAAAACCCATTGGGACAAAACTTGGACGAAGGAAAAAGAGTACAGTGTGTATAATATTATTGATGACACGCTCCCCCTGAAGTTGACATGAGGTCCACAAGTTGACGCATTCCGGTGTGGTGGACCCATCTTTTTGAATGATGTAGTTGACAATGCTTTATTAAATAAATCGGCAAAATTATAGTTTGAATTTGAAGACATCTATATCACCATTTTTCTAAAGCTCGTGGGTGAAAGAAAAACTTCGGTGATATGTCTTTTGTTCTGTTATCTCTTATATAGCCAACATTGTCTTCATATCAAATTATTGGAGTATTTTTACTCAAATGATATACCACACATCCCTTGGATATGGTGAGTCGTCTATCTTAACCAAACCCACTTTCAACTTGCATCATGCATGGCGATTAATTCTGCATGATTCGATGAAGTGACGACTAAAATTTATTTTCTAGAACGCCATGATATAATAGTTCTTCTACTTGTAAATATATAGCTTGTTTGAGAGCAGCTTTATGAAGATTAGATAAATATAATGATGAATTCGCATATCCAACCAGGTGTGATTTTGAATCATTTGTACAATGTAACCCCATATCAGTTGTTCCTCGGAGATATCGAAATATATGTTTAACTCCATTCCAATGTCGGCGTGTCGGAGAAGAACTAAATCTTGTTAATAAACTTACAACAAAAGATATATCAGGGCATGTACTATTAGCAAGATAAATCACTGCTCCTATAGCACTGATATATGGTACTTCAGGACCAATGTGTTCTTCATTATTCTCACGAGAGCGAAAAATATCATTTTTCACATCTAAAAATCTTACAACAATTGGGGTACTTTGAGGATGTGCGTTATTCAAATAAAATCGTCTTAAGATCTTTTCTATATAAGTTGATTGATGAAGAAGAATTTCGTTTGATAAATGTACGATTTGTAATCCGAGACAACTTTATTTTCCATGATCTTTTATCTCGAATTATTTCTTTAGATAATCAACTATTATTTGAAGCTCTTCAGGAGTTCCAATAATATTCAAATCATAAAGGCATACAACAATTATAATAAAATCTGATCCGAATATTTGTATACAAACACATGGGCGAATTGGATCACTTTTATAACCCTCTTTTGACAGTATTCAGTAAGTCGGTTATACCATATATATCCAGATTCGTTCAATTCAAATAAAGATCTACGCATGCGTATTGAACAATTATTGAACAATCTACCCGGGAATTTCTTAGTTTATTTAAGATTCAGGAATTTTCATATAAAAATTTACTATCAAGTGAGCCATATGAATCGGCTATAACAATATCTATTAGACGCATATCCAGTTGTTCATGTACTGCCAGACTAATAAGGTATCTATAAATATTGCATCCACCACTGGAGAATATGTCTCCTTATAATCAGTTTCAGGTCTCTGCGAAAAACCTTGTAGCACTAGACGTGTTTCATATCTTTCAACTTATTTTTCTCATTTTCTTTTTAGATATATCCTCATTAATACCCAAGGACTTTACTCAAATATTTGGACTTCTGGTCCAAAAAAAATTATGTTTTGAACATGAACTTAGTTCTGCTCGAATTGCGTCTTTTTATTTTGGCCAATCATTTCTATGTTTATATTCTTTAACAAATTTGGTTTTAAGATCCTCATTTAATTTTATAATTATATGCAAAATTGTTGTCGACAACTATTTCATTTCGGTTCCATCCTTTTATCATAGTGACATAACTTATTGAGATCTCTTCATTTTCATTGTTTTCAGGTACCTGAACCTCTTCTGGGGTTTTATCATTAGTTATGTCTTGCAACTCTTCTAGAGTGCTTGCCTCCATAATATGACCATCTTCAGTGTTTGCTCCTTTTGTTTATACAATGATTATCATCATTGGAACCGATTGGTCTACCACGTGGCTTTCTTTGATTTTCAATAGCAAATTGTCCTAATGGGACATCAATCTGAATTGGAGCATTTTCAGCTGGTATATGATATTTAGTAACTCATTTTAGATCAGTAAATGCATCTGGCAGTTGATTTCCCATATTTTGTAAATGGATTATCTTTTGAACTTATAGTGTACACTTGTTTTTTCGAGGATCTAAATAAGATAATGATAATGCATTCCATATAATTTATGTTTACCAGCTCTTTATTCTCTCCCTCTAATGTCAAGAACATTATTTCATCATATATACTCTCCCCCTAATGTAGAGAACATTAGTTCAAGTTAATTAATTATAGAAGGGAATTCATAAGAAACATATATTCTCAACCTTCTTTGAGAACCCATTTTTGTGCGTTGTGGTGGAGCAGCTGTAACATATGCCGCACATCCTTGATTTCTAAGATGAGAAATATTTGGCTCTAACCAAACGTTAATTTCAACGGGGGAGAAATAATGATAACTTATTGGCATGATGCACACAAGTGTTGCTGAATATAAAACAACATATATACATGCTGAAACCAGAAGTTTTGTTCTCATTAATAATGGTCTAGCAATTAATTGGAGGCGTATAATGAATGATTCTGCTAAACCATTTTGTGTATAAATATGGGCAACAAGATTTTCAATTATTATTCGGTAGTCATTGAAAACCTCATATGTGAATTCACCAACATTATCAAGATACATTGTAAATATTGCATAATTTGAAATTGTGCTCTTATTTTAATTATTTGCGCAAATAATCCCACAAACTTCAGGTTGTAGGTTAACAATAAGCACACATGTGACCATTTTATAGTAGATGCATCTATTAAAATTATAAAATATTAAATGATCCTCATAGTGGTGGAGGGATGATCCTCATAGTGGTGGATGGATGGGCCCATATATATCACCTTGAACATATTTAACAAATACTGGAGATTCAAACCCAATTTTAATTATAAATGATACAGTAACCAATTAACCTTGAGAACAAGCAACACAAAATGATTCTTTGAATTGATGAATCTTGTGGTACTTCATCAAAATCCATATGAATTCTCAATATTTTTTTTTGCATTATAGTTTTTCGGGATGGTCTAACCGGTCATACCAAATAATCAAGATTAGTAAACTTCTGGATTACTTAGTAAACTCCTGGTTTACTATAGACGTGTTTCAATTGTACTAATAGTTGTAAAGTACCAATCGAAATATAAGGCATATAATCTTTTTACATATCACGTTTCTTTCCTCGTATAACAACTATATATGATATGTAAGTACTCATTACTATTCTCATTCGTGGTATCAATATGATATCCATTTCGGCGGATATATTTGAAGCTTAATAAATTAGACTTACTAGAGAATAAAACATCATTTATAACAAATTTTGTCTGTCCGAATAAAAGCATAATAGCTCTTTCAGAGCCTTCGGTTCATTTTGCATTACCCGATATGGTATTAATATTTGCATTATTTGCTATCAGTTCAATAAAGTATATATATATAGTCTGCAAGACATGTCTAATGTCAAAAATAATGAATTAGATTTTCAGCCACATAAAATTCCCTCTGACATTATATTAAAATAAAACATGGCTTAAAAACATGGTTTGGTCTAAAATCCCAAACAATCATTCAAACGGTTAAACTAATATACATGTTTTCTTGATATTTTATTATAAAAATATCGATGCTTCCTAATAACCGGCCATTGAATAAACAAATAAGATTCTATTTTTTTTAAGATACATATACGCTCATATAAAATGCATAATATATTAAGTAAATAATTTTTTTCATTCCAGAAGTACTTTGCCATAATGTTTCATTTTTCTTATACAAAATTATGATCAAAGAGATTTGATCTGTATTGACATGGTATTGAATTAAATGGCCTTTATATTTTCTTATCAGCCATACACATTTGGTTAAGGCTAAAAATTTAGCCTTTACATTTAACAACCAAAAACTAAGAATATGTATATCTTAGGCAACCCAAGTGGCTCAAAAACAAGAAACGGACAAAAGAATTAAAGTTTATATAATTTACCATCAAGAAGTGATACAATCTATTTAACCTTATAAAGCCATGAGATAATAATAATTGTAAGCAATTGAATGAAAAAGATGAAAAACTTATACATTAATATAGTATGGACAATTAGCAATAAGCTTAATTACGATCAAATGACAAAAAGGTTTTTTTTTCTTTCTTTTCATGATTTGATTCATACGGGATAAAGACAATAATTTTATCCTCATTTATATAGTATCTCAAAATTACAAGTAAAAATGTCTTTGATTAGTTAGTGATGATGTATGCATGCCTCATAGTATCTGGTTATACACTTCATTATAGAAGTTACAAAGACCCAAGAACCTTATAGCTGATGAAAAATTAAATCCCATCAATAATGGAAATGATCCCGTATCACAATAAATAATTACCAATAAATAAGTGCTTAAATATATGGCCATAAAACATAATACGAAAAGCTTTTAGGTTCAAATAGAACACTTATGCTTAAATAATACAGTGATCAAGATATATTTTTTCTTAACGTGTCCTGCCAAAAATGTTTTGAATCTTATGCGAGTTAGATTTAGAACCACAATCAAAGGCGTCAAAATAGGCAAAATAGATTGGACAGACATATCTGATTTTGAAAGAAAATTACAAAGCATATCTTCAAAATTTATTATTATCAAACCAACACTTCTGCAATTTCATTCTGATCCATAATATGTATAGACATGTTGTCCCATACTAGATGACAATTAGTTATATGTATTGGCAGTATAATTTAGTACCTCAGAAATCCTACTGCCTTTACACCTTCTTGATTTTGGATAAAATCACAAACATTCTTTAGCTAAAGTCAAAGCTAGCAATTAAACAAATATGCCAAATAATTCATGCATGTATACCGTGAGTGTGTGGATTAATAATAGAAGAATGGAAAACAACAATCCCAAGTATTATCAAGATATTCTATATATGTCGGCTCAACAGAGTTCGAAATACCTCAGAAATGCAACGAAAACACTTGAGTTGGTTCAAGAACTTCGGGCGAAACCGTGCTGATAACGTGTTATGAAATTAATCTAAATGATAATCTAAAAGAGCATTCAAGAACTAAAAATAAGAACTAGAAAGTAGAGAGTGGACTAGGGAGAGAAATATATATTCTTATTCATCCTTGTTGTATACAATACATTATATAATCATCTATTTATAGGACTAAAGAAGAACTTCAAAGGTCAAGAGTTACAAATCTTTAATAATAACTATTAATTCTTCAATGTGTATGTTACAAAACTCTTCACATGGCATCCATTATACAATAGAATTATAACAAGTCTAATTTTTTTTGTTGAAATTCTGAATATTAATAACCAAAAATGTAAATTAATAAATATTATTGCGTTAAAGCTAGTTAAATCCTTTTTTTATTAAAAAATAACAGAGAGCAAAGATAATGTGAGGGAAATTTGTTTGATCATTTAAACTTTAAGGGCATGTTTGTTTGGCGTTTCCCAGATTTTTTCGTGTTTTTGAAATGCCAAACAAACATGTTTTCTACTTTCTGAAATAAATTTTTCATCCATTAATTTCTCAAACTACTCTCTCAAAAGCCAAACAAACAACAATTTTCTTATCTCTAAACAAAATCTATACAAACTCTACTTTGATTTGACATAAAGTAACCTATCTCTTACACAATTTATCTCACATAACAAACATGATTTGACATAAAGTCTTACACATCTTACACCTACAACATAACTCTTCCAAAAAAACCTACACCTACTTTATTTCTCAAACCACTCTCTCAAAACCCAAACAAACAACATTACACAAATTGAGATTATTTCACAAATCTCCATTACTCTCCCAAACTACTTTCCCAAATGCCAAACAAACAAGCCCTAAAGCCTTGTCGGGATTCTATTTTATGGAGTGTTTTTCCACATTTTTTTTTTAATTTGTCTTTGTTTTCTATAGTTGTTATTCTAGGTTCATTCTAAAAATACATCCAATCAATGAAAGATTTGACATAGGATCACAAAGTATCCACTCCAAACATGGTCTACACCTAAAAAGAGGTTAGGGAGAGGGGTGACCTCGACTCAATTAACTCTCCGACGCTCAAGTCAATATGAATGTTATCGCATGGATGTTTCATAATAATAAACGGTGCAATATTGGATACACATTGGATCTAGATACTCGTGCAAACGCATTAGATACACCAATTCGTGGCATTTTCGAAAATAAAAAAATAGAAAGGACACCCTATCGGATACATCGAATGGCATATCAGACCGTCCAAGATTCTTAGGGTCACATATTTCTAAATTATGTATATTATCAAATTGATCTTCATAAATTCACTTAAAAAAAGTGATATTCATGAAACACTTGAAACTTTTCAAAGGGTCAAATATTTTGCATATATATATATGGTGTTAATATTATAGCTTAACTCGAACATTTAATTGAGAGGGAAGAAACATTTTTCATTTTAAAATGAAATAAAAATTGAACTAAGTTTATATTTCAAAAATTTTAACAATAAATTTAAAAAAAAGATATATATACACATTTATCTTAGTCATATCGTATACTATAATCTTTTAAAATTAGTATCGTCGTATTTATATCGTATCTGATCGTAATGAATATAGAGCTCAAGTGAGTGTTGTAATGTTAAAATGAGAGAACTTATATCTCTTTGGAATGACACATCTATTTATAGCATCTGACTCAAATACGAATGATTTTTTTTTTAAAAAAAGAGTGCATAAACTTCTTTTTACGAACGACATTAGATCTATCTCATTTGTGCTAACTTAATGTCCACGAGTATTATTAATATTAATATGAAACGATAATATATATATCTATATATACCTAACATTACTCTATCTATAAAACTTTTAGGGTGTATGTGGATGGATTTTGGCTCGATCTCGCGGATTTCGCGAGACTGAGCCAAAACCCTTTCAAATGAGTTTTCGTCAAACCCATAAAATCATCACAAACCTATTCAAAAACTTACACTCAAACTCTTCAAACCATTAAAACATTGATTTGATACCTACCACCTACTTTTTCGCCCAAATCTCACTAAAAAAGATATTGATTTGACACCTACCACTTACTTTTTCCCTTAAACCCAACATCAAAATCCAATCCAAGTAGGGTTTCAACTTATTCAAACCACAAAACCCAAACCGCTAAAACCCATTCAAATGAGGTCTCAAATGTTTCATCGAAACCACCCAAACCATTTTTTTTAAATCGAGACCCGCGAAATCGAGCCAATTTACATCTTAAATGGATATATTTTTTTTCAATTTACATCTTAAATGTTTACCAAACAAGTTCTAAATGTATTACTCTTCTGAAAAATGAGCATATGTTAAGTCTGAATTCATTCTTGTTCTTGAAAATTCCGGAATAAGTTGGTCAGATTCCAAAAAAGTATACTACACGAGAACAATATTATATCCAAAGATGCGCTGCTTGCTTATTAAAGTTGGGCAGCTAAAAAATATAACTGAGCCACATGCGTCAATCATATTTTTCTATGGTGGGACACCTTTCCACAGGTCCAAAGAACATTTTATATCGATCGAGTAATTAAACAAAAGAGCTAACTAGCTATTTTAAAATGTCCATTAAAGAAATTAAACATGGCTTAAGACCAATTTGACTAGCTATGTGGGAAAACTTTTCAATAACAATTAATTATACTAGCTTATTCCCGTGCTATGCACAAACCTTAATAATTTATTTAAGTTTATATAAAAATAATTACATCGTATTTTCATTACTGTATTTTTCATGTATGTGATATACAACTTGAATATTTTTTTTTAGTGCTATCTTTATTTAATTAAAATAAATGTTTCATATATCTTTTTATTTATGGGATATGAAATATGGTTGATTAACAATGCATCATGTTATCTCAATAATATCAAGAGAGTACTGTTCACACTATCCCTCAGATTTAGTATGTATAACTGACACCCTTTAAGTTTGAAAACTACTCAAACTACCCCGTAGGTATTGGTTGCATTCATTCTCTCATTCTCTTACGACGTTAATTTCCGGCGGCACATGTTTATGTCATCTAAAAAAAGAAAAAGTAGGTAGTAATATCCCTTATATATTAAACTATTTTAAATTCTCAAATCACCGCTAAGATTTAGTCAAATTACACGATCAACCTTCAACTCTGATAAATTACCCAAACTACCATGACCCAAAGATATTAGATTAACTACAAATACACTTGCGACCTTTATTTTTGAAGGCACAAAAATTATAGATTTAAATTGAAATAAATGAATGGTGATAAATATACAAAATTTCTTTATTCGGCATACAATAAATTAATGAATGGTTTTTTTCCTATAATATTCAACGTAAACATGATTAATCACAAATTCAATGCTTGTGTAAATTAAAAATTAAGAAGCAAATTAAATAATAAAATTAGTTGATGGAGAAATTAATGTATCAAAGTATGATTCTTACTTTTAAGCTTTTGATATCGAATATAATCAAGCGGGATTTATCAATACCACCCAATTGACATTCTTGAAAATAAATAGTTAAATTTTTCTTGGCAATCAAAATTTCTATAAAAAAATATATTATATTTACCTCCTACCAACTATAGAGTGTGCAATATTTCTTTGCCTCAAACTTTTACTTGTCGTTTCCAAAATTATAAAACTCTCAATTTTCATATAATCAAGTATTCATTTTCGAGAGAATTGCACTTTTGGTACCGCGCTTTAGGTCAATTCTAATTTTTGGTACTTCGATTTTTGTGTCCAACACATTTGGTACACCGTTTTAACAAATTGTGACACGTTTGGTACTGCCGTTAAAAATCACCGTTAAGTGGTGACGTGGCAGTTAAATTTTATTGCAAAGTTTATGCCATTACTTATATTGACTGATATTTTTACCCCATAACATTTCAGCCTACCAAAATAGCCCCACATCTCCACATTTAGTGACGATTTTAGTCCACATAGTTGCCAAATTTCAAAATTGACTCGAACAGGACCACGCCGGACCAATTTTGAGATTTTACTTATAATATTTACATAATTAATTTAATTTTATAAATAATATTTATAAATTAATATAAATCTTGAAAAAAAAATATTCTTTTCGAATCTAAGATTTATATAATAGTATTAATAAAAAAAATATTCTTTTCGAATCTAATATTTATATAATATTATTAATATATTTAATATTTTATTAAAATAATAAATTGTATAATTAAAAATTATTTAATATTTAACTAATTTGGGGAAGGGGGTTTAGTTTTTTTAAATTATAAATATTTATTTTAATAAATATTAAATAACTTTTAATCATATTATTTATTATTTTAATAAATATCAATAATTTTTAAATATATAATTTATTATTTTAATAAATATTAAATATATTAATACTATTATATAAATCTTAGATTTGAAAAAAACTGTGTTTTCAAAATTGGTGCGGGCGTGGTCTTATTAGAGTAAATTTTGAAATTTGACAACTACGTGGACTAAAATCATCACTAAATTTGGAGATGTGGGGCTATTTTGGTAGCCTGAAATGTTATGTGGTAAAAATGTCAGTCAATATAAGTAATGACATCAACTTTGCAATAAAACTTAACTGTCACATCACTACTTAACGGTGATTTTAGCGACAGTACCAAATATGTCACAATTTGTTAAAACGGTATACCAAAAATATGAATTGACCTAAAGCGCGGTACCAAAAATACAATTCTCTTATTCATTTTCTCTCTTACCGACATTGTCGACTTTAAAAGGATAATACTCTAACCCATCCAAATTGATTAATAAGCTCCAATCAATTATCTACTTGTTTTTTTTTTTTTGGGAGAAATCTACTTGTTTTAATTCTATACGATTATTTCTCTTTATTTTATATTTCAATTTGTAAAATGCATAAATAAAGTTTTAAATTTCTTCTATGTATTTTTTAGTTAATCTATTGACTCGACTTTATAAATTTTCAAAATTTTGCTTATTTATCAAAACACCCTTCTTCCTCGATTTGCTTAAATTCGCACAATAGAAAAGAAAAGAAAAACATAGATTAAATATCCTGTGCTTCATTAAGCTAACAATAACTATAAGACATTTATATTTTATAACAACCATTGAGTATTGATAAATGATTGTATTAAAATCTATAATGAGCATACATCAGTATCTAAACATTAAGGTAGAATTTATAAAAAAAAAATAAAACTCACTAATTATAGTGTCAACTAATTGAATCATATATCTTAATTTTTTTTTTGGTACAACATGTATAAAAAAGAGATCGATTATTCTTGGTTGATGAGAATTATATATATAAACAAAGGTACAATATCAATTTTGGTTGAATTAGTAGTTTGGAATAGTTTCCAAACTCATCTAGCATAATTATCAAACAAAATTAATGTATAATAGATAATTTCAACAATGCATTGTTAGACTGAAATTATCTCGTTTACAAATTACAATCCTAATATTTTTACAAAATATGACTAAAATTGATGCAAAACTATGGAATAAAATTCAAATCAAAATTTACGGAGAGTGAAAAGTTATACATAATTACATTCCAAATAATGAACTATAGGCCCATCATTATTAACCTTTGTTGCGACAAAACTTCAACCTAGTACTTCATATAATGACCTTTCTAGGCCCTTCTTTAACACCATTTGTTGCGATAAAACTTCCAACTTGTGATGGTTCAAAGGAAAAGAAATTGTGAAAGGCGAAACATATAGAATACACAAAATGAATCATAACCACAAACTTTTTCCCCTTTAACAAATCTCAGTTATAAAGATGGAACTTTCACCTTCAATCACAAATAAGATGCTAATTTGAGAGGAATTTGGTCGAGTATTTGATGATAGGTCTTTCCTGAAATTAGATTAATAGAAAAGTTAGTAAATATTGATAACTTACCGATGCGTACACAATAAGAATGCAAGTGATAAGTTGTAGTTCATACTGGAAAAAATATGCTTAATTTTAAATGAAGATATTCATGGAAAATACAAAATCAGTAAGGATGATTGAGATTTTTTTTTTCTCTATGTACATATATAGTCTAAGATGAATAGGATTATGAGAAATATAGACATAACCAATAAATAGTATAAGGAAATCAAAAGTACCATTGACATAATCAAGAAAGTAATGAAAGAAAATCAAACCATAGCAAAATCAAACAATAGCAAGATGCATGAAAGAAATTTTTACATACACACGTTTAGGGAGTGATGGGTTTATATATGTATTCCAATTCTAGTTCCCTAATTGTGAGTAGCTATTTTTGGGGCATGATTTTAGTAGGTCAATCAATTAATTAGTACATATTCTTGTAAACTAAATTCATTTTGACGGGTTTAAGTTTTAATTTCTAGCTATTTTTGGGGCATGAGTATAGTAGGTCAATAAATTAGTTTGCTTGTATATTAAATTCATTTTAAATTTTCAAAGATTTCAAACTTAATTATAAACATGTAATTAACCAATAGTTTATTTCCTTGACAATAAAAAAAATTCTAAATTCTAAGAAAAAAGAATTGAGTCAAAGTTGTAAGATTTTGGTCAAAAGACCATTCTCCTATATATATATATATAAGAAGATCAGATATAAGATAAGATGAGATGAGAATTGATTTAACTAGGACCAAACTATATTTGGCAACTTCGGGAAAAATATTTAATTTTGTTTTAAGGAGTCAAACATCTCCATCATAATGATAGAGACTTGAAACTATTTCTGAGGACCTCATTGTCACGTCAAAGTCATTAAAACATCTCAATTTTTGGGTTATCTACAAAATGCACTCCTATTTATATATTTAAAATTTAATTTAATATATATGTCAGGCTAACCATTTTTATACCTTTCACGAGCGCAAATGAATATTTACTAATTAATAAAAACGATTTATGAGTGTATATGTCAATCAGAACTAAATAGGGGTGTATTTTGATACTAACCTCAGTTTTTATATATATTCCCCACCACAAGTCACATATATTTGAGTTTAAATAAGTTCGCAAAATAATTCAATGTTTAGATTGGATGTAATTTAAGTTTACAATTACGTCTCGAAATTGTGTTTGAACTGGTTTATTTGTAAAAAATGTGTCCATGTTGTGTCTTTACAAACTATAACAACCTACATGGCAAGAAAGCAATTTTAATCCTTTAACTTTGGTAAGGACGCGGAAATAGGACACTTGTGATTCCGCCAACAATTTGCATTCTTTCTTTATAAAGTTGCCGCAATTTAGTCATTTTATTCGTAATAATTTTAATCCTAAATTCACCAAAATTAAAATTAGTGCTCATAAATTACACGCAAACAAACTGGGGGTTTAGTCCCTCTGACTGCCGCAAAAGTTAAAGGACTATATTTTTTTTTCTACATCATTGAAGTTACTATTGTTGATTTTCGCTTGAACTAGCTAGTTTTAACTTTATTTGTATTTCAACTTAGCAACATGTTATTACCCACCACTAGAAATTCTTAACTGGAGAGCCGAAACTACGGGAAATTCTTACCCATGGGTTTGGCCGAACCCAAATTAACTACAAAATAGGTGCAATACACTTGCTTAGTGGTTGGATGAGTTTGGACAAGCTAGACTTGGACAAGAATTTCCTGAAACGACATATATGAAATTTACTTTAAAATTATATGTCGGTTCGACTTTAACCGCTTCTAAATTATTATCAAGAAATTAAAAATAAAGAATATTACTGATGAGAGTAAGACTAGATATAAGAAAGAAAAAAAAGGTATAAATTATTTAATTGTCATAGTCAAGGGTAGGCAAATTGCATCTTAGTTAGTGCTTTATTTTTATAAAGTGGCGATTTAGGGACAATTTTTCTCCGGTCAGTATTTTAGTCCTTTAAATTTTGGTATTTGTAATTTTAGAACATTTGGTTGCAATCTCAATCATGTAACTCATTAGTTTTTATAATTTTAGGACATTAAACTAACTCCTTAGTGTTGGCATATATAGCTTTCTAGGGTTGACAATTTTATGACATTTGACTGCAATCTCGGTCTATTGCTTCCTAGATTACAAAATTTTAGTAATAATTTGTCATTGACACGTGGACACCAACTAAACAAAATCTCTAAATTTCGAGAATGGATGAACGAAATTGCATCCAAATATCCTAAAATTATCGACACTAAAAAGTTAAATAATCAAACTTGCAATCAAATGTCCTAAAATTCAACACTAAAACGTTAAATTAATTAAGCTGCTTACCAGATAATTTTTTTTTTCCCAAAGTGCATTTTTGCCTCAAGAATATGCACATTCCTCTCCATTTCCCCCGCGCAAATAAATGTAATTTTGGATTAGAGTGCAACGTATTTGTCACTAAGGGTGGTTTTGCGGGTCTCGGTTTAAAATAAATGGTTTGGGTGATTTCGATAAAACCTTTGATACTTTATTTGGATGAGTTTTGGTTGTTGGGTTTTGTGGTTTGAATAAGTTGAAACCTCACTTGAATTGAGTTTGGATGTTGGAGTGTGGGAAAAAAGTAGATGGTATGTGTCAAATCAATGTCTTTTTTAGTGAGATTTGGGAGAAAAAGTAGGTGATATATGTCAAATCAATATTTTATAGATTTGAAGAGTTTGAGTGTGAGTTTCTGAATATATTTTTTTTATAATTTTATAGATTTGACGAAAATTCATTTAAAAGAATTTTGACTCGATCTTACAAAACCCATGAGACCGGACCAAAACCCATCCACGTACACTCTGAAACAAAATCATAAGCTAACAAATAACATCCATCATTTAACTCGAGAAATAACTATAGTAGAAGAAAATGAAGAACGTGATTTATATGATGCATGATACATGTGGGCCAAAAATGACGTCATTATTTGACGGATGCCTATGGCTGCCCTTCTTCCCCACCGCCCTAACCACCCAAGGGACCCTCCCACTTTATAAAAGCAAGAATGACAGCGTGTTCATAATAGCAAAGCATCAATGTCGAATTTCCGAAAATACCCTTCTATTCACCTTTGGTCTTTCCATCTTATTTAAAAAGTAATGATATGTTTTCTTAATCTCGAATATATGAAGCTCAATATCTCCCTCTAATCCTCTATTATTATATATGTTGTTCTAGTTTAACACAATTTTTGAATATATTTAGAAGATATAACGAACTTTCTTTTTTCTTTTTTCAAAATATTGCTGAAAAAAATAGCATACATCTTATTCAAACCTAACATTTTCTCCACTTCATGAATAAAATCTTTATAAACGATTATATTTTCTTAAAACAATATAACTGATATATCATCTTACTAGTCAAAATCATATAAATTATTTCAAACAAATATTGCACATACAAATTCCGAGATTATATAATAATCCAAATACAATTCTTTGAACCAACCAAAACTATATGATATTAATAATAATAATAATAATAATAATACTCTCCTTGTTCCATTATTTTTACTCCATTAGCTACAGTATCCGGTCAAACTTTTCAATCTTTTAAGTGACTTATCATGTTAAATTATTTACATTTGTAATGTATTAAACCTTTTAAATATTAATATATATAGTATCATATAATATTATCAACTTATTAGTAAAATATATTAATTAAATTATATATTATAATTTTTATAAATTTAGTCAAGTTAACTACTGTACCAAACGATAAACAAAAATGGGACGAAGGAAGTAATAATCAAAGTCCAACTCTGACCAAACAAGCCATGAGATGTATTTGAGAAGACTCAAACATTTATTTAATTATTAATTATTGTTATTAGTCCAATTTTATGGTATTGACCTTGATTCTGTTAATTAAACATATTATTATGAAAAGTCTGCAGAAAAACGTAAAAAAGAAAAGAGAATCCAAGAAAACTTGGCCCAAGAAACAAAAATCAGTATATCGAAGATCCCAAGGATAACATCGTCATTTACGAAAGTAATTAATCCAAGAAAATGGATTTTATGGAAAGAGAGCGTGAGAAGGAAACAGTCGACAACGTAATATTGAACTCCCCTTAAATTTGTCACTTTCCTATTTTTCATTTCCATTATTTTTATTATTATATTTATTATTTTAATAAAAGACAGTTCTTCAATGACTCACGCATAGTCAGCAAATCACAGCACACCAATATACACACACAAAAAACATAAGCAAAAAGAATTTATTCTAGAGAGAGAGAAGGATCTGAACAGCAAATGGGGTGAGTGAAAAAGAGAAACCAGTTTCATCACAGCTTCCAATAAAAAACACTTCTCCACCCAATTTTTCTGTTTCATTTTCCTTTACCAGTAAGTTTTTTTTTTTTTTTTTTCTAAATCAAATGTTTTCATGTATGATTCAGTCAACTTTATTTTGTACATGTTTGATGTATTATTTTGATGCACATATGTACAGTATGACTGATTTGTTGACTTGTTTCGTGACTTAATTTTTCTGGGTTCCTTTCAAGAATTTCAGTTTGATGATCAAAGAGTTGTTTTGATGATCTGGGTTGGATCAAAATCTGATCTTGGTTTCAGGGAATTATGAGTTGTATTCTTATTTTTTCCTTTAAAAAAATGATATTATAATGGTGGTGCAGTTGTTAATTGGAAGAACATGCTAAAGTTTGTTGCTTTTACTGACTATGTGAATTTTTTTTAATGATTATGTTTATGAGGTGAAAGTAACATTTCCCTTCTTTGTTCTCTAAATTATGATTTCTGTCTGAACAGGTAATTCTTTTGATGAATTTTTCCAGAGGCAGCTAACTACTTTTGTTAATTATTTGAGACTTGAATTTTGCTTATCAGGTACTTAAATCAACCTTATGTGATTTTGAGCTTTTTGATTTCTCAACTCTTTTCACTCAATAGACATCTAATGATTTCATTTCTTGAAGTTTTTCTGTTCCTTTCAGTTCTGGTTTGGTTTGATTATCCCGGCCCAGTATCACTGTTAGTTCGAAAAATTTCTTGTTGCTGCCATTAAAGGATTGCGACTCATCACATCAGAAAGGATGGCAAAATTATCACATACTGATTCAAGAAGAAAGTACTCGTGGTGGTGGGATAGCCATATTAGCCCCAAAAACTCAAAATGGCTCCAAGAAAATCTCACAGGTATTGACCTCGTACTCATTAATCCCGTATTTTAATTGTACATAAGGCGAAATGTGAAGTATTTTACTCTTGAGGTTTGCTTGTTTACCTTCTAGATATGGATGTAAAAGTGAAATCAATGATAAAGCTCCTTGAAGAAGATGCTGATTCTTTTGCAAGGAGGGCAGAAATGTATTACAAGAAACGTCCAGAGCTTATGAAGCTAGTCGAGGAGTTCTATAGAGCTTATCGTGCATTGGCTGAAAGATATGATCATGCAACTGGTGTTATAAGGCATGCCCACCACACGATGGCTGAAGCTTTTCCAAATCAAGACCCTTCGTTTGTTGATGATTCACCTAGAACGCCTCCGGTAATTGAAACAAAAATGCCCCACATGGATTGGATAACAAGACTAAGTTCACTTTATAAGGCCTTGGGCAATCCTCACCTCTTGAGCTGGCAGGCTTTTGAGGTGAATTAGGTCCAAGCCATTTAATGAGTGGACTTAGCCCAATCCATGTGAAATTTAATAATTATTATATACAAAATTCTACAAGACTCTCTTTGACTGATATCTATGTGTTTTCAAATAGAATGGAGAATTTATGGAAGAGTCTGATTCTGCCATAAGAAGAAAGGCTATGAGGCAGTTAAATGAGTCCTTTGGACTCGTTGATCGGGTGAGGAAAGGCCTTACATTTGATGATGAAGAGGAGAAAAATGAGACTGACCATAATGAGATTCTTAGTTTGAAGGAAGCCATTGCCAAGCTTGAAGCTGAGAAGGAAGCTGGACTTTCTCAGTACCAAGAGAGTTTGGATAAACTCTCACATCTCGAGTCTGAGATCTCTCGAATCCAAGAAGATTTCAGAGTGCTTAATGATCATGCAACTAAAGCTGAAAAAGAAGTTGTTGTCTTAAAGGAAGCACTGTCGGAAATGGAAACTGAGAAGCAATCAAAGCTTCAAGATTACCAAGAATGTTTGGACAAAATATCCACACTTCAGAATATTGAAAAGAAACTCGATGAGAGAGCTACTAGTGCTGAAACTGAATCGCAATCCTTAAAAAGTCAACTCGATAAGTTAAATATTGAAAAGGATGCTGCTCTTAATCAGTACATGGAATCATTAGAGTTGATATCGAACCTGGAGAACAAATTACGACTTACTGAAGAGGATGTTATAAAGTTGAAAGAAAGAGCAGAAAACGCTGAAAGTGAAGTTGAAATCCTAAAGCAAACCATTTCCAAGTTAACTGAAGAAAAGGAAGCTTTAGCTTTACAGTACCAGCAGTGTTTGGAGAAGATTTCTAGTCTAGAAAACAAATTGAATAGTGCTGAGGAGGAGGCCAAAAGACTGAATATGGAGATAGATAATGGAGTGTCCAAATTAAAGGGAGCTGAAGAACAATGTCTTTTGTTGGAAAAATCGAACAAGTCTCTTCACTCTGAGTTGGAGTCTTTAATGTTGAATATGGGAACTCAAACTCAAGAGCTTACTGATAAGAATAAGGAATTGGGAAGACTTTGGACTTGTGTACAAGAAGAACGAATGCGTTTTGTTGAGGCTGAAACCGCTTTTCAAACTTTGCAGCATTTGCATGCTCAAACTCAAGAAGAGCTTCATTCCATGGCTTCCGAGCTTCAGAATCGAGCTCAACTTTTGAAGGTTTCAGAAACCCACAATCAGAATTTGCAAGATGAAGTTCTAAAATCAGCCTCATCAATAAAGGATATGCAAAATGAGATCTTTAGCTTGAGGGAATCAAAAGGAAATCTCGAGGAAGAAGTCGAGCTTAGAATCGACCAACGAAATGCACTGCAGCAAGAAATATATTGCCTGAAAGAAGAACTTAATGCTCTAAAAGACGAGAACTTGAATCTGAAAGAACATTGCCTAAAGGAAAGTAGTGAAAAGACAGCTCTTTTGGAGAAACTGGTAATTCTAGAGCAACTTCTTGAGAAAAATTCCATTTTGGAGAACTCCCTATCTGACTTGAATGCTGAACTAGATGCCACTAGAGGGAAGATAGAGGAATTGGAACAATCATGTCAATCCCTTTTCAAAGAGAAATCAACTCTTCTTGATGAGAAAGCTACTCTCATTATTCACCTACAAGAAACAAGCAAGAATCTTGAGAAACTATCAGAGAATAACAATGTTTTGGTAAATTCCCTTTCTGATGCGCATTACCAACTTGAGGCTTTGAAAGCTAAATCAAAAATCTTGGAAGATTCATGTCAGTTGCTTGTGAATGAGAAGGCTGGTTTGATAAGTGAAAAGGTTGCTTTAACTTCTCAGCTGGAGAAGACACAGATTAGACTGGAGAATTTCGAGAAAATTTATGGGGAATTGGAAGGGAGATGCATAACTCTTGAGAAAGAGAAAGAATCAACTCTTCTCAAAGTTGAAGAGCTGCAGATGTCCTTTGATGTGGAGAGACAATGGAGAAAGAAAGAACTCGATCAAGTGATAGACAATGCGATAGATAAAGAAATCGAGATCTTCGTGTTACGTATAACTGCCCAAGAAATGGAAGAAAATAATTGCTCTGTGATTATTGAGAATCAGAAACTCTTGGAGGAATCCAGTTTGTCGAAAAAGAAGATTTCCCATTTAGAGAAAACTAATCTGGAACAAAGTGTCGAAATCAAGTCTTTGTCCGATCAAACTAGTAGTCTGAGGGGCGGGATTTCTCATTTATTGAAGGTTCTCAACATTGGTGAGGATCATGCATTCAAGGACAAAATTGAACTAGACAAGGTTTATGTGAACCGACTGTCAGAAAAACTTCAAAGTATGAAAGAGTCCCTCTGCAATTTCGATGAAGAAAATCAGAAACGGAATGTTGAGTTGTCAGTTCTTGTCTCATGGATTAAAGAACTAGGACTCCATTCGCAAGATCTTGAGGTTAAGAAAAACAATATTGAGAGTGAGGTTCTCACACTTCTTGACATAAACGAAGAATTAAAGTCGAAATTGAGGGAGGAGGATTGCAATAAGGAAGCATTAGTGACTCATATTGAGGATTTGAAATGGAAGTTAACAGATAAGCAGAGGGAGAAATTGGAAATTTCTGAGGAGAAAAGATTCTTGATGGATAATTTTCTACATTTGGAGGAAAAGAATAATGTCCTCGAAGAGAAAAATTGTGAATTAAGTGGTCAAGTTTTATCTCTTGAGAACCTCTCCTTAATATTACGAACTTGTGTTCATGAGAAACTTTTGGTGTTAAGAGAACTTGGAGATGATTTGAATAAATTTATGCAAAAGTTAAGCTTCACAGAGGGGAAGCTTGAACAATCAAAAACCGAAAATCTTCACCTCCATGAGAGATTGCAGAAGTCGGAGGATGAGTTAAAGAGTGTTTCCACAATCAAAGATAAGTTGAGTAATGAAATTGAAAAAGGAAAGGATGTTTTGCATAAGCTGGAACTGGAACTTCATGAAGCAGAACAGAAGATAAGCTTTATAGAAAAGGAGAAGTTAGAGTTAAATAAAAGCGTGGAAAGTGTGCAAATGGAATACAATGAGGTCAAGATCGTAAGCGATAACCAAAAGAATCAGATTCTCAAACTGTCAGCAGATAATGACTGCATGAAAATCGAACAAGAGAATTTGCAATTTGAGCTGCAAAAGAAAATAAACGAGATCAACGAGTTAGAGACTGAGGTTGCTTCAGTTTTTGGTCAGTTTCAGTACTCCATGGTCAGTCAGCTTCTTTACGAGCAAAAGTTTCATGAGCTCAATGAAGCATGTCTAGGCTATATAGAGCAAAATGAAGATCTTAAAAATCAACTGGCTGCTTTTAGTCCTGAGATTGTATCCTTGAAGGATTCTATATCTTCCCTGGAGAAACAAACCAACATACATATCAAGCTTCAAAATCCTGAAAACGAGGAATCACAGGTATTATTTATGTCATAAATAACTGGATAATGCTTGGATTTGTTTGTTGGTAGTGTATAAAGCATATATTAATAGTAAATTAGTAAAATGAGGGAAACTTCACATCTAAATTTGTTGTTGGGAGATAATATTATCAAAGGATTGGACTCGCAATAGTTATATGTTTAAGTGCTTAAAAGGGGAGGTTAGCATTGGTTTTTGGATTGACCTATTTTATTTACCAACGCTACTAAAAGATTGATGAAATAACTAGTCTCACCTAACTTTGCTTCCAAACGAGTTATAAATATATGGAAACTGGCTAATCTCACGTTGAATTAGTCTTCCAAGCTAGAAATAATACTATAAGCTGTATTAAGTGGTCATCCTTCTTTATTTTCTCAATAGTATGTTTTATTAGTGTCACTTTATGTTTTATTAATCACACTTTCAGGCTTATATTGTATTGAATCTGATTTAACAACTGCTATGTTCTTCTTTTAATTGTTCTTTTATAGGTTGATCAATACAAGAAAGAGTCGACGCCAAGCACATTATCTGACCTGCGTGATATGAGGGCTAGGCTCCGGGAAATTGAGAAGGCAGCAGTTGATATAAAGGACCTTATGGTTCAAGAAAATGTCGATCTTCATACCAAGCTGGATGCTTCAATGAGACAACTTGAGTTATTACAATCCGAGAGTGGACGATATAGGAGAAATTTGAAGCCATCATCTGAAATCATTGAGGCAGATAATGCACTCTTGACAAAAGATATCATGCTCGATCAAGTATCTGATGGTTCATCTTATCGCTTCAGCAAAAGAGAACCCATCGAGATATGGGAAACTGCTGATCCACAAGGCACCATTGGCCTAACGATGGGAAAATCAAAGAAAACAGTTTCTCCAGATATTCATCGTGTAAAATCAATGAAGAAACAGAAAGCTGAATTCCCAATCTCAGAATCTGTAGTCGTGGACAAGTTAGAGGTCTCCAAAAGATTCAGTGACCCTCTTCAAGAAGGGAACAAGAGAAAGGTTCTAGAAAGGCTCGACTCAGACGTTCAAAAGCTAGCAAATCTTCAAATTACGGTTCAAGATTTGAAGAGGAAACTCGGAGTTACAGAGAAGGGCAAACGTGGCAAAGCTGTAATCGAATGCGAGGCGCTAAAGGGACAGCTTGAGGAAGCTGATATTTCCATATTGAAGTTATTTGATCTCAATGACAGATTGATGAAAAGCATTGATGGCAGTAGCTCTTTTTCTGAAGTTACTAAGTCTTCATTTGATTTAGAAGGAGATGAAAGTGGTAGGAGGAGAAGAGTATCTGAGCAGGCACGGAGAATGTCTGAAAAAATCGGAAGGTTGCAGTTGGAAGTACAGAAGTTACAGTTTGTTTTGCTTAAACTTGATGATGAAAAGGATGGGAAAAGTAAAATTTCGGAGACTAAAAGAAGAGTTCTTTTGAGGGACTATTTATATGGAGCAGGGAGAGTACGCCAGGGTCGTAAAAAAGCACATTTTTGTGCATGCGTTGAGCCTTCGACTCAAGATTGAGCTTTAAATTTGTATCTATATCTGCATTTTAGAAGACCTATGTTTGATACTAGCGTAGTTTATTTTTTTTCTTTTCCTTGTTTTCGGATACTATGTATAATGTATGTAATCCTGAATATGTTCTTAGGAACCTTTCATATTGTAAATGCTCCTGAACTGAGCTGTACCTGTACTTTTATGCTTAGAAGTTCTTTTGCTTTATGTTATTGCCACAAAGAAGGTGTTCACATTGTCAATTCACTAACAAAATAAGCATTCATGTTTAAGTAAAAGTGGCAGAAATTTGTAACAGAGAAACAGACTATTAAGTGTTATGTTGGCCTATTGCCCTTCCATTTTGATCTTTTATCTAAGCATTTAAAAAATTTCTGCACAATGAATCTTTATAGAAAATATCCTTTGCTCATAATTTGGATCCTTTCACAAGTACATAAATCAGGTAATAAATACAAAAGGTTCAGAAAATCCAACAAATGTATCAAGAACATAAAGCCTTATCCTTGCTCATCAATAAATGCTTAGCCAAGTTTTCCCTAATCCGGTTGCCTACGGCATCAACTTTCTTACAAATAACTCCTTTATAATCAGAATCATGATGACCAGTCAAGCCAACATCCGGGTGCAACCTATCTCCACAGTCGATGATAATATTATGTAACAAACAACAAACCAAGATAATACTAGGTAGCTTCCTCTTATCAGGTCTCCACATAACCTTATTAAGTATTCTCCAACCACCCTTTAGCTCCGAAAATGCCTTCACAGCAGCAGATCTCGCAGCTTCAAGCGCTCGATTGAATTCTAACATAGAATCCGAGAAATCATCACCTATAAATGGAGTTATAAGCCACGGAAGAAGAGGGTAACTATTCCCACCAACTATGTATTCTCTTATCTCCTCCCCATCAGATAACAACCCAACATTTCCATTTAATCGTTCGCCACTTTCACAAAGTTTGTAAAAACCAGAAAATTTCATTAGTCTTGAGATCGGCATACCTCCAGGCCATCCAGTGACAATGTCTAGAAACCGCGAGTCAGAATCAACAACGCCTTGCACAAACATACTGTAATTGTTGGTTTGGTCACACCAATCGTCTGAAGTTTCGACAGCGGGAAGAGTCATGACTATGTGAGTAGCATCTATGGCCCCACAACAATTAGGTAATCCGGATGATGTTTCAAAACCGGATTTGATTCTTTGTGTTTGATTGGAATCGGGCCATTTGAGGTGGTGTGTAGCACGTTCTTCCATTGCTTCGATGAATCTCCAAGTAACTTGAGAAACGGTTGATTGCCCGACTCCAAATGAGACTCCGACTGAAACTTGGGATTCTCCAGAAGCTAATCTTCTTAAAGCAATTGCGACTTGTTTCTCGACACTAAGAAGCCTTCCCTCGATGTTGATGAGACCTGAAGGAGGTCTGGATATAAGATTTTCTTTCACAAGTGAACATATGTACTCGAATGTGCTTTTAGAAACTCGAAAGAAATGTTTGAATTCTTCCTCTTCATCAGGGAGAACATCTGAAACTGCAAATAATGCTAATAAGAATTACTTAATAATCATATCAGACCAATGAAACAAAAAAGGCTAGAAATTTGTACCCAAAAAAAAAAAAAAGGCTAGAAACAGAAAAAAGCAACAGCTCAGCAAAAACCATGAACCCTAAAAGTGCAGTCTTTAAGATTCAAGATAAGTTTCCTCATGAATTGAAGACAACAAAGTTGCAATTTTTGAGCCAAATTTCAATTCAAAAGTAATTAAGAGAAATCCAATAAACTAAAAGAACATGTACCTGGAGAGTTTTTTTTCCAGAATATATCCCACCATTCACAATCAACAGCTGTATTATCTACTGGAGCTGCCGTATTATTTTTCTTCTTCTTCTTCTTCTTGCCTTTCTGGAATTTCTTTGACTCTTTGTTTATTTTCTTGGGAGGAGCCATATCCCAATACAGGTTACGTTTCACATCAAATTGATGCTCCACTCTCCAATTAAACAATTTGGATTTTCTCTTCTTTCTTTTAATTTGAGTTCAAACACTTAAAAGTGAATTACCTGATTATTTGAGATTGGAAAAATTCAGGCACAATTGGGCCCAATAGAAATTCAAATTTGTCTGTAGATGGCCCATTATAAAATGAACTGTATTCTAAATACCTTTCAATTCCTTCATATCTATTTTTGCAAGAAAATCCTTATTTATAAAATCTAGTGATTTTGAACTAACAAAAAAGGAAAAAGTGATTTTGAACTATATAGGCACAACAAAAATATAGTCCAGGCTAATAAGAGTTAGCACGAAGTAGGGAAATAATATTTAATGTTGTCACTGCCACTGTGATGACTTCAAAAGGATTCGAATTTGTGATTTGCCTCTGGAATCGCAAGTCGTTGTCACTTAACCCAACCGTCTTGGATATTCACACTCCATTTGTTAATCAATATGTTATACATTACAATTTACTATTTTAATAGTTTTCTTTAATTCTAAGTATTTTGTTAGATCTTTGTATGTTATATAGATTGGTATGATACTATTATAATTTAATTATAATCACATATATTTCCAAGACAATTGATCTATTATTTGCTTGAACTAGCTCTAGTTAATTAGGGCCCAAAACTGCACCATTTTGTGTTTCTAACAGTTCTTTAGATGATATACCTTTTTTTATTAATTAATATTAAACACGCAAAAGAAGAAAAAAAAATTGCAAGTTTCTAGCATTTCTCTATGTCTAAATTAGTTCTACACAAAGAAGTCTACACTGAAAGAATTGCTGAATAACCGAAACTTAGCTCTGGAAATGTGATGTTGAGAATTAATAAAATACAATTTCAATTATAAGGGCATTCTATTTCTTCCTTGTTCATGGTGTTAAATATAAAAACACTCAAAAAAAAAAAAAAAAAAGTATTGCAAAAGAAAATATAGAAAACAAGTGTACAACAGAGGCTTTAAATTGCTCATAGAGTGATCAAGCAATTCACTCATTCCTTGTCAAAGTTTGAAGCTAGTGGATATACAACTACTTGATACATATTCTACATAGAGCTGAAATCAAACCAAACTAATCGAATTTGAGCTCGTTTACACCCCTAGTTCTATGGTACTACATTATTGAGGCGGGTAAAATTTGCCTTTGGACTTTAATTAACCACACCATAAACTCGAATAGGCAAATACGTGCTTCAATCACATACGCCTTATACAGTCTAGTGAAGCATCAAAATCACACATTGTTACTATACTTTTCGGATTCACCAGAACCCATTTTCGGCTTACAAGTGTGAAGCATGTAATTGCAAGCACCCACAGCCTCTCCTACAGTCAAAAAGATCCATTCTTGCCCTATTGTTTCCAAAAGTTTCGACTTGTTCATTTTCTTCATAACCTCTGCGCCCGGATTTGCCAACACTAGCTGCTCGTAAAATAAAAAAAAAACTAATTAATCTTGCGAAATTGGACTATAAAAAAGTACTTATTAGCTAAGTATGAAGAACGAAAAATGTACATACCTTGAGCCCTCTTCGATCAACGACCTTTTTAACTTCATCAAGCATGCTAATCCCGCTCGTATCAATGTTTCCAACGGCTGCCAAATCGAGGAATTAAAGCATAAGAAAAATGAAATTTATTGGAGTACAATTTATTGCTAGGAATATAAGTTCATAATTACTCACCACCCATGTCAAGTATAACATATTGTAAGCTGGTTTCCCCTGATGATTTTATCCTGTCTTCCTCATCATCAATCCATCTTGCAATTCTGTAACAAAATTGTAAAAATTTCAATTAATTATGATTTGAAGTCCAATATTACATACTTTGGTTGATTAATTTTTTTGTTACCTTTCTCTCAAATAGCTTGAATTCGCAAAGTAAATTGGAGCCTCAATTTCAAGAATCAAAACTCCAGGAACATTATTCGTATTCGTATAATGATCAATATTTCTATAAACTTTAGTGTCTGGAATATTTCCAAGAACTACAGTCCTTGGCCTTGCAACAAACAATAGCACCCTCATAATGGACAATCCAATCTGCATAATTATGATCAAATAGTAAATTATTTTTCATATTTCATTTAAGATTACTTTAGCTTACTACCCAAAATTAATTAGTACTACTTACAGCCAAGATTAAGCCAATTTCGATATTGGCAAAGACTACGCCCACGAATGCACTCATGCAAACCAAGAAATCGAATTTGTCTACGTGCCAGAGATGAATGGCGGCTTCGTAGTCTATGAGACCGAGCATGGCGGCTATGATAATAGACGATAGGACCACGAGAGGCGTGTAATGAAACAATGGAGTTAGAACCAACAACGTTATCATCACTGCAATCGCCATTACTATGTTTGACACTGCCGTTTTGCATCCTGCGTTGAAGTTGACAGCCGATCGCGAAAATGGCCCTGAGAAATTTAACATGCAAAATCAAATTTAGTAATTTGCATAAAATTTCAACTTTTTTTATGTAAATAGTTTGTTCATATAGGACCTTGGCTGGTCTATACAAAAAAAAATGAAACATTCTTGCAATAATTAATGGTTGCCATTTAGTTAGCCCATCTTAGATGGTCAAGCCCAGTTGACACATGATTGTTTTAGTGAGTTTTTCGAAATTTGAGGCCCGTTTGGATATTTAAACATCATTTGTACCTTATAACCTCAATGTAAAAAGTTTCACAAAATTCTCGATTTAAAATAATTTTGACTCATGTCTATCTATTTTTCCATTTTCAAACTTTACTAATTATTCCTTCATATTAAATTTTGAAAATATAATCAAGAAGTTTCTAGTGTTTCCTATAAATATTTAGGAAAATCTCGAATGCACATGCGAATCATCAAAATGGGGCCCAAGAGCCAAACCATACCTGCAGTGAGGTAACAAGAGGTGCAAGAACCAGCAATATTCATCATCCCAAAGGCAATCATTTCTTTGTTGCCATCAATGTGGTAATTCTTGAACATGGCAAAACTTCTGCCGACTGCGATTCCTTCCTGCAGTTTACATCCAACCAACGACACGTCATAATCATGTATAAAAAGACAAATCCACCTAATCTAAAACCCATTAATTCAATTTTGATTGTTGATTTGAGTGAACAATTAAGACTTGAAATTATTGGTTCAATAGTAACCCGTTATTTATGGACGTTAGGTGTTACATCGTATTCATGAAATCAATACTATGTTTAGTACAAGAAATGGTTAAAAATCTTTATTATTCGTGTGAAATGTTTGGTTGTACTTTTGCAAAGTTTTTAGAATATTACCAAATTAAATATATTGGGGGTTAAAAAGGTACTTACGGCAAGAGCAATAATGCCCGTGACAATGCCAGTTTTGATTGTTGTTGGCAGATACTGTGAATTGAAATTGAGATCCATAATTGAAGCTGGATTTATCCCCCTCTTCAAGTGTCCTATCTGCAAATAATTAAAAAAAGGGTTATGCATATTATTCTTTAATTATTACATGCAAATGTCTAGACATGTCCACACACAATTCCAAATAAACAAGCTAGCTAACTACTAGTTAGCTAAGTATTTATTAAATTTAAGGTCCCTATCAATATTGGACACTAGTAGCCTCTCTAGTGATGCATAGTAAGCTAAAATTCTAGAATTGATTAAAATAAATTAGTGAAAATCAATTTGAGTAAAGCCAAATCAACAATATCGAAATATCTAAAATTACACTTCATAAAGTTTGACTTTCTCCCAAATCAACCCGACACATTTCAAACAAGCAAACAATTTTTCTAATCGAAATAAGTAAAACTATTGGTCTCTATAACTTGTTCACCCTACTCCACAATCTACATGAAATGACTAATGTGATTGTTCTTTTCCAAAATTATTCAATTATTATTATTATGTGCAAGACAAGAAAACATAGATATAAGATTTCATTTAATTATTTGTGGTTCACTAAAAAAGTAACCAAAATGATGGTAAAGGGGCTCACCACAGGGACTCCATGTTTTTCAGCATGGGTCAAATACACCAAAATACTTCCCAATATAACAGATGTTAATGGAGCCATTGCTGATATCCAAAACAACTTTGGCTTCCTTTTGCTCTGCACATCAATAATTACATCATAAAATAATTAATTAATTAATGTTATAAACAAAATTGCCACTTACTAATTTCTGTTTGAAAAGTATTTAAAAATCTAATTACTTACGAAGAATCTTGCAAGGAGGAGGTAAAAGAGGAAAACGCATCCCAAAACAGCACTTTCCCATTTCCACTGCAAATTAGCATTGTCCACGTCAGAAAATATTTATTAAATGTAATTTGACATTTTTGCCCTTAATTTTGCTCCAGGTATGTTTCTTTCATGAATTTCTTAATCGTCGGCTCAATTATTGGGTTTGTTCAAGAGATCCATAAAGTGCATATTATGGCCCTAAGAGTAAATTAATTACTATATGATAAATGAGATGGATTAAGGGGTAACCCACTTACAATTTACTCAATCTACACACATTTTCTACACCTACCCAAATAAAGAAACTAATCAAGAAAAAATCAAGCCCAAAAGTTTCACTCATACAAATGAATTTTAAAAAACCCAATCCTTATCAAAGATTCTATTCACATGGGGTAAAATGAAAAAACTTTCCAAATTTAAGGTGGACAAATTAAAAAGTTTAAAAGATATCTACCTCATGAATTTGAGTAAAAACAGAAGTCATGACGGAGATAATATCAGTTTCATGGGTAAAATGGTCCAATCCAAGTATTCCTTTCAGCTGCTGGAGGCACACAACCGTAGCTGCACCCCCCATGAACCCAACTATGGTTGCATGTGATAGAAAATCCACTATAAACCCCAACCTGTCAAAAATTAATGTACCAACACAAATTAATCCTTATGAAAATGAAGTAATTAAGTTAAGTCATAGATATTTGAAAAAATTACAAATGAAGAAACTTGCATTATATAGAAATTTCTTCATTTCAGTTGATTTAATAACATAAACTTTTCGATATTTTTGGTGATCAAACATATGTAAGTAAATTTTTTTTTTTGTTTCCCAAGGTTTAAACCATTTTCATGCGCGTCAGACATATTAAGTGGGAACCTCTCCCAACAGGAATTCGAACCTGAGTTCATTACTTTGTATTGACCAGTCCCTTTACTAGACCAATTATTTGTTGGTAAACGTATGTAAGATTTTATACGTGGTTAAGAGCATATTTCTAACCTGAAAATGCCCAACGAAGCTTCAAAAAGCCCGGCAAAGAAAGTAGCCGTGAAAGCAAGATGAAGATAAAGTTTCGGATCCTCATTTGCATTTACCACTTTGCTTAACATGGTACCCGTCAGCAATGACCCAACAGCCACCGTTCCGACGGCTAAATCTCTTGAACTTCCCATTATAGCATATATCAATGGCGGAACAAAGCTCGAATCTAACACATCAAAAGAAATAGTATCGTAACTTAAGCTGTTAGAGAAAAGAGACATAATTTGTTTAATTAAACATTTAAAAATTAATTAGTTTAATTTGTACTTACAAAGGCCAAGAATCGGGGGCAAGTTAGCAAGCTTGGCATAACTAATCCCCTGTGGAATGGCGAGGCTGGCAATGGTGATTCCGGCAATGAGGTCGGACTTGAAGAAATCCAACGTGTAACGTGGGCCCCACTCGAAGATTGGGAACACGTACTGCAAGCCTAATATGAACCTTTTCTTAGGCGGCTGGTTCTTGAACTGTCGGAGAGGGTCGTCTGGGAAGAATGTTTCTTTCAGGGTGTTTTTCAGTGACTTCACGAACGGTTGCGGTGGAGGAATCGCCACCCGCTGGTTGGCTGAGGTGGCGTGGAAGTTATAATCATTTGACGATGGATACATATGATCATCAGCGTTGCCCATTTTGTTGTTAAATAAGGTTGTAATGAAATGTTGCAAAAGAATATTTATGTTGGATAAAATTAAATATTTATATAAGATTTTGGTTAGTTAATGAGCTGATGGGCTATAGTTTTTAATGTGTGGGGATTTTTTTTTTTGTTCAAAGAATTTTTTGCATGTGAGAATGAATTGTGATGGGTTGAGGATGGTGAGTTTGAACTTTGGGGGTGGATTTTATAATGGAAGAGAATCAATGTACCAGTTTTTGAGTGCGTTGTGGGGCTAAGGAAAAAGCACACAACTCATTTGAAACACACATGTATGTGTTTGTATATAATGTTAAGTAATTTATATCTATTTTTTTAAATAAAAAAGTTGTCAAACAGGTGTACAATTTGATTTGTTGACCACTATGGAGGAAATTTCTTTCTATGTTCCATTCACTACTTTGCAACCGTAATTTCGTCTCTCCCTCTTAAACCCACCTTTAAAATGGTTCAAAAACTTATAGGTGTATTTTGGATTTGATCGCTTCAAAATAAATATTAATTGAGTTAATTAATTAAACACCTCGTTCCAAAAAAAATAAAATAAAGGCCGTTACCAATTTTTACTAGATTTCGATAAGTAATTTGTGTGTGTATCGTACTGATTATTTTCAATATGTATTATTAAATCATAAAACATGCAAAATAATTATATAATTAATTTGAGTTCGGTCGGGTGTAATTTGTTTTTTTTCTTTCTAAAATAAAGTATGGACAAAAAATACTGTATATGATTAAGAATTAATGCATGTCGACAGAGAAGATAGTAATTATACATTCCATAGAACACGCCAGCTTAATTATTAATTTTCTTCACTTGTAGAAAAATGATTTGAACCTGCTCTAATGAATATACGACTCTCTATAAAGTTATTCTTCATTCGTTTGGAGATAGTGAGCAGCATTAGGTAATTGTAGAAAAATTGAAAGTAGTTGTTGGATGATATATAGTAATGTCACTTTATATCATGTTTATGCTAGATGATAATTTTGATGAAAATCATTTTAAAAAGATGAATCTTAATTATTTGAGACATCCTAAAAATATTTAGAATATTTTCTCGGACACCACACAAAAAGTTTTTAGTGATAAAATTAATATTAAATGACAATACTAAATTTGTTACTAAATATATCTAGCTAGCAAGCGACAATTTTTTAGAGCATGTCATTAAAATATTCCTTTAATTTGAGACTTATTAGTAACAAAAATTATAGTTAAGTTATCATTATTATTTATTAACATTTAGTGATATATAAAAAGTGACAACTCTATGTTGTCATTAAAGGGTGTCAGTAAATATCAATTGTACTAACTCTTAAACTCTCACACTTGTCATTAAACGTTATTAGTGACAATAACTTCCAAAGAGAAGTTTCACTATTTTAGTTGTTCCACTAATAATTGTAATGCAACTGAAATGATTGTCACTAATTTTTTTTTTTTGGTTTTCCAAGGGTTTAATCCCTTTCGAGGCGGGTTGGGCACATTAAGTGGGTACCTCTCCCAACAGGGATTGTCACTAATAATAACGTATTTTTATTAATACATAAATTTTCTGTAGCAGAACATATAGATGAATCTAGTACCGGTCTCAGCCTCTTGACAGTTGACCCAATTTATTTGAACATTGTTGGTTATTTTTAACAGATTTTTTTTAATAGAAAGTGACAAATCTTCAACCATTAAACAATAAGTAAAAATCAAGGAGTTATATTGAACAACTTTATGAGGATAATTATTGGAGAAAAAGCCCTCGTGTTCGAAATACTATCAACAAGAAAAGTGCTGGTGGCTTACGTACATTGATTTATACAATCCAATTTAGTTGCATACTTGTTAAGAAAAAATAATTTAATTCAGGGGCGGAGCCAGAATTTTAACTTGAGGGGGACGAGCCTAAATTAGAATTTTTTGTAATATTATTATATATTTAGTAAAAAAATCAAATAGTTATTGTAACAATATAAAAAAGAATATCTAAACATATAATAGAATTTTGTTGGTAACTTCTACTATGTTTGATGTAAAAAAATGCAATTAATTTGGTAGATAATCACAATCTATATAACATGGAATAAAACGAGCATTGGACATAAGAAAAACATGAATAATATAAAAAATAATTAAAATATGCGAGTTTATTTATCATTCAAATTTTACTTCGCCATCCTAAATTGTGGTTTATGTTTTAAGTGACATAATTTCATCTAATATCAAAATCCTAAGCAAAATCTTTCTCAATAATATATATTATTAGATAAGTTGATAAAAAAATCACATCTCACATTAAATGAAAAACTAAGCCCTTCAATTCAACTCTTATATTCCCTGCCCAATTTAATTAGGATATGATTCCTTTGAAAGTCCATATATTAATTGGTTAAAGATGACTTTATAGCCCTTAATTAATTAAGAGCTCCTCGCGAAAAAAAAAATTTAATTAAGAGCTTTTATTTTGTAACAATGCCACATTGCCACGTACGTAATACATAGTCTCAGCCCCAGAACTCCACTACTTTGCTATTGTTTTTGTTCCATTACTTGTTTATACTATATACTAGAATATGACTCTCTCCTCAAAATGCTGGGGTGTGCGGCTGCCTATGTATGCACCGGGTGTGGCTCCGCCACTGATTTAATTTATTCAATATATATATCCCGACGTGGTGGTTTCTCATTGGATAGATTCCCCACTACACAGCGAACAACACGTGTTATATTATCCATTGGGTGTTTGTGCTAAGCAGCTAGGGGTACACTTGCTTCAGATACAGTTCAAGTGTTTAACCTTTATAATTAATTAATCAATAATGTAATTAAGGTGGTAGGAAAGATCCTAATGATGTGATCAGTGAAGGAAATGAGTTGATAATGATTAGTGCATGCCTAACAATACCAACTTGTAGCTTGATATTTCATAAGAGGAAACCAAAATGAATTATAAATTTTGACCCTTATAAAATTCAACCAAACACTTCCATATTTATAAGCTAGTTGCTAGTATATTCACGAAAAGATGTTCTATAACCGCACGCACAAAGAAAGAAAAACATCACATGATCAATAGTAGAAGAGCTTGCTTAAGTTTGCATCAATTTTGATTTTCGACACTTTGGTACAGGTCAACCATCATTTAAATGTATTTTGACACACATAAAGTTTTAATCCTATTATATGTTATAATATCATTTAACAAACCTCCAAAGAAGTATATGTAAAATCTAACCATCTATAGTTCATAATAAAATTTCAATAATATTAAAACCCCTGATCATAACTCAAGAAATCCAACATCCAAAACTGATTAATCTTTTGAGCTTCTTGAGAATTTTAAGTACAATATTCTTTTATCATTAGTAACATTTTCAAATATATATGTATAAAAAGGAATAGACTAAAAAAAATGTTTGTTGAGACAAAATATCGCACATGGATTAAAAATCATAGTTAAGTTCACCTTATAAGGTTTTTGACAATCCTCAACTCTTGAATTAACTTTTGAGGTGAGTTAGACCTAAGCCACTAAATGTGGATTTAACTCAATTCATGTGGTGAAATTTAAGAATCCTCTAGTGAAATTAGGCCAATTCACCAGTTTTGGCTCCTTACGAATCCAGGCTACATCAGGCTGTCAAGACTCATTTTTATCTGGTTTCATTCCGATCAATAGAATCCTAGCTACATCTATAATTATTTCGATTTGAATGTAACATTTTTTTTCTTTATATAAGTCAATGATTTGATACTTTAACATATAATTTTTTTATTATATCTCAAATTTTAAAACCCACAAAACCCAACATCAAATATCTATATGAATCGTGTATCAATGATTTTGTTGAAACCACCCAAACTAGTTCTTCGAAACTAAAATTAAGCGAACCCCGGTCAACATCAATTCATACACGGACCCAATTTTTTTAATTAGGAATTTCTCTTGTGTAGGCAATGATGTAATTATAATGCGTACATAAGATAAGTTTGAGGTTCAAATATTTGAAATAGGGGGCCGGGTCATCAACACTAAAGGGTCAAAATGAAAATTCGTTTGTCAGGCGCAAAATTTTGGCTGGATGGATCCGCCAAGTTTGACGGGTCTAGTACTGGTCCACCGTCCACCCTATGAAAAAAGTTACTATTGCACTAAGAATGGATCCCCTGCTTCCAGGTCTTAATTCTATGTACTAGACCACAAATATTAGTCCACGTGTCCGCGTCAAGTTCTTCTGATGACAACCATTTTAACTAACTACAAGCTGTTACCCTGTGACGTTGCCACCCGACCCGGCCCATCTTTTTCATGAACAGAACCGCATTTAATTAGTTTGCTTATTCATTAAGGATAATAACAACTAATTATCCCATCAAACCAACCAAAACATTACATGAAATTAATTTATAGAAATATATATTATTTACCAGAAATTCGAGGAAAACTAGATACTTAATTATTGAGATTGGTTATTTCATTGGTTAAATATATTATGAGAAAGGGAATTTTTGGGTTTTATTTAGATTACTACTATTGTTTATACCTTCAAATATTTATGTGATAATGTTTTTCTAATGAAATTACAGTAATTATTAATGGAGCAAGAATATATATATATATATATATATATACTTAAATCTGAATTAAGTGATGCTGAAGGTAACAATTTAACTAAAAAAATGAATATTTTTGAACTATTAGTTCAAATTAAATATATATAAATGATGTACTTGATTGGGTCGAGCTTAAGTCTTAAAGTAGTCAATTGCCAAACATAATATAGGCAGAACAGATGTAAGAAAATGATGATAAAATCCAAATATGTCACTCTTAAACTAGAAAGATTGACAATATATGGTGGGACTATAAAAACTGTTAAATATCATTATAGCCGATAAATTTCAGGATTTTAATTAGTTATTTGAATTCCTATAACTAAACATTTCATGTATTTGATATGCCAAGTCTTCGTCCCCTGACGTGGCATTCCACATATGCTTAAAATATATATATAAATGTTGGCGTGGCCTTAAATATATGTATTTCATAAGCGTGTCGACCACTGAAAATACGCAATCGATAAGGATATCGATTGCCGACATCCTGAGAAAATTCACAACCAAGCACCACAGGGTCAAGTCGAATCTTCCGTATCCATATCCGAACTCATACGTCTTGTCACAACCCGACCCGGTAGCTGGAATCCAAAACTATAAATACCCCTCTTTAATGAGGATAGGTACGCACAATCAAAATACATTACTAATACCATATCTCTCATCCTCAAGACTGACTTAAGCTTCGGAGGGTTATCACCGGGTCACCACCAGTATTAGCCTAACGTAGTTATCTTTGATTTCAGGTTAAGATCCCTAAAAAATTCAGAGGAAAAGCTTGTTGGACCTGCTTATCCTCTTATTGATGAGTCGTATTTAACTCGACACCTGGACACTGACAATAGATAATTAATATACGAAAGATACCTTCATCAGTATTCATTCTTTATAGAGAAGTAACGAAACAAGGCGAAAATTAATATGGATGGTTTTCGAGTGGCTGTATTTATTTTGAAGATTTGGTTAGGGTGTTCTCATCTATATTGGCTATGTATTGATTATTACGATGACAAATAGAAGTATTAGTAAAATACTCCACCCGTTCCAAATATTATGTTGCCATTTGGTTTTGCGCGGACATTTGTGGGAGTTGAAAAAGATTATGTATATTCACATTTTATCTTTAAAAGTAGGGTAAAGAATAATGATGTCAAATCATTATTTGTGTGAAAGGAAACTTTTGAAAAAAATCCATTTTAATAAATGGAATAATTTGTTTGTGTTAATTTCAGATAACTCCCATTTACTATTACATATCCTTCACTTACACCTCTCGAACTATTTAAAATTTCACTTACCTCTCTTGTACTATTTAAACTTTCACTTACCTTTCTTGTACTATTTAACCTTCACTCCCCACTCTCTACCCCCCCCCCCCCCCCCCCCCCCCCCCCCATCCTTTGTCCTTTGGTTACATTTTTTGTTCAAAGGCAGTTAGTTTTTGTTGATGTGGAAAGCCAAATGGCTATTTAATTTTATGTAAATATATCGCAATTTTGCTTTCAATTATGTCCTCATCACTTTTTATAAAAGACAACTCATTTTCTTCCCCTTCTTGTTTACAAAGAATGTTTTATGGCTTTTTATACCCTCTCCCTCAAATTTTGGAACCAAAAATATGCTGGTTTTCTCCAATATTGCTCATTTTCATTTTGTTTTTGTTTTCATTGATTTATTTTTTACAAAATTGGAACTAGCACTCTCTATGGTCCTTCTCTAAACATCATGATTATAATGTACTATTGAATATCTAACTAGCGTTTTTTTTTTAATTTTGTTATTGTCTCCAATCTCAATATCTCAGTTATTCTTTCAAATTTTTCTTTCTTCCATTAATTGGGGAAGAGTTTTTTGGGATAAATGCAAAATACTCCCCTGTGTTATGCTAAACCTGCAAGAAACTACCCTGTCAAATTTTTATTGCGCCAAACTTCCTTGTGTTTTCAGAAACCCTACAAAAAATACCCAATTTATAAAAAATAGGTCGTTTTGGATCGACATATTTCAAGAAATCATTTTTAAAATACTTCAAGTTGGTCCCTACAACTTCACTTGATATATTTTAAAAATGATTTCTTGAAATATGCCGATCCAAAAACGACCTATTTTTTACAATTTGGGTGTTTTTTGCAGGGTTTTTGAAAGCACAAGGAAGTTTGATGCAATAAAAATTTCACTAGGTAGTTTCTTGTAGATTTAACGTAACACAGGGGATTATCTTGCATTTTCCCCGAGTTTTTTGGTTCGGAAGAGATAACAATGAAATTGGGGTGGTTTTTTTGATTGGGAAGATAACAACGAACAATAAAATCGAATACAACCAATTTGAAAATAGGAATCAAGCAAAAAAATTTACTTCGTGTACATAAGTTTTATCGATATTTTTATAGATATCAAGGTCAAAATGGTACTCTCGTTTCCGTTAATTTAATAGAGTATTGATATGACCGTTAGGCCATCTCCAATGGAGATGGCCGGGCTGGGGGCGGGGTGGGGCTGCGGGAAAGGAGTCGTCTCCAGTGGGGGCTGGGGGGCGGGGCGGGGCGGCTGGAGGGGCGGAACGGGCTGGGCGCAGGGCTCGGCGGAGCCCTGCGCCCAGCCCTGGGCTCGCGTGGTGAAGAAGAAGGGAAATAGGTTAAGTCAGGGGACGCCACTTGGCGTCCCCTGACTGGTTCCATTTTTTTTTTTTGTTTTTTTTAAAAAAAATTGTTTATTTAATAGGTTTTTTAATAAATAAAAATAGAAAAAAATATATATAAAATTAAATAATTAATAAAATTAATTTTCCCTGTTAAATTAAATTAAATATGTAGAATTTAAATATTTAATAAAATTTATTTAGTATATTTATTGTATATTTACTAGCATTTAATAAATATATGTAGTCACCAATTTTTAATTTGATTATTTAATATAATAAAATTAATTTTTTTAAAATTAAAATCATTAATAATTTATTAGAATTGTAATTAAATTTATTTATGGACAAATCATTAATAAATAAATAGCATTTTTTATTTTAATATCTTTTATTGTAATTAAAAATTTAATCATTTAACTACAATATTGGTGGTGGCTATGTTTGTTGTATTTCCTTTCTTGTATTTCCTTACTTATTTGTTGTATTTCGTATTATGTATTAATTTTAATTTACTTAATTATTTACTCTCTTTAATTTTAATATTTTAATATAATTAATAATTTAATTACAAGTACTAATAATTATTACTATTATTAATATTAATATTAAAAACAAAATTAAAATCAGAATTATAGGTGAGAGTGGGCAAAGGAAGAAAATGGAATTAATTCCATTCCGGAGCCCTACCATTGGAGACGACCAGGCAGGGCTCGGGGGGGGGGGGGGGGCAGGGCTGGCTCGGGGTTCCGGGCCTTACTCTCAGGGGAGTAAATGAATGTTTAAATAGTACAAGAGAGTAAGTGAATGCTTAAATTGTACAAGAAAGGTAATTGTGTTTAGATAGTACGAGGGAGTACGAGGGAGGTAAGTGAATATTTAGCTAGTACGAGGGAGGTAAGTGAAGAATATGTAATACTACAGGAGAGGTATCTTAAATTAACCCTATGTTTTCGGACATCTCGAAAAAAAAATTGTGGCAAAGTGAATAATAGTTAGTTGACCTTTGAGATTTAATTT
This sequence comes from Penstemon davidsonii, assembly GCA_034814905.1. NCBI lineage: Eukaryota > Viridiplantae > Streptophyta > Magnoliopsida > Lamiales > Plantaginaceae > Penstemon > Penstemon davidsonii. Next base: position 45,683,283 of record JAYDYQ010001087.1, on the reverse strand, counting down.
AAAATATGTTTTGAATGTCAGATTTTGAAGAGAAAATAAATAACAGAAGTCAAATTAATGACTTTAAAAAATTTGGCATATGTTATTATATTGTGTAGATTTTGTATAGAGCTAATGCCAATTTACCCCATTCTTGTAATATGAATAATATTCATTTTACCCTATGTGATTTGAAAATAGCATTTTACTCCCCTGTGAAAATTTTAAAAGGAGCAGTTTACCTCCTTCAACCATAAAGTGTAACTCACTTATCGAAATTGAAAGCGGTCATGAAAAATATTTTTGTAATATAGGGGAGGGGTGAAGTACAATATTTATCATAACACAGGGAGTAAAGTATAATATTTATCATAACACGAGGGGGGGGGGGGGGGGTTAAAGTGCCACATCTATCATAATATAGGGGGTAAAGTGTCACATATAAGAGGGGTAGTTTTGTCAATTCATATTTTTTTAAATTTAAAATGTCAGGAAGGCAGTGTGAAATCTTTATAAAATTACATGATAATAAAATGCTATTTTTTCAAATTATAGGAATATAAATTGAACATTATGCATATCACATTATTATGAATTGTCATTAACATGTTTTGCATAGGTTTAAAGGATTTAGGTCTATGACCTTCAAATTTGGTCCAAAAGCTTGGCCCGTTAAGTCAACTTAATTCACTTTGATTTTGACTCAATTTCACATCCATAAACACCCAAAGGAACTCCGAGGCTCAATAATTTATGTGCCCGCAAAAATACGGAAGAAGCCAAATGTTAAGGTAAATGGGATTTGACTTGTGAGCTTTAGCTGGGGGGAATTTATTTCATGGATTAATTTATGAAACAAGTTCGGCGTGTGGAACAATATATATCACGGGCACAAGGTATTTTTTCCCAGATAACAAAAGAGACACCAAACTCTACTTAGGTTATCTTATCTTTCTTGGAGTTTGTTTAATTTGTGCTATAACTAAAAAGGTCTAATTTTGTTGTTTTAAGTATAATTTTCAAAGTATTGATATGGATCAGGTAGTTTATTAGTTAACTGAGTATCATTAATTTGATTTTTTTACGAACCAATAATATGATATTCTGTTATATTATTGAATCAATAATATGATTTATATAAGTGAAAAAGGCATTCACCTTATGAACGAGTGATTGTCTAGTAAAAGGGTCCCACAATATAGCGAAGTCAAGTTTAAATTCTCGTTGGGAGAGGTTCCACATAATGTATCTAACGACGCCTTGACATATATTAAATTGGAACTAATAATTTAAATACCTTTAAGAACAAAAAAACAAAAAAACCACTGTAACATTAATCAAGTTCATAAGACGAATTTAATTGTAAATCATTGACCATATAATTATGAATCTTCCATGTTATGTACATTTACGGGATTTAAGTCACCTAAAGTGTAAATAGTATTTTTTATAGGCATATAATAGATGATTGTTTCACATAATTTATGTTATTATCAATTATCAAATGAAAGGTCTTTAATTAATTGCCACGTACTATTTTTACATTTAAAATTTTAAATGCTAGTATTAAATTAAATAAAATGTTAACATTAAACTAAAGAAAATACTCACATTAATGGGAGTTGAACCCATGACCTGCCTCATCCTTAACCACTTGGCTTGTTGGTTAGTGTTTTAGCAACAATTATTTCGTGACATAAGATATACCTTTAACGAATACATGAATGTGATCAGGTCACAATCGAATATCGTAAACGCTTGTAAAGGTGAATGAACTGTAAAGCTAGCATCAATTGATTCCAAATTGATTTTTGGGCTTTTTTTTCTTGACATGCAATGTTTTTCTGACATGAATGACGCAAAATTCAACCTACGCCTTTGAGTACCTACGTACCTATCTACATAATTAAATAAATATTAACCTACTGTTAATTATATTAACTTTTGATATTTTAATATATATCAACGAACTTTTTCGTAACATTTGGTATGCTCTTTATATAATACTAATATATATTCATAAATTTATTATTCAGTATTACAATTATAAGTTAATCGTCAACTGAAATATACAAATGATTTGGAATTGGGGGGGGTGGGGGGGGGGGGGGGTGGGGGGGGGGGGGGGTGGGGGGGGGGGGGGGTGGGGGGGGGGGGGGGTGGGGGGGGGGGGGGGTGGGGGGGGGGGGGGGTGGGGGGGGGGGGGGGTGGGGGGGGGGGGGGGTGGGGGGGGGGGGGGGTGGGGGGGGGGGGGGGTGGGGGGGGGGGGGGGTGGGGGGGGGGGGGGGTGGGGGGGGGGGGGGGTGGGGGGGGGGGGGGGTGGGGGGGGGGGGGGGTGGGGGGGGGGGGGGGTGGGGGGGGGGGGGGGTGGGGGGGGGGGGGGGTGGGGGGGGGGGGGGGTGGGGGGGGGGGGGGGTGGGGGGGGGGGGGGGTGGGGGGGGGGGGGGGTGGGGGGGGGGGGGGGTGGGGGGGGGGGGGGGTGGGGGGGGGGGGGGGTGGGGGGGGGGGGGGGTGGGGGGGGGGGGGGGTGGTGTGGGGGGGGGGTGGGGGTTAGCTTGGGGGGGGGGTGGGGGGGGGGGGGGGGGGGGGGAATTAACAGTAGGTTAATATTTATTTAATTATGTAGATATGTAATGATGAATTATTTATTAATTGATTATATGCTAAGAAGATTAATAAGTAATGTAATATCATACTGCACATATTTATATTTTTTTCGTTGTGAGTGGGAGGGTGTGAATTCTGAGTACTTGAACTTCGTTTTATTCATGTCAGGTTCGTCAAAAGATGACCAAAGTAGTCAATAAAATGAGCTTTCATTTCAAGCAAGTCAATGAGTTAAGTGTTAATTTTTATTTACTTGAATAAATTAGATAACATAAAGTTCTTTTTAGTGATTTGATGGATTAATTAACAGGAAGAAAAAAACAAAAAAGTTGTCCATCGATCAGGAGAATGAATAAAAAGTCTAAAATACACTATATAACTTTAAAGTCACATAATATCACTAGTTATCTTAGTTTACATATATATTTGGTATCAAGTCTTTTGAAAAACATATGTCACAATTTAATAAATAATTTTGATGGATTATTTACTTTGGAAAGAAAATTATTGATAATTTTGGTACTAATTATATCATAGATGAAATTTATGATATGAGAAAACGTTGTGTACAACCTCGATAATTTTTTCATTAAATTACTTTAGCATTTTGAATACAATATTTTTTTTTGTTGATATTCTATTATTATTGGATCATATTTACAAAGATAATAGAGCAATTACCTCACTTGCAGAATCAATTGAAGAAAAAGAGAAGAAATTAGAGATAAATTGAATGTAATTATGTTTTCCCCAATTTGTGTAAATTAGGTTAAGTTTATTCAAATGTTACCATTTATTATAGATAGGTTATATTTCAGTTATTTTGTTAGCCTTAAGTCGGTTTAGTCTTTCTTATAAATAGGCGTACCTATAGTGTAAATTGTACAACACAGAATTCATTTTTCCATTACTCTGAATAATATTATCTTTTTCCTTTCACTGTTTTCTATTCAAAAGATCAATTCACAAATTCATATTCATGTACATCAATTCACAATTCTACAATTATTAAGCAAATAAAATATATTGAATATCACTATCAACTAATTTCGGTGATGGTTAAACTCACCCCACCCACCCCACCCCAACCCCTCTCCCCCCCCCCCCTCCCCCCACAACCCGACTCTCCGATTCTGGATCCGTCCCTAATGAAGAAAACCTGATTAATTGGTGAGGAAGTTATTTATGAATTTTTTGGTGAAGATTGTTCATGTTTACTAAAATTGAAACTACAAAAAATTGTAATCCTATTTGGAGGAGAAACAGTTGCCCGTGGGAAATTAAAGAGGAGTGGTGGAACAAATGAGTAGGCAGCGGCAGAGTATGCGTGCTGAGGGCTGAAGCCGTCGAAGGAAGGAGTCCAAGAGAAGCATATTACGGGTGTATGTGAATGGATTTTAGCCTGGTCTCGTGAAACCCAAAACCCTTTCAAATGAGTTTTCGACAAATCTATAAAACTATTAAAAACATATTCAGAAACTCAAACTCAAACACTTTAAACCTATACAATATTGATTTGACACATATCACCTACTTTTTTCCCCAAATCTTATTAAAAAAGACATTGATTTGACATTTACCACCTAATTTTTTCCCTAAACCCTAACATTCAAACTCAATCCAAGTGAGATTTCAACTTATTCAAACCACAAAACCCATCCAAATGAGGTCTTAAAGGTTTTATCGAAACCACCCAAATCATTTTTTTTAATCGAGACCCGCGAAACCGAGCCAAAACCCATCCAAATAAAGGGCAAACAAGTCAATTAAAGAAATTTTGCTCGCAATAGGAGAGCTGCTCTGGCTATATCATCAGCCTTAATCATTAGCTCACAATTATATTATATATGTCACAATTATATGACATGGATCATTGTTTAATTTCATCATAAGTACCCAAGTATATCTATACTTCTATACTATTATAAAGAGAAGTCATGTTATGGTGTAGCAATTTTTTAATATTTTTAATTTGCTCTTAGTATTTTAATTAATTTAACTATTTAATTTCTTTACTTATTTCATTTAAATAAAATTTGTTTTACTTTTTTCCATTAAAAAATCCTTATTTTTTGTACTCAATTTTTTTTAATGTACACGATAACCCATGCTTAGAAATTAAAGCACTCGTCCACTAGTATATAACTATGTAAGCCACTTTTGACTATCTGCATTGCAAAATCACAATATATTTATTTAATTTACAGTATGTTAATTATTTATTCTCAGAAGTCTCCCACTCAAATCAATAATTCATTCATTGAATTGCGCAAAGAACAATGAATTAAACTTTTTAGATTCGAAAAGTTATTGTTTTCTATCCTTAATTATGAAGTGAAATGCACTTGGTAGTAATTAATTAAGTAAAAATGTAAAGTACTCACTAACACGTTGTCGTATTAGCAGTTTTATTTTATTCAATAATGTCACAATTACACCTTAGAGATCAAGAGCAGCCGGGAAATGGCGTTGTATGCATGTTTAATAACTCGTATTGAGATGATTATTACTCTCTTTGTCTTAAATTTTTTGCCCCTTTCACTTTTAGCTCGAAGTTTTAATTAAGTAAGAGTTGAAAAAATAAAACTTTTACATATTTTTATTTTTTATCCCTAAAAGTGGTGGTTGAGAATTAATGTTATCAAACAATTATTTTATGTGAAAGAATATTTTTGAGAAAAATATTCTAAATAAAGAAATGAAATTTTGTTTTGGACATCCCAAAATAGAAATAGGAGAAAAAAATTGGAAGGGAGGGAATATAATTTATATTTGATCACGACTAGTCATTTTGTTATACAGAAAGTTAGTTGGAGTTCGTGATGTAATTTGAAATTAGTGTCAACACTTTGTTAGCCATATATAATTGAATTAAAAATGTATTTTCCCTTATAAATTTATGTTTTTACATGAAACGTTAAATATGATATTATAATCGGGTCAAAAAGAGGGCAGAATTCTTACCCAAAGTAATTACAAGACAAGTGTAATATATATACTTGCTTTAGGAATGGATGAAACTCCTAGAAAAGTGACCAATCACAAAACAAGTGCAATACACTTGTCTGAAACAACTCGGGTCTGAATAAGAATTTTCCCAAAAAGAGGTTACCATTATCTGAAAAAAACTTCCATTTGCTAGGAATATTCATGTATAGCTAGGAGTATTAGAAATAATAAATTAATTTTTAATTTACACATACCCCAACTTTCTAAAAATTTTAGATGTCATGAGTGAAAATATGATGGTGTTTAATGATTTAGTTGAAGATGGAACACAATCCAACAAAGATAGTGACATTTCAAGTGTTGGAAACATCATATGGTATACTAAATAGGCCTTACCATACTTGGTGAATTAGAAATCCCGATGCATCTTTATCATAAAAAACTATCATCATGAATTTATGGTAATTAAGTTGCGAAATGTTGTCATCTTTCCCTATGGAAAAGGCAATTGATGGGATGGACCTCAAGTCGACATCATTCTCATTATGAAAATTGCAGCAAATAATATACATGATGCATGGTCGAGTGTCTTGTAATAGTTTCTAGAGCAACGACAGACACTCAATATTATAATTAGGGTGAAATACAATTTCAACCTTAAACTATGGGGTGGTCTCAGTTACCCCCTAAAATATCAATTGTAAATTTATCCTTCTTTGTTATAGTTTTGTAGTTTTTATTTCAAAATTACCCCCGCCCTTTTCATAAATAATTATATTCTTTATTAATGTATCAAAATAAAATTTTCTCTTTATTAATTATGAATCCATTCATCCACCAAACAACATTATATTTTAATTTCATCATTTCTTTTGTTACCTTTCTTTTTTCGATCTCAAATTTTTCCATCATTTTCATCTTTTTTTTTTTATAACCGAAGGAAACAAAAAATATGAAGAAATTGAAACATAATATTGTTTGGTGGATGGTTGAATTCATAATTAATAAAGTTTTTTTTTTTTAATAAAGAAATGAAGAAATTAAAACATAATATTGTTTGGTGTCAAACTTAAATTTTACGAGAAATAATTTAAAGGAGAATTACTCAACATTTTGAATAATAATTCGTACAGAAAATAATTGAGATAATTATCACAAAAAGAAAACTCAAAAAAATATAAAGAAAAAATTGAGATAGAAATAAAAAAAATTGAAACATAAAATAAAAATTGAAACAGAAATAAAGAAAAAAATGAGATGAAAATAAAGAAAAATTTTGAGACCATAAGACCAAAAGGAACAAATTAAATGAATAAATTGAAACATAATTGTTTGGTGGATGGATGAATTCATAATTAATAATTATTTTATATATAAATTGATAAAGAAACAATTTATTTGTTATAAAAGGGGCGTGGGTAGTTGTGAAATAAAAACTATAATAGAGGGGGTAAGTGTTACAATTGATACTTCAGGGGGTAACTGATACTACCACCATACTTTAAGGGGGGGAAATGTATTTCACCCTTATAATTATTATTAGATTTTTATAAACAAAAATATTATTACATTAATTTAATTATATGAATGTTACTCAATCAGAACTATAGTGAATTACAATCAAATTAAAAAAAATAATCACCAAATATTATTGTTAAACTAGAAAGAAAATTTCAAATTCTAATTGTCAGGTCAGGTTCATGGTTTTTAAGCCATTGGTATTTGCTAATTTCAATAAATTAATTAAATGAGTTACTCCCTCCATTCCATTTTAAATGTCATGTTAGGTTTTTTCACATGTATTAAGAAAGCTATTAATTAACCTAAATTTTAGGGAAAAATTAAAGTTATACCTAAAATACCTATTTTTTCTCCAGACTCTTATCTTTTTTCTTCAATTAATGAATTCTTATTCAATAAGGATAAAAATAGAAGATATGTAATTAATGTTGTATTGAAATCCTAAAAAGCGACAATTAATTTGGAACATGAAAAAATATTTTAAGGGACAATTAAAATGAAATGGAGGGAGTAACTTCACTCATTAATTATATGAAATTAAAATTGAAATGTGTAGAGCTCAAGAGATCATTTTTTTAAATTTACTAGTTCAAAATCATGAAAGATGTGAGTATATATTATATCCAAAGTGTGTGATTGAAACGGGTTTATTTCAATTCCGTGGAATGTTCATCCCAATTCCAAAGCCTAACACCTATCTAGGACTGTCAATCGGACCTTGTGAGTCGAGCTTTAAATAGTTCGAACTCAAATAATGTCGGACTTCATAGTTATAGGCTTAAACTCGGTTCATAAATTTTAGATTTCTCTGGCTCAAACTCAACCCATGTAATCTTTCGGGTGTCGGGTCTATATCGGGCTTATATCAAATTTGTTAATATAGGCAAAAAAAGCTTGACATATAAAATATTTAGATTACCGAAACACGTATGAATATACTACTATTACTTAATAAACGAGTATATATCATTAAAGAATCTTTTAACTGAAAGATCGAGTTATTTGTCCACATTTTTTAAGATACGCTTGATTTATATGAACAAACATCAGAATTTTAAAGTCTCAAGACTACAATTTATTGACCTTTTGTGTTAACTTTTATCTTTTATTTTTTTTTATCTTTGATTAAACTTTTTTCTCTTGGGTTTTGGCCTTGGTACGTAATTGATATACTAATATATATGTGTGTTTAAAGTTTATTTGTTTTAAAATAAAAACATTAGTAACTATAACTACAATAAAAATAATTAATCGTAATATTTAAAATAATTATATGTTCGGGCTTTATTCGGGCTGAGCCATGTTAGGCTCAAGCTCAGCTCATAAATTGATCGGGTCTAATATAAACTCGGCCCGGCTCACAAATATTCGGGTTCGAGCCAATTTTAATCGGGTCGAGCCATCGGGGCTTCAGGTAGACCCGGCTCAATTGACAGTCCTACACCTATCCAAACCGAAGTAAAAAACCGAACAAGGTCAACATATGGATCCAAATGAGATCAGATCCAATCGCCACGCAAGTCCAGATGATACATGGTGCCTGAACCGACCAATGCACCCGTTTAAGACTAAAACAACACATTTCCAGATCGAAAAGTTGCATTGTTTAGAGTGAAACGAGTCCAATGCAAACAACGTGTCCTTCCTAAAACATCATTATGCCCCTGTAAATAGAAAGCATAATTTGAACAATTTTGCATCCCATTTCAACAAATAATTAAATATTATATTTTGGTTTTCACAATTCTGCATAGTTAAAACATTGTGTCAATTTGGGTTCTTGTAAAATTTCAAAGTTTTGAATTGCATAATTCACACAACCGCAGCCGCTCGATCTACAATACGTTCAAATTTCCAATATCAAATAACCTGGTTAAAAAGACTCTGTTCTGATGATGACACAAACACATGTATAAACCTCAGCTGAAATGGTACAATGATTAAAATTCTTGTCTGCAACAAAATACATATGTACATGATCCACACAGTTGACTTGTTGCATTATTGTTTTGACCTAATGAGTACATTTGGAGAGCAGCATAAGTAAGTTCCCCATTATGTGAGGGGTGAAGTTATTGAATGGCTACAGAGGATGCATCTATAATATAATATGTTGGCCAATTGTATGCTTTAAAGTTCTAATAATAGAGGAATATTCTAAAGATGGAAAAACTGTTTCAGATTGTGTTGTTACACTGTTTTTTGTGATCCATTATCTGCTAATAATTGAGCTAACAGGCCATGTTATATGGCCCTCCATCAGCATAATAAGGTTTACAATTATAAGTTGTTGATTACCAAATTCTCGAATCTTCATTCATATTTCTAATGTGACGTAGAGAAATGAATGTGTGATGGATATCCCCGGGACCTCCACCCTTTAGGTTTATGTGATGGAGGTTACCCGATTTACAGACATTGTTCTCCGCTTTTCAGTTAAACGAATGTTGATTTATGTTTTGAACATCGGATCGGACCGGTAACCGTCTGCCAATCCGGTCTGGTTAACCCTTCAAAACCAGCTTTGTTCTTCATCGGTTCGAACCCAAAAAAAAATCGATCAAAAACAGATAAAATCAAATGGACAACGGAATTTTACTTCTCTTTCGCGGCCTTTAAACTTAAAAAATACTCTCACGTCTCTTCTTCTATTTTTCACTTTGAATCAAACAAAATCAACAAAACAAAAAATCTTTTATATAATAAGTTGTATAAATATATATGAGCATCAATTTCATTAAAAAAAAATCATTTTTCCCCAATTTCAAGTATTTTCATTTTTTTTATGTTTATTATAATTTGAATTACTGCCTTGATATCGTGTCATCATACTTATAATTTTGTTGCTATCATTCATTCTCAACTCTAAATTTGTAGAAAAAATAATTGGTCATGAGATAACATTTAGTTTATGTAAATAAACTTGAAAAAATGAAGAAGATTTTTTTTTTAAAATAGTTGATTACATATATTAAAATTTAAATTAAATTATTACTTTGTAATGACGTTACATCGGTTGAACCAGTGGTTAAAACGGTTAAACCGATCTAACCAATAACCAGTAAGATTATCGATTCGATGTCCGGTCCAATTTTTAAAACATTGATCAACAACAACAACAAAAATGTGTGATGGGTATCTAAATCTGTAAGCCCAGACTACCAATGCCTAGTGTAACAATATAACTCAAATCTTTTAAACTTTTGTAATAGTCCAATTTCTTTTATTGATAAACCCTCTTGGTACGTCGGATTAGGTTGTGTACGTCGTGCACCGTGTGGCTATAATGTACCACATAATGAAATTCATGTTGTGGTAATGTCCATTAGGGGTGTTCATAAACCCGCCGCACTTGCCCAACCTGACCCAACCCGTCCGTTTTATTTTTTAAAATAATCAATTGCGGGTTGGTAACATGTAAGTCCACATGGTTTGGGTCGGGTGACGGGTTTGATGTTAAAAAGACCGACCCAACCGCAACCCGTACTTAATTATTATTGATGTATTTTTTATTCATGTTTTAATAAAAGTGTTAAATAAATCACATTTATTAACAAAAGACTATGAACAAAAAATAAACTTTCTTCAAGTTTCTTGTTTATATTTATGTTCGTGGTATGAATATGTTGGCACATGAGTTGGTAATCATATTTTTACTCAAATTTATCTCTATATTATAATCAACGACACATAAGTTGGTAAGAGTAAGAATAAATATTATTGTAAAGATAAATAGTTAATATTTAACTTATTTAAGTGTGATCTTGAAAATGTGTATGTTTTGTTCCCCATTCCACCCGAACCAGACGGTTTATGAAAATAACAATGCGGGTGCGGTTAGAAAATTTAACAACCTGCATATATTGGGTCGAATTGATTTTTTCATGCAAACCCGTCCAAACTCGATCGTGTTCACCCCTACTTTCCATAAGACACTAAAGTATGCATATTGGGTGTAGAAATGCAATAATTGCCAAGCTCGTGTGAGGGAAAGTGACTAGTTTGGTGGTGAGGAAAAGGGTGTCTAGGAATTGGAGTAAACCGCATATTTTGCGCAGGAAACTTGAACCACATTGAAGGAAAATGGTCTTCATGTGATGGAAGGAAAATGTAATATGGTCCCAACCTCTATCAAATTGTACTCTTTTGGAATTCAAATTAAAGGTAGTCATTGGGTAGGACATATCAAGTTTAATTAAGTCGGGTAAAAAATGGATTGGATTTAGAAATCTCAACATTTTCGTCGTAAAGTGTCAGAGTTGGGTTGTTTCGCATAAACAAGAGGTTGTGTAGGGGTCGACCCATTAAATTTGGATTCCTATGAAAAAATTAATATTTTATCGTTTTAAATCAAAATTCAAAATAAATTTTGACCAAGGTATTTCCTTTTACCCATCTCCCACTTATGAGGTCTCACTCAACCTTTCCAACGAAATATTGCCCACATTTAAATTGGATTTTATTGCCCCATCATCAAATGGAATGATTCCATTAGATTCACTAGAGATGACCTTTGGGGAGAGCCAAAAAACCGGAAATTGTGGATGACAAACAGGGTGGTCCGAACCAGCTAGAATAAATTTATAGGGATCTACCTATCTTTAATTAAATTATTGGTAAAATGCAACTAATTAATTTGATCTTTTAAGAAAGGAAAAAAGGGGATTAAAATATTAGAAACCCATGCCACCTTTAGAAGGTTGTCTTATCCAATGACATATTGAGACCCTACTACAATGTCTACATTTCCAAAGAGGTGTCTGTCTAAAAGTGGAATTGGTCGGTTAGATTTGAACAAAATTAGAATTTGATTAGAGAATATTATTGATGGTTTAAATCTAATATGGTTTATTTGATTTTTGACTATTTCTAATATAATTTGAACATGCAGACAGTAGCATTCTTGTTCTTGGTTCATTTTGGTCTCCTCTCAACATTTTTGAGTGGTAAAGTTTTTGTTTGGTGTTGTAGATTAATCAAGGTAGCTTGGTTGGACTAGGGCAAAATGGTGGGCTCAACAGTTGATATGAGCAAAAGGCTCGTTTCCACACTTCAGAACTTTAGAATTTTACAAAGAGAACTTAAGGGTACATATGCATCGGTGTTGACTTGGTTCCACTTGGTGGGTTCGAAAAGTTGGATAGGTTAATTTTTGTGAATCTTTGAAATACGATTTAAATTGATTTCGATGTCAAATTAATGACATCGTATAACCTTGAGTAGATTTCGTGTTGTTGGTTTGAAGGCTTCAAATCTGATGTGCCATAATTGTGTGGCATCTTTTGTACCGCCGTTGGATATGCGACACGTGTCTTTGCCCACTAGAATTATTAACGCCTCATTTGTTTGTTCTGTTTCTTAATCCCGATTCCCAACCAATTATCCCCAATTTCTCAAATCTTTCGCCCCCGAAACCCAATAATCAGAGATGATCTTAACCTTATTTGAAAATTTTGTTCTAATTCGTGGATTATAAATTCAAAATTCTGTATTGATCGAAAGAAGAAGAAAAATCAAAATTTTATATTAACTTTACAGTAAAGCATTTTTATGTTAAAATCTTTACAAGAAAGCATTTTTATGTTTCTCTGTTAAATATGTGTGACAATTACATGGTTATAACAATGAAATTCTCAAAACCTGTTGGATTCATGATTACAACAAATTTATAAAACTAATATTACAAGCTATGTCGAATTTTATTACCTTCTTATAAGTTTCATATGTAGTCTAAATTTATTTTTATATTTGCAAGATGTTGACTTTGTAAGGAGGTTGAGATCAGTAATTGTGGGGAGGGAGAAGGTGGTGGTGAAGATGAGGGAAAGAGGGTCGTTGTGTATTTTTTCCATCTCAAGTGATTGTGATTAGAACAAGAACCTCTTATTTGCTTTGGTATTGCAAGACACGTGGCGCACATCCAACGGTGGCACAAGAGATGATACACAATCATGTCACAACAGATTTGAAGCCTAGTTTGAATGGTTCGGGGTATGAGAAATAGCTTGAGACTTGAGTTTGGGCCGATCTTAAAGTAAGACTACATACATATTGATTTTGATACAATCTCAATCAGCGAGACATGGCCCACCATAGGATTGGCTTTGAACTCTTTTACTTCACTTCAAGTTAAATTTTAAATACTGTATAAATCATTATAAACTTATCAATTTATTCAAATCCAAGTGATGCAGGGTACAAAAACCACACAATGGTCGGGTGCCGGCGGAGTCTCTTCCGATGCTAAAGTTGGCAATATGTTGCCGAAAAACTTAAGATAGTCTTGGTTCGCCAAGTCTGAAAGATACGCACCCACTACGCGAGTCTAGATCGCTCTGTGAGGTATAATTCACTAAGTTAGACGCCTCTTGTCTTGTTTGTCCAGTTCGATGTAACTTGAAAAGTTATGTTTGTTTATGATATCATGTCGCAAGGCCCTGGACTATACCCAATATCACCGAGTCAATTCAACTTAACTCTATTGGATTCTCAAATTAACATATTGTAACGTGTGGTATGATCATGCAAGTGCAAACATCAAATGAATATATTAGGTGTTAATCATTGGATTTTCTTTGGAATTATCAAGCAATTTAAAAAGAAAGAAAAAAAACATATATAGGAATTACGTCATTCTCCAACTTATCCTCCACCATCTGATTCCCTATCCAAAAAAAATCCATGTAGAAAATGCCAAAATTGTATATACATAGGCCAAAAAATATTTTTTGAGAGAGAAATACATAGGCCAAAAGGATCCTTCAAGATTATCCCTTCACAATATCAAATGAATGGTCATATCAAAATTCATGTGGTAGAGTCCATCCAACAAGTCAATGTTTTATTATTGCCTTTTTCGTTCTTTTTTCTTTTTCTTCTATCCTTTATTTATACTTGAAAATTAAGTTTCAAATGGGAGTCACGTTCAACGTCTTCTTTCCTCTTTGATGGATAACTTTAATTAATTTCAACCATAAAAATTGGGTGGGTTTACCATTTTCCTGTCCCATCTTTTGTGATTTGCAGAAAGGGAATAACGTGATTAGAAAAAGCCCAATAGTTAGCGATCCAAGCCCAGTTCTCGTAAACTCCGCCACATTTAATAATTTCCCTTTCAACCTTTTCTATAGGTAAAATAAATAAATTATGATAAATATCATTAGAAAAGAATAATTATGATTTGACATGATTTGCATAATGTTGTTTGTTTGAGTTTTTAGAGAGCGGTTTGAGAAATAAAGTAGGTTTAGTATTTTTTTTTAAGAGTTAGGTTGTAGGTGTAAGATGTGTAAGAAGTTTAAGACTTTATATCAAATCATATTTTTTATGTGAGATAAATTGTGTAAGAGATATGTTACTTTATGTCAAATCAAAGTAGATTTTGTATAGGTTTTGTCTAGAAATAAGAAAATTTGGCTTTTTAGAGAGTAATTTGAGAAAATAAGAAAGGAAAAATTTATTTCAAAAATTAAAAAACCATGTTTGTTTGGCATTTTCCAAACACGATTTTTTTTGAAAAACGCCAAACAAACAGGCCCAACGTCTCTTCAAACAATGCAATGTCAAAATAAGTAATAACAAATTGCATTCTCAAAATTCACAATGATGGTTGATTGCTGCAGAGGAAACTTTTGTGTATGTTTACATTTATATCCTTAAAAATAGTGGTTGTGAGTTAGTTGTGTCAAATCTTTACTTTATGTGAGAGAATATTTTTGAGACAAATAAATCTATTTTGAAAAAATAGTGTTATTTAGGAACATTCCAAAAAAAGAAATAGTAACAAAAATAAAGGGACCAAGAATGTATTTATTTTTTCATTTTTCTAATAATTTAATTGTTAAGTCTGAAAACTAGGCCCAATCGGAAAAAATAAAAGCTTTTCTTAATTCTGTTTTGTCAAGCCCAGATGAGGAACTTTATATGGGCCCTTTGTCCTACCGAAATAACCAAAGTCTTGGGTACCAAAGCCCACTTTATTATATAGCAAATTACCATTTCTTTCTTAGCTCTGCTAGTATATGTCTAGAAAAAGGACAATTCACATTTTGCTCCAAAAGTATTTTAATTTTTGCACTTAACCTCCTAAAAGTATAACTTTTTATACTTAATTCCTTCAGTGTAAATAGCAGCGAGCAAAAGACAAAACACCCCCTATGCTTTGTTTAATTCCCAAAAACCCCTGTATTATTTTAACTCCCGAAAAACCCCTTGTGATCTCAAATAAGTGTCAAATACACCTCTAAAAAAGAGAGTGTGTTTCAAACGCTAAAATTACAAGTATTTGTTCACATTTTGCTTTTGATATTATAATTTTACCCCTGACATCGAAAGATAAAAACACCCCCTATGCTTTGTCTAACTCCCAAAAAACCCCCATGTGTCATTTTAAATCCACAAAACCCCCCCTGTGTTTGATTTTAAATACCACACTCGACTCAAGTAGTATATACTTAATTTTTCAAAAAGAATAAATAAATTTAAAAAAAAACAAACACATAGGGGTAATCTTATCATTCCACCAAAAGTCAAAAATAAAATTACAAGTATATACTACTTGGGTCGAGTGTTGTATTTAAAACCAAACACAGGGGGATTTTTGGGAGTTAAAATAACACGAGGAGATTTTTGTGAGTTAGACAAAGTAAAGGGGTTGTTTTTGTCTTTTGCTCAAATAGCAGCTGTACTTTGCTCCTACTCAATATTAAATAAATTTTATAGGACAAAAATGGCATTTAAAGTCTTAGTAACTATTCGGGATCTTTTGCAATTATCTTAATCCATATGGGGTAATTCAAAATTTTGTAATTAGTTAAATTAACTAAAAAGAAAATTGAACATATTAGAATATGTATTATTAAACTTTTCCATGAGTTAAGTTCATCCATATTACTGAATTAAGCATACTCATAAATATGGGTGT
This sequence comes from Penstemon davidsonii, assembly GCA_034814905.1. Taxonomy (NCBI): domain Eukaryota; kingdom Viridiplantae; phylum Streptophyta; class Magnoliopsida; order Lamiales; family Plantaginaceae; genus Penstemon; species Penstemon davidsonii. Next base: position 45,667,304 of record JAYDYQ010001087.1, on the reverse strand, counting down.
TTATATAGCCAGAGCAATTTTCCTATTACCATAGCAATCTTTTATTAATCTCAATTATATCCTTTCCATATTAATAGGTATGCCAAAAACAAGCAATTATATTATTTTTAAATGGAAATAAAATCTCTCTTTAATTTATGTAATCCTTCCTTATATTATTTCCCTCTCTTCAATATGAACAAAAGAAACAACTTAATAAAAATAAAATATTTTAACAGGAATTTTGATATAAACATTATTTATAGATCTTTTTAGAAAATAATGTTATCAACTATGGCCTAAATTTTTTAGGGATGTAAAAGATAAAGAATTCTAAAATTCTGAAATTATATTGAGAGTATAATACAATTAATACACATGTTAATTAAACTCAATTTAATATTATATTTCAGAATTTGATATAATTTTTCTGTTTTAACAAAAAATCTTGAATTAATAAATAGAAACACTTGTTAGACATACAAAATTATTACGTTTTAATAAAAAAAATTATAAATAACGTTAGTATAAAATTTGTAAAGCTATTTATGTTGTATTGTTTTACTGTTGTATTATAGAAAACCTTTTTTTTTTAATTGTATTATAAGGAAACTTAAAAAAAATAAGATTGCATTGATAAGAGAGAGAGTGTGTTCAATTAATGGAAATGATATAATAGAAATTAACTCCAAAATTGCTCATGAATTATGGATATTGATCTGGCTATATCAACAACCAATAAATATACACGGACAAAATAGTTATGAGCAAGCCAATATATGTGTGTGTTACAAAGTTAATTTTTTTTTTTTTTTTTTTTATCATTTTAACAAAGTTGTCGAATATTTTTTTCTTAAAAAGTGAAACAAAAATTGGTAACCACCTTTTCGATAACTGTTTCACTTTTCTAACACCCAAACAAGCTATTTAAAATTGATAAATCGACCAGGGAAATTAATTTCGATCAATTTTGAGATTATGGTCATATAACCTTAATTTTGAAACATTGGTGATCTTAGATATATCACATGAGAATATCGTTTGATATATTATCGATAAGGAAAATCGAACTTAGTCACTTTTCAGGGATTCATCAAATTAAATATAGAGAAAATTGTGTAAGTAATTGCACAATTATCAATCATAATGATCATGATCGATTTTCTTATTTGTTTAATCACATGGTTAAAAAAATGAATAACAAAAAGATTACACTAAATTATTTTGCTCCTAATAGCCGAATAAACTTATGACCAATATTAAAAAAAAAATTGTCCAAGTTCGCATAAATTTAATACGATTTGAAATAAAATATGAATGTTTTGTTAGTCTTTCTGAGACTAAAATGTCATATAAAGAACATATTATCACATTTAATTAAATAAAGCAAAGCCTATATTGTATATATGTCACTTTAAAGAACCGAAATTGGAACCATTGCAAAGTTACATGACGAAAATGAATTAATTTAACCCAAATTATGAAATTATCAATTTTTAAGTGTCACTTGACGATCACATGATATGTCATGGTTGAGTCCGCGGGCATCAATTGATGGTGTTCAAAACATAGTTGACATCGATTGGCATGACGTCAAATTACGGGACTTGAAGCAACTCAAAATCAAGCTATAAACAAAAATTAAAATATTGCCACAAAGACTCCACCTCAAATTTGTTGCGACATACTTGTGTAACATCTTCTATTACGCTGTTGGATTGTAGCCACGTAAAAAAAATTGGACGCGTACTCACCCTTATTTGAGTAAATTTCTATATTTGACGAATTTAAAATCTAACAAAAACAGTCTTAATTGAGGGTTTTTATCCTTGATTATTTTTTTGGGGTAAGAGGCATTTGTATTCATGGAATGTAGGTCATTTTGGCAGATACAAAATTGTGGAGTAGTAGTTGGGGATTCTTAACACTCGCTTTCAAAACCATGAAATAATTTAATCTGGCAATATAAATAATGTGATGCATGTATTGCTACCATCTCTATTAATGTGACCAGCCAAAAAAGAAACCAATTAATTAAGTTGCCTCCATTTTGATGGCATCAATTAATACTCCCTCCCCTTTTTTTTTAATTATTGCTTTCGTAAAAAGAAATTATTTTAAGAGTTCAATATAAAATTAATTTTTTTCTATTAATTTTACTCTTCTTGTTAAAGCTTGTAATTAATGCTAATTAATAATGTGATCATTTGGTTAAAAGTTTATTTTGGGGGTTTTTGTTTCAAAAAAATGATTATTTATTACATTTCTTAATCTGTGTGCAATTCTCTAAAACGATAAATTTGAAAAAAAAAACAAAAAAGACGAAGGGAGTATTATAAGTCCATAACAACGGCACAACATGAATCACCTTCCAAAAATCAATACACCTAATGATCAGACTGCAAAGTCCACAACAATTAGAAGCCTACTATAATCAATTACTATTATTTAGTGAAATACATTCATCACAAAGCGATACTTGTGATAATGATCAACCAACAAACTTTTGAAGTGATACCGTTTTAGAAGCCTACTATAATTAGGTTAAATATGACCTAAATTCATGAATTTTTGGCGATAATTAAATAAATCGATGATATAGACTGAAATTGATGACGATGACATAATAAATGACGTATATTGTCGAGGTATCACAATAAAGGGCAAATTTTGAAATGCAGCCACTTTATAGGGTTAAAAATGAAATTTTACCGCATTATAGTGGTTTCAAAGTTGCCCCAACCTAGTTCATTCTTGTTTTGCAACTATTCCAACAACGAAGAAGATGAATCCAATTATTCTCACCGTGGATAAACTTATTCGGATCAGAAATACAATCCATAAAAAAATATCCACATTAATAACTCAAAATTACTTACCGTATCTCTAAAAGACTCATGCAAAGCTTAACGCCAACTCAAACCTCTACCTCACTGTGCCCTATACCACGCTCGTTGCTCTAACACCGACTATCTATAACAGCCTCCTCAGTCGCTACTGCTCTCCTGTCCACCTCACCAATTATTCTTGAAAATTAATAAAACCAAGAAAAACATGAAAAAAAAAAAAAACTACTTGAAAAACCAAACCACCTGAACCCAAATGTAGTCCATATTCAGAGATTAAAAAAATAATGAATTAAAAGTTTTGTTGTTTGTATATTTTACAATTTGTTCCTCATGAATTTGAACTCATTAAGTTCAAACACAATATCACTCTAAATGTAATTACAAGCTAGATTATATTGGATTAAACAAGAACATGTTAAATGAGTATATATCAAAATAATCACAGGACTTAAAAACACCACAATAAGAAGCAAATTAAGAAAATCACAACTCGCTTAAATTTAATATCCTTAAATCGAATATGATATTTTCATCCAACTATACTTTCAATATTATAAATATTAGCAACTAGTAAATATGAAATGATCAATAATACACAAAAATTATAGTTAGTAAAATATATGAATGAATATATGTTGCATAAAACTATATATTATCTGATACTAGTTCCATCAAATTTTTTATTTCATAATTAGTAGCATCTCCCAAATGGACCTCATTTCCATTACTGAACCATACAACTTTGCTCTCGAGTCTTTGACTCTTATGATATTAAGATAGTAAGATACCAGGTCTAAATTACAGCAAATCAGATTAATTAAATCATCCCAAATCCAGTAATTAAATTTATTATTAGAATATAATAATATCTCAATGATTTGAAGAATACAATCGATAATCCTCACCACCAACCCAAGAACTTTTCCGAATAATGAATGATATATACATACAATATACATACACACAAAAGAATTATCTGGTGAAATCTGATTAGGTCTCCTGTCTTTTTCCAAAATCTCAATAAGCAAACAAAGTACTAACAGTACCAGTATTGAAAATTTGACTCATTTTATATATTCTTAATACCATTCCGGCCCCCCACTCAGTCACACACCCAGTCACTGGCGAATTTTCTCATACATCTATTCTGCATAAAATGTAGTAGTGGGTACCATTTCCTTTTCTTTTTCTGATTTATTTGTTTGGTTCGGGGTCAGATTTTGAAGTGTGATGTTAAAAATCCCCTTATTACTATTTATTTGCCCTATATTTTTGTTTTATTTTGTCGGTCCTGTCCCGTCCCTCACTTTTCTTATGCAGATTTGACAGAAATGATGGAGCATTAAAGTTGCTGATTAATTAAGTTTGCTCCTTCACAGTGCTGGAGATCTGCATTTCAAGTTTGAGGTACAATTCTCTACTTCGACCAGGTTGTTTTATTATTTTTGGCTTTTTGGAGTTGATATTTCTCAATTTTTGGTGTAATATTTGCGCAAACCTTTGGTTAATTGATGCTATCATTAGAGAGTAGAGATAAGTGAATTGTTTTGTGTTTTAATTTGTGGGTGTTTAAGCTTTCTAGAAGTAAAGAAATTAGGTGGAATGTGGGTATGTATGTTTGTGATTCTTGGACTATTTGTCGAATAATATGTTTCACCTAAATATATTTAGAAAGTCATTAGGCTCTCATTAGCTTTTGAGAGGTGCAAGTTTTGTTTTCTGATTTTCTTGAAATCAAAGGGACACATTTTCTTGAGACTTAATTAATAGTTACTACTTCTTCCATATTGGGATACATTTTCTGGCTTCTTTGACAATTATTTGAGAATGATTTGATTTTTGCAACTCTCAGGTATCAAATTTGGAATTGAACATCTTTCCATAGACTAAGGTGGTTGGCGAAAAGTGTGTAAAATGGAGAACTATGATATACTGGAGCAGATTGGTAAAGGTTCTTTTGGTTCTGCGCTTCTCGTTAGGCATAAACAAGAGAATAAGAAGTAAGAGAACTTTGTGATTTCTTTACTTAACATGATTACACAAATCACAAGCATTTTAAACAGTATTATAAGTTTATTTCTCTTGATTGGCAATTTAATTTTCTTCTTCACTCGAAGGTATGTCCTGAAGAAAATTCGCCTTGCCCGACAGACTAATAGAACCCGCAGATCTGCGCACCAGGAGGTGACTACTTAATTTCAACTTTCTCCAATTGATTAAAATAAATCAGGTTGATGTACTGTGGTATATGGCTTTCAATTTGACATTGGATTTCAATTCTTTGCAGATGGAGCTTATTTCAAAAGTGCAGAGTCCGTATATTGTGGAGTACAAGGATTCTTGGGTGGAAAGGGTACATCTTGATTTTTGAAATTCCATTGGAATTTGTATCGCACTAACAAATGAAACCAGATTGTTTTATCCTCCATTAATAAGTGTTCTATGTTATTCTCAGGGTTGTTATGTATGCATTGTGATTGGGTATTGTGAAGGAGGAGACATGTAAGTTGTATATTTCTGAAGAAAATATAATTGCAAATCTTGTTCACACTACACTTCTGGATCATTATTTGGTTAACTATGTTTATATTGTCTTTCTTTATGTTTAGGACCGAAGCCATAAAAAAGACAAATGGAGTTCATTTCTCTGAGGAGGTTGACCTCCCATTTTCCATACTTCTTGTTTCTTCTACAAATTTATTATTAAATCTGTTAATTTAATATATTGAATAATATACAGAAGCTCTGCAAATGGTTGGTTCAACTTTTAACGGCACTTGATTACTTGCATGCTAACCATATACTCCATCGCGATGTCAAGGTACGTTACACACATTTATTTTCATATGTAAAAAATGTGATTCCCATACTTAATTTTAGAGGCTCGTGACAAATTATTTCTGTTTATTTTTCAGTGCTCAAATATATTTTTAACTAAAGAGCAGGACATACGTTTAGGGGATTTTGGTCTTGCTAAAGTATTGACTTCTGATGATCTAGCTTCATCTGTAAGTATAATGGCTATAATGAGGACTTATTTTTCAAGATTACGTTTTGATAGTTTAGTTATATATATATATATATCTGATCTGATTGCAGATAGTGGGTACACCGAGTTACATGTGCCCGGAGCTTCTTGCCGACATACCTTACGGTTCCAAATCAGACATATGGTCCCTAGGTAACCTTCTTAACATTTTGGAGTCTCACATCTTTATACATTCCTTTTAAATTATTTTCTTAATCATATACAAACTTGGACTTGTTTTATTCAGGATGTTGTTTATATGAAATGGCCGCCTTCAAACCTGCATTTAAAGCCTTTGTAAGCCATTTTGTGATATGTATTCACGTTATATAATGGTTTTAACAACTATAATTGATGCATAATTATTAAACCTATTGAGGCTTGACTGTCAATGAATTTGGATACATTCGCTATAATAATTATACGTCTTCTGCTTGGATTGTTCTTATTTTTTTCCCCCTAATACTTTGTACTGATTGTAATTTGCTTCACGTACAGGATATACAAGGTCTAATCAACAAAATAAATAAGTCCATAGTGTATCCGCTTCCAACCATGTATTCTGGTCCATTGTAAGTCCATTACTTAATCATGCATTTTCAAGGATATTTACCCTTTCGACTTTCACTTGTTTATTACCTCGTAAATTTTCTTACAGCCGTGGGCTTATTAAGACTATGCTTCGGAAACATCCCGAGCTTAGACCAAGTGTATGAACAATTTTCTTTCCTTTTCTCATGCAAAGCATTCAGTTCCGAACCGGACATTATCTCCATTTTTTTTACCCAGGCTGCAGATTTGCTCAGGCATCCACATCTTCGTCCCTATGTCCTAAATGCTCATCTGACGTCTAACAACCCCAGACGGAATACTCTTCCCTCTCAATCATCAGAAGCCAATTATGTCAAGAAAACAAGATCCGTTGAACCTCAAGCTAAAACAGAGAAAAGGCTATCGTTCGGCAATAATAGGGCTTTGAATCCTAGCATATCTGGAAATGATCTGGACTCTCCATGTTCTTCTAGAAGAGCACAAAATTCTTTGACCCATTTGAACTATAAATTTTCGGAATTATCTATCGGTAGTGTCTGTGAAGATTTAGGTGTCGAAAAGTCGGCGACCACAAAGTCGTCAAGTGCTGCAAGAACCCCTGGAATGGCTAATGCAAAGGCTTCTGCGACCCAAAGAAGACAGTCGATACCATCAAAGATATCAAACCCTGGGTCGACCCGTGAATTGGTAACAATTTTCTTTTCCACTACATTACATGGTTGACTGGTGTGTCTTGGCAAAACTATATGCATCTACAGTTTTTAAAATTTAGGGGTAGCAAGTTGATTGGATATGATCCTGATCTATGTGGATCCGGTACCTAATAAGATTCATTTGGATCCTATCCACATTGAATTCATGGTGGATCCAAGGTAGATGGTATCCAAACCAAATTGCTATCCCTATTTAATTCAGTCAAATAATATTTATATCTTGTAATTGACTTGTGTTCATTTTTACATGCATATTTAGCTTCCAGTGTCACATACCCCAGCTCGGAAACCTTCCCAATTAGCGCGACGAGTATCTCTTCCACTATCTAGGAGAACTTATGAACACAGTGCCGGTCCACTTGGTGGGGCCCAGTCCCCAAATGTTTCTGTAAATTCTCCACGAATTGACAAGATGGTTGAGTTTCCTTTGACCCTAGAAGATCAACGGTCACCAATCCACAGAACTTCATCAACGTCAGCTCAGTGCTCTTCTACCTCACCCTACAATGGTGATGGTTCAGTCACAAAAGACAAATGTACGGTTCACAATCCAGCAAATGGTGGAGGAGGTTCGAGTCGTTCATCTTCTGATTCTAAGCAATGCAGGTTCGATACCTCGTCCTACCAGCAGCGAGCTGATGCTCTGGAAGGGCTCCTCGAGTTTAGTGCGCAACTATTGCAGCAAGAAAGGTTTGATGAGCTACAAGTGCTACTGAAACCATTTGGACCTGAAAAGGTTTCTCCTAGAGAAACTGCTATTTGGCTTACCAAGAGTTTTAAGGATAAGAATGTAGCTTCATAAGAGGCCTATGATTTTGCTGAACTTCACTGAGGATTAATATTTAACTTTTGGGGTGACTTGGGAATTGTGATATTAAATAAATTTCACTCCTGTGGTAATGGAATTTTACTGAGCTAGGAAATTTGGGCAAATGAATTTTTCCTTTTTATCGTTGAAGATTCATATTTTACTGAATTTTCATTGTTGAAAATTTTGATCCTGTTTTAAGGTTGTTCTTGCAGAACATTGTTAATCTTGTCCGTTTTGAGGAGAAGAAGATCAAGTTTTGGGGAGTTTATCGAAGTTGCCTACCGGTGGCTTTGATTTCATTCCATTGTCCCTGTCAATGGGAAAAGCCAGAAGAAATAGATGTTATTTCCTCTCCTCTGGAAATCATGCTATTTGTACATAGTGTTGTTTTTGTTTTTCCTTTTGTTTCCTCAAAGTTTGGTCTACTTCGGATAACCTTTGGTGTGCTTTTGTTTGTTTCTCGTGGTTAAATGTTGTAATTGTAATGTACTTATTGGAAAATCTTAAAAAAAAAAAAAAAAAAGTGGTTAAATTGTGTAATTGTAATGCTTTTATTGGGAAATTACTAAAATGAAAAGAAGTGATGACGAAAAGTTAGCTTCTTTCATTAAAGCGGATTGATTGATGCTGGGGTGCCCTCCTGTATTAGAGGCAAGCATCAAACAAACCCCATTATAGCATTTCCTCATTACATGAAATGAATTTTTTTTGTGTAGATCAGATCTATAAATCATGAGTAATTCATGACCATGTTCAATCTTGAATGTATTGATTTTATTCATGACATGTGAAAGACTTGGTTTAACCTCTACACAAGATTTTTCCAGAAAAAGAGTGGCACTTTGGGAATCAAGAAAATTCATTTTACCAGTTTTAAGCTTTTTATTGGACCATAATTGGTGTTTGGTATTTTAAGAGATATAAATTGATTTCCATATGTAAATATGTGGAAAGGGAATAATGAAATCACATTTGTGGAGTATTTTTTCACCAAGCACACTAATTAATACCAAAAAACATGTATTAAAATTTCGTTTCTTTCTACGTTTTATAGTTAGTAAAAAATCAGAAACATTTTTGAATCTTTTCCAATTATTTTCGAAAATTTTTGGGACATATTTGAAAAAATTGCAAACAAAAGGAATATGAAACGGAAAGTACATCATTTTTTCGTTTCGATTAACGAATATGTATCGAAATTTTGATCCACGCCTTAAAGTTGAATTTAGTCAGTAAACTCAATAATTAAACAATATTTTGATAGCTTAATTGTATTTTATCTCATTAATGAGTGTTTAATAATTCTAAACCCCAAAACCCTGAAAACATTTTGATGTGAAGAGATGGAAGATATCCATGAACTCTTCGAGCTCCAATACTCCGATCTTAAACTATTGTTACCCGACCGAAAACCGGCCTCATACGAAGAAATGGAACGGCTAGAATTAATATCTGAAACAATAATTCAAAACCTCGGGCCCAGAGGGCCGGGCCTCCTGTCCATCAACGGCTTCCCAAAAGCCCGAGTTCTCCGCCAAACTCTTCTCCCTTTGGCACGTAAACTCGCACTTCTCAACAACAATGATCGGAAACGGATTCTCAAGGTAAAATTCAGATTTTATAATTCCTGGAGTATAATAATTATATTATTCAGGTGTTGTATAGAATTTTAATTATTTCTTATTTTGTTTTAAGTAAAATAGGAGCATAATTTGGGGAGTGATGTGCCGTTAAAGAATCTAGATAGAATTGTTTCTTCGTTCGCAATGCAAATGAAGTACGATGAAGAATTAAATGTCGAATCTAAGGGTAGTGAATTGGCTGTAGAGATCGATGATGCAGAATTCAAGAATTTAGGGCTTGCATTTCGAGAATTAGGATTTTGTATGATGGAATTAGGGCTTTTTCTTGCGCGTGTTTGTGATAAAATAATTGGTGGTTGTGAGCTTGAACAGAGTTTATTGCAATGTGGTACAGCAAAAGGGAGGTTAATACATTATCACTCAATTACTGATAATGCTATCATTAAAGAATCAGCTAAGATAAAAAGATTTCCAACACTTACTAAATTCGGCGAAGATGGTGAGTTGGATTTGTGGCAGCAATGGCATTACGATTATGGTGTATTTACGATTTTGACAGCACCGATGTTTATGTTGTCAAATGGAAACGATGAGCAAGAATGTGAGTCACCAAGTGGCCACACGTATTTGAAAGTATTTCATCCAGAGAAAAATCGTGTAGTTATGGTGAAAGCATCTAAAGAGAGTTGTATAGTTCAAGTGGGAGAATCTGCAGATTTGTTGTCGAGGGGGAAGCTTCGAGCTACGCTTCATTGTGTTGGCAGACCAAACGGAGTGGATAATTTGAGCAGGGAGACTTTTGTTGTCTTTCTACAACCGGCATGGAACAAGACACTTTCACTTTCCGATTACCCTTTGGAGCTTCTAAATTCAGGTTCAGGTAAACATGATGAGACTGAGCAAAAATCGAATGGATTGACTCGGAAAATTCATGAGATTGTTCCTCCTCTATCCTCACGGTTGCATGATGGGATGACATTTGCTGAATTTTCAAGAGAAACAACAAGGCAATATTATGGTGGTAGAGGTTTGCAATCAAACAGGTAGGACTTTTTCAAATTGTAGTTTCTTCTGTTTTTGTGTATTAGCTAAAAATTAGTATAGTAAGAAAAAAAGAACAAAAATTCAGTTCATTTCTAGCTCCACTTCAAGTTCAATTGTCCATTTACTAGTGGCTACTCTATTTTATTTTGTCCAGGAAGCAACTACATATTGAATTGAGCAATAAATTAATATCTTACCATACATTCTGTTCAATATCTCAAGACGAAATCTTTTTTTTGACTTTGACCCATTCTTCCTGCTACATATCTTAACAAGATATGCATCATGGATAAGATTATTTTGCCTTATCGAAATATATATTTGATTTGTTAAATGCAGATCCGAGTGTATCTTCTTGTAACTGAAAAAGCGCAACAAAGTCTTTCTGCTACATTATCGAAATTAGGCCTTCATATCTTAGTATACATATTTGAATTGATAAATGAGGATCCAAGTTTATCTTCTTGTCAACTGAAAAAGCGCAACAAAGAAGATATTTATGTAGATCATCCAACAGATTTGTAGCCATATATAATACGTGTAGATGAATCCAAATAGTTAAGTCTTCATTGATTGATGAAAAGAAAAAAATGTCTCTTCTTCCAATCGATGCGGTAGTCGAAATACTAAAAAGGCTTCGAAACAAGCCTCTATTCAGATTCAAGTGTGTTTGTAAACAATGGAACCACTTGATTTCCCAGTCATGGTTCATCAAAATGCATGGTGGGGGGGGGGGGGGGTGGGGGGGGGGGGGGGTGGGGGGGGGGGGGGGTGGGGGGGGGGGGGGGTGGGGGGGGGGGGGGGTGGGGGGGGGGGGGGGTGGGGGGGGGGGGGGGTGGGGGGGGGGGGGGGTGGGGGGGGGGGGGGGTGGGGGGGGGGGGGGGTGGGGGGGGGGGGGGGTGGGGGGGGGGGGGGGTGGGGGGGGGGGGGGGTGGGGGGGGGGGGGGGTGGGGGGGGGGGGGGGTGGGGGGGGGGGGGGGTGGGGGGGGGGGGGGGTGGGGGGGGGGGGGGGTGGGGGGGGGGGGGGGTGGGGGGGGGGGGGGGTGGGGGGGGGGGGGGGTGGGGGGGGGGGGGGGTGGGGGGGGGGGGGGGTGGGGGGGGGGGGGGGTGGGGGGGGGGGGGGGTGGGGGGGGGGGGGGGTGGGGGGGGGGGGGGGTGGGGGGGGGGGGGGGGGGGGGGGGGGGGGGGGGGGGGGGGGGGGGGGGGGGGGGGGGGGGGGGTAGGTTAAATATGACCTAAATTGATGATTTTTTGGCGATAATTAAAAAAATCGATGATAAGGACTGAAATTGATGACGATGACACAATAAATGACATATATTGTCGAAGTACCACAATAAAGGGCAAATTTTGAAACGCAACCACTTTAGAGGGTTAAAAATGAATTTTACCGCATTATAGTGGTTTCAAAGTTGCCCCAACCTAGTTCATTCTTGTTTTGCAACTATTCCAACAACGAAGAAGATGAATCCAATTATTCTAATCGTGGATTAACTTATTCGGATCAGAAATATAATCCATAAAAAAATATCCACATTAATAACTCAAAATTACTTATCGTATCTCTAAAAGACTCATGCAAAGCTTACCGCCAACTCAAACCTCTACCTCACAATTGTGCCCTATACCACGCTCGTTGCTCTAACACCGACTATCTATAATAGCCTCTTCAGTCGCTACTGCTCTCCTGTCCACCTCACCAATTATTCTTGAAAATTAATAAAACCAAGAAAAACATGAAGAAAAAAAACTACTTGAAAAACCAAACCACCTGAACCCAAATGTAGTCCATATTCAGAGATTAAAAAAATAATGAATTAAAAGTTTTGTTGGTTGTATATTTTACATTTTGTTCCTCATGAATTTGAACTCATTAAGTTCAAACACAATATCACTCTAAATGTAATTACAAGCTAGATTATATTGGATTAAACAAGAACATGTTAAATGAGTATATATCAATAATCACAGGACATAAAAACACCACAATAAGAAGCAAATTAAGAAAATCACAACTCGCTTAAATTTAATATCCTTAAATCGAATATGATATTTTCATCCAACTATACTTTCATTATTAAAAATATTAGCAACTAGTAAATATGAAATGATCAATAATACACAAAAATTATAGTAAAATATATGAATGAATATATGTTGCATAAAACTATATATTATCTAATACTAGTTCTCAAATTTTTTATTTCATAATTAGTAGCATCTCCCAAATGGACCTCATTTCCATTACTGAACCATACAACGAGTCTTTGACTCTTATGATATTAAGATAGTAAGATACCAGGTCTAAATTACAGCAAATCAGATTAATTAAATCATCCCAAATCCAGTAATTAAATTTATTATTAGAATATAATAATATCTCAATGATTTGAAGAATACAATCGATAATCCTCACCACCAACCCAAGAACTTTTCCGAATAATGAATGATATATACATACAATATACATACACACAAAAGAATTATCTGGTGAAATCTGATTAGGTCTCCTGTCTTTTTCCAAAATCTCAATAAGCAAACAAAGTACTAACAGTACCAGTATTGAAAATTTGACTCATTTTATATATTCTTAATACCATTCCGGCCCCCCCACTCAGTCACACACCCAGTCACTGGCGAATTTTCTCATACATCTATTCTGCATAAAATGTAGTAGTGGGTACCATTTCCTTTTCTTTTTCTGATTTATTTGTTTGGTTCGGGGTCAGATTTTGAAGTGTGATGTTAAAAATCCCCTTATTACTATTTATTTGCCCTATATTTTTGTTTTATTTTGTCGGTCCTGTCCCGTCCCTCACTTTTCTTATGCAGATTTGACAGAAATGATGGAGCATTAAAGTTGCTGATTAATTAAGTTTGCTCCTTCACAGTGCTGGAGATCTGCATTTCAAGTTTGAGGTACAATTCTCTACTTCGACCAGGTTGTTTTATTATTTTTGGCTTTTTGGAGTTGATATTTCTCAATTTTTGGTGTAATATTTGCGCAAACCTTTGGTTAATTGATGCTATCATTAGAGAGTAGAGATAAGTGAATTGTTTTGTGTTTTAATTTGTGGGTGTTTAAGCTTTCTAGAAGTAAAGAAATTAGGTGGAATGTGGGTATGTATGTTTGTGATTCTTGGACTATTTGTCGAATAATATGTTTCACCTAAATATATTTAGAAAGTCATTAGGCTCTCATTAGCTTTTGAGAGGTGCAAGTTTTGTTTTCTGATTTTCTTGAAATCAAAGGGACACATTTTCTTGAGACTTAATTAATAGTTACTACTTCTTCCATATTGGGATACATTTTCTGGCTTCTTTGACAATTATTTGAGAATGATTTGATTTTTGCAACTCTCAGGTATCAAATTTGGAATTGAACATCTTTCCATAGACTAAGGTGGTTGGCGAAAAGTGTGTAAAATGGAGAACTATGATATACTGGAGCAGATTGGTAAAGGTTCTTTTGGTTCTGCGCTTCTCGTTAGGCATAAACAAGAGAATAAGAAGTAAGAGAACTTTGTGATTTCTTTACTTAACATGATTACACAAATCACAAGCATTTTAAACAGTATTATAAGTTTATTTCTCTTGATTGGCAATTTAATTTTCTTCTTCACTCGAAGGTATGTCCTGAAGAAAATTCGCCTTGCCCGACAGACTAATAGAACCCGCAGATCTGCGCACCAGGAGGTGACTACTTAATTTCAACTTTCTCCAATTGATTAAAATAAATCAGGTTGATGTACTGTGGTATATGGCTTTCAATTTGACATTGGGTTTCAATTCTTTGCAGATGGAGCTTATTTCAAAAGTGCAGAGTCCGTATATTGTGGAGTACAAGGATTCTTGGGTGGAAAGGGTACATCTTGATTTTTGAAATTCCATTGGAATTTGTATCGCACTAACAAATGAAACCAGATTGTTTTATCCTCCATTAATAAGTGTTCTATGTTATTCTCAGGGTTGTTATGTATGCATTGTGATTGGGTATTGTGAAGGAGGAGACATGTAAGTTGTATATTTCTGAAGAAAATATAATTGCAAATCTTGTTCACACTACACTTCTGGATCATTATTTGGTTAACTATGTTTATATTGTCTTTCTTTATGTTTAGGACCGAAGCCATAAAAAAGACAAATGGAGTTCATTTCTCTGAGGAGGTTAACCTCCCATTTTCCATACTTCTTGTTTCTTCTACAAATTTATTATTAAATCTGTTAATTTAATATATTGAATAATATACAGAAGCTCTGCAAATGGTTGGTTCAACTTTTAACGGCACTTGATTACTTGCATGCTAACCATATACTCCATCGCGATGTCAAGGTACGTTACACACATTTATTTTCATATGTAAAAAATGTGATTCCCATACTTAATTTTAGAGGCTCGTGACAAATTATTTCTGTTTATTTTTCAGTGCTCAAATATATTTTTAACTAAAGAGCAGGACATACGTTTAGGGGATTTTGGTCTTGCTAAAGTATTGACTTCTGATGATCTAGCTTCATCTGTAAGTATAATGGCTATAATGAGGACTTATTTTTCAAGATTACGTTTTGATAGTTTAGTTATATATATATATATATCTGATCTGATTGCAGATAGTGGGTACACCGAGTTACATGTGCCCGGAGCTTCTTGCCGACATACCTTACGGTTCCAAATCAGACATATGGTCCCTAGGTAACCTTCTTAACATTTTGGAGTCTCACATCTTTATACATTCCTTTTAAATTATTTTCTTAATCATATACAAACTTGGACTTGTTTTATTCAGGATGTTGTTTATATGAAATGGCCGCCTTCAAACCTGCATTTAAAGCCTTTGTAAGCCATTTTGTGATATGTATTCACGTTATATAATGGTTTTAACAACTATAATTGATGCATAATTATTAAACCTATTGAGGCTTGACTGTCAATGAATTTGGATACATTCGCTATAATAATTATACGTCTTCTGCTTGGATTGTTCTTATTTTTTTCCCCCTAATACTTTGTACTGATTGTAATTTGCTTCACGTACAGGATATACAAGGTCTAATCAACAAAATAAATAAGTCCATAGTGTATCCGCTTCCAACCATGTATTCTGGTCCATTGTAAGTCCATTACTTAATCATGCATTTTCAAGGATATTTACCCTTTCGACTTTCACTTGTTTATTACCTCGTAAATTTTCTTACAGCCGTGGGCTTATTAAGACTATGCTTCGGAAACATCCCGAGCTTAGACCAAGTGTATGAACAATTTTCTTTCCTTTTCTCATGCAAAGCATTCAGTTCCGAACCGGACATTATCTCCATTTTTTTTACCCAGGCTGCAGATTTGCTCAGGCATCCACATCTTCGTCCCTATGTCCTAAATGCTCATCTGACGTCTAACAACCCCAGACGGAATACTCTTCCCTCTCAATCATCAGAAGCCAATTATGTCAAGAAAACAAGATCCGTTGAACCTCAAGCTAAAACAGAGAAAAGGCTATCGTTCGGCAATAATAGGGCTTTGAATCCTAGCATATCTGGAAATGATCTGGACTCTCCATGTTCTTCTAGAAGAGCACAAAATTCTTTGACCCATTTGAACTATAAATTTTCGGAATTATCTATCGGTAGTGTCTGTGAAGATTTAGGTGTCGAAAAGTCGGCGACCACAAAGTCGTCAAGTGCTGCAAGAACCCCTGGAATGGCTAATGCAAAGGCTTCTGCGACCCAAAGAAGACAGTCGATACCATCAAAGATATCAAACCCTGGGTCGACCCGTGAATTGGTAACAATTTTCTTTTCCACTACATTACATGGTTGACTGGTGTGTCTTGGCAAAACTATATGCATCTACAGTTTTTAAAATTTAGGGGTAGCAAGTTGATTGGATATGATCCTGATCTATGTGGATCCGGTACCTAATAAGATTCATTTGGATCCTATCCACATTGAATTCATGGTGGATCCAAGGTAGATGGTATCCAAACCAAATTGCTATCCCTATTTAATTCAGTCAAATAATATTTATATCTTGTAATTGACTTGTGTTCATTTTTACATGCATATTTAGCTTCCAGTGTCACATACCCCAGCTCGGAAACCTTCCCAATTAGCGCGACGAGTATCTCTTCCACTATCTAGGAGAACTTATGAACACAGTGCCGGTCCACTTGGTGGGGCCCAGTCCCCAAATGTTTCTGTAAATTCTCCACGAATTGACAAGATGGTTGAGTTTCCTTTGACCCTAGAAGATCAACGGTCACCAATCCACAGAACTTCATCAACGTCAGCTCAGTGCTCTTCTACCTCACCCTACAATGGTGATGGTTCAGTCACAAAAGACAAATGTACGGTTCACAATCCAGCAAATGGTGGAGGAGGTTCGAGTCGTTCATCTTCTGATTCTAAGCAATGCAGGTTCGATACCTCGTCCTACCAGCAGCGAGCTGATGCTCTGGAAGGGCTCCTCGAGTTTAGTGCGCAACTATTGCAGCAAGAAAGGTTTGATGAGCTACAAGTGCTACTGAAACCATTTGGACCTGAAAAGGTTTCTCCTAGAGAAACTGCTATTTGGCTTACCAAGAGTTTTAAGGATAAGAATGTAGCTTCATAAGAGGCCTATGATTTTGCTGAACTTCACTGAGGATTAATATTTAACTTTTGGGGTGACTTGGGAATTGTGATATTAAATAAATTTCACTCCTGTGGTAATGGAATTTTACTGAGCTAGGAAATTTGGGCAAATGAATTTTTCCTTTTTATCGTTGAAGATTCATATTTTACTGAATTTTCATTGTTGAAAATTTTGATCCTGTTTTAAGGTTGTTCTTGCAGAACATTGTTAATCTTGTCCGTTTTGAGGAGAAGAAGATCAAGTTTTGGGGAGTTTATCGAAGTTGCCTACCGGTGGCTTTGATTTCATTCCATTGTCCCTGTCAATGGGAAAAGCCAGAAGAAATAGATGTTATTTCCTCTCCTCTGGAAATCATGCTATTTGTACATAGTGTTGTTTTTGTTTTTCCTTTTGTTTCCTCAAAGTTTGGTCTACTTCGGATAACCTTTGGTGTGCTTTTGTTTGTTTCTCGTGGTTAAATGTTGTAATTGTAATGTACTTATTGGAAAATCTTAAAAAAAAAAAAAAAAAGTGGTTAAATTGTGTAATTGTAATGCTTTTATTGGGAAATTACTAAAATGAAAAGAAGTGATGACGAAAAGTTAGCTTCTTTCATTATAGCGGATTGATTGATGCTGGGGTGCCCTCCTGTATTAGAGGCAAGCATCAAACAAACCCCATTATAGCATTTCCTCATTACATGAAATGAATTTTTTTTGTGTAGATCAGATCTATAAATCATGAGTAATTCATGACCATGTTCAATCTTGAATGTATTGATTTTATTCATGACATGTGAAAGACTTGGTTTAACCTCTACACAAGATTTTTCCAGAAAAAGAGTGGCACTTTGGGAATCAAGAAAATTCATTTTACCAGTTTTAAGCTTTTTATTGGACCATAATTGGTGTTTGGTATTTTAAGAGATATAAATTGATTTCCATATGTAAATATGTGGAAAGGGAATAATGAAATCACATTTGTGGAGTATTTTTTCACCAAGCACACTAATTAATACCAAAAAACATGTATTAAAATTTCGTTTCTTTCTACGTTTTATAGTTAGTAAAAAATCAGAAACATTTTTGAATCTTTTCCAATTATTTTCGAAAATTTTTGGGACATATTTGAAAAAATTGCAAACAAAAGGAATATGAAACGGAAAGTACATCATTTTTTCGTTTCGATTAACGAATATGTATCGAAATTTTGATCCACGCCTTAAAGTTGAATTTAGTCAGTAAACTCAATAATTAAACAATATTTTGATAGCTTAATTGTATTTTATCTCATTAATGAGTGTTTAATAATTCTAAACCCCAAAACCCTGAAAACATTTTGATGTGAAGAGATGGAAGATATCCATGAACTCTTCGAGCTCCAATACTCCGATCTTAAACTATTGTTACCCGACCGAAAACCGGCCTCATACGAAGAAATGGAACGGCTAGAATTAATATCTGAAACAATAATTCAAAACCTCGGGCCCAGAGGGCCGGGCCTCCTGTCCATCAACGGCTTCCCAAAAGCCCGAGTTCTCCGCCAAACTCTTCTCCCTTTGGCACGTAAACTCGCACTTCTCAACAACAATGATCGGAAACGGATTCTCAAGGTAAAATTCAGATTTTGTAATTCCTGGAGTATAATAATTATATTATTCAGGTGTTGTATAGAATTTTAATTATTTCTTATTTTGTTTTAAGTAAAATAGGAGCATAATTTGGGGAGTGATGTGCCGTTAAAGAATCTAGATAGAATTGTTTCTTCGTTCGCAATGCAAATGAAGTACGATGAAGAATTAAATGTCGAATCTAAGGGTAGTGAATTGGCTGTAGAGATCGATGATGCAGAATTCAAGAATTTAGGGCTTGCATTTCGAGAATTAGGATTTTGTATGATGGAATTAGGGCTTTTTCTTGCGCGTGTTTGTGATAAAATAATTGGTGGTTGTGAGCTTGAACAGAGTTTATTGCAATGTGGTACAGCAAAAGGGAGGTTAATACATTATCACTCAATTACTGATAATGCTATCATTAAAGAATCAGCTAAGATAAAAAGATTTCCAACACTTACTAAATTCGGCGAAGATGGTGAGTTGGATTTGTGGCAGCAATGGCATTACGATTATGGTGTATTTACGATTTTGACAGCACCGATGTTTATGTTGTCAAATGGAAACGATGAGCAAGAATGTGAGTCACCAAGTGGCCACACGTATTTGAAAGTATTTCATCCAGAGAAAAATCGTGTAGTTATGGTGAAAGCATCTAAAGAGAGTTGTATAGTTCAAGTGGGAGAATCTGCAGATTTGTTGTCGAGGGGGAAGCTTCGAGCTACGCTTCATTGTGTTGGCAGACCAAACGGAGTGGATAATTTGAGCAGGGAGACTTTTGTTGTCTTTCTACAACCGGCATGGAACAAGACACTTTCACTTTCCGATTACCCTTTGGAGCTTCTAAATTCAGGTTCAGGTAAACATGATGAGACTGAGCAAAAATCGAATGGATTGACTCGGAAAATTCATGAGATTGTTCCTCCTCTATCCTCACGGTTGCATGATGGGATGACATTTGCTGAATTTTCAAGAGAAACAACAAGGCAATATTATGGTGGTAGAGGTTTGCAATCAAACAGGTAG